>CM021103.1:63863037-64073640 GCA_007115665.2 Sequoiadendron giganteum
CTCTCTCCCTCCCTCCTTCCCACTCTCCGCCCTCTCTCCCACTCTCTACCATTAACCCTTAGGTCTATGTGTGTAAAAATCGGATATCCAATTTGTGAAAATTCGATGTATAGAGCCAAAATCTTACCATTGCAGAACATGTTTTTCAAATCAGATATCCAATTATATCGGATATCGAATTTGTGGATCATAGAAAAACCCCATGTGGTCCATTTTTGTGCATTCCAACGGACCCTACATTCTATTTACATCACTTTGCAGGCAACAAATGCGCGGTTTCAAATAGGAAGAGACAAAGATCAACTTTTTGGAGCATCTTGTACTCAAATTTGTTGGTTGGTGTAGTTCAACATTGTCACAAGGAGGGACACTTGATTCAACAGTGCACAAATTTTTTTGGTTGGTTGAGGAGGGTACAGTGGGAGGCAGATTGGATTTTCATACAATCAAAGATTCTTCAAAGATGCATTCGTTTCGAAGCTCAGATGCAAGCACATGGACCATTTGGACACGACAGTTGGCTTGTTTTTGTCAGAGTTGTATTCAGTGTGAGTGGGATCAATGCGAGTCAAGTGAGTGGGTGTATACATGGGTTCCACAGTATCTAACTCCTTTATCTCAAACTATATCCATGACAAATTACACAATGGAAAGTTCACTTGATTACAACCGGCTTTCAGATTTACTACATCCAGGACATGTTTTTGCAGTTGTTGCACCGTAGGGGAATGAAGAGAGATCAGAATATTGGTTGGATCGATGTGTGTGGGTAAAGCACAAGCTAACACAATCGATGGAAGATGATGATGGGTTTATGTATCCTACAGGTTCAGTTGTGGTTGCAACAACTTGGTTGCGAACATACATGATTAGAAAGAATGGTATACTTGCATTTGAAGACTACGAGAAACACATAACCATTCTCATGTATTCACACCTTGTTATAGCAACAAATATTTAGCTGTTGAAGCATCATTCCAAACCAAAAACAAAACAACTATGGAAACTTAGTAATGTTGATCATGAAGCAATACTGGATACTCTTAAGCAAAGAGATGACCCTTCAGGCACACTTGAATATCATATTCAAGAATGGAAGGTACAATGCTTAAGCATCTTTTTTTTTGTGACAATATAGATTTATCATTTGACAAATTTTGCGATATTCTTGGCACGATTGATCATGGACCTACTGCAACAATAGCCAGCTCTGATCCTTTCAAAGAGGTATGCGACAGATTACAATAATATAGATTGGTTATTCAGAGCATCTTTTATAGTTTGCATTACCAATTCATCATCATTCAGGTTGTTTAGGTTAATATAGATTTGTTAGTCTAAGCATCTTTTTTGTTGTGACAATATAGATTTATCATTTGACAAATTTTGCGATATTCCTGGCATGATTGATCATGGACCTGCTGTAACAATAGGCAGCTCTGATCCTTTCAGAGAGGTATGTGAAAAATTACAATAATATAGATTGGTTATTCTAAGCATATTTTATATTGTATGTAGTTTAACTGCTACCTTGATGGTTTGTATAGGTTCTTGTCACTCCAAAACGCCAACATACTACTCTTGTGGAAGACTGTGCCCTGAATGCCTCAAATAGGCAAATTTTGAAATGTGAAACAATGTAAAAAATTCATAACTGTGTATAGGCATAATCTATATCCAGTGATGTTTTTTGAAATACGGGTCAAATGTTTGGCATTGTATAAAGGGTATGTTTAAAATGTAAAAATATTTTTGTACTTAATCGAGCTACAACCGAAGGTTTTCTTCATGGTTATTTCCTATCGGTATGCTCGTTTGAACTAGATTTTGTAATATATCCTATTTATATATAACAAATTACAATGGCTTGCCACTTTTTCGAAAAACAAAAATGTAAAAAGTTCTTGTGAATTTCATTTCCTATGTAATTGATTCAAGTTGATTGGGTAAGAGTTTTCTGATGCAAGAGCTAGGGCTTGTAAAATCTTGATCCAACCTTTAATCTTTCTGCCCCCACATTTCATTGACATTAACACTTTGAACTCTTAAGGGAAATCGTCGGTCTAATGCAACTCAAAGTGATTCGGCATATTCGGGTGCAAAAGAGGACCATAACTAGCGTAAACCTACCCATCCATACGTGTTGGAACAGTTTGTTTGGTCGTACGAGTTCGAGAATGAAAGTTGCACCACTTTGCAACTTTACATCGTTTGCATTTGGCAATTTTTCCCTCAACTGAAAACTCATCACCACGGGAAAACGATTTCGAGATAGAAAAAACCGAGAGAGGTTATTGTAGATGGTCTCAACACAATCCCATATCATCAAACGAAGAGTCTGTAAGAATCACGGTTTCCGAGGAATAGTCTATCAAAGATTGCTGCCTTTTAGCACTTTGGACTCTTAAAGGAAATCGTCGAGATCCAATGCAGCTCAGAGTGATTCGGCATATTTGGGTGCAAAAGAGGACCATACCTAGCATAAACGTACCCATCCAGACATGTTGGAACAGTCTATTTGGTCGTATGAGTTCGAGTATGAAAGTTGCACCACTTTGCAACTTTACACTGCTTGCATCTGACAACTTTTCCCTCAACTGAAAACTCATCACCACAGGAAAATTCCTTCGAGATAGCAAAAACCGAGAGAGGTTATTGTAGATGGTCCCAACACAATCCCATATCATTAGATGAAGAGTCTGTAAGCATCATGATTTCTAAGGAATAGTCCGTAAAAGATTGCTGCCTTTTAGCACTTTGGACTCTTAAGGGAAATCATCGGTCCAATGCAGCTCAGAGTGATTCGATGTATTTGGGTGCAAAAAAGGACCATACCTAGTGTAAATGTACCCATCCAGATGTGTTGGAACAATCTGTTTGGTCATACGAGTTCGAGAATGAAATTTGCACCACTTTGCAACTTTACACCATTTGCATTTGACAACTTTTCCCTCAACTGAAAACTCATCACCACGGGAAAATGCCTTCGAGATAGAAAAATCCGAGAGAGGTTATTGTAGATGGTCCCAACACAATCCCATATCATCAGAAAAAGAGTTTGTAAGCATCATGGTTTCTAGGGAATAGTCCGTCAAAAATTGTTGCTTTTTAGCACTTTGGACTCTTAAGAGAAATCGTCGGTCCAATGCAGCTTGGAGTGATTCAGCATATTTGGGTGCGAAAGAGGACCATACCTAGCGTAAAATTACCCATCTAGACATGTTGGAACAATCTGTTTGGTCGTACGAGTTCAAGTATGAAAGTTGCACCACTTTGGAACTTTACACTACTTGCATCTGACAAATTTTCCCTTGACTAAAAACTCATCACCACGGGAAAACGCCTTCGAGATAGCAAAAACCAAGAGAGGTTATTGTAGATGGTCCCAACATAATCCCATATCATTAGATGAAGATTTTGTAAGCATCACGGTTTTTGAGGATTACTCCGTCAAATATTGTTGTCTTTTAGCACTTTGGACTCTTAAGGAAAATCGTTTGTCCAATGCAGCTCAGAGTGATTCGACGTATTTGGGTGCAAAAGAGGACCATACCTAGCATAAACATACCCATCCAGACGTGTTGGAATAGTCTGTTTGGTCGTACGAGTTCGAGTATGAAATTTGCACCACTTTGCAACTTTACACTGCTTGCATTTGACAAATTTTCCCTCAACTGAAAACTCATCACCACGGGAAAATGCCTTCGAGATAGCAAAAACCGAGAGAGGTTATTTTAGATGGTCCCAACATGATCCCATATCATCAGACAAAAAGTCTGTAAGAATTACGGTTTTCGAGGAATAGTCCGTCAAAGATTGCTGCCTTTTAGCACTTTGGACTCTTAAGGGAAATCGTCGGTCCAATGCAGATCGAAGTGATTCGGCATATTTGGGTGCAAAAGAGGACCATACTTAGCGTAAAATTACCCATCTGGACATGTTGGAATAGTCTGTTTGGTCGTACGAGTTCGAGTATGAAAGTTGCACCACTTTGCAACTTTACACTGCTTGCATCTGACAACTTTTCCCTCAACTGAAAACTCATCACCATGGGAAAAAGCCTTCGAGATAGAAAAAATTGAGAGAGGTTATTGTAGATGGTCCCAAAGTGATCCCATATCATCATACGAAGAGTCTGTAAGCATCACGATTTCTGAGGAATAGTCCGTCAAATATTGCTGCCTTTTAACACTTTGGACTCTTAAGGGAAATCGTCATTCCAATGTAGCTCAGAGTGATTCAACGTGTTTGAGTGAAAAAGAGGACCATACCTAGCGTAAACATACCCATCTAGACGTGTTGGAACAGTCTATTTGGTCGTACGAGTTCAAGAATGAAAGTTGCACCACTTTGCAACTTTACTCCTCTGTAGAGATTTAGGGATGTCCTCTTTAGATCACTCTATTCTGAATAGGTTTGTGGAGCTACCAATGTTAAATCCAAGTTGATTGACTTCAAGAAAAGTTGATTCCTTGAATGTAAGACTCCCAAGACGAAGGAAGACCATTAAGAGCCAACATGGTCAAATCTTTGTCATCAACAATATGACCAATGGTAGAGAGTTGATCTCTCAATTCAGAAATCTTCATGAAGTAGGTGATGAAAAATTCTCCTTCCACCATCTTAACATGATGAAGTTGTTGCTTCAAGGCTAGAGAACGACTTATGTTTTTGATCTCATACATCTCCTCCAAAGTCTTAAGCATTTCTCTCGCTGTCTTCAACTTAGAGATGATAAGAACAATATGGTCCTTCACAGAATCAACTAACATCTTCTTCGCCTTGATATATTTCTTCCTCCATTGAACTTTCTCTTCCTCATCCGTAGGTTCGGAAAATTTTCTCTTCACACTCAACCAATTCATTTTCCTCCAAAGTGAGCATAATTTTGAATCTCCATGAAGTGAAGTTTGATGCTCCTTCGAGTCTATCCTCAATTTTAAGACCATTCACCATCTTGACTAAGATAGAGATAGACAAAAAAAAAGGGAATAGAGGTATCGCTGCAATAACTGGTCCCAACACGATCTTTTTCAAACCCGCTCTAATACCATGTTAGTGTTTTAATGATCAGATAATACAACTGAAAGCACTCAAAAAATACAACACATAAGACAATAAACATAGCAAGAAATCTGCTTACAACTCAAGCCTAGCTCATGGCTGAATTTGATACAATGAATAATAGCACCTCTCCTAGATGCAAAGATACAATCGAATATGCTTCTCCTTGAAATAAACCTACTACTGCAAGATGAAGCGTTGTTGCTCAAATGCAATCTTTTGCTTGGAATGTGAATTATGTTGAATGAACTTGATTGAGGAAATGAACAAATATCACCTTGTATTTATACAAAATAAGGTGACTCTTCAAGGAGGTCGGCCTCTCTTGAAAATAATAAATTAAAAAATAATATCAAGGAAGGTCGGCCTCATCCATTTAAATAAAATGAGTATAAATTAAATAGCCATAGGCTATCATTTAATTTATTACAACTTAATGTGATCGCTATCATGTATGAAAAATATGAGCATAGACAAGGCAGTGGACTATTTAAAAAAAAACTTCAAAGAAATGTGGTCTCATAGAATTCAATGACAAACAAATGCAATTGACAACTGCTCATAGTTTTTAGTTATGCAATGTGAAGTAATTATTTGAGTTTGAAAGATGTGTAATGCAATGTAATCAACAATATAAATATAAACTACATAATATAACCATTCTTTTTTATGCTACTGTACATTGATATTTAACCATTGCTCAAGATACAAATTTTAAAGAGTTTAATCATGCACATGAGGAAAAACTTAAATTTCGATTGTCAACTTCTATATATCAAATTATCCAATAATCAAGTGTATGTCCATATACAAAAATGGCATCGATGCCAACTCAAACAAATTTTTATAAAATATGGCATATGCTATCTCAATATGTATTCAAAATTTACATGCCAAAATGTCTATCTCATCCTAAACTACTGGTGGATCATCAAAATGGAGCCTCTTTGAAGCACTTGTTGGCTCTGAAGGTAGTTGCACAAGAAAAATTCAAACCACAATTGAGATTAGTTATACTATATAATTTAAAATCGAATAATTAACATCAAAATCAATATACATTGAATTTTAGTTGAACTCTAAAATTGAAATCTTGATTACCTGAAATATACGTCTCTTCAAAGGGTCAGGAGTCCTAGAATATACCAAACCAACATTTGAAATTCCAATCTATATATGTGAACAAAAACATAAAATTGATCCAAGTTAGCATATGATTATTGGTAATAGGAACATATTTACCAAACACAAAATAAAATAAACACATACCTCTTTAGGTTGATCTTTTTCTTTATCTCCTTGAGGTTTTTCGACAACTCCTCCTTGAGGTTTTTCGACACCTCCTCCTTGAGGTGTTCCAATGCCTACTCCTTTAGGTGGTGTGTCCTTTGTCAACAAATCTGTATAGCTCATAATTGTTTGTACATAAAAGTGACAAGTACATATGAAACTACCAATCTATGTCGATGTATGTATAATCAATATAAGATCTTAAAAATATTAATTCAATCCAATTTGAGTTCAATTACCATCCCCTTATCTAAATTTGCGCCTCCATAGTCTGGACGAGGCTGCACCTCACTTGCACTAGGTATTTCCTACAAGAGGAAAATAAGATAAGCATATAAGTTATTATATAATTTCATTAATGACAATTCAAATGAAAAGCAAGTATATAATATAAAATGTAAACGAGTGAATGCGAAAATATATACTGTGTGTGTGTCCAATCCAAATGAAATGGCCCTAAGGGTGCTATCAGTCACCCGTGTGAGCTCCTCCTCAGACATCAACTGTTAAATAGACCATGTAAATAAATATTAGTAGTTGATACTATCTCTTATTAATATTCATTTAAAAACAAATGCAAGTTATGAAATTACAACTTAAATCTTACCTGTGTCACTATTCCAACATCCCCCTATCTAGCAGGAGAGGACTCTGTAGGGTGCGCTCCACTCCCCTATGACTGATCTATAATGTCCAAATCATGGAAGTCATAATCAGAAGTGTCCAAGGGATGATCAACGGGTTGTACAAGAGGACCCAAGCATATCTGGTGACACATAGTGCAAGTATGTGGCACACAAATATGTGGACCTGAGGAGGATGATGCACCAGCACTCGAGCCTTTGCCAACATCACCAGAATGTGGCTGAGCTACTGTAGAAGCATGCAAAACCAAATGACCACTCAAAGAGTGAATAGCCTGAATAGTCTATGTGGCTGCATCCTGGATAATCTTTTGATGATATATTGGAGGTGGCAAAGGAAAGGGAGGAAGGGGAACATTTGGGTGCGGGACTACCCTAACTGCCCCTGGTTTATCCTGGGGCATACCTCCACCGACGCCCTGGAAGGTTTTAATGTCAAAGTAATTGACATGATGCCCTAACACAAACTCAACATATAATTTTTTAATAAAGTAAAATGGTATATCGAAATTATTGTTCGGTGGTTTATCAAAAACCATACACCAATGATCCCAAAAGTTTGCTACAATGTCCCTATGAATGCACCATTTTATAGAAAGTTTTGTTTTATTAACATTCACTGGAAAACCGATGTGGGGGTCAATGAATAAAGGGGCTATTTAGGCTTTGGTTATTTGGAGATCTTTCACATCATCGTAAGACAATCCACATCCATAATATTCCCTCATGTCTTCTCGCCACAAATGAAAGGAATTATGTTGGGTGGAGAGGGTTTCTATATTTTTTATTATTTCCTTCAATGTGTTTGTCATATATCTCAATCGAGGGATTGTCTTATAAACTTCACAAATGCCCCTCAATTGCCCCAATTTTTCACCAATTAAGTCTTCAATTGGTGGCTACAGAGGTGGTGGAGCATTTGGCTGTAGAGGTGGTGGAGCGTTTGGCATTTGTGAATTTTCATTCTCAGCCATAATACCTAATTAAAGTTAAAAACTAATTAATCTAATTGAAATTACATAATATAAATGAAATTATTGTAAAAAAACCCTAGTTTTTAATAAAAAACCCTACTTTTTCACATTAATTTATAACAAACTCTAAATTTTGATTAAAATACATCAACAACACTAGTTTTTAATCAAAATCCATTTAGAAACATTAATTTTTAATAAAAATTCAATGTGAACTCTAGTATTTGATAAAAATCAATAGAAAACCCTATTTTTGATAAAAATTTCATAAAAACTACTTCAAATTAAGAGAATCTACTTGAAAAATCGATTACAACATTTAAAAAACTAAATACTTACCTTTGAAATCAGATATCTGATAGAAGCGGATATCGGATTTTCGCTTTTCCTTGTGCGCCCGCGTGCAAACAGTGAGAAATGAAGTTATAAGTCAACTGGCTTTTATATAATGTTTCCACAAATCGGACATCTGATTTGTAGAAACTAGGTTTGGGCTTTGGTTCGGCTAAATGTATGGACACCCGAACCTAGAAAAGTCAACTCGGCATTTCCGCGTTTTTGAGTCGATCCAAAACGTGATTTTTTTCTCATTGCCACTTTTTGGCCCATCATGATCCTACACATACCCATTTTATTTTATTTTATTTTTCAATAAGGTTTAATGTGGGCTAGTGTGTGAGAATTTAATTATTTATATTTTCTAAAATATTGTAATTCTTCCTTGTGGTGATTTATAAACGTAATTTTAGAGAAAATATGCTTTGGAAATTTTTTCCAAGTTATCTCCAAGGGAATATTCCTTTTGGGCATCCCATTTTTGGGTGGGACCACTCCTTTATGTCATTCATTTGCATGTCATTGCATGCATTTGCATAGTGGGTGTCCAACTTTTCGTGTCAGTGCATGTTCGTTATTGGAGCTGTTGGGGCCACCAAAGATCAATGAAGATGCTAGTATTGACCAAAGTTGATTGGTGGAGATATATGCATCTATGTGAGGGTCATGGAAACAATTAAAATATTTCATTTTATTTTTAATTCTCCTAAAAGTGGGTGTGGGTTTTCCAAGGAGGTTTTGACATGTTTTGGGGTACCATAGTGGTATTTCCCCCATAAACCTCTATATATTATGGCATTATCATTTGGAGAAGATGGCTTTTAAGAAGTTGAAGTTGGCATAACCAAATGCTGTTAGAGTGGATACAGATTTGAAGGCTCCAATACTTGCATATTTTTGTATATAGAAAGCCCATGAGTGAAGGGAGCTTGTGAGCTTCCATGTTTTGTAATCCATTTCAATTTGAAATAATAATATATATTGTTGCCTTCTTTCAATTTGTTTTGTGGTTGTTTGTTTCAGATTTGGAAGGGCATAGCTCTTGGTGAAGGAGACCAAGACTCCATGATTTTGTAGGTTTGAAGGTGTTTGGACATCAACAAATAGACTTGAAGGTTTGCAGGTTTATTGCAGCAGTGACTTGCATTAAAGATTGTAGGTTGAAAGAGCTAGAAGGTACAAGAAGGTGATAGATTGAAGGAGATTAATTTGTGATTGATCTTTGTTGTTTGTAAGAGACCTAAATCAGATTATAATCATATTTGTGTTTTTCACCATCAACCCATATGGCTCCAAAACTAATTCATTTCAGATATTCCTTGTATTCTATTAAATTTGAGGAGTTTAGAATAAGAAACCAAAGTTAATGATGTGCATGCTCGGTGATGTGATTTTCAAGATGCATACACTTTGAAAAATCATTAAAAAAAATTCAATAAAAAATTACAAAAAAATATATAACTTCGAGTACTCACTCTTAACTATATTTCTATGAATGGGTTTTTGAAAAAACTAAATGCAACTAAAAAATTTGAGGGGTGCACACCAAACACTGTGTTATGTTTTGTTGAAAACAGAGGAACACTTTTGTGTGTGCGAAGCATTTCATCATCTTAATCTTATCTATTTTTGAAAAACTTTAGTAGTTTAGAAAATGGATTCAGAGTACTACAATTCTTGTTCTTTTGGTATCTTCAAATTTTGAGAGCATGAATCTCAAATTATTCCACCAAGTTTAGCTTTAGCTGATTTTAGAAGAAAGTGGCCCCTTTTGACCCCCTTTTTGTGCACCATCTTGGTGCACTTACCCTGTATAACTTGCACCAAAATAATAAAAAATGTAAAAAAAAATTCAATGTGTAAAGAATGAAATATAGAATTTTTTATTTTTTTTTCAAATTTGGACAAGTAGGTCAAAAACTATTAAAAAAGTCAATACATATGTCTCTAATAACTATGAAAACACTAGTGAAAGAAATTAAAAACAAACATGTTAATGAAGTTCAAATCTAAAAAAAAAATATGGTTACAAAGCTTAGAAGACGTGTGAAATTATGGTGGTAATTTTACTAAGATTTGATTTATAATGTGTAAACCTGATGGCAAACAAGTTGAAAAATGAGAATGGAGGAAAAAATCACGTATCCAATCCTAAGGCTTGTCATCCAAGACTATGTACAAGACAAAACGCGTACATGTTTTGTGCAAGCCAAAACACGTACGTGTTTTGTGCAAGCCCAAACACGTACGTGTTTTGTGCAAGCCAAAATGAGTACGTGTTTTTTGAAAGCCAAAACACGTACATATTTTTTGCAAGCTAAAACACATACATATTTTATAAATGGAAAAATACACTCATGTTTTGGCCTGCACTAAAAGCATCGTGCTCTTGAATCTAACTATCTAGTTCTTTCTCACTCCACCTAAGTCTCTAACTCTCTCTACATCTCTCTCTGTCAATATTCCTCTCTTTGTTTCTCCATCCCTACCCCCAATATCTCTCTATCCCTATGTCTCCCTCCAAACCTTTGTATCTCTCCCTCCCTCCTTCCCCCCTCCCCTTTGTACTCTTTTTCTCAAATCTCTCTCTATATCCCTCTCTCTCTATTTCCCTCCCTTTTCTACTCATTTTCTCTTATGTATCTCTTTATCTCTCTGTACCTAACTCTCCCTATCTATAATTCTTCTTTCTCCCTATCGACATCTCTCCCTCCTTCTCTCCCTAACTCTCTAGATACATCTCTATCTCTCTCAATACGTCTCTATCTTAGATTATAATTTGCTAATGTTTCTAGGAAGAAAATGTCTCCCCATGCTCAAAAAGTCATCTTAATAGGAGCAACTTTGTTATAATGTGCTCATGTTCCTATGAAGATAAAAATCCTCTTTGTATCTCTCTCCATATTTATTTACCTCCCTCTCTTTTTCTCTCCCTCCCTCTCTCTCACTCCTCCATGTGTCTCTCTCTAACACACTCTCATTTCTATGAAGAATTTAGAGTTGAGGGTATAAGGTATAAGGTTTATGTATTAGGGTTTAGATTGTAGCCCCTTTAGGGTTTATGATTGACTATATAGGGCCTAGGACTAAGGGATGTGGTTTTGGGTTGAGGGTATATGATATAGGGTTTAAGGTTGATTGTATATGGTTGAGGGTTGAGGGTATATGATATAGTTTTGTTTGAATGCTCGAAAGGCCACAAGAGCAATCCATTTGGAGCAATAAACTATGCGAACTATTTCAATTATTACATGGACTATCTACACACAAATTTTTTCCAAAAATCTACATAGAAGCTCGGACTTTTAATTAACCGTCCCATGGCAAATAAATTCCATTTTGTTGCACAAACTGAGCGATATGATTAATTCATAGATATTATGAGAAATGAAAATGGGGGACAATTCCCAACAATAATCTGATTGATCCCAAACGACGAAACGACGACTTACATTACGAGGAAAAAACCTTGATACCTTCACAATACGTTGCTACGCTTCTCTACTTAAAGTTTGCATGTTTGCATGTAGAGAAGCGTGTAATGTGAATAATTTGAGGCGGCGACGGCACGTAGAGTTGTATGATTACAGGTGAAAAAACTAAGTATTTGCGAAAATGAGTGCCCCTGCGCCGACTCTAGAAGGTCCATGGAGACAACGCATGGCAATTGACGGCGGCAACGATCGTGGGAATGCAATCGGTACCGGGGCTTGTGATTCTGTATGGTTGTCTGGTGAAGAAGAAGTGGGCCGTCAATTCGCCCTTTATGGCGTTCTATGCGTTTGCAGCGGCGCTGGTGTTCTGGGTGCTTTTTGCTTATGATCTCGCCTTTAATCAGACTCATTTTCTTGTTCCTGGCTTTTGGGGGAAGCCGGAGTTTTTGGCAATGGGGCAAGAAGAGCTTTTTGGGCAGTGGACCCCCTCTAACTTACCCAACGTCACCAATGTGTTCTTCCAGTTTGTGTTTGCGGGTATCACGATCATTCTCGTTGCAGGTTCGCTTTTGGGCAGGATGAATTTCCACGCTTGGATGTTGTTCGTGCCGCTTTGGCTCACTTTCTCGTATTCTATTGGGGCTTTTGCGCTCTGGACTGGATTCTTTCATTCGAAGTTTGTAACCGTAGATTTTGCTGGGGGTTACGTCATCCATCTTTCTTCGGGCGTTGCAGGCTTTACGGCTGCCTACTGGGTGAGTGCTGTGATTTTTCATCTTAATAATGGATAACAATTGTGATAAAATTTAAGTCTTTGAAAGTAAGAATTGGGTGCATTTTTTTTTGGGTAAAGAAAATTTAATCAATTTTTTAATTTTTTAAATTATTTTTTTGAAATGATGGGTTAAAAGGTTTTGGGTGTTAAAGATGGATTTTTACAATGATCATTTTTTGTCTTTTTTTTTTAATCAATTATTACAATCATTGTTCACGGATTTCAGGATTTGATTGTCTATTTTTCTCCTTATGCTCTCTGCTATCATCTTGATGATGGATCATGAGTGTGATCCGAAACGTTGATGCAAAAAATTGTACACAATCAAATCTTGAAATCTGTGAACAATACGATATGGATTGTGGAAATTTGATATCATTATTACAATCATATTTTGTAATTTGTAAAAAAATCAAGAAGCCCCACAAATCTAAGTGTTAAAGTGAAATTGAGTTCCTTTATCTAATATTGACTAAGACTACCATTAATTTATCTAATATCAGCCATTCAAAAATGCTTACATGGTTCCTAAGAATTGGTTATATTATTTGTGTAGGAGTTGCATATAGATTGTATAATCCTAAGTAAAACAATGAAGATATTTATTTAATATAGAGGAAATACAAGTTTGATTAAAAAAATCGAGTATAAGTTGAATAAAAAGAAGAGTTGATTTATGCGTAATTTATAAAACAACGCTTACTAATATTTATCATATATATATATATATTAAATATAAAGATATTTAATTTTAAAGTAAATAAAATATGTAGTATATAAAATAGTTATATAGTAAAAATATTAAATTTTGTAAATATATAGTAGTTAAATAATTATATAATATAGTAAAGTAATTTTTTTTAAAATATGTAGTAAATAAAATAAAGGAAACTCTTAAAAAACTTAATATATTATATAATATAGTAAAGTAATTTTTTTTAAAATATGTAGTAAATAAAATAAAGGAAACTCTTAAAAAACTTAATATATGTATTTTAGATATCTCTGGGCCATCCAAATACTTGTATTGAAAAGATTGTAAAATGGTAACATCAAAATGAATATTTAATTTTGATAAGTAAAATATGAAATGAGAAAATATTTTGGATATATTTTCTTTATTTATTGTTTCTATTTTTTTTTGTTATTCAATAAACATCATTAACAAAATGTGAATTGTTAAACAAAATTAATAAATATGCTTATTATTAAATATTAATAATTTGATATCTATATAATTGCAAAGTTTAAGTTAAAATTGTTTTTGTTGACATTCTAATGTCATTTCAATTCATCCCTTACAATCATTATAGTTATACCTCTTGGCATAAATAAATTGTAAATCTATTTATTCTGATATAATTTTATTTTAATTTTAAATGTATAATGATGCCACATTAACACATTTATTTTTGAGCAATTTTTAAATTATATATATATATATAGTTCTTATACATTTAAAAGAAAAAAAATGTGTAGACATGTGAAATAGTGAATAATGAACAAAATTTTGGGTGAATCTTTGTATTGAATTTTTCAATCATTGGTGCAATTCTCATAGGTGGGTTCAAAGAAACAAATATTAACCATATATAGAGATTTCACATTGTTAGTCTTTAGTAGTTAATGGTAGAGTGATTACCTGTGAATCAAGTGGTCATAGATTCAAATCTTATTTGAGAAGATTCTTTTTGGTACTAGCACATTTACATTAAGAAATGGTTTCATTATTTTAGGTCTTCCTTCTTTATCCATTTCACATATAGAGCTTCCATAATTATTCCTTAGTAACTTAGCGACTTCTTCATCCATTCCGTATATAGATATTTAATACCCACATTGTTCCTTATTAGTTAAGTGGTAGAACAGTTGGTTAATGATTGGTCATAGGTTGAAATCTTATTTAAGAAAACATTTTTTGACACTAGTACATTTATAGGTATAATTTTTCCACGTAGTCTATGAAAATAGTTTGAAAGTTTTTGGATTCAAGTTCTGTGTACGCTTTTTTAGATAGATGTTTCAAATCACACTTAGTGATCCATCATCAAGAAGAGGAGAATGAGTTCTCCATGAGTGGATCACTGAGTGTGATTCAAAACGTCAATCTAAAAAACATACACAGTTGAATCCAAAAACTTTCAAACTATTAACTAGTACACTTGCCATTGAATAATGACTGCATAGCTTCAAATCTCCCCTGTCAATTCGTTGTAAAACTATGATCAATCCATAATCTTTATATTCAACAAGACTTGATCCTCTATAAAACTTCACTATGAACAATTAACAAAAATTTAAAATTTAAAAATAAGTGTAAAGCTTTTAAGATAACATTATGATACATCCTTTAGTTTGATGGTTCACCTTTGAGATCAAATCTTACACAGTCGACACATTTTTTTCTAAATACTATGAATCGCGTAAGCATCAAATCTTGAATCTTGTGGATTATTACAGGTGGGTCCAAGGTCGACTAAAGATCGAGAGAGTTTCCCCCCCAACAACGTGCTGCTGATGTTGGCAGGGGCAGGTATGCTGTGGCTGGGATGGTCTGGCTTCAACGGAGGAGCCCCGCTTGCTGCAAATGAAATTGCTTCTTTGGCAGTCCTCAACACACACATATGCACGGCCACTAGTCTTATCACATGGTTATGCTTCGATACGTTTTCATTTGGAAAGCCTTCAGTCATCGGTGCTGTGCAGGGAATGATCACTGGTCTTGTGTGCATTACTCCCGGGGCAGGTTACAGTCTTCACCCTTGTTCTTTCTTCTTCATAAATACTTAATACAGAAAAAGTAGGGGGAAACGATCTATATTTGAGTATGTTTTAATAGTTGTTATAGCATGTTCAATTATCGAATCCTTAATAAAATGTCTTAACATTAGTATGATCATGAGAGCTTTTAGTATAGTGTAATTAAAGTGTTTACTTAATGCTAAATCAATATCTCCCCTATACATATATTTCCGTACAAAATACATATAAAACTTATCAATTTTGTGAAAAACAATTTTGTATTTGATGGTAAATTAAGAATAGTACCCATTTTGTTTATTTTGTGAAAAGCGATTTTGTATTTGATGGTAAATTAGGAATAGCACCCATTTTGTTTTGTTTTGAGTTTTAATTGATATCAATGAAGAGTTGAAATTGAATATTGTGAATTTGAACTCTAATAGCTTTTGATTTGATCGATGATAAAATGAATATACAATTTTTTACTAATAGTTTAAAATATAATTGTAATGGAATGTAGGAGAGAAAACTTAATAGTTGAACATTTTAATTTGGTTTTTCAAAATTTTATGTGGTCATTTCAAGTCACTCTCAATTTTTTTAGCAGCTTATTTCACAAGTCTCCTCTTTATAACTAGAGTTTTAGGCCACCTCATCAAATATGATGTCACATTAGCATGCTTTTTTTTGAGGTGTCCAAAAAGACCCCAAAAAAGCTAGGAACAATAGACATCACCAAATATGATGTCACATCAACATGCTTTTTGTTGAAGTGTCCAAAAAGCACGAATAAAATTAGAATGGTAGTGACATATAATTGATTGCTTTTTAGATCTAAGAATACATCTCATTCATTATGAATCTATCACTAACATTTTTGAAATCACAATTATTAATTCTATATTATTAAAAATATTAACCATTAAAACATGCCCAACTACTAGATCATTTCAATGAGGATTCAACTTCACCCATTTGATTTTGAAACGTAATTTCAAAACATACATTTATTTCTTCAAAATTATGATTGCAGGATTGTACAGCCATGGGCAGCCATTGTGATGGGATTGCTATCAGGCAGTATTCCATGGACAACAATGATGATACTTCACAAGCGCTCCTCTTTTCTCCGAAAGGTGGACGATACGTTGGGAATAATCCATACTCAAGGAGTGGCAGGGCTTCTTGGAGGCATTCTTTCTGGCATCTTCGCCCACCCTACTTTGTGTGAAATCTTCTTCACAGTGGATCCTATACCAATTGGATTAGTATACCACCCGCGCCAATATGAGAAGGACAATCGTCTTTGGCATCGCTCGGGTCCCAGACAATTGGGTATACAGATCTTTGCTGCGTTGTTTATCATAGTTCTGAACGTTGTGGTAACAAGCGTCATATGCTTAGTGATCCAAGTCATTGTCCCCCTTCGCATGTCCGACGAGGCACTAGAAATTGGAGATGATGCAGCACATGGCGAAGAGGCCTACGCTCTCTGGGGTGACGGTGAAACCCTTAAATCTAGTTCTAGGGTGTTTCCACAATAGTGATTTACAATTTTTGGTTAAATTGGACATTGAAATTATTATTTTTAATTAAATTTTCATATTTGAGCATTTATAGTGGTTAAACCGTGAAAAATTTGAAAATGATGCAAACTAGAGTTTCATCACATTTTGTCTGTAGATTCTAAAAATATATTTTTCAAAATTTTTGGATCAGATTGCACTTTTTTTTCCCTCTCCCACGAAAACTGGTATTTTTTAAAAAACAACATTTTTCAAAAATGATGCTCACCGTATATAACATAATTTTTTTGTATATAGGATAAAATTCTAATTTTTTCGAATTTAGATTTGTAACTATGATATCTAGCACTTTCATTTGGTCTTATAGTTTTTTATTGAATATTTTTTTTCTTAATCAAATTTCAAAGTCAAACCAATTGCAATTCAGATATAGGCAGACTATATACAACATAACTTTTTTCTGTATGCATCGAAATTCATTTTTTATTTATTTTAATGGATCAATGACATCAATACCTAGTCCGAACGTATTTTTTAAAATTTTATTTTGATAATCTGCTATTTTTCCACTTGTGTAGAACATAGAGCTTGATTTTCAGTGAAAAACCTATGTTTAATAAAACTAAAAAAACACATACATAATAAAACCAAAACATATTAAAATTGTATTCGTTGGATAACTCGTCCTGAGGACTATCTAATTCTAGTTAGGTTTGTGAAGATTCCTCCATTTTCATCCTCAACCCGAACTCCGAAGTGCCAAAATTTAGATTTTTGTGTCTCAGATGGGGGATGAGGGATAAGGGGGGTTCGCTCGAACCCCTTTCCTATGCATTTTTTTGTTTTTTCTGGCAGCGAAGATTCAAAGGGGTTTACTCAAACCCCTTATTGATTCGATCGAACCAGTAGGTTCGAACGAACCCCTAAAATCATTTTTTTTGCCTTAGGATCATTTTTTGTGAGTTTTCCTTCTTCACCTGAATTGTAAACCACTATTGTGGCTTCACCCTCTACCAGGTTTGAATTGGAGGACACTGCCTCCAAATTCCAGGCTACTCCTTCTAAGATGGTCCGATCCTAAATGCCCTTCCAATTCAAACATAATTAAATGAAGACATTGGGTAGATGTTACCCTACAAATATGAGGGACTGATATCTACTTGAGCTGAGGCATTATAGGTGATTTGGGTTTGTGTTGAAGTAGGGGAAAATAGTGGTTTGAAGATTGGATTTAAAATTATGATACAAGTTCTTTGTAATGTTTCTAAGTCCATTCTACTCAATATTTAGTGACTATATTTTGATTAACATTTTTTATTTGTGTGCAATCCTTGTGTTTATGGTTTCCTTTTGTTTTAGAGTGGTTGTTACTCTTTGTAAATAAATCTATAAAGATGCTCATGAACCCAGTGGATTTACATTTCAACATAATTGATCAATGTGTTATAAAATGAATTTGAAATGCTATAGAGGACATACGCTTTTATTATTTAGTCATGAAATTCTTTATTTTTTAATTTTAATTTTTAAGTCAACTTAATTTGTGAAGGATCTTTAAGTTTTAATTTTCTATTATTATGAGTATTACAATAAATATAGTTTAATTATTTAGTTAATAGAATATTTTGTGAAAATAAATCTTCATTGAGAATAGGTTGATAAGAAGATTTAACCATCTATAGTCAAGCCTTCTAGATTTGTACTAATGGTATATAGACATCTGATAACCTACATGTTGAAGACAACTCAAAATTTATCCCTATATTTTGTGTTTTTCTTATTATGATATTTGAAAATACGAATGTTTGACATATTGTTATTTGCAATGTATGGTTATGGGGATAACACTTTCTCATGCTAAAATTACACAAGATTATACATTCAATCCCTCCACTAAATATTTCTAGTCATGCATGTTTGGGTTTGCCTCCCAAATATTTTACTTCATTTTTGGGTTGATTCATATTTTAAAACAATTGAAATATCACTGGATAACTTCTTGGAAATTGATAAATATTCATTTAGTTTCATGCACATTGTAACCTTTTCCCACAAATTAGTTGATCTAGATACCTCAAAAGACCTTCCATATAGAAAAATAATTTTAAAAGTTGATAGCCATTATTGGTCTCAACACTTGGCTTAAGAGGGTCTACCTTTTTGTTGTTATAGATGCTACAATATTTGGTCACCTTGCAACGAATTTCCCTAGCTTCAAAATTAAATCAAATCATCGAGTGTCATAGTGGAAAGAAGCCTCTCCTCACCATTACACTATTGAAGGTCCAATGGAGGAACACATTTCTTTACTTAAACCCTCACAAGAAGCACTCGTGGGCAGCAAAAAAGCATAATAGGACCCCTTTATGGCCACACAAAGAATATAAAATGAGGTTCAAACAATAATTAATAATGGTTACAACTTTCTAGGGATAAGTTAAAGCCTCAACAACTTTTGCAATTTCAAAATTTTATCCTTCTTAGTTTACTTGGGAGGTTCATAATGATGGAAGCATTAATGAGGCTTGGAATGTGTTAAAAAGAAAAAGAAAGACTCCTCGAGAAGGGATGAAGCCCATTAGAAAAATACACTTGCGATCCCATTCCAAAATGGCATGAATACTTCAAAACACAATTAGTTAGATGAAATCTGAATTTCTAGGACCGTTTAACAAATTTTAGTGCACCCCTATTCATGGGTCTAATGTATTTTGTAACTTTGTCATCCATTATGGAGCTATCCAAACTATTTTTTTTGGGTTTGAAATATATAATGGCATGGCCCTCAAGGCTACTTTTATCTATAATGTAGAGTGTGAATTTTAGAGTAAAGATGTTTTCTATGAAGGATGAAGTTTTAGGGTTTTAGTAGTAACTAGGTGGTCACCTAGGTCTACTATGACCTCTTATACCCTTTCTTTATTATTATCTATCATTAATATTCTACCAAATTTTGTTAAGACTAACCTTAAATTTTTGTGGATTATTTTCTGATCTCTTGGAATCTCTACTAGTGTCATCTATAATACGTGGATTGTTTATTTTCTCTCATAGATCCAAATTCATATATAGATTATTTTTATGGGTTGGTTATGGTGACGAATCATCTTTGAATCCAAACACCTTTACAATTGTGAATTTCCTTAATCTTAGGAATGATGAGGGAACTCTTTAGATGGTGCATTAATATGATGTTATTAGTTTTAATATTGATATTCCCTTGGGTAAATCAATGGATCTAATTATGAAATATTTTTAGAATTATTTGGTGGTAAAGTTTATAAGTTTCTAGCCTTCTTATAAATCATTGGTAAAATGTGTAGAGAAATAATTAAAACCAAAGATCCAAGGTGATATCGAATTTCATTTTGTGGGAGGGTTTCTTCTTTGTGACCATCTCTATCAAAGAAGAGTATAACTTTATTTTTCATAATGGTCATTGGTTTATGTGCATCAATGGTCTATACCTAAATCATTAGCTAATTAATTTTGATCCAAAAAATGAAACACTTTCTCAAGTTTTGGTCTAAGTATGACGTTCATTCCTTTATTTTTATGGAGTGGGGAAGCCATATAGGTGTTTGGAAGTTGATCTTCTTGATAGGATTATTGAGTTAATTAATATTAAAATTATTGATCATGCCCCCAAATACATAAATTATGCTCCTTTATATTTTAAATTGCTTTAGTTTACCCTATATTTACTACTAATTTGAGATAAATCTATTTTAGGGTTTCAATTCTTGATTGGATTTTTAGTTTATGTGCACTAGGATGGTCATGAAAATTAAATTGTGTGTAGGTATTATGTGCATTTTTACATGTTTGTAGTGGCCCCATGTACTCTCCTATGTTTGTCAATCCAATGTGTTCCATTAGATTAATTATCCATTCTCTTATAGATGTGCTTCATTATATTATTTTAGTCCTTGTTATTCTTTCATGATGGTTTTATGTTTCAGTAGTCTATATTGGTGTGTGGAAACCTTCTCAATTACATTTGGATTGATATTTATATTTATTCTTGTAATTATTGCACTATTTTCCCTAACCCTTGTGCTTAAAATCCTAAGTATTCTTTTTCCTTGTTCATATGCCCATTTGCAATTGAATTCATATTGGCTTGGGCACAAATATTTATTTTGGGCTGATGAATTGGTATAGGGGAGAGGGCTTGATAGTGGTGCAAAATCCTATAGTTGGCATATAAACTGACAAAGTGGGACCTAACACTAATTACTTATAAAAGTAAAAAATATGTTAAAAATATTATATATGTTTATTACTTATTTAATTATAAATGAGGTTGTATTATTCATATTTTTATCATAATGGATGCAATCATTATTCAAATTTAAATTTTTAAATAGCTCGAGATTGTATTTTATCAAGAAAAGTGGTAGAGAGTTCACATATATGGTATGCATTGTAATTATTTTGATATGACATAAATTGTACACATTCTTTCTCAATAAAATATGACATGATATGTGGTAATATAAAGAATATATATAAACTAATTTTGTATGTAAGCATAACATAATTGCATATTTATTATCACAAATATATAATCAATTGTTAATCATAAAAGAAGATTTTAATACATATATATAATCCTTTTATAACAAAAAATAATATCAAATATCTCATTGAAAAAATGTAATTGTTCTAAATCTCATTATGAACCTAACATCTTCAAGTTATATTGCTAGCAATTAATCATTTCTACCATGAATTCCTACTAGTATAACAAAAAAATAATGTAATGCTCATCAAACAAGTTATTGAAAACTTTGGAAAGGGTAAAAACCAACAAGAACAAATAAATGCATTCAAATTTGTTAGCATGCTTCAAATATATTCAAATCCATTTGTTCATTCCTCTCTCTTAAATGCTTAAATCTTGAACTCATGACATTGGCCAATGAAATAATACAAACAAAGTGAATATCATCCAATGAAATAAAATGCATAGAGTCCAACAATAAGTTTATAGGATCACATGGGTATGAATACATCTTGTTCTTTGTAAGTTATCTTTCTTCTACAAACTCATACAGATTTTTCTACAAGCTGCATTAGTTTTTCTATTTTGCTATCTACCACAACATTATCAGCTATAAGTTCAAATTATAATTTTCATTTGTTTCCTTAATTCCATATTCATAGTTTCTTATAAACATTATATTTAATATAAGGTTAGATTATGTTCTATATTTGTATTTGATGGCGGTCGAGGGGCCTAACTCGATTGGCTAAAGCATCTTGTTGCAGGCAAGAGGTCACGAGGTCTAGTTTCCCCCCATCCCCGTACGGTACGAGAGGGCATGTTGTGCCAACACCACCAGTCACATGAAAATGTTTTACCAGGCACACTATAGTTTATAGGGGGCTACTTGATTCCTACAGTCTAAATTTTTTTTGCATTTGATGGGAATTCTAATTGAAATGGTATTTTTGGTAAGTATATACATGTCTGTTGGGAATTATGATTTTTTTTATAGTAGTGTTTATTATAGTGGATGGTTAGAGACTATATTTTATAGGAAATATGATAACTATTTTATGGTATTTGAATTATTAATCAAAATAAAATATTTGATACAAATAGCTAACATATCAAGTGATAATATATATTAGAACATAATAGAGTACACAATAAAAATCATGATATAGAGATTACTACCTTGATTTTATGTTAATTCAATAGGAGTTATATTTTTTGTTTCTTATGTGTTTCTAAATTTATAAGTTACCCTTATCATATGTAACTAGTTATTTTCTCATTTTCTAGTAAATATGAAATAACTCCTACAATATACAACTCTTATAATAGTAAATATGTGATGCAGGAGCATCCAGGGTACTAGCAATCAACGTCACCCAAAAATACAATTTTCTTTATTTTAATTTTCAATAAGGGCTAATATGGGCTAATGTGCGAGAATTTAATTATTTATAATTTCTAAAATCTTGTAATTCTTCCATGTGGTGATTTGTAAATTTAATTTTAGAGGAACTATGCTCTGGTAAATGTTTCCAAGGCATCTCTAGGAGAATATTCCTTTTGGGCATCCCATTTTTTGTGGGACCACTCCTTTATGTCATTCATTTACATGTCATTGCATGCATTTCCATATTGGGGGCCCAACTTTACATGTTGGTGCATAATCACTCTTGGAGCCATTTAGGCCATCAAAGATCAATGAAGATGCTAGAACTGACCAAAGTTGATTGGTGGAGAGATAGGCGTTCATGTGAGGGTCATGGAAACAAGTAAAATATTCCATTTTATTTGTAATTCTCCTAAAAGTGGGAGTAGGTTTTCCAAGGAGTTATTGGCATGTTGGTTTGGGATACTATATAGGAGCGAATTTGCACCACCCCTCACACAAATTCCCCTTTTACACCTCCTTACCTTAGAAAACCAAATCTGAAGGCGAAATTCCACATCATCTGGCTACTTTCCTTCCACTTGGCATCTGTTTGTTGTGTCAATGGGATAATATTTGTTAGGGATGCACGTGCAGTGTGCAAACATCCATGTGGCGCACTTACATCCTTGACAAATTCCTACATTTGAAGCTAGCAGAGGTGTTACACTCTCGATTAGGGTTGATTTATAACGTCCCTCTTCGACCAACGAACCCCAAAAATGGAAGATTATTCCTCATTCTCCTTCAAATTCATCCATTCTTCATTCAATTCATCTTTTTTTCACTCTCTAGCAATCTCTTAAAGCTCTCTTAGAAATTTTGAGCAATCTCTTCACAAGCTACAACACATCAACACTCCATTGCAACAACTACACTCTATCAACTCTGTAAAGAAAGTGTGAAGCAAGCCATTGTAGCGTGGGGCTTGAGGTCTTGTGAAACCTCCCTTCATCACAGTCAAGACTATGGTGACTATTTCAAGCCTTCTTTCTCCCCCATTGGCTAGTGAGATCTTGGTGGAGGTGGTAACGTTGCAATCCTCTTCTTTGTGATTTGGTTGATTAGCTCTTTACTATTTTGTAGTGTTATTTGCGCTCCTTCTTTCTTTACTTCTTTATCGCATATTTCTCTCTCGTTGCTATCTAGCTATCCGTGGAGGTGGAAACACCAAAGTGGGGGTCTAACTAAGGTAGAACCCTATACAACCCCAATAATTTTCCCCTCTTTCTTGTGTGTAGGTGGACGTACTTTTAGAGCTAGTCGGCGAATTGGCACCTTGGTGAGATTATCTTTGTTATTTTAGCTCTCATATATTTACTTTACCATCTCTTCTTATACTTGTCATATTTCGTAATTATGTTCTATTCATTTAGGAGTACTTAGCTAGGCCATCCGCTCATTTTATAGCGGTTCATATTTCCTTTTCTGTCCTTTGGTCGTACAAATGCCAGCATTCCTGAGAGACACTAGCGCATCGCGCTATCATCCCAGAACTGCGCGTTCATCCTCAGGTAGAGAGCATAGGTCTAAAGTGCAATATTGAACCCAAGAACTGGCTCACCTAGCCCCAACTTGGATTTTAGGTATGAAGAGTGGTAGAACTTGACCTTATAGTCCTCATCATTCTCGTCCTTTGTTTCATAATATCCCTTTAGAGTGAGGTAAGTTAGGGCAGCCTTCCGCTCTCGGCTCTTCGTGACCTGGGGCCTTAATTTCGTTGGTCCCCCTCTCTTATAGATACCATGTAGTGATATTTCCCCCTCAAACCTCTATATATTGTGGCCTTTTCATTTGGAGAAGATGACTTTGGAGGAGTTGAAGTTGGCATAACCAGATGTTTCCAGAATGGATATAGATTTGAAGGCTCCAATACTTGTAGATTTTTGCATATAGAAAGCCCATGAATGAAGGGAGCTTGTGAGATTCCATGTTTTTTAATCCATTTCAATTTGAAATATTATATATATATATATATATATATTGTTTACTTCTTGCAATTTATTGTGTGGTTGTTTTAGATTTGGAAGGGTGTAACTCTTGGTGAAGGAGACGAAGACTCTAATAGGTGTCTGATTGCAGGAGCATCTGGGGGTACTAGCAACCAACGTTACCCAAAAATAATATTTTCCTTTATTTTAATTTTCAATAAGGGCTAATGTGTGAGCATTTAATTATTTATATTTTCTAAAACATTGTAATTCTTCCTTGTGGTGATTTATAAATGTAATTTTAGAGAAAATATGCTCTAGAAAATGTTTCCAAGGCATCTCCAAGGGAATATTCCTTTTGGGCATCCCATTTTTGGGTGGGACCACTCCTTTATGTCATTCATTTGTATGTCATTGCATGCATTTGCATAGTGAGTGTCCAACTTTTCATGTTGGGCCATGTTCATTCTTGGAGCCGTCAGGGCCACCAAAGATCAACGAAGATGCTAGAATTGATCAAAGTTTATTAGGAGAGAGATAGGCATCTGAGGGTCATGGAAACAATTAAAAATATTTCATTTTATTTTTAATTCTCCTAAAAGTGGGTGTGGGTTTTCCAAGGAGGTTTTGGCATGTTGTTTTGGGATACCATAGTGGTATTTTCCCCCTAAACCTTTATATATTATGGCATTATCATTTGGAGAATATGGCTTTGGAGGAGTTGAAGTTGGCATAACCAGATCTTGTCAGAATGGATATAGATTTGAAGGCTCCAATACTTGCAATTTTTTGTATATAGAAAGCCCATGAGAGAAGGGAGCTTGTTAGCTTCCATGTTTTGTAATCCATTTCAATTTGAAATAATAATATATATTGTTGCCTTCTTTCAATTTGTTGTCGTTGTTTGTTTTAGATTTGGAAGGGCGTAGATCTTGGTGAAGGAGACCAAGAATCCTTGTTTTTGTAGGTTTGAAGGTGTTTGGACATCAACAAATAGACTTGAAGGTTGTAGGTTTATTGCAACGGTGACTTGCATTAAAGATTGCAGGTTGAAAGAGCTAGAAGCTACAAGAAGAGGATAGATTGAAGGAGATCAATTTTTGGTTGATATTTTTTTTGTTATAGACCTATGTCGGATTGTAATCATATTTGTGATGTTCACCATCAACCCATATGGTTGCAAAACTAATTCATTTCAGATATACCTTGTATTCTATGAAATTTGAGGAGTTTAGAATAAGAAACCAAAGTTAGGGTAACTGCACCAAGATGGTGCACAAAAAGGGGGTCAAAAGTTGCCACTTTCTTCTGAAATCAGCTAAGCCTAAACTTGGAGGAGTAATTTGAGATTCGCTCTCAAAATTTGAAGATACCGAAAGAACAAGAATTCTAGTACTCTGAATCCATTTTCTAAACTACTATTTTTTTTCAAAAATAGATAAGATTAAGATTATGAAATGCTTCATGCACACAAAAGTGTTCCTCTTTTTTCAACAAAACATAACACAGTGTTTGGTGTGCACCCCTCAAATTTTTTAGTTGCATTTAGTTTTTTCGAAAACCCATTCGTAGAAATATAGTTAAGAGTGAGTACTAGAAGTTATATATTTTTTTGTAATTTTTTATTGTGTTCTTTTTAATGATTTTTCAAAGTGGATGCATCTTTAAAATCACATCACTGAGCATGCACTTCACATAACTTGCACCAAAATAATCGAAAATGTAAAAAAAAATTCAATGTGTAAAGAATGAAATGTAGAATAATATTATGTTTTTTTTTTTCAAATTTGGACAAGTAGGTCAAAATCTATTTAAAAAGGTCAATACATATGTTTCTAATAACTATAAAAACACTAGTGAAAGAAATTAAAAAAAAACATGTTAATGAAGTTCAAATCTAAAAAACATTATATGGTTACAAAGCTTAGAAGACATGTGAAATTATGGTGGTAATTTTACTAAGATTTGATTTATAATGTGTAAACCTGATGACAAGCAAGTTGAAAAATGAGAATCGAGGAAAAAATCATGTCAAAATGAGGCAAATGAACCATCCAATCCTAAGGCTTTTCATCCAAGACTATGTACAAGACAAAATGCGTACATGTTTTATGCAAGCCCAAACACGTACGTGTTTTGTGCAAGCCCAAATGCGTACGCGTTTTGTGCAATCCCAAACGCATACGCATATTGTGCAAGCCCAACCACGTACATGTTTTGTGCAAGCCCAAACACATACATATTTTGTAAAAGGAAAAACACACTCATGTTTTTTCCTACACTAAAAGCATCATGTTCTTGAATCTAACTATCTAGTTCTCTCTCCCTCCACCTTAGTCTCTAATTCTCTCTACATCTCTCTCTATCAATATTCCTCTCTTTTTTCCTTCATCCCTCCCCCCAAAATCTCTCTATCCCTATGTCTCCCTCCAAACCTCTGTATCTCTCCCTACCTCTCCCTCCCTCCTCCCCTTTGTACTCTTTTTCTCAAATCTCTCTCTATATCCCTCACTCTTTATTTCCCTCCCTTTCTACTCATTTTCTCCTTTGTATCTTTGTACCTAACTCTCCCTATCTCTAATTCTTATTTCTCCCTATCTACATCTCTCCCTCCTCTCCCTCCTCTCCCTAAATCTCTAGATACATCTCTATTTCTCTCAATACGTCTTTATCTAGATTATAATTTGCTAATGTTTCTAGGAATAAAATGTCTCCCCCATACTCAAAACGTCATCTTAATAGGAGCAAGTGTGTTATAATGTGCTCATGCTACTATGAAGATAAAAATCCTCTTTGTATCTCTCTTCATATTTCTTTCCCTCCCTCTCTTTTTCTCTTCCTCCCTCTCTCTCACTCCTCCATGTATCTCTCTCTAATGCACTCTCATTTCTATGAAGAATTTAGAGTTGAGGGTATAGGTTTTAGTGTTAAGGGTTCAAGGTGTATCTCCTAACTTGTTTAAGGTTTAAGGTGTAGGGTTTATGGTTGATGATAGAGGTTTTAGGATCTACCTACCTCTTTAAATATCTTCTCATATCTCCCCCATCTCTACTGTCCTCCATATCTCTATTGTTCTCTATCTCACTTCTCTCTCTCCCCTAGATCTACCTCTCTCTATCTAATCAAGCTCTCTCTCCACTATCTACTTCTCTATCTTAGATTTCTATCTATCTCCCCTTCCTACCTCTCCAATCATCCCTCCCTATGTAGATCTATCTTCTCTCTATCTCACATCTCTCTCTTTCTTGTCTACCTCTCCCTCCCTCCCTATATAGATCTCTCTTCTCTCCATCTCAAATAACTATAAATTATTTATTATTTAGGGTGTAGGGCCCTTGGTTTATGGGTTTAGGGTTGATTGTTTATGATGGAGAGTTGAGAGTTGAGGTTTTAGGGACTAAACTTAATTATGTAGGTTTCAAAGAGTTAAATTATTAAAATTGGGTTTTAGGGTTTAACATATAAGGTATAGGGTTTAAGTATTAGGGTTTAGGTTGTAGCCCCTTTATGGTTTATGATTAACAATATAGGGCCTAGGACTGAGGGATATGGTTTCGGGTTGAGGGTATATGATATAGGGTTTAAGATTGATTGTATATGGTTGAGGATTTATTATATAGGCCTTAAGGTACAAGTTTGAGGGTATATAGTATAGGGGTGAGGGTTGAGGGCTTAGCCTATAGGCTTTAATGCCTAGGGTTGAGAGATATGCTTTAGGGTTGAGGGTAAAGTTTATAAGATTTAGGGTTTAGGGTTTAGGGTTCAGGGTATAGGGTATAAGGTTGAGTATATGGTTTAGGGTTGAGAGTATAAGATTGAGTTATAAGGTTTAGGTTTGAGGGTATAAGAGCCTTGAGGGTTGAAGGTATAAGGTTAGGTTAGAGTGTATAGGTTTTATGACTTAGGGATGCATGTAGGGTTTAGAGTATAGGGTATTATAGAAGAGGGGGATCCATCACCCTTGGGACCCCAGGTCACAGAAGATTCCTAAGGAATAGACTACCCTAAACTACCTCAGGTTGACTAGATAGGTTTGGAAAGTTAAAAGACCGAGGTTGAAAAGGAAGGGAAAGCAATGCACTACTTTCCTTTTGATAAACCAAGTGTTTATAGAATCAAAAGAGTCGGCTATAGAAGTTTTGATCTGCCATCCAGGTAGCTCACTATCTAAGGATGCCAACGTAGATCTTGGACTCCAGTGTGGTGCATTGTCATCTCAGGGATGCACTAACATCCTGTACAGACATAGGTCTAGAAAGAAAATAGAAATCAATGCAAGCCTACTAACTATCTAATTGGTTATGTCTTTCTATTTGATAAAAAACACTCAAAATACAAAAAGTGAAAGTACTTGAAAGGAAACTATTCAAAATGAATTATTTTAGAAATAACAAAGAGAGGATAGAAAAGAGGTGCTTTACTTCCCATGAATTGATTCTTCAATTAGATCCACTCGAACATGCCTACACACATGGAAATGAGAAAAATGTTGGGTTGTGTTTGAGGTTTGCCTCAATCAGACCCTCATTTTGGTGTTCCCACCTCCTTGAACAACCAAAAGTCCACAAGATATGGAAATTGATAAACAAAGTAGAAAGGAAGTAGTACAACTAGATAGAAAAAAAAAACAGACAACTGAAATGCTATCCAATAGACACGATGATGCATCTGAATAAAAAGACACAAAGTTACCTTCCCAAATACAAGCTCTCAAGGTGAATAGTGGAAGGAATAGAGTGACACCACCACGTAGAGAAGATGAAAATTGATGATCCTGCAATGAGAGTGGTGTTGTAATGAGAGTACATTGTTGGAGCCAAATGAGGAGCTTGAGCAAGGAGAACAATGGTGTAGAGTGAATCAAGAGTGTGAGAGAAATGAAAGAATGAGAGAATGAAGCAAGAATGAAGCTAGAGTCAAGAAGTTGGAATGAACTGAGTTTGAATGAAAAAAATGGAGGCAAGAGGTCAAATTTCATTGATCAAGGAAGGCAGAGAACACTACCCTTTGCAACCAATGGAAAATGTAGTGTCTTTGCAGATCCTAGGGACAAGAATCTTGTCAAGATGGCAGCATGGTGCGCACACATCCTTGACGAAAATTCCTCCATCAACACAAAATGACGTGGCGAAGTGGAAGGGACAAGAAGGTGGAGGTAAATTTTACATCATCAAGTTTATATTTTCTAAGGTAGGGAAAATTAAATGGGGAATTTTCCTAGGGTGAAAATTCATGCCATTAAATTTTCCCCCCACTTTAACGAGCATATGTGTCAGTGCAGATGTGAGGTAAAGTAGAAAGAGATTGAAGAGAATATACCTTAACATTCGAGGAAGTAGATATTTGATCTGACACACCTAGACGTAGAGGAGGCAGCTCCACAGATTCTCAATCCCACAAGGCAACCATGACATTAAAATGAGAGAGAGAGAGAGAGAGAGATGGCTCAATAGGTACTCAATCTTGCAAAGTTTGACACAAGATTTACATGCTCTCGGTCTTGCAAATTTTGACACAATATTTATAGGTTCTTAGTCTTGCAAAGGAAGCACTACAAGTTCTCGGTCCTGCAGGGCTTGACATGAAAGGCTTTTATAGGTTTTTGGTCCTAGAAAATTTTACATGAAATGCCCTTACAAGTTCTCAATCCTACTAGGCAAGCTTGATTGTAGAGGATATTTATAGGTTCTCGGTCCTGCAAAGATACATGTTAAGCTACAAACAAAAGATGCTACGTGAAAAGCCAAAACAAGACACATCATTGAGCATGAAATTGAAGGAGAAGTTTTGAAAGGGGCTCCCTTCGGGAACCCTTCAAGAAAATGAGGGGCCCATTTAAAGGGACACTCTGATTTGAAAAAAATTACGTTTTCCGAAAATGATTCTATCATCAAGGTAAACTTTTGAAAGATCTCTTTCATCAAGGAATCTAGTAGAAAGAATGATCCTTCTCAAAGGTAAGTTTTTAGACTTCATTAGAAAAAGTACTCCTTTTTTGAGGGAAAGTTTTTAGATTTTTTCGTTATGAATTCATTTTTGAAAGAAAAATTTCACTAAGGGGTACTTGTTGAAGAATGCATTTTTTGAAAACGAAAAAAAAATAGTAAGGGATTCGTTGGCCACCGAATTCACCTTATTGAAAATCAGAAAAAATTGGTAGCCCCCCCTTAGTATGGTTTGTGCTACACAAAGGAGGGTGTAGCATCCTAAGGCGAGAAATAAAAAGCAGAGATGTTGTGGCCCACGATACATAGCGAGATGTAAGCGTGGAATTTTGTCGCACATGATAGGGACAACACATAAGCACCACAACATCACTAAGAAGATAGAGACAAACAAAGACAAAGAAAATGAGAAACAAGCAAAGACAAAGGAATCAAGAGACAAGGGGATTTGGGAGTTTGGGTTCAAATCCATTCATATATATAAATAGGTATCACATGATGTATGAATGAAATATCATCAATCCCCAAAGTTCCCAGATTGTGAAGAAGAGAATATGAAGAAAAAATAAAAATTGGGTCAACATGGAAGAGGGCCTAAATTCCCCAACTCTTTGTATCATCCCCAATTGTCAAAAAGAAAATTTTACAATATATAGAAGAATGATGATGCAAATGGAAGAAGTTTACAAAAAAAAATTAGGCCTATAAAGGGTAGCAAGGGTTCTCCAGGGAGGGTCACAAACATATAAAAACAAACACGAGGGAACATAAATACACACAAATCTAATCTACAAATAAAGAAGAGGTACCACCCTACTCCTCATCGACCAGTAGGTCATCCTACTCCCAATCTAGATCATTATAAGGGGAGGGATGATCAGCCTGCAAGGGTGGGATAGCGAGGGAAATACCCTTCAACTCTCTTGCAATAAGGGCCAAGGAAGAAGGCCCCTCAAGTTCTTCTTCACTGAACTCTTGTAAGGTGAAGGTCATCGATCTCGTAAATATCGCGGATAGAGCTAAGACATCATCCACTATGTTAAACATGCACTTTACTGGAGTGCCATGTGTTAACTGTGTGTGAGAAGAAAGAGGTGCCTGACATCCATTTCCAGCCTCATCGAGAGGGGCAATGACAAACTCAAGGGATGCGAGGGTCACCTCCATCACAAGGATGATGGAGGCCAAAGTAGGACTAGCTCTCAAAGAAGGTGAACCTTTCTTCTGACCACCACTCAAAGTGAATTCATCCTTTGGCTTGCGCTTTAGTGGAGGATGTTGGATCTCCATGAAAGAAGCAAAGGTGGAGGAGGGAGAATACATAGCCAGAACAAACACCACCATTGTGTTTGACATGTCTATGGGATGGGAAAAAGGAGGGATGTCCAGGAGGGACATCAAAAGAGGAGGCTCCATAGAAGGAGCGATGAATATTTGCACCCTTTTGGGGTGAGGATCATCAACACCTTCTGGGGGAGTCAAAATAAAAATGAAGGCGACTGGAATTGAGGTAGAAGGAGCGGAAGGAAGAGACACAATAGAAGAGGATGCAAAAATAGGAGCTATTGGCTCCCCATCTATCTTTTGTGAAGCAACATGTTCTATGGCCAGAGCTTTTCTCCCACGCTTGTGCTCATGTGCAAGTGAATAACATCGGCTCCAAGCACTAGAAGTTACAACTTGAGAAGAGATGAGAGGTTCTTGTTTTGTCATAGGAGTGTCCAACATAACTATGGTTGGTAGAAGGATAGCCTCCTAGACATGAGCAGGGGTGGAGAGCACAAGAGCAGAGACAACAACAAGTGGAGAAGCAGACACAAGTGCCTCAATAGCGGGCCTCTTCCCACTCACCACCGAAGGAGTAGGAGGAAGAACTATAGGAGGCCACAAAGGCCGAGATACAAGAGCAGCCTCACAAGGACCTTTTACCTTGCCATAGACAATGAGCCTAGGAACTGTGGGCAAGATAGGAAGTTTGAAAACCTAATGCTTAGCTTGTTTCCAAGTGGGCACCATCAACTTCCGAAGCGAGGCATGGGAGTAGGAGCCAAAGGCACTGCAATAAGGAATGAAGTAGAAGTGAATGGAGTAGAGGACATAGAAGAGGAAGGCCCTTGGGCACAAGTAAGATTCCCCTTCCTCTTTTTCTGGGAGGAGGCAACTTGTTGCTGCACAATCATGGATCCTTTCATGGAGATAGTGTAGGAAGACACTAGATAGCTCATTTTTGGAACGTTTCCCCTAATCTTATACATGACATAAGCATGATACAACAAACCCCCCCTGAGAGGGAGAGGTTCAACTGGAGTGGGAAAAAAATGATCCAATGAAAATCCCCCACATGACACCAGTGGTTTATAACCAACGTCATGCACTATGCGCACAAATCCCTCATGCAAGAATTTGAGACACTTATGAACCACCGAAGTGACACCATTCATGGAAACCAACCAGGGGATTCCTAGTTTGACTCTGAATAGGTCTGACTCTAGAATTACGATAAAGGAAGTATCAACGACCTTGGTTCCTACCAAGATTGAAAGATAAATAGAGCCAAGAGAAGGGACCGAGAGTCCATCATGTGTATGGATAGTATCCTTCGATTCTTCATATTCCTCCCTGTGCAAAGTGTTTATAAATAGAGCTTCTTCAGTTATAAAATTCACTCAACTCATAGGGTAAACTTGGAATCCAGTCATAATGTTTCCATTTATATGAGTAGGAATGCACAAGGGAGAAGGCTCCTTATTCAAAGGCAAGTCCTGCGAGGTAAATGTTATGTTAGGTTATGCATTCACAGACTGGGTAGAAGGAATACAAGAGAATGAGACCATATTCACATATCCTAATGGCACGAAGTTAGAGGAAGTAGAAGGTTCAATAATTAAGTTTGTAGAATGAGACGGAAATGGGTCAATATAGATTTGCAGTTCATTGTTATCCTTCACCATAGACTTGTTAGAATTCTACCTTTTCCCATCGAGATAGATGGTACCTTAATCGATGTGGTCCTAGATCTCATGATGTAGGCACACATCTTTTGGTATCATGTATGTGTACTCGGTGGTACTTTCAGAATTGATGATCATCATACCAATCAGGATAGGGCTCAATAAGAGGTTGGGGGTCTGGTAATGTTAGGACTTTTTCTTTTAATAACCTTTTCAACACAGAAGTGTAAGAATCTGATAGCTTTGTAAAACACCAGTTGTATTTCAAGATTTTGTCATTAGATGTAGAGACCATGTTTGCACTGGCCTTGTTCTTACCAAACACTGACACTACATTTCAACCCTCAAAATGAGAGCATGAGGAAGATCCCCAAACTGTGCACCCATCTACTGGCATTCTCGTAGTGTAGCACATAGATGTGCAAAAGAGGGATACTTCATTAAGGAAAAAATTTCTTGCCAAGGCCTTTGTGGATTTTGGACAAAGAATTTTGAACATTCGAGTTGAGAAAAGGATAAGAGATTTGAGAGAAAAGTGCTTGATAACGAGTGATAAAATTATTTATCTTCTCGTTGTCCCCTTGCTTACATCAGATGAGATTCGAAAAGGTCATTTTCAGTCTGATATTAGCCTAGAACTGTGAGAGAAATTGATTTACCTGATCAAACAAAAAGATAGAATAATCTAGTAAGGAACAATACCTCAAGAACAATATCCTTAAGAGACCTTGGAAAAAAATTAGCCATCAGAGCATCATGATGGAAGAAATTGGTGCACATGGTGCTAAACACCAAAAAATGTGTCTGAGGATCTCCTTTACCACCATACATTTCAAATTTTGTAATATCCATCTTTTGAGGGATAGGAGTGTTTAGAATAGCCATTGATAAATGAATGTGACGAAAGAAGGATTGAAAGATAGGCTACAAAGTAGCATTGGACAAGTTCACTAGTTGGTTTTGCATCTGACCCATGTTCTGCAACAAGGTGTTCAAGACAAGGTCAAAAGATGAGATAGGACTAGTGGAACTTCCACTAGAGCCACCAGAGCCACCAATCCCCATTCCAATGGAGACCCCACCACTAGGACCAATATGGGCTCCAAAACTGCCACCGAGAATAGTAGAGTTGGCAGAGTTGAAACCCAAGGGTACCTTGTTTACTTTAATAGTGGGCGGTGGCTTAGGAACAATAGTAGTGTTGAAAGATGGGTCGGTCTTGTCCATGTACACTGACACCTTGAGAATTGAGACTTCAATCTGTCTTTCAGTAGTCTTGAACTCAAGGTCTCAGGCAACACCAAACCTAGGGTTGTACAATGGGACACAAGTGTACACTATGTCGGAAATACCCCAAATAAATTCAAGACCTATTCCATCCTTGTACAACATAACTATCAAGTCATTGAAAACCTTAGCGGACTTAGCCATAATTCTTTATTTTCCTGAGTACTCCCCAAACTTCGAAAGCCTTCTATTTAGGGCACAAATTTTCTCTATAAGAATCTTGAGAGCATCATCTTCCTCCATACATGAAGCGAACATTAGAAGCATGATGAGTAGGAATACAAGGGTCTTCCCAAAAGGTACTAGAGAAACTTGTATTTGTTCCAAAGACTAAATCATCAAAAGAGGGACCTATAGTGACCTTCTTAGGATCCATCTCTATATGTCACACGCTTCTTATGAAAATTTTCCTAGAGGTTGTAGATTGAGTTGTAAATCTCATCAAGATTTACAACACACAAGTTTTAAACGCATTCAAGATGAGAGAGAAGAGTTGTTGACATAAATAAATGGAAACAAAAGAGATTCACGTTCAATTCACCAAAAATGTAGAAGAGGGGGATTCGTCACCCCCAGGACTCTAGGTCATGGAAGATTCCTATGGAGCATACTACCCTAATCTACCTCAGGGTAACTAGATAGGTTTGGAAAGAAAATATACTAGGGCTAAAAAGGAAGGGCAAGCAACACACCACTTTCCTTCTACTAAACCAAGTGTTTATAAAATCAGAAGAGTTGGCTATAAAATTTTCAGTTTGTTACCCAGGTAGGTCACTATTTGAGGATGGTAGTGCAGAACTCATAATCTAGCATAACATGTGGTGGTACTTGTAAAATCCATGGCCATTTCCATATTTTTTTCCCTTGAGCCTCTATGCTTCCTCGATTTTGTTTGCTTAGGGTTCAAAAAATTGCATGGAGGGCTAAAATCCTTATATCCTAAAACCCTAAACCCTTGGCATGCAACTTTGTTCTAAATTCGTGTTGACCTCCTACACATGGTTCCCAATCATTCAAGTCATAAATCATGTCTAGGCGGTCATTTTTTCACCGGCCCCTTTACCTTGTCTTTTCGATCCTTGACCCTTTTGAAATTATTTGACCTCTTCCCTATGTCGCGGGCCTAAATATTTTTCATGACTTAAGTCTTAAGTATTTCATCTCATGGGTCTTGGTCCCATGAACCTAGGTGACCCCCTTTAAGTTATCACTTATACACATGTTTGTATTAATTATTTAAGTGTGTAGGTGGGCCCATGATCGAACATCGGATATCAAAGTTGAAACATTGACAACATCCTAGCCATTCCCTGCATGCCTCGCTCGATTAAAATAATGAGCCACAAAGCCAATGGGCTAAGGACACTTGTATTGTTGTGAGCATGGGGCTTGATCTCCACTAATGTGTTTGACACCGTAGCTTTTAATCTGACAACTGTGATGCAACATTGAGAGTTAATCTCAATTGTTCCTCACGCACCCTGTGGGAATAAAATAATAAGCAATGGGGTTAGCAAGCTGGTGATGTGTGTCACTGGTGGGAACTTGGTGAGATGGTGGATGATGTAGTGTGTGATGATGTGTTTCCAAGTGGTGTTTCCCGATTTCTCAATTAGATGAATCACATCGTTGTTGTGAGTCATGCGATATTGATGGTAATTCAATGGCCCAGATTTAAAGTTGGGGATTGATAGTGATGTTTTAAAGTTTATCGGGGATCTATTTTCGATTGTCCATCTCGCATCTGACGGCTATAAATTTGAATGCTAATGGCTAGCTACCCTTGTTTGTAGGTAAATTTTTGCGTAGTAATGGCACATCTACTTCTCAACTACCAAAACGATTCCAGACGACTTTGAATCGGGTTTTTCACGCTTCTTCCAAGGGCGAGGTGATTATTGGGCGATGCCATTTACTTCCTGATGTGTTGCAGGGGCCAAGTTTCTTTGTCAAGGTATATTCTTCCTATTCTGATCATGGATTTCTCATGGGTGTCATGCTTGTTTTCTAAACAAAATCAATGTTGGAGTGCGCTCGAGGTGTTAGGAGCCTTTATGGCTAGTTGTTGCTCTATTTTTTGGGGGAATTCTTGTTGTTTGTAATCTTATTGGAGTTCATCCTTCTATAACCCTAGTTAGAGTTAGGGTTTAGAATTTTGATTTCAATTCTCAGTTATACCTACACTATAAAGGCAAGTTTGTTGTTTTTGTACCATTCAGACTTCTACTCTCCAACCTGAGTGGTTTGGTGTAGTGTTTCCCTACCAGATTTTGTTTCTATACTTTATGTAATTCTTTGCTTTGATTCAAGTTGAATAGGGTAAGTCCTTTAAACATAGATAAGCAATGTAATGAGCTATGCTTTGTAATAACAATAGATTATTGTCATACAACATTTGTATTTTGCTTCGTTATATATGTCAATCTGTATGTTCTCCAAATATTGTGTGCAGTATCTTTTGAATCAATATAATGAAGGGTTGTTTTGATGCTTCAAACATATTTGTTGTTTGAGTTATGTTTATGTTTTCCTATCATTCAAGGAGTGGTGTAATTTATTGCATAGAGATAACGAGGGTATTATAGTGCAATGTGGATAACTAAATAACATGTTGATTGTAAGATAGTAGGGTTATGAGAAGCCATGGTTGGTCTGTTGTAGGAGTTTATTTCATTCTTAACTCCATGTGGATTAGGCAATGGTCAGGGAGATTCACAAAGTATGGAGCTAGGGTAGAATCAAATCTTTCAATTCAAAACATTTCTTGCTTTCTTAATTTAGATTTTCTTTCATGTTTTCCCTTTCCACACTACCAGAAGCCATTTTTTTTAGTGAAGGATGTGTAGATGATTAATCCCATTGAATTCCTTCTGCCACTATAGTGTGATGATCTACATATATATATAGGGATACCCACCTTGGTCCCGTAGAGCCTAAAGTGTAGAGAAGAGGCTTGCCAATCAGTCATCTCTTGTTCATTCCCGTAGAGCCTAAAGTGTAGAGAAGAGGCTTGCCAATCAGTCATCTCTTGTTCATTGGCCACTGACCTAGGGTCTTTGAGTATAAGGAGTAGCTACCCTTTAGGAGATGCTAGACCATCAGCTGGAAACACCAAAAGATTGGTGAATCTGCTGGGGATGAACTCAGAATCTTGGTTACAAATAGTCTTATCAAAAGAGTCATCTGAGCCAACATTTTGGCAACGCTTGGGAGAAAAAAAAAATTGGGTGAGCAATTGAACATATGCTCTGCCTCATTGTGAACCACATGCTTTGAGTAAGATAGAGATAAGTGTGTAAATATTTGGGTGAGCAGCTACAAATATGCTCTATCTTATTAAGGAAGATGGATATTTACAAAGGGACTTGTATACTTGAAGAGGGAGGTTGTTGCAATGTTTCTAGTGTGTTCTTGAAGTTTGGTGCTCTGCTGGTGGAGAGAACTCAGAAATACATTGATCTTGGAAGGAGCTTTATACTGCTTGAATATCTTTTCCTCTTTCAAAGAGGTGGTGAATCTGCAAAATATTCCACATCATCAGAAGAGTTAGTTGCAACAATTTCTAGGTATTTTTCTATTGCAACATTTTGTATGAGGTCTATAAGTTCTAGTAAATATTGTCCCTTATTTGGTGCTTTGAGGCACTAGCTCAAAAGGAAAAAGAGAAGTTGGATATTCTATAGCTAGTTGTAGAGGGTGAATATTTTAAAATGTATCATCAAGTGGATGCCCCCTCTACTAGCTATTATGTCATGTGTGAACCATGGTCATATCCTGAAAGAAAGCCTTTTACTTTGGAGATATATAACCCTCTGGATTTTAGTAAAATCCATGGTTACCCACACTCTATTCCAAGAGAGATAAAGGAGTATTTGCCTAAGTTTTGAGACAGTTTAGAAGAATCAGCATCAAGACATTGGCAAGATTTCAATGAGTTGTTAGTGGAATGTTAGGTAGAGGAAGAGGACATTGTCATGAAGCTATTTGTTAAAAACTTTAGAAGATGATGCTAAGGACTGGTTTGTTAATCTACATTTGCATTCCATTTTTTCATGGCATGAGTTTAAAGAAATATTCATAGATCAGTTTGGTGAAGTGAATAATAGTCATCTTTCTGATGGTAGTTCTCTGCACTACTAGAAAGGTGAAGAATAATATGAATCTGAGGTTAAAAATTTCTCACCTCTAGATGCATTATGGAGCATGAAAATATATGGGGATGAATCCCCGTTTGATTTCCATGACAATTTCATGGAATGTTGGTTTGTTATACTAGATTCAGAAAGGCCAAATGAATCACCATGTGTTGATTTATTTTGTGAAAGACTTGAGCCAGTTGGTATGAGTACAATGCCACAAAGATGGAAGCCTTCAGGAGTTGGATACATTGATGGTTGGCTTTCAATAATGGACAAGTTGATAGAGAGGCATGGAGATCTCTTCCTATCTAGATTATGTGATGGTACTTATTATAGGTGTCTGGATAGTATAGATAAGAACAATGATGCATCTTGTAGTGGTGAATATTCTACTTTTTAGCAGCCCACAGAAGAATTATGTGCAGATGTACCTCTTGTTGATGTTGAAACAATGGAAATAGAGATTTTTCTCTCTATATCAGATAAATGTGACAACATGTGTGGTGACTTTCAACTGGAAGAAAGCAGCAATGATGCGTCTAATGGTGATTTCTAGTTGGATAGCATGGGATATGGTTCTGATAGTTTGTGTAGTAGAAAGGAAGAAGATGATGTGTCTATTGTGGAAGATGAACAAGGTGTTGTTCCCTTGTTTTATTTCTCACCTTCTTTTTCCCATGGTTTTAGTTTTGAAGTTGCCACTGAGTTTGTGCATGAGGATAGTGTAGATGCAGCTGTATGTGAAGAACAAAAGAAAGAAAGAAATGTTGCTACAACTAATGATGGCATTTACGACGAGTCTACACCTGAGGAGTATGATTGTATGGATCATATGGATGCATATGAATATTTTTTTTTAGGGATTTCAGCTCATAGTATTTCTCATGAGCAGTGGACTTCAAGTTTTTCATGGTAGAGTGATGTTGCTGAGGTAAGTTCACATGATGTGTGTCATAGTTCAAATTTTTATGATACATATGCCTCAGTAGATTGTGAAGAGGATAAAAAGGAGAGGAAATCTAAAGAGTATATCTATTCACATGAAGTGCATCATGATCTGAATAGATGTGTTGATGAGGTCTGCATCAAAATTGAGAACTTCAAGCATGTTGCTTGTAGTAATGATGAGCAACAACAAGGTGGTATTTTTTTGGCTGCTCATGTCCCTTGTGTGTCTGAGCTTCAGGGTTTTTAGTTTGACTTGTCTGAGGATGAGTTTCCCTATCTGTGTCAGCATGATGAAATGGCACATTTTTCTATTCCATGTGAGTTTGAGGATTTTTCTTTTGGCCTTGATTCATGTGAAGTAATTAGTAGGTGTGAAGAGATAGAGGGTTTTTATGATGTTGATTAGTGTTCTCATTTTATTGTCACCAAGTACATAATCAAAAAATGCAATGAGTGGCAATGAGGTGGCCTATGTGGTGTGGTTACCATGTAACAACAAAGAAAAACATGGAGCAAGTTCTCACTTGTTCAAGGGTAATCACATGTTTGTTTTTGTAGGAAGGGGACTACTTGTGTTGCTATGTTGTGACAAAAACAATTATTGGTTAAGGGAGATCAACTCCTTTAACAAGATGGTATTTGACAAGGGTAAATGTTAATTCCCCTTTTTCATTTGGTAGCCTGGGGCTAACAAATGAGGTGTTCTATATTGGGTTGACCCATAGCCTAATGGTTGGCATGGTCTACTTCTCCAAAGATATGAATTCTCACTTTTATTTGTCAAGAAAACATCCCCAGCTAGAGCCACTAGTGGTACTTGTAAAATCCATGGCCATTTCTATCTTTTTTGCCCCTTGAGCCTCTATGCTTCCTCCATTTTTTTCTTAGGGTTTAAAAAATTGCATGAAGGCTAAAATCCTTATATCCTAAAACCCTAAACCCTTGGCATGCACTTTTTTTCTAAATTCATGTTGACCTCCTACACCTAGTTCCCAGTCATTCAAGTCATAACTCATGTCTAGGCTATCATGTTTTCATCGGCCCCTTTACCTTGTCTTTCTGATCACTGACCCTTTTGAAATTATTTGACCTTTTCCTTATGTTGTAAGCCTAAATATTTTTCATGACTTAAGTCTTTCATCTCATGGTTCTTGGTTCTATCAACCTAGGTGGCCCCCTTTAAGTTATCACTTATATGCATGTGCATATTAATTATTTAAGTGTGCAGGTGGGCCTGTGATCAAACGATGGATATCAAAGTTGAAACGTTGACTGAATCCTGGTCATTCCCCATGCACCCCACTCAATTAACATAATGAGTCATAGGGTTAGTGAGTTGAGGACACATGTCCTATTACAAGTGTGGGGCTTGGTCTCCACTAACATGTTTGGCACCATAGCTTTTAATCTGACGGTCGTGATGCAACATTGAGAGTTAATCTCAATTGTTCCCCGCGCACCCCACGAGAATAAAATAATAAGCAGCAGGGTTAGAAAGCTAGTGACACGTGTCATTGGTGGGAACCTGGAGGGATGGCGGATGATGCGGTGTGCGATAATGTGTTGTCAGGTGGAATTTCCCGATTGCTTGATTGGATGACTCACATCGTTGTTGTGAGTCATGAGATACTAATGGTAATCTGATGGACCAGATTTAAAGTTGGGATCGACGATGATGTTTTAAAGTTAATCGGGGATCTATTTTTTATCGTCCATATTGCATTCAACAGCTCAATTTTGAATGCTAACAGCTAGCTGCCCCTGTTCATAGATAATTTTTTGTGCAGTATGGCACATTTGCTTCTCAGCTACTAGATTGATTCCAGATGACTTTAGATCAGATTTTGTATGCTTCTTCCAAGGCCAAGGTGATTGTTGGGTGGCACCATTTACTTCCTGATGTGTTGCAGGGGTCAAGTTTCTTTGTTAGTGTATGTTCTTCCTGGTCTAATCATGGATTTCTCGAGGGTTCCATGCCTATTTTTTGAACAACATCAATGTGGGAGTGTGCTCGAGGTGTCAAGAGCCTTTATGGATGGTTGTTGCTCTATTTTTGGGGGGAATTCTTGTTGTTTGTAATCTGATCGAAGTTCATCCTTCCGTAACCCTAGTTAGAGTTAGGGTTTAGAATTTTGAATTCAATTCTCTGTTATGCCTACACTATAAAGGCATTTTTTGTTGTTTTTATACTATTCGGAATTCTACTCTCCAACCTGAGTGGTCTAGTGTAGTGTTTCCCTACCAAATTTTGTTTATATGCTTTCTGTAGTTCTTTTCTTTGATTCAAGTTGAATAGGGTAAGTCCTTTGGACATAGATAAGGAATGTAATGAGCTATGCTCTATAATAACAACATATGACCACCATACAACATTTGTATTCTTCTTCATTATATATGTCAATGTGTGTGTTCTCCAAATATTATGTGTAGTATCTTTTAAATCACTATAATCAAGGGTTGTGTCGATGCTTCAAACATATTTGTTTTTTGAGTTATGCTTATGTTTTCGTATCAATCAAGGAGTGGTGTAATTGCTTGCACAGAGATAATGAGGGTATTGTAGTGCAGTGTGGATAACTAAGTAACATTTTGATTGTCCTTTTGTTGGTTTCCTACTACAAGGTAGTAGGGTTATGAGAATCCATGGTTAGTTTGTTGTAGGAGTTTATTTCATTCTTGACTCTGTGTGGATTAGGCATTGGTCAAGGAGATTCACAAAGTATGAAGCTAGGACAAAATCAAATCTTTGATTTCAAAACATTTCCTACTTTCTTAGTTTAGATTTGTTTTCATGTTTGCCCTTTCCACACTACCAGAAGCCATTATTTGTAGTGAAGGTTCTGTAGATGATTTATCCCATTGAATTCCTTCCACCAGTGTAGTGTGATGATTTGTGTTAATGTATAGGGATACCCACCTTGGTCCTGCAAAGCCTAAAGTGCACAGGAGAGGCTTTACAATCAGTCATCTCCTATTCGTTGGCCACTGACCTAGGGTATCTGAGTATAAGGAATAGATACCCTTTAGGAGTTGTTAGAAAATCAATTGGAAACACCAACAACATGTTGACATCTTAAGGATGCACTGGCATCCTATACGAACAGAGGTACAAAAATAAAATAGAAAATAATGCAAGCCTACTAACTATTTGATTGGTTATGTTTTGCTATTTGACAAAAAGAACTATTCTGAAAATGAAAAAGAGATGATAGAAAAGAGGTACCATACTTCTATGACTTGATTCTTCAATTAGCTCCACTCGAATGTGCCTACACATATGGAAACAAGAAAAAATTTGGGCTATGTTTGAGGTCTACCTTAGTCAGACCCCCATTTTGGTGTTCACACCTCCAAAGACAACCAAAATGCCACAAGATATGGAAATCGATAAAGAAAGTAGAAAGGAAGTAGTACAATTAGATAGAAAACAAATAAACGTAATCCAATAGACATGATGATGCAACCGAATAGAAAGACACAAAGTTACCTTCCCAACTACGAGCTCTCAAGGCCAATAGTGGAAGGAATAGAGCATGAAACCACCACACAGAGAAGATGAAGCTTGAAGATCCGACAATGAGAGTGGTGTTGCAATGAGAGTACATTGTTGGAGCCAAATGGAGAGCTTGAGCAAGGAGAATAATGGTTTAGAGTGAAGCAAGAGTGTGAGAGAAATGAAAGAATGAGAGAATGAAGCAAGAATGAAGCTAGAGTCAAGAATTTGGAATGAACTAAGTTTGAATGAACAAAATAGAGACAAGAGGTCAAATTTCATCAGTTAAGGGAGGTAGGGAATGTTACTTTTCACAACTAATGGAAAATGTAACATATCTATAGATCTTGGGGGAAGGAATCTTGTCAGGATGCCACCGCAATGTGTGGACGTTCGTGCAATGCATGTGCATCCCTGACGAAATTTCCTCTACCAACACAAAAAAACACGACCAGGTGGAAGGGACAAGGTAGCGAAAATGAATTTTACATCATCAATTTTATATTTTCTAAGGTAAGGGAAATTAAATGGGGAATTTTTCTAGGGTGCAAATTCACACCTTTATAGGTATATAATATAGTGTATAGGGTTTAGGATATATCATTTAGGAGTGTATAGGGTCGATGGTTCATCCAATAAGCTTTAGGGCCTAGGGTTTGAGGTATATGGTTTAGGGTTGAGGTTTTATGATATAGGGTTTATGGTTGACTATATATGGTTGAGGACTTATTATATAAGCCCTGGGGTCCAAGGTTGAGGGATAAGTTTAGGGTCAAGAGGGTAAATGGTATAGGGTTGAGGGTTTAGCCTATAGGTTTTAAGGCTTAGGGTTCAGGGATGGGATTTAGGGTTGAGGGTATATAGTATAAGGTTAAGGGTTGTGGGTATAGGGTCTAGGGTTGAGGGTATAAGGTATAAGGTTTAGGGATGAGAGTATAATATCGAGTTATAAGGTTTAGGTTCAAGGGTATAGGAACCTTGAAGGTTGAAGGTATAAGTTTTAGGGTAGAGTGTATAGGTTTTATGACCTAGGGTTGAGTGTAGGGTTTAGAGTAAAGGGTATATGATATAGTGTATAGGATTTAGGGTATATCATTTAGGAGTGTATAGGGTTTATCCAATAAGTTTTAGGGTCTAGGGTTGAGGGATATGGCATAGGGTTGAGGGTATATGATATAGGGTTTAGGGTTGACTATATATAGTTGAGGGTTTATTATATAGGCTTTAGAGTTCAAGGTTGAGGGATAGGGTTTAGGGTCAAGAGGGTAGATGGTATAGGGTTGAGGGTTGAGGGTTTAGCCTATAAGATTTAAGGCCTAGGGTTGAGGGATGGGGTTTATGACTCAGGGTATAGGGTATAAGGTTTAGGGTTGAGGGTAGAGCGTATAGGGTTGATTATATGGTTTAGGGTTGAGAGTATAAGATTGAGTTATAAGGTTTATGTTTGAGGGTATATGAACCTTGAGTGTTGAATTTATAAGATATAGGGTAGATTTTATAGGTTTTACGACCTAGGGTTGGTGTAGGGTATATGATATAGTGTATAGGGTTTAGGGTAATCATTTAGGAGTGTATAGGGTCGAGGTTTCATCCAATAAGATTTAGGACCTAGGGTTGAGGGATATGGTTTAGGGTTGAGAGTATATGATATAAGGTTTAGGGTTGACTATATATGGCTGAGGATTTATTATATAGGCCTTAGGGTCCAAGGTTGAGGAATAGGGTTTAGGGTCAAGAGGGTAAATGGTATAGGGTTGAAGGTTGAGGGTTTAACCTATAGGCTTTAAGTCCTAGGGTTTAGGGCTGAGGTTATAGGGTATAGGGTTTAGGTTTGAGGGTATAGGGTATAAGGTATAAGGTTTAGGGTTGATGGTATAGGGTTTAGGGTTGATGGTATAGGGTTTAGGGTTTAGGGTTGAGGGTATACGGTATAAGGTTTAGGGTTGACGGTATACGGTATAGGGTTGAGTATATGGTTTAGGGTTGAGAGTATAATATTGAGTTATAAGGTTTAGGTTTGAGGGTATCAGAACCTTGAGGGTTGAATGTATAAGGTTTAAGGTAGAGTGTATAGGTTTAACAACCTAGAGCTGAGTGTAGGGTTTAGAATATAGGGTATATGATATAGTGTATAGGGTTGAGGGTTCATCCAATAAGGTTTAGGGTTGAGGGTATATGATATATGTTTTAGGGTTGATTGTATATGGTTGAGGGTTTATTATATAAGACTTAGGATCCAAGGTTGAGGGATAGGGTTTAGGGTCAAGAGGGTAAATGGTATAGGGTTGAGGGTTGAGGGTTTAGCCTATAGGCTTTAAGGCCTAGGGTTGAGGGATATGGTTGAGGGTTGAGCTTGTAGGGTTTAGGGTTGAGGGTATATGGTATAAGGTTTAGCATTGAGGATATAGGGTTTAAGGTAAAGGGTATAAGGTATAAGGTATAAGGTTTAGGGTTGAGGGTATAGTGTATAGTGTATAGTGTATAGAGTTGAGTATATGGTTTAGGTTTGAGAGTATAGGATTGTGTTATAAGGTTTAGGTTTGAGGGTATAGGAACCTTGAGGGTTGAAGGTATAAGGTTTAGGGTAGAGTGTATAGGTTTTATGACCTAGGGTTGAGTGTAGGGTATATGATATAGTGTATAGGGTTTAGGTTATATCATTTAGGAGTGTATATGGGTTAGGGTTAATCCAATAAGGTTTAGGGCCTAGGGTTGAGGGCTATGGTTTAGGGTTGATTGTATATGGTTGAGGGTTTATTATATAGGCCTTAGGGTCCAAGGTTGACGGATAGGGTTTAGGGTCAAGAGGGTAAAGGGTATAGGGTATAGGGTTGAGGTTTCTTTAAGGCCTAGGGTTGATGGATATGGTTTAGGATTGAGGGAATAGGGTATAGGGTTTACGGTTGAGGGTATAGGGTATAGAGTATAAGGTTTAGGGTATAAGGTTTAGAGTTGAGGTTATAGTGTTGAGGGTATAGGGTTGAGTATATGGTTTAGGGTTTAACCTATTGGATTTAGTTCCTAGTGTTGAGGGATAAGGTTTAGGGAACTTACGGTATAGTGTAGAGAGTTTTGGGTTATGGGTATAGAGTTTAAGGTTGAGTCTCACATCTCCCCCTCTCTTCTCTCTATCTCTCTATCTCACATATCTCTCTTTCTCTACCTCTCTTAGAATAAAAATATTAAAAACTTAAGATGAAAATTTAATGATGAGAAGATGCTTAGAATAATAAATCTAAAGACTTAAGATGAAAATCCAGTGATGACATGAGTTGGATGGACATGAATACCAAGCAACCATATTAATACATTGAATTTAGAGACATATGGAATAAATGGAGAATGAATGTGCACATACAATTCATGATTATGAGAGAGAAAAATGATGGTGACGAGAAATAAGGGATGGGATGGTATTAGGTGTATTTGGAATACAATAATTGAACTGCAATGTAGAGAGAACTTAAATTGATAATGCATGTGATACTATGCACCAGGGTATGAGGAACTAAGGTGACTGTGTATCACATGCATAAGATTGACACAACAAACACATAGGTTGTTCCAACATCCTACAAAGTCATGAAGGGATTTGAAGGGGCCGATGTTGAAAAACAACAATCATAAGAGGATGCCCTAGTGTAATACAAGAGCACAATGAATCTTGGTGGGTAAAACACTAGACAATCAAGAAAACATGATCACCAAAATCCAATATATGCCCATATTTCTACCACTCAAAGCACACCATGATATGATGGATCGTGGTGACCTAAAGTAGGTAGATTAGGAATCTCAAAAACAAAAATTTGAAAGCACCTCAAAAATAATAAGAGATCTTAAATATCCTTTGTCATAAGGATGGCATGTGGGTTGATGTGGTCTGATATGAGGAATAATATATCTTGTGAATACCAAAGATAGATAGGATATATCATAGGATTCCTATGACAAGGGATACTCAAAATAATTGGAATTTTAGGAGGCTAACAAATTTTGTTGTAGGAACCAGCGTAGTGACATACAGACACAAGGATGAGAACCTAATGACCAAAATATACAAGGTATAGGCACCTTGAGGGTTGAAAGTACTTAGTTTAGGGTAGAGTGTATAAGCTTTAAAACCTAGGGCTGAGTGTAGTGTTTAAGGTTAAGGGTATATGATATAAGGTATAGGGTTGAGGGTATAGCATTTAGGATCGAGTTTATGGGGGATCAAGGGTTCATCTTATAGGCTTTAGGGCCTAGGGTTGAGGGATATGGTTCAGGGTCAAGGGTATATGACATAGGGTTTATGGTTGAGGTTTTATTATATAGGCCTTATGGACCAAGGTTGAGGGATAGGGTTTAGATTCAAGAGGGTATATGGTATAGGGTTTAGCCTATAGGCTTTAGGGCCTAGGGTTGATGGATAGGGTTTAGGGTTTAGTATATGGTTATGGTTTAACCTATTGGCTTTAGTTCCTAGGTTTGAGGGATAAGGTTTACAATATAGGGTATATGGTTGAGTATATGGTTAAGAATTTAGCCTATTAGCTTTAGTTCCCTAAATCTACCTCTCTTTATCTAACCTCTCTCTATCTTGGATTTCTATATATCTCCCCTTCCTACCTCTCCCCTTATCCCTCCTTATCTACCTCTCCCTCCCTCACTATGTAGATATCTCCCTTGTATATAGGGTTTAGGGTTGAGAGTATAAGATTGAGTAATAAGGTTTATTTTAAGGGTATAGGAACCTTGAGGGTTGAAGGTATAAGGTCTAGGGTAGAGTGTATATTCTTTATGGCCTAGGGATAATTTTAGGGTTTAGGGTTGATGGTATAGGGTATCTAAGGTTTAAGGTTATGGTTATAGAGTTTATAGTTAGTGTATAGGTGTTAGGGTTAAGTGCATCTAGGGTTTTGGTAAGTTAAATCCATCGTAAGCCCAAAAATAAGAAAAAAATGTATGTGTTTTGTTAAGTTAAAATAATGTATGTGTTTAATAAAGATAGATCCATGGTTCTAAGAAAAAACTAAAAAAATGTGTATGCATTTTGTTAAGTTAAGAAAAATGCATTGTTAAAACTTAAAACTAAATAAAACACGTACACATTTTTTAAGTTAAAATAATGTACATATATTGTTGTTCTGTATTGGCTGGCTTGTCGAGGCAACTTTGGTATAGTATAAATAAGGAGGGAGGAGGTTTTAAGGGGCATAAAAATGTCTCTTCACGTCATTTTTGTGTGGAAGTGCCTTCAAGAGTAACACAAACAACAAGTTGGAAGATTATTTATCTTGCACGAAGAAGCCACAAGGGATGTTGTAATATAAATCGTTGGTTCATGAACCTGGGCAGGTGGTCATGTCCATGATGACGTGGTATATGAGCATTTCTATTTGAAAATGATGTAGATAATGGGCTCCCACCAGTGGGGCATTCATTTTACCAAATACCTAGTTGCTTCGGCCAACAGAGACACAATATGTCTACTTTGGAAGGAATCCCTATTTCACTTGGGTGTTGTTTTGTGGGTGATTCTCTAGATGCTAACGTTGTTGCAAGAGGTGAGACTGCTAAGATGGCTTTGAGTTTGTATAGGTCTAGGGTAGAGGGGAATGATATGAAGGCTTTTGAGAAATTCTTGAGCACTAATGGAGATTTAATCTCCATTTCTAATATAGCTCGATGTGGGGAATGTATCAAGGGCCTGAGGTTCATCATACACAAATATTTCTAAAATCTCTCTTTTATAATAGTTACTAAAAATATCATAAGCATTATTATATTTTCCATGTCTCCTATTATTGGATGGAATGAATTTTTAGATTTCTAAATAATGAAATTTATAATAAATATTATATTATATATATATATTATAATATATTATATTATATATTATAATATATTATATTATACTTTATTATAGAATAGAATAATATAATATTCATTTAAAAGTGTACACATTTTATTATATAAAAATGCGTACATTTTGTTTTATAAAAATGCATACATTTTGTTTTATAATAACACACTCATGTTACGGCTCAGATTTTTTGAGCCGTAGCACAATCATGTTATTTAAATTCTTTTAGAACACGAATGCATTTTGATCATTTTTGGGCATTTGGCCACTTTTTTATGCCCCATTTTGGTGCCCATGCCCGTCACTTCTTACAATTTTTTGGTGTCATTGAAAAAAAATTCTAAGTTATATTTTGTGTTGTTGGGAGTTTGTGTTAGAGGGTTGGTTTTCCCCTACATTAGTGGCATCTGAGCAGGAGTTCCTAAGTGTGCAAGTAAAAGTGCCAATGTGGCAATTTGCACCAGGACCTGGGGGTGGAGTGTGTGTGGTTTGTAAACAAATCGTTGAGTGAGGCAATTTGCATGTGTATAACTTGAGGGTTTTGAAAATTTGTGTTAAGGATTTGTGAGGTTTTAAGGATGGAAAAGAGGAAGAAGAAAATTACTTTTGTATTGGATGGATTTTGAGGTTTCCTAGACTTGAGAAAATTAGAGAGACAACAAGAAGAAATAAGAGTTGGAATGATAGAGTTGCAACAACAAGTGGATGAATTAAGAGAAGACATTGAAAGGAGAAAACAAGAAAAGAGAAGAATTGAAGGTAATTTTGATTTATTTCTAATGGTATTTTGACTACAAGAAAGAAAGAAGATGTAGTAGGGTGTCATGCATGTGACACAGAGGAAGAAGAAGAGGATGAATTTGAAGCTGAGGAATGTCTATTGGAAAACATGCAGGATGAAATTACAGAGGTTGAAGTAGTAACAAAAGAGTTGAGTGCAATGGAGGAAATTGTAGAATAGGACACCAAAGTTGCAGCAGTAAATGAGGAGGTAAAACTTGCATTTTGTGATTTAATTGGTGAATATGATTTGTATATGAATTATGTAAATGGAATGGGTGAGTATGAGGAAAATGAAAATTATGTTGTAGGAATAAGGAAAATAAAAAAATTAGAATTTGATGAGATTGAAACTAAATATGATTTTTGTTTGAGTGAAATGGTAAGAAAAAGTGAGGAAAGAGTTGCGACAGTAGAGAAAACCAAGGTAAAGTTTTATTTTTCTGAATATTTGTATGAAGATAAATGTGAGTAGAATGAGGTTTCGGTAGAGAAAAGTCCATTCAAGGACATAGAGGAGAATGAAGATGATTTACAAATGCGAATTATCGGGGTATAAGAAAAGTGGGATGCATTGGTTGTAAGTCAGAGAGGGGATACAGTTACATGTCTTGTAGAAGGCATGAAAGAAGAAAACAAAGTTGACGATGCAATAAGTGATGAGAAGGTAAATTCATATTTCAGTGAATTTGAGAATAATTATTTTTGTGTTGAGATGTATGATTTAGTGAATTAAGATGAGATGGTTTAGATAGATTTTTCTAGTGATAATTGGTATATAAAGAAGGATTTGTATGGTCTTGTATAGTTTAGTGCAGGTGCAATTTGGTGGAGGTGGATGGACTATGGTGGGTTGAATCCCACAAGATTGGAGGAGAATGTGAGATACACTTGGAGGAGGTGGTCGAGTTATGGTGGAGTTAATTCCACATCGAGGAAGAGGATTACAAATAAGTGTTGTCAGAGGAGGAGGATGCTTATTCAGTAGGTGGTAGAAGAGGAGAAAGAAGAATCAATTGGAGGTACCAAGTTCAGTGATGGAGTTTGTTCAGGATTGTTTGCAATCTAAAAGGGTGGTAATACTACTCAACTCCATTTTGTGATTCCATATTCACAAAAAAATTCCTACCTTGGGTGTCTGATGTAGGAGCATTTAGGGGTACTAACAATCAAAACTACCCAAAAATAATATTTTCCTTTATTTTAATTTTCAATAAGGGCTAATGTGAGAGAATTTGATTATTTGTAATTTTTAAAATATTGTAATTCTTCCTTGTGGTGATTTTTATATATAATTTTAGATGAAATATGCTTTGATAAATGTTTCCAAGGAATCTCTAGGGGAATATTCCTTTTGGGTGTCCCGTTTCTAGGTGGGACCACTCCTTTATGTCATTCATTTGCATGTAATTTCATGCATTTTCATATTGGGCATCCAACTTTACATGTTGGTGCATGTTCATTCTTAGAGTTGTTGGGGCCACTGAAGATCAATGAAGATGCTAGAATTTACCAAATTTGATTGGTGGAGAGATAGGCATCCATATGAGGGTAATGGAAACAATTAAAATATTCCATTTTATTTTTATTCTCTCTAAAATTGGGCGTGGGTTTTCCAAGGAGGTTTTGGCATGTTGTTTTGGGATACCATAGTGTTATTTCCCCCCTAAACCTCTATATATCATGGCATTATCATTTGAAGAAGATGGCTTTGAAGGAGTTTAATTTGGCATAACTAGATGGTGTCATAATGGATACAACTTTGAAGGTTCGAATACTTGTAGATTTTTGCATATAGAAAGCCCATGAGTGAAGGGAGCTTGTGAGATTCCATGTTTTGTAATCCATTTCAATTATATATATATATATTGTTTCCTTCTTTCAAATTTTTTGTGTGGTTGTTTGTTTCAGATTTGGAAGGGCATAGATCTTGGTTAAGGAGACCAAGAATCCATATTTTTTTAGGTTTGAAGGTGTTTAGACAACAACACATAGACTTGAAGGTTGTAGGTTTATTGCAAGTTCAAGAAGCTAGAAGCTAGAAAAAGAGGATCTAGATTGAAGGAGATCAATTTGTTATTGATCTGTGTTGTTTGTAACAAACCTATATCAGATTGTAATCAAATTTGTGATGTTCTCCATCAGCCCATATGGCTGCAAAACTAATTCATTTGAGATATACCTTGTATTCCATGAAATTTAAGGAGTTTAGAATAAGAAACCAAAGTTACTTACAAATTTTTGGTGTCATTGCAAACTATTTCCGAGTTATGTTTTATGTTATTGGGAGTTTGTGTTAGAGGTTTGGTTTCCCCTACATCAATATTCTAGTTGAATATGCAACTCCATATGTTTCAATTTGAAAAAATATGAAACAATAAAAGACAACACATATTGAATAGATTACTTGATCAGAGTTACATCAAATCTTATCATATTTACTAGATAAAAAATAACATATTTTATTTATTCATAAATTCCATGTTACTATCAATTTGATATAAATAACAAGCTAATATTAAACCAAACTATGAAAATTTTCCCTTTCAATATGGGTAATGAATTAAATATATAAATAAAATTATAAATTTTGTAACATCTAGAGGTAAAGGACAAAATTGAAATACAAATCAATCAACTAAATACATATCCACGTAAATATTACTATAAAACCCAAAAATATTAGTATAACTAGTGAATGTGAAGTTATTAACTAATTTTTATTCATATTCATGTATTGAACCTAGCTAATATTTTGTTCCACCATTACTATGAGCTCTCTAAAAGGAAATATGTTGCAATATAAACCATTTCCATATAACCCCAAGAGAGAAAAATATGTAAATAAGTACTTTAGAATCCACAATGAAAATAATGTAGAAATATGCCACTATGATGAAATGAGATGCACCAGGGGAAAATCTCATGAGGGAAATTCACAAACATAATGAATTATCTCGTGGACAAACATTAAAATACACTTGTAGAGTCTATATGCAAGCCTTCTAAATATCAAGATCCCTAATTCCACTCCATGTAAACCAACAAATGATAATCGCATAACCACACATACCAATCCATGCTTCCTCTCCTCATATATGCAATTGATAAGAGATGGTCAATCCAGCCTTAACCAAAAATCCAACCTCAATGAATATAATGTTCTTGCATTTATAAAAAATATTGAATAAAACCACCAAGTGGTAATAAATAAACTATGAGTTTGTAAAATTATGTTCCCATCATTTACTTTTTAGTACTAAGTTTTCCCAATAAATATTTTTTGAATGTGCAACCCACATTAAATATTTGTCCCATTAATATATACAACTTAAAAAGTGTATCTAGGAATATTGATACACACATCCCTAGATTTGCACCATAAATAAATATTAATTTATATTATAATAATCATGTAACGTGAAAAAAGTACATTTTCCCAACACTATCAAACTCAAGTTACATTTTTTATTGGAATTTCTACTCACATACTCTTGTATTATTTGTTATTCTACTATTTGCAAAACGATAATCAATTTTATTTCTTGTGAAAGATATTGTCAAGATTTTTTATTGGTGGTTATCTTGAAATACTTAATAAGGTTTTATATGTTGTTGAATTCTTAAAACTCTTGAAAGAGGTTCATTAGCGCTTAGGTGGTTACAAGATTAATTCTTTTATTACTATACAAAATACATAGAGTTTCATTAGCCCTTTGTTGAATATACTTGGATAACATATTTAAACTATTCACATCTCTTCCTCAGTAGAAATATAATCTTTTATGTCCAACATGGAATTTGCAATGCCATGTTAATCTCTCAAGTTGGGGTGCACCATTCTCAAAACCTCTCTTGTAATAAGAACTTTATGCTTGTCCTTATCATAGCAAAGTTGGGTTCACTTGTGAATATATTGAAAGCCACTATAATTTTTGATATATTATCCACTTGAATCCTTAATATTAGTTACTTTGAATATTGTTTCATTAGAATTTGTAAAAAATATATTCTATCGTTATAAAACTAATATTAAACATTTTTATTGCACTATTTGTAATAAATCCATGTTTATAATAGTCAATACTTTTTGTAATGATGATTATGATCAAATATATCATTTTATGTTTCTTCTCAAAGTGATGATGATTTTTTTTAATTTTCAATCTATGTAGATGAATAATAGAGTTCAAATGAGGATAGATGTGGTACAAATATATTTAGGACAATAATACCTCCACATAAAAGTGACATATGACTACTAGTAGATGAAGAAATTAAATATGTCAATGTGGCTAGCACATAATTAGTTGAGGTGATAATTTGAGTGAATGCGGGTGTAAGAAAAAATAAAATTCTAGTTCAATGAGAGTGGACCAAAAATGATCTAGAAGGAGCACTAAAATATGTTGAGGATAGAAAATATTCAGCAAGAGTATTATGAATAAATGGAAAATTTGTACTAGCACATTGACTAGTTGGTTAAGTGGTTTAACTTCGGCTATAAATAAAAAATTTCCAAAAAAATAGTGGAATAGTGTAATGAGATGGTTATAGTGTGACATGGGATTGAAATTATCAATCTAAATGAAGAATTTGTGTACATTTTTCAAACAAGGCTAAAACAATATGAAATATGGGCACTTAGGTAAATCTTGGTTGATATGGTTTAAAAATTGAATCATATTGAACTTAAAATTAGGAAAATTTAAGTTCTTCATACAAATAGGTCACTAAATCTAAGGCCTGAACTTATGTCCATATGGTCCTCACTAATTATGGAATTGTGATGAGATTGAAATTCAAGCTAGTAGAAATGGAGCCATGTGGGTATTAGAAAAAAGAGATAAGAAAAAGTGTCTCATAAATCATACAAAATAATGGATAATTATATTATGTTGTGTGAATTCTATTGGACAAAGAATTCAAGTTTTATCTATTCAAGAGAAAAAACCAACATAAAAATTGCATTGTTGGATGTGAACTAGGGGCATGCATGGTTGCCCAATCTTGTGTGTAGATGACAAAATAATAATTTCCAATTGGCTAAATATCACTTTACAAGATTATTTCTAGGTGTTGTTTCACCAACCAAATATTTTTTTGTGTGCCCTTGGAAGCATGTTGATGTCACAACAATACAAGACACAAGGTCAATAAGATTGGCTCGCTAAAAAAGTATAGGACATACTTCATACAAACTTCAACCATTTTATGTGAGTCTATTTAATATATAAAAAAGTATTTTAAAATTGAAAGAGTAGTGTGAATAGCCAAGTTTACAAATATAGAAGTAAGAGGGTAGAATTGGTAGAAATTGGTAGAAAATTATTTGAAAAATCATTGACCTATACAAAAATAAAAAATGATTCAAGAGGAAATGAATATGGCCACTTAGTCTTGATGGAATAATGGAGGAAATGCATCCTAGTGACACATTTAAATTTATCATACATGATTAGGCTTGTGTAGTGAAAAATATTTTATGTATTTCAAGAATGGATGCTTGAGAAGTAAAATTTAAAAACTTTCTATCAAGCCTTGCAAGGGAGGAAATACTTCCTAAAAAAAATTCAACTAGTGGTATAGGAAATCAATGATGCAATAAAATCTAGCTCTTTGGGGACAAAGTATGTCTTGAAATGGATGAAAATTATGATTATTAACAACAATATGTACTTAGTCTTCTCACTTAGGTACATCAATCATAATGATTGATGGAGGAGATATAAATTTTGGAATTAAATTACATGCCCATCAAGAAGAATAAAAATATTACTTGTCATCTCACCAAGAACATTAAATGTTTCTAGAATGGTACTTTACTATGTTAATTATGGATGTTGAGAAGCCAAAGATAATGCTATTGATTTGGGAGGAACTAAAGATCATGATGTAAACTCTAGCCAAGTCAACATGGTGGTCAATAATAATTGAATCACTCATTACTAGACCAAATCAACTTGAAAATAATCTAATTACTTAAACTTTTATTTCACATAAAGAAGGAAAAACAAAGGAATTTAGGGGATAATATAATTAAAATAATTCACAATATCAAATTTTGATTTTAAAAAAATGTGGCATCTTAAGAGCCATTTTTGTGTCACAACTTGGTGCACATACCCTATGACCACGATTCCCATTGGCACTACACATGCAAAGTTCAACATAATTATTAGTTCATCATATACAATAATCATAGACAAAACATTAAAAAAGTAATATATACAAATTTCATATATATCTAATTACACATATCTAATCAACCATTCTAATGTATTCACATTTTGCATGTACATAATTTATCAACTAAGTCATATTGCAAATGAATAATTCATGAGTCTCACACATATGATGTCTAATAATTACCATCTAATCATAAACAAATCCATATATGAAAATCACATAGAATGAAATAATATAACATCTCAATAACCATAGGAGCAAGATCGCCCATATGAAAATCAACTATGGTCATGAAACATAAACCAAAGTCAATAGTTCACATCATAATAATACCCAGAACATAAACTAACCATGAAATACTCCACTCAATAACCATAATATTAGCAAAATATCATATGATAACGAGTCATTGAAAGAAGGGGTCTCACATTGTATCCAACATATAATGATCATATTAACAAACCATAACACTATCCTAAACATGAATTACATCAATAAGGTATTTCTATCATTAACAAATCCTTCATAACCAATAACAAATTATTCACCAATTATTTTTTGTAGTTTAATTGAAATACAAAATAATTCTTTTCACAAACTTCTAGAAGTTTAATAAGAATAATAAAAATCACTCACTATCAACTTGGTAGCCTTTATATTAGTTTTAATTAATTTATAATAATGCATCCTAAATTAATGAAGATAGTAATTGAGATAAGAAACACATTCAAGAGGAGATATATTTTGGATGATGCCTTACATTTTAGGGGATAAAAGTGTATACTTTTAGCCTTTTACCCTCTTATTTCACACTCACTTTGGTTTTATCATAAATACCTTTTCCAAAATTTCAATTGTTAAATTTTATACATAATATGATACAATGTTTAATCCTATCATCCATTAACCTACCTCATACCCAATAGTTTGAACCAACTCTCACTTCTAATATTCATACATCTTGGACTGGATCATGGTTGTGGTTGTCCCCCAAATAGAACCACAATTGTGGCCTTGTCTTTTCAATTAAAAACCAATTTCCAACTTGGTGGTACTTGTTTAATTTCTAGCCTTATATGGAATTTTGGTCATTTTAATTCTTGAGAATCCTTAAATTTTGCAAGGGTATGTTAAAATTTGTGCATTAGGGCACTTAAAACCCTAAATTTTACTTAAAACCCTAGTGTCTATCTAAAACCCTTGCACTTTTCTTATATTTCATCGTTGACCTTTAACTTGGTTTGCCTATCCTTTAAGTTATAACTTTAAGGCCTATGTCCTATGTGTCTATCATCCTCTTTTGTTAGAATACCAAGCGATCTCATTTTTATATATATTTTAATCTATCACTAAAATGCCTTGCATTGTTCTGGGTCACACTAGACATGCATCAATATTTCACGTGGTTTCTTTGGTTCACTAAAACCTTTTGTGTTATATTATTATCCTCATGAGATTTTGAAATACCTTTTGCCTTTAATGCAATCATTGACATGTACAAGTCCCCAGCCAATCAGATTATAAGCTACGTTTTTGTGCAAATAACGTAAGTCCCTTGGAGAAGCCCCCCTTTTATAATTCATTATCGACCCCTTTTTCCCTAGTAACCTTAAGTTGTTCTTAAAAGCACATGTGTTTTAACCTTTAATCACGCAAGGCCTTTGCATCACAAAGACTTTTACTTTGATAGAATTAGTCCCCATAAATTAGTGAAATGCCTTTGTTTCAAGTAAAAAACATGTGTCTCACCTTTTTGCGATAATTTTAACCTTCGTGGGGTGATATTAAATCGAGCTACTATTCCCCCAAATTCCTGAAATTGTACCACATTTCCAATCTTTCTTATTGCTAGTGTTTTACTGAAAAATGAACTATTGGAGAAGCCTTAAGTTTTTTCATTCTACTACCACAAGACCCTGAAATGATGATGCATATCTTAGATCTATGCAAAAATAAAGAAGGTTTTCTCATTGTAGAAGGAATGTCAAATTCTTGTGATCATTGTCATTTTTTAAGATCAATGATCCATATTCAAAAATAGAGAATGGGTACTACTGGTCATGTTTTCAAGAGTGCAACAACATTGGTGGTTGATATGATCTATATCTACCAAATTCTCAAGGGTATTGGCTTAATTGCCTCATTCTTAATTACTTAATGTTGAAAAATGAAGGTAATATTGTAGCTTAAAACTTATAAAACTATGAGACTGTAGATCTAATTAAGTATTATTTGTCACAATTATTTGTGCATGATTAATATATTTAGATCAGTTCTTTGTATATGCTTATTTTGTTTAGATCAATTTTACCAATTATAGAAAGAGACGGAATATTGTAGAAGAATGAGACAGAAGATAGAATTGACACAACATTTACGTGGAGAAACCATTTCGAGAAAAAAATCCACCAGAATCAATAGTGCTTGTATTATTTAACCTTAGAACAAGATTACAATAACATTGTACCAATCCTTGATTGATATGCTTCATTTTTCTTCAACAATGCTTCTTCACAACCTACAATAAACTCTCATACACTTGCTGCAATTAATAGACAATTATGAGCATGTAAAACTCATAAGAGTTTTCAATTACAAGATCATAAATCTCCTCTCAAAAACCTACACCTAGATTTGGCGATTAGAATTCCACCTTGTAAACATAAGTCAAGCCAAAGTCTTCCTCAAAGTTGGCACCCGAGAATGGGCCCACTTGACTGAGCCTTGTAAATATCTTCTCATGCAAAAGGTGTTAACTGAAAGATGCCAACTTGGGTGCCCAAGGTAGACCCAAGTCAATCTTAGTTAACTGAAACATATCTCTCCACCAATTCATGCAAACACTATGGATGATTGATCACCTCCACTTAACTAAAAGTATTCACCTGTTATCTGTCATGCAACTAAATTCATTATTCATGTAACTCAAGTCAGCTAACATGCAACTCAAGTCAATTAGCATGCAACTCAAAATAACTACATGCAACTCAAGTCAACTAGCATGCAACTGAAGATAACTGAACCATAACTGAACTGAACTTAATTGAACTGAACTAAATTGAATTGAACTGATACTGAACTGATAGTGTGACTCCACTCTTATAAATATCAATCTCTCTTTTGTAGGAACAAGACATGCATTACTAAAGTGTTATCAATCCTCCAAATAGTTAACTGAAGCAAGGTGGGTTCCACCTTCCATGTGGGTGCCCCATGTGCTCCTATCTTGTACGAGCTCAAAATGGATGTCCCCACGTGTTCCTATTAATTAGGAATAATTACAAATGTCAATTTACATGTTCATTTCATTTGAATTTAATCTTTTTCTAATCCTAGTGTTGGGGAACACTTTCCAAAGACTTAGGAGATACATGAAATATGTTTAGGATTGCAATTAAATGGCATCCTATTCCCAACATTCTCCCACTTGATATTATACATTTCAATTATTCTAAACAAGGAATAATTATTATAAATCAAGTATAGGACTCAAGGCCAATGGCCTTCCTGCACCAAGAGAATGTATCTGTAGAAACTGGTTTCGTAAGATAATTTACAGCATTGATTAAAATGTTAACTTTCTCAATCAATACCTTCCCACTCTCAACCATTTCTCACACAAAGTGATACTGAACATCAACATGCTTAGTACGAGCATGATACATAGGATTTTTGGCTAAATAAATAGCACTCTGACTATCACAATCAAGTCTAATTTGCTTGCAATTAAAACCAATACCTTTCCCAAGTCTTTGTAACCAAATTGCCTCTTTAGAGGCATGTGTAGCAGCCATGTACTCTACTTCTATGGTGGACAAAGAAACTATGGGCTGCCTCTTACTCATCAAATTAACCATAGCTCCAAACAAAGTAAACACATAGCCACTTGTCGACCTCTGACTGTCCAAGTCTCCTGTCTAATCCAAATCAACAAAACCTTGTATGTCCAATTATCTATGCATAATATCTATATCATTAGCACCATGATAAACCAAACAGTAATCAAAAGTACCTCATAAATATCTAAACACCCTCTTAACATAAGTCCAATGTTCTTTACCAGGGTTAGACATAGACCTACTTAGAACTCCCACTACTTGGGCTATATCTGGTCTTGTACAAACCATTGCGTACATCAAACTACCAACTGCACTAGCATATATACATTTCCTCATGATCAAAATAAGATTTAGGACTCATGTCTAAACTTAACTTCGTGCCAACTAGTAAAGGAATATTAATTTGCTTACTATCCTGCATGTTAAACCATTCTAAAATAGTATCAACATAGGTTCTTTGACTTAATCAAAGCTTTTTGTTACCTATATCTCTGTTGATCTCCATACCAAGGATATATTTTGCAGCCCCTAGATCTTTCATCTCAAATGTGCTAGAGAGTTGTGATTTCAATTCTTTGATCATTACCTTATTGTTACCAATAAACAACATGTCATCAACATACACGATAATAATTAAAAGATGATCATCAATAAACTTTACGTAAACACAATGATCTTCCTCGCTCCTAACATAACCAATTTTTAATGCAAAAGCATCAAACTTCTGGTACCACATTCTAGGTGACTTTTTCAATCCATATAAATATCTTCTTAACTTGCAAACCAAAGATTATTTTCTTTTACAACAAAACCATCAAGTTGCCTCATATAAATCTCGTCATCAAGATCCCCATGCAAGAAAGCAATTTTCACATCCATTTTCTCTATCTAAAAATCATGAAAGCAAAAATTGATAAAAATAATATAATAGAAGTTAATTTAGAAACAGGAGAGAAGATTTCATTAAATTCAAATCCCTCTCTTTGGGAGTATCCCTTGGCTAATAATTTAGCCTTGTACCTTTCGATATTACCATCTTCTCTAATTTTCTTTTTAAAGATCCATTTACAACCAATGGCCTTTCTTCCTTTGGGAAAAACCTCAAGATCCCATGTGTCACAAGCATCCAAGGAAACCATTTCCTCATGCATAGCTTGTGACCAAAGCTTGTTCTCGTCTGAAGACAAAGCTTCCTTGTAAGATCTAGGTTCATCATTAGTACTCGTCAAATAAAATATACAACGGAAATCAGGTGGGCTATACCTATCAACGGGATTATGTTATCTTGTGGATCTTCTCAAAGAAGGTACTTCTTGTTCCTCAATATGCTCATCATGAGCATCTATCTTAGAACTCTATGAACTCTCCTCATCTAATCCATCCAATTGTTCTTCAACATGTGCATCTTCTTGATTCTCAGTTTTTGTCTCAAAATTCACTGCTTAAGAAGTATCCTTCTCCTTTGGTTGTTCTTCTCAAGCATAAGATCTAAAATTCCTAAAAATCACATCTCTAGATAAAGTAATTTTTTAGGTTAGAGGATTCCAAAGCTTGTAACCTTTTACATTTTCACCCTAACCTATGAATATGCATTTATGTGCTTTTGGATCCAACTTAGATCGCTTTTCTTCAGGCACATGAACAAAATCCTCACAACCAAAGATCCTTAAATGTGCAACACTAGGTTTCCTAACTAACCACATATCATAAGGGGTTTTATCTTCAATAGATGAACTAGGATATCTATTGATTAAATAACAAGAAGTACTTATAGCCTCGGCCCAAAGGCACCGATCTAGCTTAGCACTACTTAACATACTCCTAGTTATTTTCATTAAGGTTCGGTTCATCCTTTCTGCTACTCCATTTTGTTGAGGTGTATATGGAGTAGTTTTTTGTCTCACAATTCCTGCATGCTTACAATAATCATCAAATTCCTTAGAACAATATTCACCACCATTATCTAATCTCAACACTTTTATCTTATGATCTGATTGTTTCTCAACCAAAGCCTTAAATTCTTTAAACTTATTGAACACATCATATTTTTTATGCATAAAATAGATCCAAGTGTATCTTGATACATCATCAATAAATGTGACATAATATCTAGATTTTCCAATAGAGTCAATATCCACAGGACCCATAAAATCTGAGTGAACAATCTCTAATAATCTTCTAGCTTTATTTGTTCCATTAGGAAATGAAGATCTAGATTTCTTTCCAAACACACATTGCTCACAAAAATCATTTTTTTCCAATTTTATAATCAGGAATACCGTCAACCAATTTCTTATTAAGAATGGTCCTAAGACCTTTTTCACCAATGTGGCCCAATCTATGGTGCCACAACATACATGTATTTTCAGCTTCAGTTACATTGGCTGATTTATTCAGATTGGAGGTATTAAGCTTAAAACAATTCCCAATATGAGATCCTTTAGCAACCACCATATTCCCTTTCACCAATTTACAACCACCTTTGTCAAATGTTACATACATTCCAGTATCATTGAACTTAGATTCAGAAAGTATATTTCTAGCAAGTCCTAGGATATGTAAAACATCATTAAGGGTATTAACCCCACCATCACTAAAACACAACTTTACCTCTCCTTTTCCCACAATCTTTGTTATACTATTATCTCCAAAGAAGCCATTGCCTCCATTATACTCAGTATACTTAGTGAACCACTCCTTTTTAGGAGACATATGATAGGAGCAACCTAAATCAATAAGCCAAGAGTCATCACTAAATTTTTTACATGAAATGATCAATGCATCATTACCATAATCTGAGCATTTCTTTGTAGAAGCATCAAAACTCTTTTTCTTGTTCTTACAATCCTTCTTTACATTTCCTAGTTTCCCATAGTTCCAACACTTTATCTTACTCTTACCAAGGGTTTTAGACCATCCTTTGGACTTACCCTTCCTTTTTTGTCTCCCTTAGGTTCCTTTTCCTTAGGCCTACCTCTTACAAACAAGGCATCTTGGGATCCCATTTTAGACTTCCTCCTCATCTCCTCTGATAGGAGAGTAGGAATTATATTGTCCATATTAGGATCTGAACCACTACCACTAATAGCAACATTTAGATTTTCCCAAGGCTCTAGTAAAGAAAAAAACAACAAAATGAATTTATCTTCATCTTCTAGCTTTACATCTATAGATGCTAACTGACTCAGAATCAAATTGAAATAATTTAAATTATGTGCTATAGAATCACCATCTTTCATCTTTAAATAATACAATTGTCTTTTCAGATACAACTTATTAGTAAGACTTTTGGTTTGATAGATATCACCTATCATCTTCCACAATTTATATGTAGTAGCTTCATCTGAAACATTCAAGAGAACAGCATCAGCAAGACATAACCTTATGGTCCCTCTTGCCTTCTTATCAAGCTTAGCCCAATCCTCATCTAACATCGATGCAGGTGACTTTGTCTCATTACAAACAACCAACCTTTGATCTCTCTCTTCAAGGAGATCTTCTATTTTTAGTTTCCACATCTCATAACTAGATCCATTGAATCTTTCAATATCTAGATGATAAGTAGAACTCATTGTAACACACTTCTTTTACAAATCTGCAAAATCACAATAGTAAAATCTCCCACTACAACCAAAAAACCTTCAAACTTTTAAGAGAAAGGTGTCCCAAACTCTAACCAACCATTAGCTTTGATACCGAATGTTGAAAAATGAAGGTAATATTGTAGCTTAAAACTTGTAAAACTATGAGACTGTAGATCTAATTAAGTATTTTTTGTCACAATTATGTGTGAATGATTAATTTGTTTAGATCAATTCTTTGTATATGATTATTTTATTTAGATCAATTTTACCAATTGTAGAAAGAGACAAAAGATTGTATAAAAATGAGAAAGAAGATAGAAGTGACACAACATATACGTGGAGAAACCCTTTCGAGGAAAAAATCTACCAGAATCAATAGTGCTTGTATTATTTAACCTTAGAACAAGATTACAATAACACTATATCAATCCTTGATTGATATGCTTCATTTTTCTTCAACAATGCTTCTTCACGACCTGCAATAAACTCTCATAGAACTCTCATACACTTGCTGCAATTAATAAACAATTATGAGCATGAAAAACTCATAAGAGTTGTCAATTACAAGAGCATAAAGCTCCTCTCAAAAACCTATGCCTAGATTTGGCAAGTAGAGTTCCACCATGTAAACATAAGTCAAACCAAAGTCTTCCTCAAAGTTGCTGCCCCAAACTGAACACTTAATTGAACTTTGGTCAAGAAGATATCTTGTAAACTCCACCTCAAAGTTGGCACCCAATAATGGACCCACTTGACTAAGCCTTGTAAATATCTTCTCATGCAAAATGTGTTAATTGAAAGATTCCAACTTGGGCGCCCAAGGTGGACCCAAGTCAATCTTAGTTAACTGCAACATATCTCTCAACCAATTCATGCAAACACTACGCATGATTGATCACCCCCACTTAACTAAAAGTATCCTCCTATTAAATATCATTCAACTGAAGTCATTAGTCATGCAACTCAAGTCAACTAGCATGCAACTCAAAATAACTATATGTAACTCAAAATAACTACATGCAACTGAAGATAACTGAACCATAACTTAACTTAACTGAACTGATACTGAATTGATAGTGCCACTCCACTCTTTTAAATATCAATCCCTATTTGTAGGAACAAGACATGCATTACTGAAGTGTTATCAATCATCCAAATAGTTAACTGAAACAAGGTGGGTTCCACCTTCCATGTGGGTGCCCCATGTGCTCCTATCCTATAGGAGCTCAAAAGGGACATCCCCACATGTTCCTATTATTTAGGAATAATTACAAATGTCAATTTACATGTTCATTTCATTCGAATTTAATCTCTTTCTAATCTTAGTGTTGGGGAACACTTTCGAAGGACTTAGGAGATACATGAACTATGTTTAGGATTGCAATTAAATGGCATCTTATTCCCAACACTCAAAACATAAAGGCAAAGCACGAGAGAAAAATTGCTAAAGGTTTATGGGCAAATGAGGGTTTTTCATAATATAATTATGGCTTCCAAAAAGCGACAAGAAAGTAAGTACTATGGAAGTGAACAACCAAGATCTTCAATCTACAACACCAAATAACCTCCACAATAAATAGAGAGAAGAAACAATGGAAGATGTTATTCCAACAAACGAGAATTGCAATATGATACAATATGCAATATAAGATGCTATGTTATGCAATAGCATATAATACTAGATATGCCTTCCTTATAAAGGAAAGGATGAGAGATAGGATAAAATAAGATCATGACAAGTGTCTTAATCCTATCACATGAGACAAATAACTCATAACTACCTAGGATGATGTGAAGTCTAGATAAGACAACTATTAATTGTCTAGATAAGACAACTATTACTTGTCTAGATAAGATAGCTAAGACTTCTAGAATAATTCTTATATCCTAAGTAAACTTAACATGTGAATTAATTCCCCTCAGTCCCTAGTAAAAGGATTAACTAGGTACAAGAATTTATTCACACCAACAACCCCCCTTAAGTGAAACTTAGGGAGGAAAAAACCAATGAAAATATGCAAAATATGGGTCCCAACAACAAGGCATGATGAGGTACCCATGTATAAAAAAAAAACTCTCATAAGCAAAGAAAATGACAAAAAACCTGTGGGAGAAAACTCCTCTCCAAAAGAGAGAAAAGGTTGCAAAAAAAAATTGAAGAAGGAAGGAGGAATCATCAAGACCCCCCAAGGACAACTTCCTTCACCCCAAGCATCAATCACAAATAAAGATAATGAGGTGAAGCCAAAGGTTTAGTGAAGGTGTTTACAACCTTCTTATCTGTAGGCAAATACTCCAATACTACAGGATTTGACCCCAATTTCCGACGGCCTTTCGTCGGAATCTCGACGATACATTGTCGGTCGGCCAACGATTAACAAATGTCAGTGTCATCGCTCAAATTTCGTCTACATCCCGAGAGGCTACAAAACATTGACCTCACAACGCACGCTCGTCGAAACCGCGACGCCAACTTCGTCGATCGCGTGACGAATAGTGCTCGGATGACGGGAGGCATACCTTCGCCAAACCGTCAGATTAACAACGTAAGTCCGTCGCCATTACGACACAAATTTGACGTATTGGCAATATCGTTGAGAGATCAATATTGTTATAGAGATCAAAATTGCCTGAGAAGATATTTCGGGAGGACTGGATTTTTGTCTCAGCGATAACTTTTCATCTTGAGATACACATCTTGTCTCATCGACGAAGCACAAGGGAATCATATCGGCAAGACATATATTATCCGAGTAAGTTCTGAAGGTCTACCTGAGTAGCTATATGACGCCGATAAGATTACATCGGCAGGAGTCTTGGAGACATAATTTAGATTGAAATAGCGACAGAAGTTTGTCAAATGAGCGATGAAATAGGCAAGTCATTACGGTGAAACTTCGTCGGATAGATTGAAAATTTGTTAGACGTTTTTGTGGTTCATCATATATTCGACGAGAAAGTGCACTTTTTTTTAAAAAACCTATTCGTTGAAAGATCAGGACTATTATAGCGATCAAAATTGCTTAAGAAGATATATTGGGAGGATTGGTTTTTTGTCTCAGCGATAACTTTTCATCAGTGAGATACACATATTGTCTCACTGAGGGAAGCATATCGGCAAGACATATATCATCAGAGTAAGTTATGAATGTCTACCTGAGCAGCTATATGACGTCAATAAGCTTACTTCGGCTTGAGTCTTGGCGACATAATTTAGATTGAAATAGCGACAGAAGTTTGTCAAATGAGCGATGAAATAGGCAAGTCATTACGGTGAAACTTCGTCGGATAGATTGAAAATTTGTTAGACGTTTTTGTGGTTCATCATATATTCGACGAGAAAGTGCACTTTTTTTTAAAAAACCTATTCGTTGAAAGATCAGGACTATTATAGCGATCAAAATTGCTTAAGAAGATATATTGGGAGGATTGGTTTTTTGTCTCAGCGATAACTTTTCATCAGTGAGATACACATATTGTCTCACTGAGGGAAGCATATCGGCAAGACATATATCATCAGAGTAAGTTATGAATGTCTACCTGAGCAGCTATATGACGTCAATAAGCTTACTTCGGCTTGAGTCTTGGCGACATAATTTAGATTGAAATAGCGACAGAAGTTTGTCAAATGAGCGATGAAATAGGCAAGTCATTACGGTGAAACTTCGTCGGATAGATTGCAAATTTGTTAGACGTTTTTGTGGTTCATCATATATTCGACGAGAAAGTGCACTTTTTTTTAAAAAACCTATTCGTTGAAAGATCAGGACTATTATAGCGATCAAAATTGCTTAAGAAGATATATTGGGAGGATTGGTTTTTTGTCTCAGCGATAACTTTTCATCAGTGAGATACACATATTGTCTCACTGAGGGAAGCATATCGGCAAGACATATATCATCAGAGTAAGTTATGAATGTCTACCTGAGCAGCTATATGACGTCAATAAGCTTACTTCGGCTTGAGTCTTGGCGACATAATTTAGATTGAAATAGCGACAGAAGTTCATCGAACGAGCGACGAAATAGGCAAGTCATTACGGTGAAACTTCGTCAGATACATTGCAAATTCGTTGGACGCTTTTTGAGGTTCGTCGTAAAATTGATGAGAAAGTGCACTTTTTTTTTAAAAACCTATTCATTGAAATGTAGGCATATCGGTGAAAGATGAAGACTATTACAGTGATCAAAATTGCCTGAGATGATATATCAGGAGGACTAGTTTTCTGTCTCAGCGATAAATTTTCATTGGCGAGATACACATATTGTCTCATCGAGGGAAGCATATCAGCAAGACATATATCATCGAAGTAAGTTCTGAAGGTCTACCCGAGCAACTATATGACGCCGATAAGATTACATCGGCATGAGTCTTGGCGACATAGTTTAGATTGAAATAGCGACAGAAGTTCATCGAACGAGCGATGAAATAGGCAAGTCATTATGGCGAAACTTCGTCGGATACATTACAAATTCATCGGACGTTTTTGTGGTTCGTCGTAAATTCGACGAGAAAGTGCATTTTTTTTAAAAACCTATTTGTTGAAAGATCAAGACTATTAGATCGATATGAGGCCTATTTGTAGCAGCAATAATGATAACTATTTTCTTGGATTTCATACAAGCCATCTCCATCAACAGAGCTTTGAAACCAAATTCACACACAACACAATGTTCATAGTGAAAAGTTAGCACTTTCTTTCATCTTTGCAGATTGGTTTGATGTTTCAAACGATGCATTTCTTGTATCGAAAAGTGCATTACTTACCTTTTTGAGCTTCTCTTTGTTTTGAGAGTAGTTTAATAATCTCTACTTAACAGGGTCAACCACATGAAGGTGGAAGCTCATTTGGCCCTTCACCCTTTAGCCCCTCTACATCACTCTCGAATTTGATAGATCATATAGCATTAAATCATTTCATTTCATCCATTAATAGCTTATATGGCATTCATTTCATTCATCCATTAATAACCTACAACATTCATTCATTAACATATAACATTTTTTTTCGGTAACATATTGAATTCATTTCAACAACATATTTGTTTTCCCAGTTTTTTTTTTACATATTATCAAAATATAGCGTCATAATATGATTACAATCACCTTTTTTTTTTTTCAATACAAAAAATTTGAAATTAGGTATCGTTTTCAAAATCATATGTCCCCTTGAGTTGTTGAGCTCTGCTCATGGACTTAATAATAAGCCTAGTCGTACTCTGGCAGGTGTGGATGCGGTAGAGTGCTGCAATGGCAAAGAAATATTAGAATTGATATGTTTATTATTATTGTTACGTATTTCATTGAATTAAAGAACGTAGTGGTGCTCTTTACGATTGGGCCCACATCGTATTTCACGATGTTAATCCCATAGCCTCATGCTCAACATGTTGAACACCCTCTAAATCCTGATCTGGAGTTGAAACACAAAAGATTACATTAATTAATACACCAATTGCAATTAAAAATGTTTAAAAGAACATTAGAGTGGTCTTGCTTACCTGATGGAGCCACATCATGTTCTTGATCTTGTCCAGCCTGATCATGCTCAACATGTTGATCACGCTCTACATGCTCTAAAGTTGAAACACGAAAGGTTACATTCATTAATACACTAAATGCAATTAAAGATGTTTAATTTTATTAATTCATATTGCGTTTTGTATAGCACATGAATACATCTAGTACCGGGATGCACACCATGGCCTTCATCAGCAGGTTGCGCTCCACCCTCACTAGGCTGCATTCCAATGTCATGTGCAGGATTATCATTGTTTATCTGTGTAAAACAAATAGGCACATTATTATGGTGGAAATTAATATTGAACAGATTGCACAAGTATTCAATTTGAAATAAACTTTATTGAGTTTATTTACCTGCGTGTTGGATGCAGTGGAAGATTGTGTTTGCGCAGTCAAGACTCTTAGTTGTTCAGTCAGGGCTCCATAGCCTTGGTCAAAGGCAATCTTTAGGTCCTCTTGTGTGGGCACTTTGCTGAAATCAAAGCCCTACATTTTTGCATGCAATCATGAATTTTTCTTCTATGATGTGATAAAACCAAAATTGTTTGCAATTTATTATCTGGATGCAATATTTCATTTATTGATACTCACAAATCGTGCGGCTACTTTCATATAACCTCCAGAGCCAAGTTTGTGCTGCCCATGTTTTTCTAGTCTTGCCTTTGTTGCCTTCGATGTGTCGGGCAACCTATGAAAAATTTAAAATACGTTAGATTATGTAAAAAGAAAGATTAATCAGTATATAATAAAATTGTTGATAGTATTACATACCTTCCTTGGCCCGGTAGTATCTTTCCTTTCTTCTTTTCAGCCTTCTCCTTTCCATCCGACACCAAGTCCTTCCACTCCCTTTCCAGAATCATGGGGGGATGCTCGTACTTTCTGTTCTTCTCTAAATGTGACCTATATTGGTCCCTCACATACTTTAGATAGGTACCAGCTTTCTTAAGGACCTTGGTTCGATTGAATGTTTTATCACCGAACAACACAACTAAATGGTTAATAAGCTCATCTTTTAAATCTTGATTTTGGGCATTCCACCGTGTACGTATGGTGGGCCCGAAGAGCTCCAATGAAATATCACTTAGATGTTTATAAAAAACATCATTTCTTGCAATTATAATGTAGGCAAATATTGCCATTTTGTAAATCAATATAATAGGGCGCTATCCCCACTGTTAGCACTTACTTAAAAAAATAATAATAATAATTAAAACATTTTAAAGTACCTGGGACCTTCTCTATCTTTATGGGAAGGAAATCCTCGGTCACCACAAATGTGACCGACAATGTTCCCGTACTAGTAATACAAGAAGATCTAAGAAATGCTGCTAAAACATCACCAGTAGTAGTGGCCTCTGCATCCACAGGTATTGACACATGTAGTGGCATGTGTTCACTGCCAGAGGGTGGACTACCGAATGCCTGCATGGTATGTGTTGCCGACATTTCAGACGACAATATAGGCACAAATGATGGGGTCGAATGATGTGTTGTATACGCAGGAAGATCAGGATTGACACTTGTACCATCCCCTACTTTCCAGGAAACACTTGTAGTACCTTGATCATGGCCAACTGCATGATCACGAGGACGCAAATAATCCTGTAAAAACAACACATATTTTAGTTCATGACATAAAAGAGTACAAAATATAAAACCATGAATGAACTTATGTTATAATTAAAGATCTCATGACAGCTTACTTCCAAGTTCTGTGCTCTCTCAGACAATATTTTAACCCTTTCTCTTATCTCATCTGTTTGAGGCACTACGAATACCAACTGAAGGATTTCTTGATTGCATTTTTTTTGGGCCTTCCTCATCATATCCATAGGGTTTGTGAAAAATGTGATGTCGTCATCGCATAATAGTGACTGCACCTCCATATAGATGCTCTCCTGTACTGCTGGTGCCTTTCCCCGATTAGCCAACTACAACAAGAATATTAAAAACATTATCAAAATTAACCCAATAAACTCATGAAAAAAACATAATAATAAAACATTTTGCTCGTATCTAATTTGTACAATTACAATGACGTAAACCTGTTGGATAGAAGTGCCTGAAGATGAATCGCAATCTGTGCTCTGGGCCGGAGCCTTCCTCATATGATCAATGTCCCACTGTGACAAAAATTAAATATAAAAAACATTACCGAAATGAAACCAATGGACTTACAAAAAAAAACATAATAATAAAATGGTATATTGAAGTCATTAATTGGAGGTTGGGTAAAATGGTATATATATGGTACATACCACCCCCATAGTAATTATGTTTGTATCTAAGCGATTCAAATTGTAATCGATTAGCAAATCTTCCCTTGCAGTTATTGATTTTATCGCACATACGAATACACGGTTTCTCTCTCGCGCCTCGAATATACAATTGGGTTGCTTATTTGTTGACCCAGGTCGTGTACTATTTATAAACCCTGCAATATTCCCTGATGCTTTTGGCCTCCCGTCAATGTACCTAGCCACTCCTTTATTTTGATCCTTATCTTTTAGTTGTATATAATTTGTTGATAGTGCATACCTATGCATACTTCGTGTATATTGAACCAGCTGCATCCAATTTTTGTAACTGTAATAGGGTCCAACATACTCCATCAACTCAGTAACTTTGTCATAATAGAATTTTATGTCATCCATGCAAAATAGGCCCAAACCATGTAATGACGATGGTGTTATGCGATACATCCTCTCATTGACACAAAGATCAGTGTTTATTGGAGGAAGTTCCTTGGGTACCCATTGTTTCCGTAGATGTTTGTACCTCAAGGGCACCTCGATGTCGCCTATGCTCTCATCATCATAAGAACATGACCCCCCTTCAGTAAGAAAAAATTCCATGCGTTTACTAAATTTTCTTCTAATCTTTTGACCTCTAGTTGATCTCCCTCTTTTAGACCTACTACATGTCTCGCTTTGCTCTTCTCTTCCTGAATTTCCCTCGCTTGAGGAAGACAAATCTGACAAATACCTATTTTGTGGTGCCTGCACTCATAAGGATGTTGGATGAATTTATTTCATGGTGATGTGATCCAAAGGTGACATTATGATTAATTTATCATTTCATCGCTAGAAATTGACAGGTTATAAGGTAATCAAGTCTTGATAGATTGCAAGTTATTGTTACTACCGTCCAAATGTGTCCATCACAAATCAAATCTACTTAACATCTTTCTGCAGCGTCTTTGCAAGCATAAAGTAACTTCAAATGATAGTTTGGAGTTAGTTCTTTCTTCTTTCAGCAAGTATTGTAGCTCATTTTTGGAGCTTTCAAGAAAAAGATAGCATTGTAACTCATTTTCACAGACTTGTACTCAGCTGTATTTTTACCTTTCAATCAATAAAAGCAAGCTATTTTTCCTTCTCAATACTGGATATTGTGTTATAACATGAAATTATTGATATTTCCTTGTGATGATAATGTTTATCCTTGGTTCTAGTCTAGTTTCATATAGCCTTTATACAAAAGTGCATGTTTGTGCAGGTCATAGTTTGTGTTCTACCAGTTCTGTGTAGGATTCAATTGTGAAGTCAAAAACTCGAGTCTCTAGGAAGGTCATTTGTTATTCCACTTGATTTTTTCCATAAACTTCAAAGCGGCCTATCTATGAAATACTTATGCAAAACATGTCAAAACTGAGTTATGTATATTGCAATGAGTTTTATTGATCACATTGTGTGTCAAAACAACATTACAAATCCTTAATATTTGGTGCATCATGCTAAGAGTTAGTTTTATTTCATGTTTCCTCCTTACCCTTTTCCCAACAAGTAGTTTTAGGTAACTACCATAAGAGCCAACTTACTCTGGAAGTTCTTTTCTGCTCTAGGTAACCCACAACCTAGAAAATTCCCATGTTTCACCAATATGTTAAGTTCTGCAACTTAGGAGGGGTACAATATTGAGAGATAACAATTATTGGCATGCTTGGTGGGACTAGTATGATGAACTTCTCATCAAAATACTGAGAGATTTGGTGTTTTACTTAGTATTATTAGCCTTTGGAGGCAATATAAACAACACCATGGTGACTCTAATTACATATCAATTGGTTTTAGTAGTCCAAATGCATGCAACCAAGAAGAGGAAAGTGTTGTAGAATCTAAGCCAATTAAAATTCCAAGTTTTAAAAGTTTTTCTTCAAACCAATAGTTGATTCATAACCAAGAGAAGCCCTTTCAAATCCCCTTACCAGTTGAATCTAACATGGACAACTATGATGAAATTGTTAAGTTGGAAAAGCATGTGTTAACAATCCCAAGCTTCAAGAAAATCACTTCTTCTCTTCCTCAAGAGTTACCAAAGCCTCCTATACTAGCCAATCCTCTATCAACACTCCCTAAAGCTTTTGAGGAGTTGCTCGATCATTTCAAATAGGAGGAGGTCGAGCTAGTAGTGAAACAAGAGTTTTTGTTTTCAATTCAAGACTCAAAATTGATTAAGGATCTTCCTCAAGTGGAAAGAACTTGTGAGGTCAGTTATGAGGAGGAAAAAGAGATATCTATTGTTTATAAGCCTATGAATGGTTTGAATAATGAAAAATCTAAACTTTTTCAAGTAGAAGTCAAGGGTGATTAGTTGGAAATCAAGGTACAAGGAAACTGGATGGGTTAGAAGGAAGAGTTGATCTTCCCATTTGATGAGCTGTCTTGTTTTGTTGTGCAGGATGAAGATTTGAAGCAACAAGAAGATATCAAACAATTCGATGAGTTGCTGGTTAAAGAGCAAAAATCAAACATGGATCAAGAGGAAGAATATGGTCTTGATGAGGAGTCTATTCTCTCAAGTCAAGAAACTTATCATGAAGTTGATTTGCAAGATCTTAGCTAATTGGAGGAACTTCCTTTCTGCTATACAAAAGAGCTTAAGGTTGGTATAACAAATGAAAGTTTGTTGGAAGAGGCTACTACATTGTTTAAACATTTACCTTCACTAATTGAAGAAGAAAATCCTGATTTGGAGTGTACTAATGAGGATTTTGAGCTTGGACTAGTTGTTCCTAAGAGCCTTCCAAGAGTTGATAGCTTTGATGAGTTATTAGCTATCTTAATGGAAGAGGATGGTCCATTAACCATGGATGAGGAATCAACATGGAAATTTATCATGTAAGGTGAAGGTAATGATGTTATTTCTAATCATTCAAATTGTCTTCTCTCTTGTCTAAACTTAGTCATGAAACAAGACAACCATAAAAAAGGTAGAAAGGTTTGAAGAATACAGTCATGATAATATTATATCAACCTTATTGGGTTCTTTGAAAGAAGAAGAAAACCATGAAGTTCCAAATCAATTTCTTGTACCACAAGAGCACCATAAGAGTAAGACGAAGGATATGATCACACCAAAAGAGGAAAAAGGAAAAACCAATCTAAAGCTTTCAAGGCGATGTCCTATCAGGCATCTAACTAGGATGGAAACTAGCAATTCATCACAAGTCATTATTGCACCCAAGCATGAGGACTCTATCCTACTATCCTATCCATTTTAAGATAACATGAATGGTAAGTGGATTTGTGGATTTGTTTTCTCCATTTATGAGGCATTGCAATAGTTGGTTAAACATCTATCATTTCTTCATTTCCTCTTTGATGCTCACAAACATATGGAGCATTACAAGTTGCAAAGAAAGGGTAGCTACTTTCATGAACCAGTTAATGGTTTTATTTAGGTATTCCTTTCCTCAGTTAGTCTAGGTTAGGATAGTTTTTGTTTTAAGTGAATAAGTTTTGTTTGCACAGTTAGTTTGTTTTGAGTCATTTGGTAGGTTGAATAAGGTTGGTAGATGTTATGTGTTGGAGCTTTTATTTTCCTTCCCTTTGGGGTGGTTTTATCTTCGTTATTTTTCTACTGGTCTGGTATTTGGGGTTTTTTTCTTTCTAGCCGTTGACTTGCTATCAGCAGTACTCAGTCACTTAAGTCGTGTTTTATCCCTTTTGGTCATCACTTCACCAGCCCCTTTTACCTATCCTTTCGGTTTTGCATTTTGACTTATGCGTCCCTGTGGTTTTCAGCCTATTAACCTTTACAACGTAGCCTTTGAATTATTTTTTGACCCCATGGGCTATTTCCCCGTTTTCCTAGTGGTCCCCTTTCTTTAAAGTAACTATTTTGCATGTATAGATTTGTATTAGCCGACGGGTGCAGGAACTATGATCTTGACCATTCATTACACACCTCGCAAGGTTTGTGCTTGTGTCACAGAAAATGTTGCGAGGCTTGCGAGATGTTGCCACCTATTGTGTAACTTGGTGGGGCCAGTTTTTGAGTGCTGACTGATGGACGGGTGATAATGCTGACAGTTGTGTACTATCTGATGCATTTGGGTCGTCCCTCGCTGACCTTGCACAATTAAAACTTCAGTTTCAATAATGCTGCGAGGTACGCGATGTGTTGACGCATGGGCGCCGGTGTTATCGATTAACGAATGAGGTGGGACCCATTCCATGCTGATGTGGTACCTAATGGGCAATATTCTTGCTCGCTTGATGACTGGAAGGAGGATGTGTCATTTTCAAACTGTTGTTGACCAAATTTGGACCGTCCGTTTGGCCAACTATATCTTTGATCAATGGCGTGTTTTCAAACAAACTGGTGTTGTACTATAGCCATTCTATCTCGCGGGAGCGAATAGTAATGGTCAAGTTCGACTCGGCCTACATAATTAAATGTTAAATAACCAGTGGATTGCTATTTCAGTGTTGCATTCTGGTTTATAAGAATTCCTCTGTGTTTAGAAAAGCGGCTATTATCTCAATTCTCCATTATCGCGATAGTTGACGCTTTGCAAAATAAACAGTAAGTGATACGAACGCCTTCTTTTGTAATTTCAGAATATATTAGCATTGCCTATTGAATAATTGGCGATTGTGTCCTTTTCAATTCTTGGTGAATTGTTAAGTGAATTGGTTGTTAGAGCTTATATAGGTCATTGCTAGTGATTTGTGTGCATATAAAAAAGTTTTTTGTAATGGTAGTCGAGAATAGGGTGTAATTGTTTGTTTTTCTTTAAGAAAACCCTAGTTCAAATCCCCTTTTGTTTAAAATATATGGCATCCAAGGCATGAACTGTTGGTCCCGAGGCTACACCTAGGGGTTACTCACAAGATATTATTGATTTGTTGAAACCTTCTACAAGAAAGAAGCAAGAAGGAAGGATATTGTTCTATGGACCTATGATTCATGAAGGTTTAATGGACAAATAGTGTACAATCCATGATGTCAAATTGATGTACACTCGTTGGCAGCTCTTTTCCAATTGGTTTGGAAATAGAAATTTGCCTGTTCCTTTGTGTAATCCATGGAGACTGGACTTGGGTAAGCTGGTGGTACTGAATGTCTATGAAGATGTAGACTTATTAAAAGATATTGCTGCAAGGTACAATCCTATTACTCGAATTGTCAAAACACATCTTGGCAAGCCTATGATTAAAGTAACCAAAGAGGAAATTGCAAAGATTTTTGGCTTACATGAATGGAGCCAGGATATGATTCCCATCAAATTGGAAGTCTTCAGGGAAGAATACAGAAACACTAAGGGTTTGATAAGGACATCCCTTTTGATACCCCATTTGGTTGTGTCGGGAAGAGGGAAGAATCAGAAAAAGGTTGTTATTGGCAAGAATGAGCCTGAACCTTTCCCGGTAGACTACTTCACCCCTCATTTCAAGAAGACCATATGTGCACTATGTCAAGTTTTGGGGATTGACCTGAAGAAGACTATGCCTATAGAGATAATGTATATGGTTGTCAACCTCCAACACCCTGGTTATAATGTGGTATATGACTTTTCCACTTACCTTGCAAAGAACATAGATTTTGGCTTAGCAGCTTTGAAGCTGGGAAAGAATTGGGTAAAATTCAAATGGTTTTCACTGTTGATTCATATGTTTTTATATAGGGGTCAAAAGGTATTTGAAAAAGATATGGAGTTGAGGAAGATGGAAGGAGATATTGAAATGCCTGTCCAATATTGGACTAGGGTCTTAGACAAAAATGATCATAAGTTTGATTATGTCACCTTTCATAATATTTTTGGATCTAAGTTAAGGAAGGCTTTAGTTGTTGATCCACCCAGGATTCCAAAAGAAATTCATGACTTTCTAAGACCTATGGAGAGGAGGCCTGAGCTGAATCTAACCCACAATTGGGGTGATATTATCCCCAATCACAATACTACAATCTTCAGGGTCTTTGGCACCAATGCCATCCCGTCTGTCCTACCTAAAGAAGTTCCTCTTAGACTTGGTTTTGTAGAGATTATGAGGCAATTGGGAGCATCTCAAGATTTCCATTTGCCTGTTGAACACAAGAAAGGATCCTTTTCCCTGAATATACAACTTTTGCAGATTTTGTTATGATAAAGGGAGGGTGGAGAAATTTACACTTGTTACTCAAGCCATATAGATTGAAAACTATATGCCCTAGGAATTATGATCCTAAGGGTTTTATCTCCCAAATGAAGGCTAGACATCGGACTGGAACCTTTGTTCACAATTTCCACTATCCTGAAGATATCATTAAGAATATTTTTGATGAGGACTTATAGGATGAGAGAAAGGCAATGTACATTTTCTATTCAAAAATGGTAAGAAGTAAATAGGAGAAAATACCTGGTTTTGATCCTATACCTGATGCTAAAGATGAGCTCAGTAGGGCAATCTATGTTCTTTATAATTTCGAGAGCATAGGATTCTTGAAAGAGGAAAGGATTTTAGAAGGAAAGGGAAAGTCACATTTTACTGAGTAGCACCCTGAGATAAGAATCGAAGAAAGGCCTACCTACCAGCCTCAAGGGAAAATAAAAGTGTTTTCAAGAAGGAAGAGAAATAGGACAGAGGAAGTTACGATGAGTGGTGCATCATCCATCCTAAGGAATTCAGTATCTAGTATTATTGATCTGGATTCGCCTCTGAAGAGTTCAGAACAGATTAGCACATCATCCCCAAAGAGGCCTAGAACTGATAATATGGGGGATGTTGGCCAAAAAGGTAATGATGAGGAGGATATTATTGTAACTCCGGATGAAATAAATCCATAAATGCCACTAGATTCGACTAACATTGCAACGAGCTCAAGAGCCATCACCCTAAGATTGGGGAAGGATGAGATTAAAGGAATTACAAATACTGATGATTTGAGAATGGAAGCCTCCAAAGAATTTATGATGGATGACTCTTTTATCCATACCCGTGCTTTTGAAGATTTTGTATGGAGAGCCCATCTCTCATCTTATACTGAGCAGGTAGCACATGAGAGAAGTTTGCACCCAGAGCTTCCAAAGCAAGTAATTCAGTCAAAGGTCAAAGTACAATTGAAGGAGAGGTTTAAGGAAATCACACCAGAACAGAGCAGAACATTGGTTCAAAAGGTGGGATATTGCTACTCCCTGAACGGGATATTGCTGATGTTGTAGTATTTGATACAGTAAGAAGGGCAAATAAACTGCTTCTTGCAATAAAGGAGGAGGCGGCATTAGCACTTAAAGGATCAGCTTTCAATGAAGAGTGGGATTCTCTGGCAATATGGTCACTATCTACAGGGTCTCGAAAACCTATTGTCGCTGAAACATCTGATTTTAGTGGTCATTTGATTATGAAGAGAGTTGTTGATACCCCTGCCTTGGAGGCTGTTGACATGGTTGTGAATGTTGCCAAATTTACTAGGGCAACCTGGAGGATTTAACTAAAAACCGAGATACTCTGAGGAACCAGTATAATGACATTATTACTGAGTATAATAAGAGTCAGCAAAGGGTGGCGGAATTGGAAACAAAAATGGCCTTATTAAGGCAACAAATGGAAATCTTGAGATCCCAAAAGTAGGTTAGCTCTAGCCAAATTATTGCTGACCCACCAATTGATCAACCCCAACCTCCTGCACAGGTTCAATCTTGGGCTATGGTACCGTATAATATGGGACAAGTTCCTATTGCGGTTGAGAAGGCTAGTACCTCGAGCGAAGATCCTTCTAGGGAAAAGTTACTCCAGCAGATTGAAGAATATAAGGAGATGGTAAATCAAATCCGGGATGCAGCAGGAAGGAATAATTCAGAAATTGTTGATACTGTGTTAAGGCATCTACATAAACGGGTCGACAGTAAGTTCAATGGTGTTCATGCGAATTATGCCTTGATGTTGCAAGCACTTGAATTTTTTCCAAGGGACCAAAAATTGGCTATCCCTTTGCTAAATAGATGGGGCCCTAGAATGGAAAAATTGAAATTTATGGTAGTTGGAGCAAAGCAGCATGGGAATAAGTATCCTACAGTCATGAAAACATATCAATTTGTTAAGACTATTGTTGAGCAAAAATTCCAGGGGTCTGCTGCTCCTATGGAGTCCAAAATCAAAGCACTGAAGGATATTTATGATGGAAAAGATTTGACTCCACTACCTCATATTTTGCATAGTCAGGATAGTGTCAAGCCTTTGCAGGTGTGGAAGGAGAAAATGAATAATATAATGACCGCCCAAACTCATGAGATATGCAAAAATGCTGATATTCACATGTTGGAGAACACTTTAGAGAAGTTATCACTTGTCATTAGTTTCTTGGAGAATTTTGAGAAGACAGCCACGTCATTAATGATAAAGTATGTACCTTATCAAAAAATGGTGGACCGGGTGGTGGCTTTCGATTGGTCGTCGGAGGAAGATTTTGAGTCATGGAAAAAGATGTTTATTAATGAACTTGAATTATAAATAATGGGGATGAGAGTTGCAATTTGGTCATGTAAAATACAGGTCTGGCCTACGGTATTATATTTTGAAATGCATTCTCTTCTCGGATTCAAGTACAAATTGCGCAAATAAAATCAGCACATGGAGCAGTTAAAAGATGCTTTGGTGTCAGGGAATCAATACTTGGAACCACGCTTTCCTTTCCTCCGTAACAAATTAATCATCATTTTGTTTTAAGCTTTTCTTCTCTTACCAAACAAATGATGTAAAGATAACTAATTAGGAATTAGCGGTCTAGTAAAAAATGGACATGTGTATCCTCCGGCCTAAAGCTTGTTTGCTCCCTTGTTTTTATAAAAGGGAATTCTGGGCCGAGGAATAGGTCTGTTGAAATTACTTAAGATACGTAAGAGAAGAATCAAGTAGAGAGAGAGAAAAGAATATGTCCAGTTTTTTTAAGCTTTGAGTCTATTTGGGAACTTAGTAAATCATGGGGTTTTGGAGCATACTTATGCAAATCTTGTGATTGTTTTGAGTCTATTTTCTCTCCTATTGTAATAATTTGCATGAATTTTTAATGAAAATTCTATCAAAGATGATGTTCGTTAAATTTCATTTGTCATTTCCTGTGCATTATGTTCGACTATAGCTTTGGTTCAATGGACCTGTTAAATGCTTCAGTTGTTCAATAAGTTCATGCAAATTAGCACATAGGATTTGCTAAAGAGTAATAGATTCATGTATTGATGAATGGATGGTAATGCCTTACATATAGATCATAGATGCTCTAGATGAAAGTTACCCTGTAGATCAGTTTCCAGTTTGACTCCGTGCTTTAGAATATGGCACTGGTACTCTGAATGCTTATTGTTCTTGTATTTTTTGTTATAGCTTCAGGCAATTTCACTCGAATATTTCATAAAAATACACTTAGGTGTTATTTCAATTCCTTGTTAAATAAGAGCTGAATTCTCCTGAGAAATAGCCAATTTCTTGAAGGATTATCTTGTTTAAACTTAGACTGGAATTTATCTATTGTTTATCCATGTATGAGCAAATCATTCTCATCATGAATGACAATATATTTTAGGGATACCCTCCTGGATCTTATAGATTCCGAAGTGTAGGAGAGATAACAGTTTTGTTGCATTTTTCTCATTAAGTTGGCATAGTGCCTTTAGGCTTTTAAAATTGAGTATGGCAAGCTCATAGAAGCTTCTGCAGGTTCTACTTGGGTTGTAAAAAATGCCAACATTATGCAAGACTATTTCTCAAGTCTTGTCAAGTTCCAAGAGTCAACACCATGCCCAATGGATAAGTTTAGGCAACTGGTGAGGATGTTTAGCAGGCAAACATATAGAAGATGTCACCAATTTTTTTACCTAATTTAGCTTCTAACTCAATCAAGTAAAGTTGGGATAGTTTTTGCAAAAATAAAGATAAAGGTACACATTCAATTCTACTAAGTTCCATTCATATACACAAAAGTATTATCAAATGAATTGCAGTTCATTATGCAAATCTATACAAGAGAAAGATTGCACAAAATTTTCACAAATGTCTTTTATTGATAATTACAAATGTATGGTGTCCCACACAAGTTGTGGGAATAACTATTTCAATACAATATAAGACATAAACTATACATTTGAAGAAATAGAAAGGAAAGAGCATATGGAAAGAGTAGGGATCCGTCATTGCCTAAATGAAGAACCCCAAAGTTGAATTGTTTCCTAAATGATACACCCCAAAGTTGAACTATTGCATCATTGGAAAAGTATGATCAAATTCATCTATTATGAAGAATTGGTCTATGTGCCTCTAGTAATCACTATAAAAATGTGAAAGACAAAGCTATTTTATTTTTTCTGTCTTATCTTATACCATTTTACGAGAATGGGGGGGCCAATGTGCAAGAAGATCTTTGGAAACGAGGCATGAAAATTGCAAGTTAAAGAGAATGGGGGTGCCAAACTTACAGTACTCATTGTCCCTTGGTCATCGATTTTCCCTGAGTGCCCTCAACTTGGTCCTCGGCGCTGGTATTGACCTTGTTTTAGCTCCAAACTCTTCGTCGGCACTGGTATTGACCTTGTTTTCACTCCTCCAAAGTCTTCCTCAACGCTGGTATTGACCTTTCACTTGTCCAGTTTGATGAGCTACAACCTACTTTAGTTAGGTTTTAGAGTATGTTAATTAAATTTAAAAAAATTATGGCGCCATTTAGAGTAGTGAATATAAAGCTTGCAAAGCCTATTATGGTGCCATTTAGAGTAGTGAATATAAAGTAAGCCAAGCCTATAATAGTCATGAGGGAAATAATAAAACTCCTAGGATACTTTGTGAAACCATTTTACTTGGTTAAAGGGAGGCCATAAAATATACCTTTGGATTTTTTCAATCTTCAAATATGAGGATTTGCAAGGTTCTTATCAACATGAGTAATGGAAATGTGTGCAACAAGAATTTTTGAACACACATGGAATCTCCTTGCCAAAGAAAGGGGCTTCATAATTTAATATGATAATTTTTCTCAGCTCTAGAATCAACTTTTAAATCTTCTCCTAATAGGGCCAAAATCACATCTTCTTGTGTTTGAGAAGTCACCAGCACTGAACATAACCGTCAAGCAACTTTTCATCAAGATTATAACATCACCGTCGATTTTGAGCACGTGCATCTCAGAGCCACTTTAGTAACCTGTCATATAATGTACTAAAACTCGACATAAATATTAAAGCACTTTGATTAATAGTAATTTTATAATATTAATATATTATATTACATTATATGAATTATAATGATGATATATTTGATATATTAAGATTATATATAATCTATATATAGATTAATAGTAATTATATTAGATTATTAATATTATTGGTATATTATTAATAATATTAATATTGTATTAGATTAATAATAATTATAATATTGTTAAATGATTAATTATATTACAAATGAACGTTGCTTTCAAATTCTTAGCTTTGAATGAATGGTTGAAGCACCAATGTTGAATGTTGCAACTCTAGTAGGCATGAATAGAAGTAGAGGAGATTTTTTGGGAGAAGAATTTTTTCTAGTGCTAGGTTATGTGTTAGGTTATATAGGGTTAGGTTATATAGTGTTTGAGCCTAGCCTCAAACACTACAATTAGGGTTAGGTTATGTGTTTTCTTTAGGGTTAGGTTTGGGATTAGGTTTATGGTTATGGTTAGAGTTTAGGGTAATCCAAATCATAACCTAACCCTTTCTCTCGAAACCTTAACCTTGACCCTAACCCTCACCTTTATCATATCTTTATAACCCTAACCACAACCAAAACTCTAAGCCCAACCCTAACCCTAATTACCTAACCCTAAATATTGTTTATTTTATTAATTAGTTGCATTCACTCTAATAACCCTAAACTTAACCCTAGCCCTATCCCTGGCCCTAATCCTAACCCCAACTCTAAGCCAAATATAAAAACAACCCTTAATCATAATTATAATAACCCTAAAACTTCATTCTAGATATAACCCTAATACTATAATCCCTAATTGTAATACTAAACCCTAACCCTAATTTCATATCTAATCCCAACCATAACCGAAACTCTAAATCTAACCCTAACAATAAGACATAAACCCTAATCTAACCCTAATCCTAACATTATTTTCCTAACCCTAACCCCAACTCTAAACCTAACACTAACCCGAACACTAAATCCTAACCCTAATTAAATACCCAATCATAACCCTAAATTGTAACATCATCCTTTGAATTGGATACTACATCAAAAATCATGTGTTACAATTATTGCTTCCATTGTTGGCATTTTTACATTGGGATGTATATATTATTAAAATCAACAAAATCTTTTAATGTCTTGCCAAAATTAATATTATTAATTGTAATATCAAACTTATAAACATGTATCCAATTTAGAACATAAATAAGAAATATATGGTAATAGTTTCTTCAAAAAACAAAGTGATGTGGACTAGAAGGACTATAAGAACTATAATGATTTTAGAATATACACATAATGGATTTGTTGAAAAGGTTTTAGAAACTTTCAAACAAATGCAATTGGTAGATGCAAAGAAAAATTCCACAACCTGATGGAACTTCAGTAAATTGAAGCTGGGGTTAGAGGGTTTCTAAATTACTTAGGGTAACCTTCAGTATGGATCGGTCAAAACCCTCTTGTTATGTTTTAACGGTGACCTGTTGCCACGGTGGACCGGTCACTTAAGTGAGGTTTCATCCCTCTCGGGTCGTGCTTAACTGGCCCTATTTCACCTGATTTGCCGATCTATTTGGCGTAATGGCCTAGGTATTACATAGCCAAAAATTTCAATGCGGGCCCCACTTAAATGTTCCATCTGAGGGCTGATGAGCCATCCAATCACAAAATTCGATCTTGACTGCTTCTCGCAGACCTCGCAGGTTTGTCTGCTGGCGTCATCAAAGTAGTGCAAGGTTCATGAGATATGGCCACGTGGCATGAATGGATGAATGGGTTTTCTTCCCGAGGTGTTCGATATGACAAGGGGTTGTCTTTTCACCGGTAATATCCATTAATAACCTTCAATATGGATCGGTCAAAACCCTCTTGTTATGTTTTAATGGTGACCTATTGCCACGGTGGACTGGTCACTTAAGTGAGGTTTCATCCCTCTTGAATCGTGCTTAATTGGCCCTATTTCACCTGATTTGCCGATCTTTTTGGCGTAATGGCCTAGGTATTACACCACCATAAATTTCAATGTGGGCCCCACTTAAATGTTCCATCTAACGGCTGATGAGCCGTCCGATCACAAAATTCGATCTTGACTACTTCTTGCAGACCTCACAGGTTTTTTTGTTGGCGTCATCAAAGTAGTGTGAGGTTCGCAAGATATGGCCACGTGGCGTGAATGGATGAATGGGTTTTCTTCCCTAGGTGTTCGATATGACAGGGGGTCATCTTTTCACCGGTAATAGCCATCAATAACGGGGTAATCATGATCTCTCGCACACCTCGCACAGGCAGAGTAAATATCCAGGAGAGTGTTGCGAGGTTCGCGAGGGAGTGGCACGTGGCTTTTCTTTTCGTGCCAGTGGGATTATATGGGACCCATTGTGTGGTTTGGGTCTATTCTTCTGTGGGTTTTTGATTGGATATGTTTTTTGAAGGCGTCGATGTGGATTGTCAACATCCATTGACTTGATCTCCACCCTCCATTTGTTAAAGTGCCTCCCGAATCGGCGGTTCATTTATAGGGAAGAAGTGTGTGAGTTGTCCGCGTGGCATGTATTACTTGGTTGTTGCTCGTGTCATTAATGATACAAGTTTCTTTTCTCCTGAGGATCTCCACCCGATTTCCTCCTGCGTGCGAATAGTGCCATCCTACTGAGGGTATTCATAGTTATCTGGATCATTAATTGTGCAAGTGCTTGAATCACCTTCAAGTAATTGTACCTTGCATACTAGCTTGCTCTATAAATGCTAATTGAATTGTATGTAATCAGCATTGCATTCTCTTATGTCTAAGTGCAATAAGGTTTTTCTTCTGTTTGTGGCTACGCTCTATTTCTATCATGAGTAAACCAGTTAAGTGAAGGAGTGCGAGGCTAGCTTCACCAGTCATGAAGAAATCCGATTCTCCCATGTCTCGCAAGGCTATTATTAGGAACACTGGGAAGAGGCCAGTACATTGTTCGTCCCCGATAATCATCTCGGATTCTGATGAATCTGAGATTGATTCTGATTATCGGTACTATTTGGCTTCCCTGGCTATCTTATAGGAGTGGATGAAGAGGTTCTGGCAATCGAGCCAGTGTATGTATTAGCACCAAGTCTAGTTGTTTTGGAATGTGCTCACAAGGTTGGTAAAGAGGAGGTGGTGCCATCGCTATCGCAGGCTCGAACTCGGAGCGGTTGCTTATACCGGGGCCATGTTGCTTCTTCATGACTACTGGTAGTGGGTCCGTTGGATGTGTCTTCTCTTCTCTTGTTGTTCTATCAAGTGGATGTGGATGTGGATATGGACGTGCGTGTGCTTTGCACGAAATTTTGTTTTTCGACTAGTTATTTCATAACCGTTTTGATTCCTTTGTTCATGCACGGTATCATTATGACAAGGAATGTAAATTTGAATTTCATTTTGGTGCTGAAATTCAATTTTGTATCACAATGTATCCTAATGCTTGTTGCTCTCCTATTCTATAAAGGAGATTTCACGGCTCATTGTGAAGGGTCAGAAAAATTTTGCAATCCAACGCTTGGAAGTTATACAGTCCTCTTTATTGTTAAAGTGTTATGAACATTTTGTTTTAGGAAGTCATCCTGGGGTTAGGTTTATATACAGATTAGTGTGATATGCTTTTTTAATTACTGATATTGAAAGAAATCTATAAAATTAAGATGGTTTACTCTCCTCGGTGTGTGCCATGGATTATGAATAGCTTTATCAAAGATTCATTTGTTCAGTTTCAATAGTTAATTGAAAATGTGATTCATTTTCTTGCTTTAACTCAAAGAGTTAATCAAATGCTTGAAAAATAAGTTACATGTTCATGGTTGTATATACTCAAGATGCTTGAAGAAGTACTATCTTAATATGCTAAAATATCTCATGATAGTAATGCTATATGAGATGGGTTCATCGTATCAAGATTTTGTTTTGTATGACTCCATTGCCCTATGGATGAAGCACTAGATAATGTTTGTGTCATTTTATTAGTTCAAGACTGTAGGTTCTAAGCAAGGATATCCAAATACTAAACACAAAACACTTGAATACAACCTTGTCCTCCTCAGGGAGGTATTGTAACAAATAAGTGGGTCAGTTCCATTACTCTTTGGTACTGATAGTCATTCTCTGGTCTGCCAAAACCTTGAGATGATCACTATCCCTTTGAGTGTGTAGGAATTGTAATATGTACATAGGAAGTGTTCTCACCAATCATGATACATTCATGTGAACATGTTTAGGTTTACCCACCTTGGTCCTACAGAGCCAAAAGTGTAGGAGAAGTCAGTCCTTTACTGACTCTCGTTAGTTGGCCATTAGTGGTTGTAGTTGTCCTCGATAGGGGTTGGCTACCTCTTAGATATCTACAACCTCTACATGGATTGTATTTTAAACACCAACACAACCTTCACCAAAATCCTTATTGGTTTCCTTAATATGGGAGATTTGGAACAAGGTATAGACATCCATCAAAGCATAATATGAAGATTTTTTTCAAATGTTGTGGTTGTAGATGCCCTTTTAAAATTTATACAGAATGTGGAAGGATAGAAAAAGCTTGTGAACTATTTGACAAAATGTCTCAAAGAATTGTAATCTCTCAATTTATTTTAGTGTCTATTTTGTTATACCCCATGTCCCAAATTGGGTATAACACAATAGACACTAAAACAAATTGATAGATTGTTATGAGGGCAGTGATGAGACTTTTCTAATTAGAGTGTATTCCATGAGATTACAATTATTCGAGGCATTGTGTCAAATAGTTCATGAGCTTTGTCTATCCTCCCACATTTTGCATAGATTTCAAAAGGGCATCTACAACCACAAGATTTGAGAAAATTCATCTTCATATTATGTTTTCCTTATGATTGGTTGACTCTTATACTAAATTAATATGTTCAATTTATGTTTCCTACTTGATCTAACTATCCACAAATGGCAATTTAACAGTGGAAAGATATGATCCTACTTTGGTATAAATTGTATATGCAATATCAAGGTATGAATTAATATGTTCAATTAAGAGATGTTAAATGAAATGAATAAAACTAATGTAATGTAAATAAGGGAGACCAGTGCCTTATTGGGTAAAACGGAGTCAAATGAAAGCCTTTAATGAATGGTTTCTATCTAGCAGGTCCTCTAATTGTTTGGCATATAACTATGAGTTTACAACTGGTATAAACATGCAAGAGTGTAAATGATAAACCCTAGTTGAGGCAGAATATCAAATCTAATAATCTGATTCTTCTTAATGATCCAAATGGCATTCCCAGATTACTATAATTTATTGAAAGGAATTTTAATTCTTCTTTAAAGAATCCAATAAACCAAATCACACAAAAACAACAAATGTGTACTGATAAATAGAATATATACTTGATACTTCAATTTAAACAACCAAGAAACATCAGATTGGAGACAATCAAATAATCGCAAGAATCCAACAAACAATTGATACCAGAATGAAGCCACTAAATCAACAGTCTTTCATTATCTCCTTCAAAGTTCATACATGCAACATAGTCTCCTTGAATGTCATCATTTCTAAAAATTTAATGCTTATAGCAGTCTATCCTATTCTAATTCTATCTTCTACCCCTTAAATTTATCCAACAACGGATACTTATACATCAGTTTGCAAAAGGACGTGCCTTTTCAAAAAGGTTTAAAGCATAAAAGGTTTAACAAATCCACTATTAACTAATTTCTCTTGAGCCACAAATGGACTGCAGACATATGCTCTGTATAATCCTGGCGCTCATGAGTGTCGGCATCTCCCAACGCATCGCGGATCACAATTTCCATCATTATCATTTGCTCATTTTGCTCACATGTTGCATCCAATATCACATCTTTCGTAGTGGCTATCTCCAGCATCCCTTGGAGTATTGTTTCGCACTCACTTTTCCATGTAGTCGCTTCCTTCATTTTCCCTTCATCATCACATAACTTGGTGAATCTATCTTCGGTAGCCTTTGTCAATCCCTGCATATCCCCTTGTAACTCCACATAGAAATCCCTGTGCCAATCTATAATACAATTGGCATTTTCAATCTCTTCATTACTAGTAGTGTCCTCCTCCAATTCCTCAATTCTTTCCTGAATTCTGCTATCCACTCTCCTGTGTTCCTTTATTGCATCTACGTACTATGAATGTTTTCCCCAGAGTTTATTTAACCAACTGATTAAAACAACCTACCTATTTTTTAATATTGCAGCAAATGCATCCATTCTCCCTTGAGAGTATGCAGTTGACCCTTCCCAACGGTCTTTTTTCTGTGAACTCTCACCTTGAGTGAGCATCCTTGCTGGTTCTGTTACACCACCTACCAAGTCTTTCAAGCATTCATTCTCTCTCAACATCCTCTCATTATTGGTTTTGTACATCTCCTTTTCCCTTATCAATGTCTGGATTTGGGCTTTATTCAACTTGGCTATATTTCTCCCAATATCAACAGTCGCTATAGGATCAACCTCCCCAGCCTTCAGGGTCATGACATGTCCGAATGCCTTTTCAGTATCAATAACAATTGATTTCTTGTAAGGAGGATACAAGGCCCAAATCATCAATGTTTCATTATTAGGATTGTATCTTGATCCTGTGTATACCTTCGTCACCTTCTCTATACTGAGCTTGTGGGTAGCATTGTTATCTTTTAGGAAACTATCAAAAACCAATGCAAAATTCATATCCAAACCTGGAAAAATCATAACACCTACCTTTTCAAGTAGCTCCCTCCCCTTTTTAGGGGTCATGTCAATCATCTCTTTGTCCACTTCATCCTTTAAGCTTTTTAACAGTTGATCCTCATTCCCTAGAGTGACATTGTCAACCTATCCCCTTATCTCTTTCCCTTTTTGCTTATATAAAAATGTCTTAAACTTCGAGGTCTTTATAAATTCATCATCTGATATGAAAGACCTATAGTCTTCATGTCTTGTATCTACATCCATGGTTTCCTCAACATCTATTTCTCTAGCAACATAGGCATACTCCTGAGTCTTCATTCTTGAAACTTTCCCAGATGAGCTTTGTGGCCTGTCTATTTTTGAAATCCCCTTAATGGAGGATAACAACTCAGCATCCACCAACTCCTAATTATGTTTTTCAATCACAATTTCAGCTTCCTCTGCCTCCAGGTTTCTGATTATGTCATCAGATTTAAAGGGCACATGATGGTACCCTCCGAGATTTACTTTTTGTCTGGTAGAGTGGATATACCCTTTTGGATCAAATTTCTTCCTCACTGGTGCTCTGCTCATGTTGTAGTGCAATAATTTGTCCAAAATCAGATCATAACCTTCCCTGGCTAATACAGTGAAATCACTAAAACACAATGTACTGGGCATAAAATCCTGTTTCCCATATGAACTTAAGTTCATAACACTGGAGTAATCCATTTGCCTAACAATTTCAAAGTATGCAATTCTATCCAGGACAGTTTTGTGCAGAATGAAAGGTGTATCCTCAAAGCCATAAACCCTAATCATTGTGGCATTCTCTAAGCAATACCAATCCCCCCAGTTGTGGTTAATTGGTCCATTGTAATCTCTAGGCCTAAGAAACCTTTTTACTTGTTCAGATAAAGAATAATCACAAGGATGGCTAAAAAATCTATACAAGGGTTTCACAAAGAATTCTTCAAAATGCAAGAAATTTGAATTGGTAAACCTGTTGTCCCAAACAGCAGTCCATAATTGAACAAGCAATGGCCTACCTTCCTTATCGGATTGTGAAATCCTCAGCTCCTGGGGCCATAAACCTAACTCTTGTCCAAAATACAACACTAAGTGCATCAGCAGTGAGTAATTTTTGAGATGGAGAACAAAAGCACCACTCTTTATCGCCATCAAACCTACATCTAGCTCCTTAAAAACATGTGCAGCATAGTCAAATGATCTGGAATTGTGGTACTGAATGTCTGTAGAAATCACCATGGGCACAACCGCCATATGCTCAGGTACCTCCATCCCTAATACCTGTCCCACTGAGTAGTAAGTATATTTTAGGTAAGGTTCGAAGAGGTCTACATGAAAGGGTGGCCCCTCACTGTCTTCCATTGGAGTAGGTTTTCCATGACACCTAATTATGTGCAGAGGTAGTCTCCACCCTTTATAAATGGTGTCCATCCTTCTGAACTCACTATCGAGCTCTTCACTCACTACTTTGTCACTGCATATTCCCTCCATTCTGAAAACCTCAGCAATTGCATTCTCAGATACATGTATCAATGGATTCCCTGACAAATCACATATAGCTTTCTTTTTCGAATCATAGTGTCCGGCCAGCAATTTTACTAGTTCGACATTAATAAAAACATTAGGGCTCACTAATTTCCCTAAATTGAGCCTCCATGGATTGCATACTAGCTCAAAGTGATTTCTCCTATGGTAATGGAAATTGAATAACTCATAGCCTCTAATCAGAGTCCAAACATCACCTATAAATTTGCATTTGTCGTCCAATTTGTCAACTTCCGCTTTGAGCTATGCAGAACGCCTAGCTTTAGGTCCAGAACCAAGTAACTGGTCTATGAGGTCTTGATTTAGCTTCCTTTCAGTACCTTCTGGTTGCAACTCAGTCTTTTGTTTTTTTGCTTTTGATTGGCTTCCCTCCCCGGGTTTTCTTCCCTTTAGTTTTCTTGAACTAGTGCCTTCCATAATTCAAATTTTTATGAATTCTAAGAGGACGAGAAACTTACTGTAACTTCTTCCAAACTCAAGCTAGGTGAATGCCTTAATTGCTCTGTTGGTTCCCTTTCTCTCCTTCACTTTGAATTCTGTGAGACAATGATTTCAATTGATCATACCCTGATATGCAAAATCTCCTATGCTTCATGGTGCCATTAATGTCTTTACCGATCGAGACATGAATGCTGCAAGTTTTTTTTTTGAAATTGTCGCTGTCACATCAGGGTTCAATGATCACCCACCCACCAAGACATCTTGCAGTTTCCCCGACATCACAAGTCTCCTCGATAGTTTCTTTCCTTTTGCTCTTATATCGCCATGACTTTCACCGAAACAACTATCGCTCAGACTTAATGAATCGGGCCAACGGTTCTTTTCCTTACTCCGAAAGTACTTTGTCTCACCGAGATGTTCACTTTATCGAGTATGTCATCGAGACCAAGCAATTTGTTCTGGTGACAGAATAATACTCGCTGTGATGTCTCTTAGATCTCCCCGCGGTGACATGTCTCACCGATACGCCTCTTCTTCGGCAAGACAACGAGCATCGTCTTATCGATACCCTTTATCTTCGCATGCTCAATTCTGTCGGTGTAACCTGAGGGGTCGGTAAGACTTTTATGAACTCTTCCTGGCATCATTTGTCTTACCGATTGAGTCCTCCTTTTTCTTTATCAGAAAGACCAATAGTGCTTCGACCAGTATTTTCAAATCTCTCTACGACGATCAAAGTCTCTCTGATAGACTTTACTTTTCTCCAATCGGCAAAAGGTAGCTTAGCTCGATATGACCTTACACCGTCACGCCGATACCTTTTGTCTTGCCGATAAGTAATACAAACCCGCATTCTCCTAGAGTATAGCTTTATCGATATGACCCGTTTGATGTCTCGCCGATACAATAATGAATTTGTCAAAATTTGATAGTTCCAACAACATGAAGGTTTGATGTTTCATGACAGTACTAGCATTTCAGTTATAATGATATATTTAGAGCTCATGGCTCTCCTTTGTATAAACATATCACAATTTTGAATAATATAATCAAGGGTTATGGCATTCATCTCATTGTTATCATGGTGTGTATGATTTCCATTTTTGCTTTAATTCAAAGAGTAAATTAAAATGCTTGGATGGACTCATAGATGGATATGTTTGTAAAGGGATTTGATAAGAAGTATTGAGTTAGGATAGAAATTGGCACTATTGTAATGCAATATTGTCAGAGATCTTATATGTTATGTGTTTGACCCTATTATGGAAATCTAAATATTTGTGAATTAATTCGACTCCCCAATAGTATATGGCACTGACCTAAATCGTATGTGTTTGTAAGGTTTTGTGTCTGTTTGTCTTAGCTTAGAGCTTGCTGCCAAATTGCAAATTCAATGACTATCTTAAGTGGTGAAATGTCGTTGTAATCATCTCATGCTCGAAGTAGTTGATACTATTGATGCTTTTCTGTTGTTTAAATTGATATATCAAGCATATATATATATATATTCAGTTTACCAATACACATTTGTTGTATTTGTGTGATGTGATTATTTGGTTCTTTCAAGTAAAGATTAAACCCTCCTATTCAATCACAGTAACTAAAGAGTATTAATTGTATCAATAAGAAGAATCACATAACTAGGATTGTCATTCTATCTCAAGTAGAGTTTATCAGTCATTTACTTGCACATTTATACAAGTTATAAACTACATCTATGTGCCAAACACTTTGAATTATTTCCATCATAGATTACACTTTTATAGATCTTCATTAGACTCCATACACCCAACAAGGCAGTGGTCTCACACTTTCATCTTTTGGTTTATCCATTTTATTTTTTACATCTGTTAACTGAACATATTCTAATATAATTCAAATATAATTAAAATTAAAAACATCATAAATTAATTATGTAACCACATAAGTCAAATATAATTCTTTCAAGAAATTAATATCAAATAGATAATACAAATTAATGTCATTGATCTTCTTCTTCATCCAACTCTTTGTCTGTATCATCCGATCTAGATTCAACATTGTAAGGATTGGTCATATCATCATCATCATCATTGATATTAGTTTCGATAATGTCATCATTCACATGGATATCATCTTCATGAACATTAACTCCTACATCATCATGAACTAGTTCCTCCTCTTCAACATCTTCATCAGGCACATCATCAACTAACTGTTGATCCTGATCATCATCTACATCATCTTCTATTTCTTCAGTATCTTCTTCTTCCACCACATTATACTTTACCAGCCTTCCTTTTGGATCATGTCTAACAACATATGACCAACCCGCTTTACCTAGAACCTTTGAGTAAAATACCTGCTCACATTGGCTTGGAAGAACATAGGGCTCATTTCCAGCTCGCTCAAAATACCTTGTATTAACCATGGTAAATCCATTATCATGTTCAACAACAGTTCTCTCAGGATCATTTTCATTCAATCGTAGCCTGTACCATAGGACGACGAACAAAACTAATTTAAAGGACTTAAAGTCACACTCAAGTATATCATCCAAAATCCCATAGTATTGATTTTCTGAGACTTTTGGATGTATGTCACTTCTAGATGAAACATTAGTCACCTGGAAGACTGCAGTTATCCCAGAATCACAAGTTTTCTTCGTGTCATCCAACTTTTTGATTCAAAATTTATGACCATTGCATGACATAGCCTTGTGGTGTTTCACTTGCAATATGTCAAACATGCAAAACTTATTGCAATATCGTCAGTTGATAAACATATTTATTCTTGGCCGAATGTATGCAAAGAAAAAAATCTCAACACATATATACATCAATATAATTGAAAATAATTAAATAATATGGGTGATTAATATATTTATACATACCTGTTTATCTCTTAAACCATATGCTAAATCAATTTCCCTTGGTGTAACATTGAAATCTCCATTACGATGAGCTTCTTTAACCAATGAAGCCACACCTTCCCATGTTAATGCGCGACCAGATTGTTGACATCGTTCAATCCATACCGTCATCCAATCAAGATTGTTTGCAATGTACAAATGTAGTGCATCCCACTCTCGACCAACTGTATCAAAAAAAAATGAAATTCACAAATGATGTATAATTAGTTAATTACCATGGTATACGACCTTAATTTATAAGTACAATATACATAAAAACCAAATATAAAATGTATTCTAATTAATCTCTGGTGCAGGAGCACACCTAGGCTAACCTCCATAGTTAGGATATTTTGGGCTTGTATCTGACATTAGCCAAGTCAGAGTAATTGTATGTTTGTTTTGGACCTTAGAAGGTCATTGTTGTGGCTAGGTGAGTTAGTCATTAGGACTAAGGTCACCAAAGTTAGTCATTGTTAATAGTCTTTACATTGCTTAGCCTTAGTAGCTTAAGTTGGGATTTGAGTCTTAAATGTGTTCTAAACACATGAATGACGTTAGAAAGATGCCATGAGGAATTGAATGGTGTTGGTTACTCGAAATATAGGAGATAGAGGTCCTAAGAGTTAGGAAGGTGGAAAAATGATAGAGTTGCCAAATGTTGTTACAAAATTGTCTTGACAATAGTTGCCATTATGGCAAATGTTGCATGCAACTCGGTTACATAGGATCCCCTAAAGGATAGGAGTGGGGGATTGACCAAGATACCCTACAAACATGGTGAATGACATCTAATATGAAGCAGGCTCGAATTCAAGAAAGAGGGAGATTGTAATCAAGTTTTTTGAATAGAAGATAGCTCTGCAATTTCTGTTTTTATGTGAACTCCGAGTGTTATTGAGTGACAATGATACTAAGTGAATTGGATGTTTTGATTTAGTGTTAGAGTCATGTTCATGGGATAGTATTAAACTTTTTTCATTTTGCAAGTAAGTTGATTTAAGTTGTTTTATTGTCCTGAATAGATAGGTTAAGGTTTAAGGGTTTTACTGATCCTGTCCTGACCAGCTTGTGTTTTTATGGCTCCCCCATGAAATCTAGTCACGGGATTTTTCTGAGGGTAGATGGATGTGTTAGGGGAGCCATTGTTCTATACATATTTAGATTTAGGAATCATGGAGAGTGGAACAGCTGTGTTTAATGTCAAGTCCTAGGCGAGCTTAGAGTGCCCGATTAGAGGTTTGACAGTAATGAATTGAAGAATTTAGGCAGGGGATTGAGGTACAGTACGGAACAAGTACAGTTCTAGGTAGGGTATAGACATATCCTAACATGATAGAAGGATCAAAGTTCTATCAATCCATTTGACTGAGGTTTGAGCAAGAAAACCAATGGGGTCCTACAAACTAGGCCTAATAGCCCTATTTAACCTAGATAATAGGAAACCCGTGTACGGAGGACTTAGGAGTATAGAATCTTTTGAATCCTTCATAAAATCCAAAAAGGTATTTGAATGTGGAATTGGTTTTTTAAGTTGTTTGGAAAGTTTGGGCAGGAACGAAGTAAAGGTCTTTGTCAAGGGCTACAAGAAATAGGCCTCCTCAAGACCAATTCTTGAAACCGGTAGGAAAGGAGTTTGGACATCCTCCAAGATGGATCCAGTTGGAAGTACATAGCATGTTTCCAATGTGTTTGGAACCCCTGCAATCAATTCAATTTTTGTATGATGTTGGCACTTAGAGTCTTCTAAGTGTAGGAGAGAGTTTTCACATAACAAAGTGGTGCTAGTCCTTCAAGGTGAAGCACAAGGTGTGAGACTCTTGGAGAGGAGTTGGATTAGGACTCAGTTAATCATCTAAGCCTAACAAGGACCTAGAAAATATTAGGTTCCCAGAAGAAGACAAGGGCAAGAAAGCCTTGGAACACTTACACCAATCTCTATGACCATCTTATAATTACCTGACACTTTCCTCAATCTACCTTTCCCCATCAAGTACTCCCCTTCGAATTTGTTAATGGAGTTGGGATCCCAAATGTGATCTACATGGATCTTTGCTGCAAACTTAGGAAGATATTCAGTAATGTACACCATGGTCTGGTATACCATGTATCCCTCCACCATAGAACCCTCGGGATGTGTTCTTTGTCTAACCAAAGCCTTCAAAAATTTCAAGTGCCTCTCAACCATCCACATTGACCTTATGTCTACAGGTCCACACAATTCAATCTCCTCAACTTGGTGTATGAGGTAGTGTTCTTGTGCATTGAAAAATATCGCAAGTAGACACTTTTTCATTTCACACATTAGGCAAGGAATTCTTCTCTTCCAATAATTTATATCTTCTTTATGGATTGCTTTAGATAACAGTCATCTACAAGTGATTCAAGGCACAAATATATTAATGAGATTTAACAAAAATATACAACGAATTGAACAAATATCGCTACTTACCTCATGTATTTTCCAAGATCATATATAACTTGCTTGACATTGTTGTCGAAGTTGTCTGGGAGAAATAGAGGTAGAATGTACTGCAGCAATTATAAAATGATCTTTTCATTAATATTTTTTCAAAAGTAGTAAACATAATATACTGAAAAGTACATGCAGTATACAAATATATATATAATATACTAGAATAATTACCTTAATGAAGGTATGCCAATCATGCATTTTCATCCCTGCCCCAAATTCACCTTTCTTTGTTATGATATTGTTTATGTTGGCAGCAAATCCTGTGGGAAATCGAATTTTTTGTATGACTTGTTTTATAGCATTGCTTTGCTGCTCTGTTAATAACCAAGGAAGGGCACTTATATTAATTTGGTTTCCATCGCTATTTAATTGAATGAAATTTTTCATTGCATGACTGGCTTCCTAAATGTCACTACAAATTTTGATAATTTTTTCTTTATCATGCCTTCCATCCAATATTTTCCATAACGTTTATGTCATATTCTTTCCGATATGCATTGTGTCAAACAAATGCACAATTTGTAGCTGCTCATAGTAGGGCAACATACTAAATTGTCTGGGATAACTTTTTAGTCCCTGTGGAAGCCGACCATTAATGCCTTGACGACCTTCATGAAGCATATAAGTTAAACAAATTAACAACGATAATCATTGTCAATTACAGCATGATCACAAAATAAAAATATAAATTCAAAACATATCATAAATGATAGATAAACAATTTGATCCAATGTATAACCTTGACGATTAATTCTATTATATTCCAACTTCCATAGGCGAGGTGTCATTCTTCGTGGTTTTGATGTAGTCTCTTCTTTCCCATTGAAAATATGTTTTTCAGTAGTTTGATACTTATGATTTTTGTGGAGGAAGTGCCTATACTCATCAAACACCTGCTTTCCTAAACTTGTTGAATGACGAGATTTCATCTTTGGACCACAAATTAGACATGCAAATTTTCCCTTTGTTTGAAGACCTTCAAATCATATATAATTGGATTAAATATGTCAATTTTTATAATTATATATAATTAATAGATTATTTAAAAAACATGCATGATATCTAATTCATAAAATTAAATATCGTTAAAGTCATGCAGTCAAACTTTATAACATACCAGAAAAATGTGTTAGCCCTGGGGCATCATGATTTATTCATACAAGTATTGCATGGAATTGAAATTGTTTTTGTCCTATTGGTCTAGATACGTCATACATAGTGACGCCATTCCATAACTTTAGTAACTTGTCGATAAGAGGCTCAATATATACATTCATATATTTAACTTGGTACTTAGTTGAATGAACATAAACATTACATAATTATTATAACCATTTTACTGCAATATATATAAATTCATGTACATGACTATTAAATGAAAAAACATATAAGTCATTATGCAACAAATAAGACAAATGAGATGCTACTACGTTAAAGAAAATTAATGTAAACAAATACCTGGAACAATCATTGCCAACATTATGTGCTCCCTCTTTATTGACATCCATGGAGGAATATTATTGTTGATAACAAAAACAGGCCACACCGAGTAAATAGATCTCAGCTCTCCAAATGGATTGACACCGTCCACTGCCAATGAAAGCCTGAGATTATGAGATTCTTCTTTAAAGTGTGGCCATTTTTCCTCCATGTCCCTAAATGCAGAACCATCCACAGGCATTCGAAGAATCTCATCTCCACTTCTATTACGTGCATGGTAATCCATAAATTGCGCTAAGCTTTCGCACCTAAATAATTGTTGCATACATGGAATAGTAGGAATATAACGAAGAACCTTGCAAGGCACCTTTTTTGTTAGTTGTTTTATTCAATATCTACTGATATGACATTCCGGGCATTCTGTTGCAAATTCATGTTGTTTATGATATATAATATGATCATTGGGACATGCATCTATTGCTTGATACTCCATTCCAATATCTTTCATAATGCCAGATAAATCTCGGTATGAGTGAGGTAAAATATTCGATGGTGGTAACAAAAATTCACCAATCAATCTACAACAAAAAATAACTTCTTAATATAAAGAATATTAAAGGTACATACTTCATCCTTTATTTACTAGCGATGAACTAACAACAATTAAAATAGATGAAAAAAAATGACATATATGACATACCTTAACATCCGTGAGATTGCTATGTTGGATAAACCATTCATAACCTTCAAGTTCACCAGAAACAATACAGCAGAGAGAAGAGTTGTTTGGGAGCCTTCATAAAGTGGCTCGTATGCCTTCTCAAGTACAGGTAAATCATGAACATCATCAAGTCATCTCGATCAACATGATCAGATGTCCCACTACATGTGTCATGGATCAATGTATTTGTACCATCATCTTCAATTGTGTTTTCTGGTGCATGATCATTCCTCTTCCATAGGATCATTAACTTCATCTTCGATATTCACAGCTCCATGTTTCTCCGCTTGCAAAACCACATTCTCTAGGCAGTGATAATTCATATCGTGTGCCCTAGGGCGCCCCACCTTTATAATAATGACAGGCACAAATAAACCATGATCATGATCAAGTGCTTTTATATATATATATCAAATGTTAAAACAATATAAACATTTACAAATTCAATCAATATAAACACATATAATTAACAACTTACCAATGGATGATAATTATGCCCCCCTTCAACGTGACCATGCTGCCTACAATGTTTCTCAGCTGTTGTGATTAAAAGTCTTCTCGTCTTTAAGCCCTTGCAATTATTGCAAGGACAATAACATTTTCCATCACCTTTTCTTTTCAATATAGCCCACAATCTAGCAACTGTCTCTTCATTTTATTCTGGACTAATATTATCTGACATGATTTTTCTTTCCCAAGCTTGAATATTTAGATCTTCAAAAAATATAAAACTCACACGCACTCCAATAATTTTTAATCATACTTAGGTAACAAAATATAATAATTATAATATTTTACACCAAAAAAAATTGGAAATAAAATTCTCAAAATGCAGCTAATAGGCCTCAACAATTAAGACCTACTCAAGACTTTGTGAAGTCACTCCAAGGTTTCCAGGCCTTACCTGATGATTTGAGCAAGAGGATTAAAGAGTTGGTAAATATTTTTGATGACTGGAGTGGCACATCTTTACTAGATATTGTAGATGCCCAAGGAAATGTTAGATCACTGCAGCAATGGCAAGACAGGGTAGATGAAATCATTAACACTAGCACATTTTTGGAATCTTTTGAAAGGGAGGCGAATCAAGTAGCAGTAAAGTATACAACTTACAGTGCAAAGGTAAATTAGGTGGTATATTTTAATTGGCCAACGGATGAGGAATATCAAGGATGGGTAGAAAAGTACTTAACTGAACAAGAATAGGACAGAGTCTACAACCGGCAGTTAACAGCTCAGCGGTTATGGTTATAACAAATTTTGGCTATGTCTTGGTGGCAATTTTGGTGCAAGTTTTCAAAGTTTGGCAAATGCAACAGTTATTCTCTAGTGGACGGGATGAACAAGAAGATTCTCCAGAGACTCAGCTATTGTAACCAATTTTTCAAATGTCATAAGGCGGTCCAAGTGACCAGTGACAGGTGTATTTATGGTCTGATGCTTGTTGCTCCTTCATTTTCCCTATAAGAAGAATTTCAGGACCAAAAATATGGCCGGTTAGCAAGTTAGATATCTTTAGGTCAAGTCTAACTGAAGTTGCAGAGTGAATTTGTAAAGAGCCTGATATTATAGTGAAGATACTATTCTTAGGTTTGGTGTCATTCTGTTGTAGGTTTTAGTTTCATGGGTACTTAATTTTTAAGATAGTACTAGCATCTAAATGAAAATTACTCATTTCAAGGTCATGTATCTCCATTGTATGAATATATTATTATCTTGAATAAAATGATCAAGGGTTATTCTGTTCATCTCACTGCTATGGTGTGTGATTCTCATTTTGGCTTTAATTCAAGGAATTAATTAAAATGATTGAGTGAGGTTATAGGTGACTATGTTCATATAAGGATTTGATAAGTAGTATTGGGTTAGAATATAGATTGATGGTATTGTAAGGCAGTATTATCTGAGATTTTATATGCTATGTGTCTAGAAGATAAACTTGGTTACAGTAAAAAAACAACCAACACCTTTGATATTATCTAGCTATGGCTCCCAAATCTATTGCAAATTGATCATTAGGGTTAAAATTGAAACCTTGCAACTATAATCTTTGTCCAAATCCATCAAGAATTTTCCATCAATTATAAACAATTCCCTTATAAAGAATTTTTGAAGCCAAGTCTAAAATCTGGAAATGAAATTCTAAAAATGCACAAGACTATAAATGAAATCTGATGAGATGTTGCTTTCAAATATGATTTTCAAACCTGGAAGTACAAATCTGACTTCATAAATGAATTTTGGAAAAAGACAATGACTTCCCTAACCTGGCGATATCTTCTTGAGTTTCTTTTGATTTTCCCCAAGAAAACCGTCGAGCAAAACACTGTCGCAATAAATAGTCGAGCTCATTTCAATTTATGTCCACCACAATTTAACTTTGCAGGACCACCCCAATTTTGGCAAAAAATCTTCGTTGAAACGTACACAAAACAACGGCTCATCGAAATTCCGATGAATGTCGAGGTAAAAAAATTTTAAAAAATGGAAATTCGCACAAGTGCCCGACGATACATCTGATTATATAGGTTTCGTCGGAAGGTTTCGTCAAAAATTGGGGTTAAATGAGTTAGTGCAAGCTGAGAACACCATCCTGGATGAGCTATCGAATGAAGTGCATATGGATCTCAATATGCTTAGTACATTGATGATCCACTAGGTTGCAAGAGATATTGATGGCACTCTAGTTTTCACACCAAAGAGTAGTGAGCTAAGAGGAACGAAATCCAAACTCATTCATCAACTGACGAAGCCACAAAACCTCCTGACTAGCCAAAACTGCACCTTGATATTGAAACTTTATTGATGATAATGCAATATAAATCCACTTCTTGTGTGACCATGCAATCAAACCAAAACCAAGGAAAAAGACAAAGCCAGAAGTAGACTTTCGATCATTGACATCACTATCCCAATTTGAGTCATTGAAGTCCACAATCTGAGAAGCTCCTGATGTGTAATGAATGCCAAAATGAGTAGTGCCCTGAATGTATCTCAAGATATTTTTGGTGGCCTTCCAATGACTCTCATGAGGCTCTTGATAGAAGTGAGACACAAGTCCAACCATAAAGGAAATATCAAGATGACTGTGTCAAGTACAAAAGACTACCAACCAACTATCGATACAAGGTAGGATCAACTGTAGGAGTAATGCAATTGGTAGACAATACATAACCTAATTGAAATGGAGTGGGGGCATGCTTGCAATCAGCCATTTCAAATATTTAAAACAAATCAAGAGTATACTTCTACTAAAAAATGAAGATCCCCTTAGAAGTCTAATGAACCTGAAGACCAAGGAAGTAATGCAAAAGACCAAGGTCGGTCATATCAAATCACTCCATCAATGCTTTCTCTATACTCTAAATCATGGAAGTGGAACTCCTTGTGAAAATCAAATCATCCACGTAGAGCACAAGTATGAGTAGATCCTCTCCATGTCTTTGAGTATAAACTGTAGGATCGGAATGACAACGAGTGTAGTTGAAGGCAAGCAAAAAACTATCCATCTTCTCATACCAAGATCGAGGGGCCTTTTTGAGACCATACAATGAATGTCGAAGACTGCAAACAAGTGAAGAGTCTTGCAAAAAACTTGGTGGTCACTCCATATAAATCTCCTCATGAAGATCTCCATGCAAGAAAGCACTCTTCACAACCATATGATACACTAACCATCCCTGTGATGTATCTATAGAAAGAAAAAGGTGGATAGAATTCATCTTGGCAATAGGAGCAAAGGTCTCAAAATAGTCAATTCCTTCAACTTGAGAAAACCCCTTTGCAACAAGACAAGCCTTGTACTTGTCAATGGAACCATTTATTGCATACTTGGTACGATACACCCACTTGCACCGAACCAACTTTCTTCCCTTAGGAAGAGGTACAAGATCCCAAGTATGATTCTTCATCAAATAAGAATACTCATCAGCCATAGCACTATCCCACTCTGGAATTCCTAAAGCATCTGAAAACTTTTGAGGATCATATGAAACAGTAGGACTTAGAAGACTAATTCCTTAAGTCTGAGAATGAGTGTAGAGAGTTTATATAGGGTCACCGAAAAGAGGACCAACCTCGTCAAGAGTAACATGAGCCCATTGTGGCCTAGTGGGTGAATGAGGAGGAGGTGGATCAAGAGCATCATAAAAAATCTTCCTCAAGTAGAAAACATCATCAACTGAAGAAGATTGAGTAGGTTGTGATGAATTATAAGTCAAAGGAGGATCTATCTATGTGATGGACTCAACAAACTGAACATCACATTAGAAATGAACCTCTCATGTTTTAGGATCAAAATATTTGTATGCCTTCACATCCTTACAATAGCCAACAATAATGTACGGCTAACTCTTCTTCTCCATTGATTTACGCCAACCAATCAAAATGAATTCCCAAGCCTCACTAACAAATACTTTGAAGAAGGATACATTGGGATTGCAATGAGACCAAGCCTCCTCAAGATTCATACTCCGCATTGCCTTGTGGGGCATACGGTTCTCAATATAATTGGCACAATTGACAACTTCAGCCCAAAATGTAGGAGCCATGGACCTAGACTGAAGATAAAAACTGGCCATCTCCTTGAGATTCATGTTCTTTCTCTTTGCCACACCATTCTATTGAGGAGTGTAAGGAACTATGTGTTGATGAAGAATACCATGCTCACTGCAAAAATCTTGAAATGCCTGATTGACATACTCCCCCCCATTATCTATGTGTATTTGTCAAAGAGAAAAACGCGGTTGCTTCTCCACAAATATTTTTAAGTTCTTGAAGATGGTGAGAAACTCACTCTTGAGCTTCAAAAAATAAACCCAAGTGCATCTGGAAAAATCATCAATGAAGGTGAGCACATACTTAGCCCCTGAAAAAGGAGTTGGGAATGTCATGAGATCACTATCCAGACCAACTCAAGGGGTGTGATTGCACATGTAGCTTGACCCTTAAGAAAAGGATCTTGATGTTGCTTTCCAAGAACACAACCTTGACAAACACCATAAGTGCAAGAGATCTTTGGAAGACCAACCACTAAGTTGTGTGCACACATTTGCTGAGGATATATATAGTTCAAGTGCCCAAACCTTTCACACCAAAGCTTGCTCATTGAATCAGCATGAGCAACAAAACATGAACCTGATGAAGACTCAAATCCATCAAACCAATACAAATAGTTCTCATGATCAACTGTCCATCTAGCAACAACCTTCTTAGGATCTTGCAACTGTCTAATAGTCACATTCTATGGATTAAACTCAACTGACTTCCCATCTATAGAATGACAAATTTAATATATGATAAGTAGATTTGTTGAATTATCAAGAACAAGAAGAACATTCTCAATGCACCCATCTACCATCTGAATGGAGCTTTCCCCCAAAACTAGAATCTGTGAAGAGTTCCCAATTGCAATCTAAGAAGTAGAAGTATGAACAATGGAATCAAGAAGATTATGTGAATTGTTCATGTGATGTGAAGTGCCTGAATCTAGAATCCAACTATCTAAAGATGAATGAATGGCCCGTGTTGAAAGATCTCGTCCTTTACCCATGGAAGAAGGATTAGACACTAAAATATTATTATTTTTCATAGATTCCTCCAAGGCTTCTAATCTCTTAAAAAAATGAGCCTCATTATGCCCAGTTTTTCCAGAAAATGAACAAGGATCTCCTTTCTTTATCTTAGACTTGGAAGAAGAATCTCTAGAGGTAGAAGAAGAAGGAGATGGAGTGGACTTTTGACTGTTCTTTAGACTCGGTTTGGAGGGAGTCTCACTATCTGAAGGTGATTTTTTCTTGGGCTTATTCATTTCTTTACCCTTGGATGATTGATCCATTAGAGCATGATTATTAGAACTAGGTAGTGCATCCAACTTAATCAACTTGGCCTCCTCCCTAGTAAGACACTCACAAAACAACTCAAAAGTAGGAATTTTATAATCGTTCCCCATGGCATCCATAGTTGAATAGAAAGTATAAGAGGACACTTGATAAGGGACTCTTAACTTATATAGAATCAAGAAGATACATTCATCACTAGATTTATCATGCCCACACAATTTTAATTATGAAAAAATCAACTTGAATTGTGCAAGGAAATCTTGAATTGAAGGAAATACATATGGAGAAAGTGATTGAAGATCCACTTGAAGTTGCAAGACTCTGAACTGATTACTCTTACCATACAATTCTTTAAGTTTATACCAAACAATTTTAGGTGTTTTACACTTTGCAATATGAAACGACAAGTTATTAGATACATATAAGCTAATGAGCCCTTTTGCTTCATCCATTTTACATGTATGGGTAAATTTTTCATATTCCCTTGTGAATTTAGGTTTTTTTGCTTCTGACATTGGCCATAGACCCTTAGATTGTAACAATTGAGTCATTTTTAGTGTCTATGTATGATAATTTTGTGGAGTGAGTGGTTCAATTTTCCTTAAATCTGTCATGTTGAATAAAATAACACCAAAAGAAAGAAGACAATCTAGCACTTAAATTGTGCATTTCACCCCCAGAATGTATTAAAACTGATTTTGCAACCCACCCAATAAATTACAATGAAGAAATTTTATAATTTGTACAAGTGGAAAGCTCAAATCAACCTTTTACAACACAAGGTGATTTTTACAATTTAAAAAAATGCTTTTCAAAACTGAAAAAGAAGTTATGTAAACATATTCCTTGCAATTTTCTGAGGATCCTATCACTTATGAACTTGGATCACTCACCTTTTTAAGAGAAATCTATTTTATCAATGAAGAAGTTGTCACTTTTGAAGATCCACCACAGAGCAGAGAAGGATTATCACCTTGTTTCCAAGGTAAATCATATCCTATTGTAGATAAAAAATTTCAACAAATGAATTATCAAGGCAAAGGATTAGGTCTACATGAACAAGGTATCCCAGAACCAGTGCAGATTATTGGCAATCCTAAGCATCAAGGCCTTGGTTATTCGACAATCAAGGGGTATAAATATATCAATGATACTTCCACAAAATTGGGGGCAACTTTGTCACAAGCAAACGTCAACATAGGGAGCATGAAGAATCCTTATGATGAAACCAATGCCAATGCTACAACCAGCCATGTCACGAATCTTCATCCACCCATCCACGAATTGGGACCAACATCAAAAGAAATATTTGAATCAAAGCATGAAAAATGTCATTAAAGAAAAAGAAGCACTGAAGCATAAAGGAAAAATCAAATACATATGGATACCAAAGAATACAAAGAATGATTACCCCTATCAAACTCCATTAGTCAAAGAAAACTATGGGGCAAAATAAAAAAAGGAAAAGTATACATCAAAGATGTCCACAAAAACAAAAGCAGACTTCTCAAGCGACGTACAAGGTATATCAAGCAGTTGGTCCTAATTCCATGCATACTTCCATATCCACCCATTATTTCTCATCTTCCCAAGTTTGGAGAGTCAAAGGTTCCAAACTATCAACCAATCCATCTTTTATTCCTAAACACACTCCACCATCCTTGCCTCCACGCATAATATCCAATTCTCACATTGACCATGTGTTGGCAACAACCCTTCATCATAAGGATTCGGAAGGCACTCTATCGCGATATGTGCACAAAGACGAAGTTAACTCCAATATCAGCAAAGAAAATCAGGAATCTCAAAGGTTGCTTTCAAGTGCACGTATCTTGGCAAAGCAGCTTCTTCAAGAAGGATATCAATGGCACATTATGACAAAATCATCTACATCAGCACCACCAGGTGGTTCAACATCAGCTTAATAATCTCTCCAAAAATCCAAAAAAAAAAACTATAAAAATCCAAAAAAAAAAAATCAGAAAAAGGATTGAAAAACAGTAAAGAGAAAAATCGTCCTCTAGCGAAAACCACTTCGGTGACGCTTTGGACAAGTACCATGATGAAAACTTGGAAAACAGGCATCATGTGTAGAATCGAGCATCTACGTGCGCTAGTTCAGGAGAAAGCATCTTATCACATACATAATAAAGCCAATATTCCATCCATATCATTTGTTTGTCCATGAACCATTTATCCAACTCATTGCCATCTATCTACCTTATCTCAAGATCATGACAAATTTTCGTACAAAATTCACATATGTTTATGGTAACATCTTGACATGGGTCATTTTCATTGATCCTATCCAATCCAAATGTTATCTGAGCCTTGAAGCATTATCTGAACGAGCATTCCTTTGTTCGAACACCTTATATTGTAACAAGATAATTTATGGCATCCTTTGCATGCTTACCATATCTATCCATTCATATACCGATCCCATAATCCACCCATGGCCTTCCATACATTGCTAGACACTGGGGGCAGATATTTGCATTTTGCTTCGTGAATAAATATTGATCTATATCCCCCAACGTGTGTGGTGATCCAAACATTGGAAAACATGAAATCAAATTGGTCAAGCATTTGTGAGCACTAAGTCAAATCACTAGCCCATGGAATATTTTGACAGGAAGAAGTTCCTTATCAAGCTTTATCTTTCATCGAACATCAATCCAAACAATTCATATCAGTTCATCTAATGCGCACATCAGTACCACATCAAATCATCAAAACAGTTTTGTTCCAAAATAAGTTTCATCAATCTTGATCAATACAATTCAATCAATTATCACCTTGTTTGACTTAACACACTTAGTCAAACCACCCTCTTTTGTACGAGTTTACTCTAGGATAACACAACTTCCTAGAGTATACAAGTACATTATCATCTTATTTGACTTAACACACTTAGTCAAATTATTCAATCCATCATCAACTTGTTTGACTTAACACACTTAGTCAAACTACCCCCTCATGTACGAGTCTACTCTAGGATAACACAACTTCCTAGAGTTTACAAGTGCATTATCACTTTTGTTTGACTTAACACACTTAGTCAAACTATCAATCCATCAATCCAATCAATCAACATTAAGCTTGGTTTTCAACAAAATCCCAAAACAAAGCATTGATATCATCATGCATATCCACCTCCAAATCGTCAAAATCATGCGAAAATCCAAAAAAAAAACATTCAAAAAACTCATCAAAAAATCAAAAACATTCAAAAATCATGCAAAAAATCCAAAAACATGTCAAAAATCTCAAAAAATCTTCAAAAAAATTCATCATTGAGTCTTGTCAGTCTTTCACCTTGCCAAACTACGTTGTCTCTGAGCTTGAACATAGGCAAGGTTGATCGTTGATCATCCCCCGAGACACCCTAGGTTAGTCCTTAGGCGTCCGTCGCATTGGCAATCCTTTTGTCCATATTTTTCACACCCTAGGTCAGTCCTTAGGCGTTCATCGCATTGGAAATCCGTTTGTCCATATTTTTCACATCTTAGGTCAATCCTTAGGCATTCGTCGCATTGGCAATCTATTTGCCCATCTTTTTCACATTTAGGTCAGTCCTTTAGGCGTCCATAGCAATAAAATGGCAACTTGTTTGCCCATCTATCTCATCATTGATTCAAGTCTGTCTGCAGTCGAACTACGTGGTCTATGAGTGTATAATGTAGGCAAGGCTAATCTATGGATCAGCTCCCGAGACCCCTAGGATAGGTCTTTAAGTTATTCTCTTCGTCATAAATCTTGAAACTACCAAAACATTTGTAAAACACTTCAAAAATACTAAAAACAGTCTCAAAATATTTGATAAATCCAAAATGGTACTTTCATCTCATTTCACTTTCACCCACGATGGTCATTATTCCTAATAAAATCAATCGTCACCTTCGCCCTTTGGTGAGTCGGTCAAAAGCAAGTCTAGCACGTTCAGAAGTGAACACCCAAATCGTCAGAGTCTTGAAAGTCTAAGTTAGTAAGCAAGCAAGTTAATCAGGTCGGAATATCAATAGATTATCATTCAATCAGTCTCATCAAAACCCTCATCACTACATGTCCTAGGATGAATCTGTTAGAGTAATTGGTTATTTACTTTATTTGTTTAATTACTTAAAGTTCCCTTTTACCTCTTTTTCACTTAAGCTAACATTAGGTCCATAATAATTAATTACTTTATTAATTATTATTGGGCAAGCCTAGGGTTTTCCTTTTTAGGGTTTTCACCTATATATGGTTGAAAACTATCTTTTGTATCATTATTCATTTTACATTTTGGGTGAATACATTGCTCCAAATTCTTGAGCATTCTCTTTGTTGCTTCTCTTTGCTTCTCCTTGTAACAGGTATTATTTGCTTGTAGAGGTTACTGAGCTCCTATGAAGTTGTATCTTCTCAACTCCAACATGGTACCAGAGCTTCAGATCTACAGCTACTTGTTCTTGTTTTGAGTTTTTTGCATTGGAAGCAGATCTAGGGTTCTAAAGTTTTTTTTTGGTGGATTCGGCATACTCCTTTTTTTGGGTTCACTTTGGGCCCAAACAGACAGTGCCACTGGATTCAGAGTGCCCAAAAACCCCTAAATCGACTATTAATTCGTCGATTTTGGTTACAGTCGACCAAAGAAGCAAAAATTTTTTTAAGGTTTTGGTCGTACGACCCCAGGACAGGTCGTCCACAGCAAAAATCGCAAAAAAAAAAAATCAAAAACCTCACGTTTTTTTTGCACGGCCAGTGAAAATTCCAAGCACCGCCCATCCACCGCCAAGCGGCCACCAGCCACTGGCGATCCGCCTCTACGTCGCCCGCTTCCACAACCGCCTCCACTCCCTCCAGCCCCCGCGGGCTTAACCGCCCGCCAATGGTTCTATGGAGGACCGAGCGCCCGGCGCTCAGCCCCGCCGACCTCCTAGCCCCTGCGGGTGATCACATGGTGACCGAGGGATTCGCCGAAGCTCCAGCCCCCTGGTCCGCCCAGGCGACCAGGGGCTATTTTTTTTAGCTCCAGGGTGCTAAAGGGGGTATGATAGGGCATTTTATGCTACTTTCACACAATCGAGCATATCTAAAGCATTTTTGCTCTGTTTTTCGAACAAAAATAGGCGTTGGAAAGCTACTTCCAACACCAATCTGATGGTATAATTTTTTTTCCAAAATTTTCCAATTTGGTGATCGTTTTTTCTATTCAAAGTGAGGTCCTTTTTTTTGCACTTTCAGGGCCATAGAAGGTGCAAACGGACTCCATTTTTCAAACTCGAATAGGCGTTGGAAAGCTCTCATCATGATCTATTTAGATATGTGATTTATTTTATCAGAATTTTCACCAGGTACATAAAAAAAAAAAAATTGAAGTTTTTTTGCTTATGCATTGCTTCCTCTTTCTCAGTTTGTACTAGGGTTTGGGTTTATCCCTTGTGGGGGGTGTTTTTTTCTTGCTTTCTATGATTTATATCAAAAAACCAGAACACCAAAACTCTCAAAAAATCAAACCCTTTTGCATCTTCTATCTATTCTGAAAGATCATATAATAATAAAAAACACAAGCAGGTACAGGTGCAGGGTTTCATGGCAGACTCTTCAGTTGAGTTATTCACATCACATAACTATCACACTTGGAAGTCTCGCATGATGAAGCTACTTAGGTCATGAGGGTTGTGGTCTTATTTAGATGAGGTTCAACCTCAGTTGCAGCGTCCTTTTGAGATTATGCAGCACAGAAACAAGATGGATGAAGCTATGGGTTTTCTATGCATGCATGTTTCAGACAATCTTTTGTTTCACCTTGATGCTTTGCTCACTCCTCCAGCCATGTGGTTGAAGTTTGAGACACTTTTTGGGGCTATTAATAAGTTCCAAGCATTACAGATTGAGGTAGAGCTGACTTCACTGTTACCTGAATCATTTCCCACTATTGAGGATTTTTTGAACAAGTTCAAAACTATCTGCACTATTTTACAGGGTTGTGGCAAGAATAAGTCAGACACAGAATGCATTTACTTGATTCTTTCGAAGCTTCATGGTCCATTTCAGATATTTGCTTCTTCCTTCTATTCCACCATGGTTGGCCTGGGTACTCATTTTACCATGCCTACCTTTGATGTGTTTTGTGAGCGTTTGTCTCGTGAGCAATCACACCTTTCTCAGATGGATATACTCTCAAGATCATAGAACAAAGCATTGGTTGCTCAGTCACCTTAAGGGAAACAAAAGCAGAAATCGAGGCCCAAGAAAGATTTTGCAGGTAGTGAGCATTCCTCCAAACCTCCTCCTAAGTCTGATTCTAAACCACCATTTAATCCAAAACATGGGAAATCTTCGAAGTCTGGTGAGTCTTCCTCTAAGACTAAGGATAAATCAGGAGACACTTGCAGCTTCTGTGGCAAGAAAGGACATCCAGTTTCCAGGTGTTCGAAATGATTAGAGGCTTTAGAGGAAGCCATGCAGCAGCAACACATCTCCTCACCTCAGTCATTTTCTTCTTCCACAAGGAAAGGCAATGCTCTCACTGCTAAAGCATCAACCAATGGGTCCACTTGGATTTTAGACTCTGGTGCTTCTCACCATATGACTCACACTCAATAGTTGGTCACTTCTCTTGCCTCTTGTGGTACTTCATAGATTGCAGTGGGTGACTCTTCATAGCTTTCCGTCTTGGGTTCAAGTTCTGTCTCTTTGGATAGGGGCACTCTATAGGATGTTTTGGTTGTTCCTGACATCTCGACGAACCTCTTGTTCATTTATCATATTTTCCACACTAGCTTTGGTAAGACAGTTGAGTTCTCACCACATGATGTGGTTATTCGGGACCTTCATGACTCTTATTTGGTTGTGGCTACTGGGAGTGTTGATACTGCATCTTGTCTTTATAGATTTGATGGATTTGAGCCTTCTGAGGGTACAGGTTCATCTCTTATAGCACATGCAGATTCAGTGAGTAAGCTTTGGCATGAGCGTTTGGGCCATGTCAATTATAGATATCTTTAGCAGATGAGTACACAGGCACTTGTTCTTGGTCTTCCACAGATTTCCTACACTTACGATGTTTGTCATGGTTGTGTGCTTGGCAAGCATCACAGGGATCCCTTTCCGAAGGGAAGTGCCACTCGTGCTTTGGCACCCTTGGAGTTGATTCAAAATGACCTCATGTCATTTTCCACTCCTTTTTTTTCAGGGGCCAAGTATGTACTCACATTCATTGATGACTTCTCTAGATGCACATGGGTGTACTTTCTTAAGTACAAGTTTGATGTCTTTGATTCCTTTCGAGTCTTCAAGACATTTGTAGAGAAGCAGTTTGGCCTTTCTATTCGGTGGATATGTACAAATAATGGGGGGGAGTATGTGAATCAGGCTTTCAGAGATTTTTGCACTGAGCATGGTTTGCAGCATCAGTTTTATGTTCCCTAAACCCCTCAGCAGAATGGTATCACTGAGAGAAAGAACGGGACTTTACGGGAGATGGCTAATTGTATGATTCAGTCCAGGTCCATGGATTCATCTTTTTAGGCTGAGGCAGTCAATTGTGCCAACTATATTCAGAATTGAATGCCTCATAAGGCGATTTGACATATGACTCCTGAGGAGGCTTGGTTTCATGACAAGCCTGATATTTCATCATTTTGAGTATTTGGTAGTGAGGCATGGGCATTTATTCCTGATGCTCAGAGGAGAGCCATGGAGTGGAAGAGTCGACCCCTCATTTTTTTCGGCTATTGTGAGGATGTTAAGGTGTACAGATTGTTTGATCCTGATTCTAGAGAGGTGCTATTTCGACGGGATGTTCAGTTTGATGAGCACCTTCCTCCAGTTGATACCCTGTCTACTTCACTACCTACTCCACCCTTTGAGGATGATTCTGATGAGGATATTGATGATCCCCCATCTCCACCTCCACTTGCTCCACCTCAGAGGCCCAAATGGGCTAGCTATACTATTGAGGCAGCAGGATCTATGGCCAGTGATCCTTCAGACACTTGTCACACCCGTTCTCATACTGCGGGATCTAGTCTTTTGAGTCATGCTCTTTCACAGGATCTTCAGAGGTTTTCAGAGGTGACAAGTCACCCTGAGTGGGATAGTGCTATGGAGGAGGAGTATTCTTCTTTAATGAGGAATAGTACATGGGATCTTTGTCCTCTTCCTAAGGGCAAAAAGATAGTTCGGTGCCAATGGTTATATCGCACCAAGTATGTTTTTGATGGTTCTATTGATAAGTACAAAGCATGTCTTGTTGCAAAGGGTTTATCATAGGTTGAGGGTATTGATTACTTTGAGATATTTTCCCTTGTCGCCAAGATGAATTCTATTCATTTTGTACTATCACTTGCAGCTTCCAGGGGATGGCCCATTTTTCAGATGGATGTTAAGTGTGCCTTCTTGCATGGTGACCTATAGGAGGAGATCTATATGGAGCAACCTCGGGGATTTGTGCATGATGTTTCTTTGGTTTGCAGACTTCAGCATTTATTATATGGTCTCAAACAGGTCCCTCGGGCTTGGTATGAGAAGATGGACTCTTTTTTGCTCTCCATTGGTTTCACAGGCTATCATTCTGATCCCACGGTCTATATTCAGCATCTTGAGGGTGCGATCTTGATTCTTGTGCTATATGTTGATGATCTTCCCATCATAGGTAGCTCATTCTCTATGATTCAACATGCTCAGCTAGCTTTAATGGAGCAGTTTGAGATGACAGATCTCGGCCTTCTGCACTATTTTCTTGGTCTTCAGGTGATTTAGTCTTCAGAGGGGATCTCCATTTACCAACAGAAGTATTCTCTTGATATGCTTCGGTGCTTTGGCATGCTTGATTTCAAGCCTGTCCCCACACCTTTTCAGTCAAGGGTTGTTTTGACTACTACTTGCCCCACTCCTTCAGTAGATTCTACACTTTATAGGTAATTGGTTGGCAATTTGTTGTACCTTACTCACACTCATCCTGATCTTTCCTTTGTGGTTGGCCTTGTCTCTTGATTCTCTCATGATTGTCATGAGAGTCATTGGCAAGCTGCCAAGTGTATTTTGAGGTACATTCAGGGCACTACTTCATATGACATTCACTACACATCAGGGGATCCTCACATTGTTGGCTACACTGACTCAAATTGGGCTAGTGATGTCAATGATCGAAAGTCTACTTCTGGCTTTGTTTTTTATCTTGGATCTAGTCTTATCACATGGCCGTGCAAGAACCAGATTGCTCATGCATTATCATCTACAGAGGCTAAGTACCAAGCTGTTGTGCTCGCTACTCAGGAGATTTTATGGCTTCATCAGTTGATGACTGAGTTTGGTTTTCCTCCTGATAGTCCCACTATTCTTTGGTGTGACAATCAGAGTGCTATACACATTTCTCGCAACCCAGTGCAGCATCAGCGGATGAAGCACATTGAGCTTCATATGCATTTCATCAGACAGTTGATTCAGGATGGTTCTCTCATCTTGGAGTATATTCCCACTGTCAAGCAGGTTGCAGACATCTTCACGAAACCTTTTGCATCTTCGCGCTATCTTTAGTTGCGCTCTATGCTTGGGGTGAAGGAAGTTGTACTTGGGGGGTCTTTATGAGGCCTTCCTTCCTTCATGTCTCTTTCAGCATGTTCTTTTATCTCTTTTTGGAGAGGATTTTTTTCCACTAGGTTTTCTCCTTTTCTTCGTTTCATAGAGATTTCTTTGTACTTGGGTACCTAATTTGGCCTTGTTGTCGAGACCCATTGCTTTTGCTTTCAGCAGCTTCTTCTAGGTTTTAGCTTCTCCCTAAGTCTAGCTTAAGGGGGGGTGTTAGAGTAATTGGTTATTTACTTTATTAATTAAACAATATTTGTTTAATTACTTAAAGTTCCTTTTTACGTCTTTTTCACTTAAGCTAACATTAGGTGCATAATAATTAATTACTTTATTAATTATTATTGTGCAAGTCTAGGGTTTTTCTTTTTAAGGTTTTCACCTATATATGGTTGAAAACTATCTTTTGTATCATTATTCATTTTATATTTTGGGTGAATACATTGCTCCACATTCTTGAACATTCTCTTTGTTGCTTCTCTTTGCTTCTCCTTGTAACAGGTATTATTTGCTTGCAGAGGTCACTAGGCTCCTATGAAGTTGTATCTTCTCAACTCCAACAGAATCCTTCCCATGATGGACATAAGCATCAGGTACCTCACAGTAGTTTAGCCTTGGCTAGTGGTACGAAGAACATTAGCTTGTCTGTTTTCTTTATTTGGGTCTTTTATTGGCTTATCTTATTTTACGCTCATTCCAAGGACCTCTCGATGATACCTAAACAAAACAGGTTTAGAGAGAAAGGAATGGGGCAAAGATCGTTGTCTCTTTTATCTACTATGCTTGTGGGACACACTTGTAAAATAAATTAGTCACATATGCTTTGTTTGGTTTGTGGAGAGGATGTTTTGGATATCTTTTTTACCACATAAGAAAGTCTGCTTTCCTATGTTTTGGCTTGAGGTGTTTAGAATGTTTGAACCACATCCTAAATGAATTATGCATGCTAAGTGTGAACAATAATACTCCTATCTGATTGACGATTCAAAGTTCATCACACTAGGTACAACGCCATCCTGGTCCTTTATACCTTGATGCATCGTATCTATGTGTGTATTGGGCCTTTGAAAATTCCAATTCCTGGTAAGAAAATCATCATCATAACATACGCTTGTTGGATCCTCCTTCCGTCCATCTTATTCTTCTTATTCCTCTTTCTTTACTAATATTTCTATCTAAAATTGGTGTGTTGTATCAAGGTATACACGAGACTACCCATAGTCGATGACTATCTATACATCATCAGATCTGTCTACATCAAAAAATTATCTTTCATCCTCTGATCAATAGAACCACTCCTCTTGCATTTTATCGTGATCTCGATCGGAAAATTGAACATTTCTACTCAATCTCTCGAGGGGGCAATATACTAGCATAATCTTTCCACTGGGGCAATAGTGGGGCATCAAAAAAAATCAAGAAATTTTTGACTTTGATCACAACAGCTTATTCTTTGAATCAATGCAACAAGTACATTGCTTCAAAGAGGGGAAAAATGTAGACATGAAAAATGAATAAGTTCGGTTCAACACACTTGATCCTGATTATTCACGACATTTCCTCCTAAATCATACTCTCATCTTTTCATCATATTATGTCTTTTAATTTAATAAATCATTGTTTATTTGATTAATTCTTTCTCCTTCTTTGATTAAATTAATCAATTTAATTTAATTAATCTTATGTCTCTATTTAATTAAATAAATCATTTTATTTGATTAAAATCTCTAAAGTCCTCTTAATTAAATTGAATAAATTAAACCTTATTTGATTTAATCTAACATTATTCCACTTAGTTAAATAAGTCAAAATCATTTATTTAATTAAGCATTTCCTCTCAATAATCAATTCATCAATTTAAGTCAAAATTGTCAAATCATCTAATCCCTCATTAAATTAATCAAATCTCAATTAAGTTAATCCCTATCACTAAAATCTTCTAAAGAATGCAAGTTGCACATGAAAATAGATTTAATTCATTTATTAAATCTCTATTTTCCCTCACATGACATCAAAAGGGAATATTCCCTCAAGTTTGAATTGAAAAAGTCCAAGTGGACATGTACATCCAACAAGGCATTCACTCCTATTACATGTCCTTGTCCATTGAGCCAAGTGGCATTTATTTCATTCATTTTTCCCTCTTACATGTCATTTCTCAAATATAAAATTCCACCTAATTGCATTTATTGGCACTTTGGCCAAAATGTGTGCAACCATCAACCATTCACATCTTGACAAGTGGCACTTGGCCATTGGATGTTGAATGATCGCACATTTCTCTATTTCACTCTCTTTTCCAGTTTGGAAATCTATAAATTGGAGGCTTCTCTCCTCATTCTACAACACAACTTTGAGTAAACTTGCTATGCTCAAATTCATCTTCATTCCACATATTTCATGCAATGTTACTCTTTTGAATTGAGAGTCAATCTTGTTCATTCCATTCAATCTCACCATCAACAATCATCAAACTTACAAACAAGAATTGGGAAAGGGCTGATTTCGACATACCAATCGGCACCAATTCCCCCATGGGATTGATAGTTGTTCATTAGAATAGGATTTGCTTACTTCCATTTATATTGTGTTTCACTTATTTTCCTATTTTAATGTTACAATCTATGTTCATGGGGAACCTTGATTCTCTCTTGCCTTTGATCTAATATCATGCTTGTTGGTTATGTTTGTGCAGGTTAATTGAATTTTGGGTTCACATTCTGGCGCTAGAAGGGCTGAACAAAATCTGATTGATATGCTAATATATGTTACTGACATTTCTAAATCTGATGGATGTATCATTGTTTAGATTTCTAACTCTAAATCGATAAGGCATTGAAAATTACAAGTAATATGCTTTTTGATTAGAAGTTTTATTCTCAGTATCTCCGTGATCATGTTTCTCTAATCGATTTGTAGCCACACAGGTATTTCAGTTAGTGACTGAGAAGACTTATGAAAGCAATATCACGCATTTCTTGAGCTACTTCGAGTTCTCTGTTATGCTCTCAGTCTGATAATATTGGTTGCCAATAGTCTTTGATTTCCTGGCACCATTTTGTTCTATTATGCTCTCGAGCTGATAGATTTTAATTTAAGTTCAAGTTTAAATCAAGATTGTTTTGTTGTGTTATGTTGTCACTAATCGTGCGAGATCACTGTTCTTTTAATTTAATATTGACCTCCTTTTTTTTTTACTGCCTCGCCACAGTTTACTTTTCATCTCCCTACGGTACAGTGATGTTTTGACTTTGACCGCCCTGTTAACATCTATCTCCTCACTGCTCAACCGTTGGTCCTTTTCCTCCAGCCCATGGTATCACAGTGATAGCTCTATCTTCTCTACTGCCTTATCGTGGTCATCATCATTTCCCTAACAGTGCAACGGTCTTAACTGTCACGGTTCTCTCCATTGTTTACCACACCACTGCAGTCTCTGAGCTAACCGCCAACGGTAGCACGGTAGCCACCTATCACCCTCCACTGCATCACCACCTATTCCTGTCCACGGTAGAGGGGTGTCAACCACGTTACCACCACCTAGTCGTTCCCCATCCACGGTAGAGCGGTGTTCACCACATTACCACCAGATATCTTTCCCTTACCTGCGGTTGAGCGGTAGCCACTCACAGTCTTCACTGCTATCCCGCAGTCTACCACCTAACCACCAGCAGTAGCCGCCTATCACCCTCACCGCTCCACCGCAGTCTCCAATCTAACCAGTTGCGGTATCGCGGTAAACCCGCTAACTGCCTCCCTCACCGTTACTTCATCGCCACTGCGGTCTTCGACCTTACCAACCGCGGTATCACGGTAAACCTCTTGTCCGCTGTCACTTCACCGCCAGCTTTTCCCACCGTGCTACCATGGTTTCCTCTTAGACCGTCCACAGTATAACGGTAGCGGTCTCGACTGGCTTGCTTGTCATCTATCATGATACCGCGGGCTATCCAGAAAGGGGTTGCGGTATAGCGGTAGAAGGATTTAATTTAGGGAAATAGATAGTGATAAGGGAAGAAAAAAATTGCATTATAAGGGGGGTAAATAATTTTTCTTTAAGAAATGGCAGTTTTTTTTATAACCTATGTTTAATGCATTGATAGATAAGAGACTTGGTGGATTATTTTATTCAAATTAACTTTATGTTTTCTTTTACAGGTTGATATGGGAATCAAACCAAGGCAAAGCAAAATTGGAGAAATTCACAAAAGCATTTTTTATGCTTATTGAGCTAGATTTTCCATTTGTTTTCAAACCATCTCACATTTATCTTTTGGGTTTAAAATTAATCATTTTCCTTGATCTTTCTGGTTAAAAGAACCTTAGATATCTACTAAATTTCAATTGGGTTCTAAAAATTGAACAAGGCAACTTTCACATCTCATTTGGTGCTTTTAAAACGAACTCATCAATACTTTGAGGTATAAAATGAACAAGTTTTTTTCATGTTTTGCAATATTTTTCACAAATTAATATCATTCAAAATTCTTTTGGTGATATTAGTTTGTTTAAAAGATTGCCTTCACACTTTGATTTGGGATCTAAAATTGAACAAAACACCTTGCGAGTGTGAGTAGACTTATTGCGTATTTTCTCCCTTTGTTTCTAAATGAAGGTTGATCGAACTATGAATATGTTTACTCAATTTTTTTTATCTTAGCGGGCTTGCCTTGTGGGAAAAAGTACTCACCCAAAGGAACGACCCAATCGGTAACACACTAAAGCCAAGTGTATTTCCAGTCGAGATATAAAAGTGGGTACTGGAACAAAATCCATTATCACGCAGTTGGCTCCGATGAGAAGGGCAACAATGGTCTCTCGTCGCATGGGTCAGCCTCCACGAATAGAAATTCCAAATTAAAACCCTTGTTTAGAAGGCCAAATCCTTATCTATTTTGTTGGTGCAAAAGGTCATGTCCTTTGAAGTTGCCCCACGTTATACATGTGGTTTTGTTGTAGAGATGAAAAGTATGCCATGGGATATTCATGGGTACTGATGCTTGGCTGACCCGAGAAGTGTGTGCCATGGAGGGGAGCCAGTGTGGTCAAGCATCTAGTCATCTGCATAGAATATGGGCAACTGGATTCGTCCAAGTGGGAACCCAACAAAATATTATCGCTTCATCCTAGGGTTGTACATGTGCTTGGAAATGGAAAATACATTGCTTGGTCCTCAAAACAATTTAAAAATGAACATTCACAAAGAGCTTCAAATTTAAAACCCCTTGGAGGAAACAAATATCCTTGATGAATTCAAGTACTCTTGCTTTCCCTAGGGATCATATCCTTAGAGGTTTCTAAGTGCTTGGATTTTATCATCATTTTTTTTCACTAAGGTCAACCTAGGAAAAAATTTCCCTAATTTCCTTGATTTCCACATAATGGACCTTGTAGGATGAAAAATAAAGTGGGACATTAGACATACAGTTTGAAACATAATCAAGAAAGTGTTTTGTGGTAAAAGGAACCAAATCTAAGCAATATAACAGACAATTGAACCACACATGTGCTTGTTCTCTTTTGGGTCATATGGTTTTCATGCAAACATTGGTATTTTGGTTTGAATTAATCCTAGGGAAAAGTATGTTCTTCAAAACCTTGGTCTTGTAAACAAGCCCCTCTTAGCTTCATTTAGAGTCAATTCAAACACTTCACCCATTTCAAACATCAATCAAACATCACCTCACCAACCAAATCTTGGAAACTTTGGAAACATCATTCATGCTAGACTTTTGGAAAATCAACATCACCTTGTTTGACTTAACACACTTAGTCAAATTATCAACCCTCTTGAACAAATTTGCCTCTAGGATAATACAACTTCCTGAGGTCTACTAGTTCACGATCACTTTGATTGGCTCAACACACTTAGCCAATTCATTCTCTTATGTGAGTTTTCCCTAGGATAACACAACTTCCTATGGTTTACAAGTTCACCATCATCTTGTTTGGCTTAACACACCTAGTCAAACTATCCTCATAATCAAATCAAATCAAATCAAGTCCTAAAGTCTAGCATTGATCCAAAGTTCCTTAAAAGTTTAAACACCCATATCATTCACCCCTTTCATCCCTCATCTCATCATTGGTCCTAAATACCTTAGAGGTTCACTTTTGCAACAAGGTCAAAACATAAGAGGAACATAGAATATAAACTTGATTCCTACATCATGAGTAATCCAATTCAACCAAACTATCCAAGCCTTACAATTGCAATTGATTTTCAAAACTTGCATTTGTACAATCCATACATGGGATCATTATCTCCTCCAAACATCAATGGTACAAATGTGAGCATTCCCAATCTAAATTTTGGAACATCTTTTCCTATGGTAGATTTAAGTCAAAACCAAAACTTAAAAATCTATCAACCAAACAATCAAGGCATGAGCCTTCCGCCTTTACCAACCATCAATCAACCGAATTCGAGCAACACCCCCTTCATAAGTCAAAGCATCATGTCAAATCCTCCCATTTTTCCATCGATATTGCAACAACCGATGGCAACCATTCAAGCAACCCCAATAATCAACACCATTCCCAATCCACCACCACCACCACCAAAACACAACATGAGAAATTCATTCTCTATCATGTTGCAAGCTGCTCAACAAGCTGCACAAGTTGCGCAAGCGGCTCAAGTAGCCCAACAAGCTCAAGCCGAGCACCAAGATCAACAGGCACAAGCACAATTTCGAGCACTATTGCAATAAATCCATCAACAAGTAGCTCAAAATATAGACCAACAACAAGCATTGTTAGCACAGCAACAAGATGACCAACAACAAGCATTGTTGGCTCAGCAGCAAACACAGGCCTTACTCCCTCAGTAAAACTTGCAACAGATTCCCACCACAATCATTGAAAATGATGATCAAGATCCATCCACCAAGGATCATGTTGACAATGTCTCTACATCACCTAACGAGTTAAAGGACATATCTCAAGAATTTATTCCAAAGCATAATCAACATCTATCACCAAGGTCTAGCAATGGCCCTTCCAACGACATATTGACATCCCTCGACCTCATGATTATGGATAGTGAAGGAATCCTTAAAGATCAAAAGGATATTGAGCCACTTTCCATGCCTAAGAACGATGTCCAAGAACCCACTATAGGCAATCAATCCTTTGAAATTGACCAATGTCAAGAACTTGATCCAAAACATGTCGAAAGCAATTCTGAAATCACTCAAGATCAAGAATTCGTATCTCTGAGATACTACAATGATCTAATGGGAACTCTTTTATCTATACAAGATGTCACAAATGATGATCATATCCATATAGAACGTATTCCTCCATCTACCCATGAGATGATTTCTTTGAATGGACATGTAGATGATCTTCATGCAAAACAAGAGTCTCATACTCTTGACATCATTACCAAGGAACAAGAGTCTCCTACTCTTAACATTTCTACACAAGACCAAGATGTAGAAATATCTTATGAAGACGTATCAAAAGTAGATCATGAAGAAGGTTTCTACAAAATTTGTAAACCAGAAAAAACTTGTGGAAACATATCAGAAATGGATCGTGAAGAAGGCTTCTACAGAAGTTGTTGATAAAAACAATCATACGAAAGCATATCAAGAATGAATCAAGAGAAATAATTTTATAGTGAATCTTTAACATCACTTGAAGAAGCAACTAAATCTTATATTTCACAAGATCAAACTAAAGATATCAATCAGGCATTCATCCCACATATGAAGGATCCTATCACTTAAAAACTTGGATCACTCACCTTTTTAAGAGCAAGCTATTTTATCAATGAAGAAGTTACCACTTTTGAAGATCTACCACAGAGTAGAGAAGGATTAGCACCTTGTTTCCAAGGTAAATCATATCCTATTGCAGATAAAAAAATTCAGCAGATGAATTATCAAGGCAAAAGATTAGGTTTGCATGAACAAGGTATCCTAGAACCATTGCAGATTATTGGCAATCCTAAGCATCAAGGCCTTGGTTATTCGACAATCAATGGATATAAATATATCAGTGATACTTCCACAAAACTGGGGGCAACTTTGTCACAAGCAAACATCAACATAGGGAGCACGAAAAATCCTTATAATGAAACCAATGCCAATGCTACAACCAGCCATGTCACGAATCTTCATCCACCCATCACCCCATCCATGAATTGGGACCAACATCAAAAGAAAGATTTGAATCAAAGCATGAAAAACATCATTAAAGAAAAAGAACCACTGAAGCATAAAGGACAAATCAAAGACATATGGATACCAAAGAATACAAAGAATGATTACCCCTATCAAACTCCATTAGTCAAAGAAACTATGGGGAAAAATTAAAAAAGGAAAAGTATCCATCAAAGATGTCCGCAAAGGCAAAATCAGACTTCTCAAGTGACGTACAAGGTATATCAAGCAGTTAGTCCTAATTCCATGCATACTTCCGTATCCACCCATTATTTCTCATCTTCCCAAGTTTGGAGATTCAAAGGTTCTAAACTATCAACCAATCCATATTTTATTCCTAAACACACTCCACCATCCTTGCCTCCACACATAATATCCAATTCTCACATTGACCATGTGTTGGCAATGACCCTTCACCATAAGGATTCAGAAGGCACTCTATCGCGATATGTGCACAAAGACGAAGTTAACTCCGGTATCAGCAAAGCAAATAAGGAATCTCAAAGGTTGATTTCAAGTGCATGTATATTGGCAAAGCAACTTCTTCAAGCAAGATATCGATGGCACATTATGAAAAAATCATCTACATCAGCACCACTAGGTGGCTCAACATCAGCTTAATAATCTCTCAAAAAATAAAAATAAATCAAAAACTATAAAAATCAAAAAAAGGATTGAAAAACAGTAAAGAGAAAAATCATCCTCTAGCGAAAACCACTTCGGTGGCACTTAGGACAAGTACCATGATGAAAACCTGGCAAACAGGCGTCATGTGTAGAATCGAGCATCTGCGTGTGCCAGTTCAGGAGAAAGCATCTTATCACATACAGAATAAATTCAACATTCCATCCATATCATATGTTCGTCCACAAACCATTTATCCAACCCATTTCCATCTATCTACCTTATCTCAAGATCATGAAAAAGTTTGGTACAGACTTCACACGTGTTTATGGTAAACATCTTGACATGGATCATTTTCATTGATCTTATCCAATCCAAACGTTATCTAAGCCTTGAAGCATTATCCGAATGAGCATTCCTCAAATCGAACACCTTATCTTGTCACAACATAATTCATGGCATCCTTTGCATGCTTATCGTATCTATCCATTCATATACCGATCCCATAATCCACCCATGGCCTTCCATACATTGCTAGACACTAGGGGCAAATATTTGCATTTTGCTTCAGGAATAAATATTGATCTATATCCCCCAACGTGTGTGGTGATCCAAACATTGGAAAACATGAAATCAAATTGGTCAAGCATTTGTGAGCACTAAGTCAAATCACTAGCCCATGGCATATTTTGACAGGAAGACGTTCCTTATCAAGCTTTGTCTTTCATTGAACATCAATCCAAACAATACATATCAGTCGCATCTAATGAGCACGTCAGCACCACATCAAATCATCAAAACAATTTTGTTCCAAAACAAGCTTCATCAATCTTGATCAATCGAATCCAATCAATTATCACCTTGTTTGACTTAACATACTTAGTCAAACCACCCTCTTGTGTATGAGTTTACTCTAGGATAACAGAACTTCCTAGAGTATACAAGTACATTATCATCTTATTTGACTTAACACACTTAGTCAAATTATTCAATCCATCATCAACTTGTTTGACTTAACACACTTAGTCAAACTACCCCCTCGTGTACGAGTCTACTCTAGGATAACACAACCTCCTAGAGTTTACAAGTGCATTATCACTTTTGTTTGACTTAACACACTTAGTCAAACTATCAATCCATCAATCCGATCGATCAACATTAAGCTTGGTTTTCAACAAAATCCCAAAACAAAGCATTGATATCATCATGCATATCCACCTCCAAATCGTCAAAATCATGCGAAAATCCAGAAAAAAACATTTAAAAAACTCATCAAAATTTCAAAAAATCAAAAAATCAAAAATCATGCAAAAAATCAAAAAACATGTCAAAAATCTCAGAAAATCTTCAAAAAAAATTCATGATTGAGTCTTGTCATTCTTTCACCTTGCCGAACTACGTTGTCTCTAAGCTTGAACGTAAGCAAGGTTGATCTTTGATCATCCCCCGAGACACCCTAGGTCAATCCTTAGGCGTCCGTCGCATTGGCAATCCGTTTGTCCATATTTTTCACACCCTAGGTCAGTCCTTAGGCATCCGTCGCATTGGCAATCCGTTTGTCCATATTTTTCACATCTTAGGTTAGTCCTTAGGCATCTGTCGCATTGGCAATCTGTTTGTCCATCTTTTTCACATTTAGGTCGGTCCTTTAGGAGTCTGTAGCAATAAAATGGCAACCTGTTTGCCCATCTACTCTCGAGACCCCTAGAATAGGTCTTTAAGTTATTCTCTTCATCGTAAATCTTGAAACTACCATAACATTTGCAAAACACTTCAAAAATACTAAAAATAGCCTCAAAATATCTGATAAATCCAAAATGGTGCTTTCATCTCATTTCGCTTTCACCCACGATGGTCATCATTCCTAATCAAATCAATCATCACCTTCGACCTTTGGTGAGTTAGTCAAAAGCAAGTCTAGCATGTTCAGAAGTGAACACCCAAATCGTTAGAGTCTCAAACGTCTAAGTCAGTAAGAAAGCAAGTTAATCAGGTCAGAATATCAATAGCTTATCATTCAATTAGTCCCATCAAAACCTTGATCACTACATGTCCTAGGATGAATCCTTCCCACGATGGACATAAGCATCAAGTACCTCACAGTAGTTTAGCCTTGGCTAGCATTACGAAGAACATTATCTTGTTTGTTTGCTTTATTTGGGTCTTTTATTAGCTTATCTTATTTTGCGCTCATTCCAAGGACCTCTCGATGATACCTAAACAAAATAGGTTTAGAGAGAAAGGAATGGGGCAAAGATCATTGTCTCTTTTATCTACTATGCTTGTGGGACACACTTGTAAAATAACTTAGTCACATATGCTTTGTTTGGTTTGTGGAGAGGATGTTTTGGATATATTTTTGACCACATAAGAAAGCCTGCTTTCCTATGTTTTGGCCATAGCTGTTCAGAATATTTGAACCACATCCTGAATGAAGTATGCACGCTAAGTGTGAACAAGAATACTCCTATCTGATTGATGAGTCAAAGTCCATCACACTAGGTACAATGCCATCCTGGTCCTTTATACCTTGATGCATCGTATCTATGTGTGTTATCAAACATAAAATAATTGGCCCTTTGAAAATCCCAGCTCCTAGTAAGCAAATCATCATCATAACGTACGCTTGTTGGATCCTCCTTCCGTCCATCTTATTCTTCTTATTCCTCTTTCTTTACTAACATTTCTATCTAAAATTGGTGTGTTGTATCAAGATATACATGAGACTACCCATAGTCGATGACTATCTATACATCATCAGATCTATCTACATCAATAAATTATCTTTCATCCTCTGATCAATAGAACCACTCCTCTCGCATTATATCGTGATCTCGATCAGAAAATTGAACATTTCCACTCGATCTCTCGAGGGGGAAATATACCAGCATAATCCTTTCGCTGGGGCAATAGTGGGGCATCGAAAAAAATCAAGAAATTTTTTACTTTGATCACAACAGTTTATTCTTTGAATCAATGCAACAAGTACATTGCTTCAAAGAGGGGCAAAATGTAGACATGGAAAATGAACAAGTTCGATGCAACACATTTGATCCTGATTATTCACGACATTTCCTCCTAAATCATACTCTCAGCTTTTCATCATATTATGTCTCTTAATTTAATAAATCATTGTTTATTTGATTAAGTCTTTCTCCTTCTTTGATTAAATTAATCGATTTAATTTAATTAATCTTATGTCTCTATTTAATTAAATAAATCATTTTATTTGATTAAAATCTCTAAAGTCCTCTTAATTAAATTGAATAAATTAAACCTTATTTGATTTAATCTAACATTATCCCACTTAGTTAAATAAATCAAAATCATTTATTTAATTAAGCATTTCTTCTCAATTCTGATTTAAATCAATTCATCAATTTAAGTCAAAATTGTCAAATCATCTAATCCCTCATTAAATTAATCAAAATCTCGACTAAGTTAATCCCTATCACTAAAATCTTCTAGAGAATGCAAGTTGCACATGAAAATAGATTTAATTCATTTATTAAATCTCTATTTTCCCTCACATGGCATCAAAAGGGAATATTCCCTCAAGTTTGAATTGAAAAAGTCCAAGTGGACCTATACATCCAACAAGGCATTCACTCCTCTTACATGTCCTTGTGCATTGAGCCAAGTGGCATTTATTTCATTCTTTTTTCCCTCTCACATGTCATTTCTCAAATTTGAAATTCCACCTAATTGCATTTATTGGCACTTTGGCCAAAATGTGCACAACCATCAACCATTCACATCTTGACAAGTGGCACTTGGCCATTGGATGTTGAATGATTGCACATTGCTCTATTTCACTTTTTTCCCAGTTTGGAAATCTATAAATTGGAGGCTTCTCTCCTCATTCTACAACACAACTTTGAGTAAACTTACTATGCTCAAATTCATCTTTATTCCACATACTTCATGCAAAGTTACTCTTTTGAATTGAGAGCCAATCTTGTTCATTCCATTCAAGCAACTAATCTCACCATCAACAATCATCAAGCTTACAAACAGGAATTGGGAAAGGGTTGATTTTGACATACCAATCAGCACCAATTCCCCATGGGATTGATAGTTGTTCATTATAATAGGATTTGCTTACTTCCATTTATATTGTGCTTCACTTGTTTTCCTATTTTAATGTTACAATCTAATTTTATGGGGAACCTTGATTCTCTCTTGCATTTGATCTAACATCATGCTTGTTTGTTATGTTTGTGAAGGTTAATTGAATTATGGGGTCACAATACAATATGCAATAAAAGATGTTGTGTTATGCAATACCATGCAATACTAGAGATGCCTTGCTTATAAAGGCAAGGATGAGAGATAGGATAAGAGAATATCACGAAAAGTGTCTTAATCCTATCACTTGAGACAACTAACTCATAACTACCTAGGATGATGTGAAGCCTAGATAAGACAACTATTACTTGTCTAGATAAGATAACTAAGACTTCTAGAAGAATGCTTATATCCTAAGTAAACTTAACATGTGAATTAAGTCCTGTAAGTCCCTAGTAAAAGAATTAACTAGGTACAAGATTTTATTCACACCAACAACTACATCCAACCATCTCTATGAAAATTTTGGGCCTAGAAGGGTGTTGATTATCTAGTTTCAAGAATTTGGAAAATAATTTAGGGTTTTGAGAGGGTAAACATTGTGAAATTTTAAAGAATTCTTCTTTAAAGTGTAAAATTTAAAAACCTCTAGGTTTTTCAAGTATTAAAGCCTTAGATTGAAATAATGGTTGAAACGTCAAAGTGTTACAAGAGGGGGTTAGATGATGATATCATTGCATAGCTTCCTAGGTCATCCAAGAGGCTAAGAATGGCCTAAGGGCCTAAAATTTTAGCTGATAGGGATTTTGATAAGAATGAGAATTTAAAAGACCCTATAATTCTAGTCCAAGGATATGCCCTATTCAAGCATGCCTTCCGAAAATCTTTAGAAGATAGACCCATTTGCAACATATGAATATTAGGGCTAAGAAGGTTGGTTGTACCAAATATGTTTATCAATGTTGACTTGATTCAAGCAGTTGCAAGGACTTATAACCTTGAGAAGAGAGAATTATTCACTATAGATGGGAATTTTCTCATGCCCCCTGAAAAAATCTCATATATGCAAGGTTTTTAATGTGAACCCTAATTCTCAGCCACTAATAGATTTGGGTGCCCTTACTAGAGAATACCAAGGGCATCGAAAGAGTAACAATCAAACAGTTGCCATGGTTTAGGCCTAGAGGGCTTAATAGAGAGTTGAAGAGGTTCACCAGTGGAGATTTAGAGCCTTTTGGATATGATATATTTGAGGACTATTTTGTGAAGACATATTTCTCACTATGTCCAATTTTAGGGTTGGATAGCAAAATTCAGATGCTAGTGAATCTGATGATAATGGTTGTAGATATTTAGAGTAGAGATGTGAATAAGCCATATGTGAATAATCCATATGACTATAGTGGAGTAAAGGTTGGTCTCCCTATCTACATATAAAAGCATTGGATAGGCAGAAGAGAATATTGCCAATCCAAGAATGGACTTATATTTGGGATAAAGATTGTGAGAAGGAAAACTACTCAATTTTTGAGGAGGTTTTTTATCAGAATAGTTCTTGACAACCTAGGTCAGCCAGTAGATTGGATATTATCCAATGAGGTAGGGAAGTTTTTGAGGCCCAAAGATCTAATTTCAAAGAAGGGGATCGATCACAATTGGGATGATTAGTAGTTCTATACAAATGCTACAATAATTAGGATGTATGGGTCCCCAATAGCACCTCATGTGCTACCCAAAGATGTACTAGACTGAATTTCCTTTTTAGAAATAAAGTGGAAATTAAATGAGGCTGAAAATACTTATTTTAGGAATAATAAGAAGCATGTCCTCCTCCCTTCTACAATAGCATTTTTAGACTTTTTAGTAACAAATCAAGTGATGGCATGGAATTGTTTTAAGGAAATTTGTTACCTTATAGAATGAAGGTAGATATAATAATGTGTGATCTAGAAAGGTTCATAAATGATTACAGAACCATTTTTAAGTTGGCACCCTACCCACATGATTTGATAATGTAGAAGATTTGATTAGAAACTACTCCATAGAGAAGGAGATTGCATAGAGGAGGGTGTTATGGGTGAGATATAAATTGCAAAAAATAAGAGGAAGCAGGCATATCCATCATTTGAAGAATCATTTTTCATATAAAAAATCCTATAGTAAGAATGATGACTATGTTGGATAATGAAAATCAACTACTATCAAATGTGTCAACTCCCCCATCATGCACTCTTGGTCCTACTTCCCAAAGGGATGTTCCTCAAAGTCCTCAATAAATCACTCTCCTACAAAAAATTAATCCCTCAGGTGGACCCTTATTTGATTATCCCATAGGTCCAAATGAGATTTATGATGTTGGAAGTATGGTGTAGGCAATGCATCCTCCACCTAGTGGTATCATTTAAAAACCCATTGATGATAGACTGATCATCAATTTTGCGACTAGTGGGTAGATTGTGGATGATATTAGGGTGCAGATTACAGTGAATTCATGCAAGATGATCAATTCATGACAACCAAGGAATTCAAGGACATTTTCTTCAAAAATAAATGAGAGGAACTAAAATAGAGGGTGTTAGATAAGAGCCTCATAGAGAAAGATAAAAAGGAAATAATTATAGAGTTTTAGGACAATTTAAAGAAGGAAATAGAAGTTATGACCCCTCAGAGGGATAGAGAAACAGTAAGAAATGCAAGATGAAATCTTCTACCAAGATGGGACATGTCGTCTACCATTTCATTTGACACCATCGGAAGGCAAGGGGGAGAAGACCTAGTTTCGAGTTCAGAGGAGTAGGATGAGGCCGTCTACTTTGGGCCTAGTTTTAATCCAAGGCAAGAGACTTTGGTAATTTGTTCTATTTTCCTAGAGACCAACAAACCCTAGGTGATCAATCATCCCAATGAGATTATAGGGAACCTAATATTTAGAAGACTAGGTGATACTAGTGCTACTCAAGCAACCTCTCTCATATTGAACATAACCTTGTTCATCAAAGCAATAGTAAAACGCTTTAGGGGGATTTAAATAAAGAAAATGCCATCAACTTGATACTGTAAGAGCAATTAAATATTGGCACAAGATTTTTACCCCCACCTTAGCCAATAATTGAAGCTCAAGGATCACAAGAAAAAGAGAGCTTGGGCCTTAAGGTTAAAATCTTGAAAGATAAACTTAAGAAAAGTACAGAAGAGGCTAGAGCAATAAGGGAGGAGGAAATTAAGATGATATTTAATTGTGTTGACAACATATGGGGCACAATTTGTCAAACATTTTGTGTCAATTGGATAAGGCATGGGATAATTATAGAATTTTGAGAGATGTATATACTAGCCACACTCAAGTAGGAATTAGGATAAGGTGTTTTTAGATCAGTTGGTTCCATGGAGTCACATTATTGAAAATTATTGTTGAGAAATCCAATTTTGATCACATTTTGAGTGATAGTATTCTTCACAAGGAAGAAATTTTGGATGATGTTATTTATCATCATATTAGATATAGGAACCTTATAAAGAAATATTTGAACACTTTTGAGGGTTTTGAGGAGTTTCACATGCCTCAAATTTTGAATGAAGATGGGGAGATAAAGCCTTGTAGGGAGTGGAGGTCAATTTTTACTGATATCCTCACCCCTATGTATAGTAAAATAAATAAGAATGGAGAAGTGGATATGGAGAAGTTGAATCTATGTATAGATTCACTCTCCAAGCTAGACTACAGTATGATGGGATTCTTTGATATGGTCCAATTTTTAATAGGTGATGACTATAAAGAACACATGGCTAAAGTCAACCAATTTATTCCACTTAGGACTAATATGTTAGTAGGTCATGATGAAGACAAAGAGAGTGTTGGTACAAAAATTTGAGTTGTTTTCAATCTATCTTCACCAACCACACATAACTGATATATGGGAATTTTAGATCTGACTAATCACCTACAAAGAGAAATTTTGAAGAAATTAAACCTATTTTCCAATGTAAATGCTCTAAAAGATGTTCAACCACATTTTTAGTGGTTACTCCTTTTGTATAAATATTTTTATCCTTTGTAAATAGTGTCACCGCTTAAATTTTGTCTTTAGTGACTTAAGCAGTGATTGAGGATTTTTGCTCGTTTCTTCCCTTATATCTATAAAAGGGAATTCTAAGCCTCATTTTAAGGATTCTAAGTCCTTAGTCCTTGTAGTCTATATATAGAATTAAGTCTTGTATAGTTAGGTTTTTGAAGTTCAGATAGATAATGTTGTAACTTCTCTTTGTAATAGCAGTAAACAACTCAATTTTGCTTGTATGAATAGAAGTCATATTGTTAATGTCTTCATATTGTAATGTACTACCTTTTAAATCTTAATAAAGTCAAAGATTTCTTGATGTTCTCATTTCACATTTACTATGATTGATGTTTAATTAATTAACTTTCGTTCAAGTAATGGATTAAAATGCTTTCATTTAGATACTTGAAGATGTTGTAGTTGCAGTAGGATTTATAAGAAGATTAATAGTATTGTCCATTTGTTGGTTTCTTATTGTAAAGCAGTAAGATTGTAAAACCCTTGAGTTAGTTATTTGGTTTTCTATTTAGAAGAATTATCTCATTTATTGACTCTATGATGGATAAGGCATTGGCAAAATTGATCCATAGAACTCAAGCCTAGATAGAATCAAATATAAAAATTGAAATTTACCTTTATAACAATTTATTATTTATGCAAAATCCACACTATCAAATAATACAAAGCTAATAGATGGTTTTAAAGATGATTTAGTCAATCAGGCTCATCCTCTAAAATATTAGTGTGAAGACTATCGTTTGTCCTGGCATCATTGTAAGCATTGCTATAATTCAAATGATGTTATGCAAAGGGGAACCCACCTTGGTTTTGTGAAGCCTAAAGTGTAGAGAAGAAATAGTATAAAATATATCTCTTGTTTTTTTGGCCACTAACCTAGGGTTCTTGAGCATAGGATTTATCTAATCCTTAGAGAAACCTGGACAATCAGTTGCAAACACCAACACAACCTTCCCAAATTGGGCCTTTCAGATATTCTAAACATTACTATCAACTTGTGGGCCAAATACTTTGAATTGAGAAATTAGGATTTTGTGTTGAAAGACAAGCCCCAAGACATTATTGACCATGAAATAGGATCCAAGGATAATTAATCATCTAAGATTTGATTTACAACATATTGGAAAGCATCATCAAGAGCGTCATTTGCAATTCTATATCAACATTTATAGATATCACACTAGACATTTCTATTTTCTATTTTAAATATCTTCAATCATTGTCAAATTGACAAAGAAATTTGATATCAAAAAAGTTTCATACTTCCCTATACATAAATCAAAACCCAAAGATATTTTTCAACACCCCATTTATCTTAAACATATACATAAAAAGATAAATAGAAATGAAAAATATTAACAAAGAACAAAACCAAAAAAATATATATATATATAAATTAATCTATAAAAGACCTAATCTCAAAACAATCTAAAATTACAATCATAAACTTATTACTACCCAAATGAAAACTAATCATCAAACACATCACATAACATAATCTTCACCATGTAAACAATCCCAAATCAACATAAAATTAAACTAGTTATCTTCCATTTATTATCTAAACTCATATTAATTTAAATAAATCTAATTGTTTATTCATTAATTATCATTTATTACACATTAGATCAAAAGTAATTCACTTAGAAAGTTGAAATCATCATAAAATCTTGCAAAAGCACACCACCCAATTGAATGATAAAGCATATGAGGCCCTTGTCTCTCCACTTAGATAAAGCAAATCCATAAATCCTTATCCATAAACATCACACATGGGACCCACATGCCCCTCCAAGTCTATCCAAGAATTCATTTCCTCTACGAATGGGGACAAACAAGTCTATTTAGCTCTTTTTTATCTTTACATTTTATTTGTTTTATTTTGGATAAAAAGGAATGGCATTAACTAAAATAGGGGTGGTCAACGGGTATATAAGAAATCATTCAAAATTTTGAAAGATAAAATAAATTACTCGAACATACTTACAAAATAAATAAATAAAATTAACTAAAGATTTACTAACTAGTCTATTTTTAATAATAAAAAATGTTTTTTTTAGGAATCTTAATAATAAAGAATTTAAATATATTTAAATTTCAAATTAAAGAATATGGAAGGTGATGACATTGAATATAAAAATAAAAAATAAAAATTGAAAGTAAGTAAAAGTTTAATCAACTTGATAGATATTATTATTGTTGTTGTTGTTGTTGTTGTTGTTGTTATTATTTTATTATCCTTGTTATTATTCTTGTTATTATTATTGTTGTTATTATTATTATTGTTATTATTCTTTTTATTATTGTTATTGTTGTTATTGTTGTTGTTATTATTTTATTATTATTATTATTATTTATATATGTATTTAGACATATTGTAGACACATTTTGCATATTTATCTTATCCTCGCTTTTTGATTTTTTGTACATAAATTTTCATACTTTATTTTGTCACTCATAAATACCTTTTGACGTAAAAATATTAGAATTTTTGTGTGTCCATCGTCTATCAATTTGATATCACCATGTGTAGTCTTGTCATTTTTAGCATGGTTGTGTACATACAATCATAGTCTTATTCTTTGGTGGTCATGGTCTTATCTGCTATAAACCTACGACTTGCAACTATAATAGAAATGTTATATCTAGGATGTAGTGGTGTTATGGGCACCTTTAAGGGCATACAGTGCTAGTGTATGAAGTATCTAACTTCCCCCTTGTGCTTTGGTCAAGTCCCACGGATAATTTGGTAGTTGGACCTATTGTACCTTGGACACACATGCCCCAAATTGATTTAGCAAAATGGGGAACCATTTTCTTTTGTTTTTCTTCTTTTTTTTATTTTCTCAATTATTTTTATGATTGGTCTTGATTTTGTAATTTTTCCTTGCGTTCATTTTGATTATTTTGTCTTCTATCAAACTTTTAGAGTTGGTCATCCTAGCATGACTATAAAGGAATCTCTAGAACCCCAACTATTTCTTATAGATGGGAGTTGTAAAGGGTTTGATCTATTACCCTTGTCAAAATTTCAAGTTGGTCATGCTAGCATGCCCATAAATGCATCTCTAAAACGTTGACACTTTGCATGGCATGTGACATCAACATGAACGCCCCTTAGTTTTGCATTAATGGAATTTTTTCCACACTTATCTTTTGGGTTTTGTTCTCATTTTCCCCTTAATTTTTTCACTTTTATTTTGTGCTTGTGCAATTGTTCTATATTTCCTTCCCATGATTCCAAAATTTGGTGAGAATCATTCATTTCTCAAGAGTCTCCATGTTTCATGCCTTTTTTATATGAGGTTTGTGTGCTCATGTTGTTGCATCATTATTCATTTCATACCTTGTTAACCAAGTAGGGTTTTTTCCTTGCTTCATTAATTCCATTTTGGTCTTCTTCATTCGTCATTCACTTTTAATTCATCTTTTTTTTTCATGATGGTACATTAGGGTACTTTGTCTATTTTATTTTTGTCATTTAAAATTTGTTCATCTGATTTTGTTGTCCTTTCATTTTTTGGTTGTATTCATGTTTCGTAGTTGTGCTCTTTATTTTCCCTTTGATCTAATTTTTTTGTCAAAGTTTAATTTTTTTTATTGATGGCATGATGATAGCATCATGATTTTGTAAGCCCAATTTTTTAGCATTGAACCTGTGGATTTTACCAAACCATCCAAACTTGTGATTCTTTATATCTCAAATTCCATACTTAGAATTCATTTTATCTCTTTCAGAGTTGAGGTTTCAACCATCCTCATATTTGGTTACTTTTTTAGTGGTATCCCCAAAGTTTGAGCATCTATCACTTTATGCTATGTTTTTTTGTCAAGATTGTGAGTTTAGGCATGCTCTTATTAGCATACCTATTAAAGGGAACCCCAATCGCAAATTCCCACTATTTTTCTTAAAAATAATTATAAATGAAATAAATGGAAATTACTAATCCAAGAGAAATTGTTTGAAGGAAAATATTAACATCCAAGATGAAAACCAAGAGAATCAAGAGCATTCACACTAAATAGCCAAGAGGAGACACAAGATTTTGTAAGGGGGAAAAAGTAAAGAAAACCCCCCTATATTATGAAGATGGCATAAAGCCTAAAGAAGATTACAATGAGAGAATGAGAGAGAGAGAGAGAGAGCATAGAATGCTTCATTTGAAAAAGGAGAGAAGCACCTCAATAAATAGAGGTGAGAAAGGAGTTTCATAAGTAACTCCCATGTCTATTGTAATGTCCCTTACCTGACTTTTCCCTAGAATTCACTTGTTGATTAGGTTTAGGGTTTCTTCTTTTTCAAATGAATTTTCTCTTTGACTAAGTAATCTTGGATTGAAGTCTGCATTTAATATTTTCACATGTACATATATTTGTTAGCATTAATATCTAGATATCTAAATATAATATAATCACAAATCAATAATAAAGACATATGAGGAGTGGCATGGGTAGAGCCACCCAAAGCTATCCATCTAAGCCCAAGAGCACAAGTGTCCTATTAGGACAACCCACCCTTTGGCCTCAAGCTGCATGAACATCTCGGAGTGGCGTGCTTAGAGGAAACACTTGTACTTGCTTTCTCTACCAGTGCCATCACCTCGGGAGACACACAACCTACTAGGGGAAGCTAGCGGAGCTTATAAGTGGTTCTAGGCCTACCACCCCTCCATGGCCACAACGGATTGTTAAGTGGGACCCCCACCCCTCCATGGCCGCAGCGGAATGTTAAGTGGGGTTTTTAGGCACCACTTCTCTCAGAACCTTCCTCCCTAGTAGGCTTGCAAACACTCAAAAGACAATCTTTTAGCAATCAAATACATTTGCATTTATTATTGATTCTTTAAGTTAATATCAACATCATTATCATCATGATAATACTAAAGAAAGCATTACACCAATAATCAAATTAGCCATATCTAATTTTTATATTCAAAATATGCTAAATATTATTGCTAAGTGAATACGTCACCTGAGTTGCTATGTCTCTCCATGTTTCCTTACTTGCCTCCTTCAACCTTATATTGAATTGATCATAGGATGAGGATAATTCATAAATATACATAATCTACTTATGTTTATATTAAAGAGTCGTCATTACTTATAAGTATCATGATTGCATAATCGTGTACGTATATATATATTATATATATATATACTTCATATACATATATATAATTATTCTTTTACTTATATTCATTAGTATTCAAATATATATGTTTATATAATTATTCTTTCCATATATATATATATATATATATATATATATTCTTTATTCATTGCATATTATTCATTATAAAATTTATCTATATCTATGCATATATACTTGTATGCCTATTAATATATATATATATTAAATGGCTCTATTTTCCAATGCATAACAATCATTGTTGTTGTTGTTCTAAATTGCAGATTGTATTTCTCAATGTTTTTCATTCTTCCTTATTTTCCTTCCTTCTATTTAAACCATTCAAGGTAGGTGACTCATGGGGGGAATGTATTGTTTGGTGAAAGAGGTGAATTTTCATAGAATATATCCCTTTGTTAGATTTAATTGCTGCCTTTAAAGGCTTATTTCTTTGAAAATAATATATTATTATTGATAATTATGATATTTCAGATTATATACTTATTTTATTATTTTTATTTTTTTTTATTGAACATATTTTAACATTAAAGTATAATAATAAAACCAATTTCTACTATCTTATTATTATTTTATTCTAATGTATTACAATCTTTGACGTGTAATGATTATAATATTTATTTATTATTATTATTTTTTATATTAAGTTATTTAATACTAGAATGTAATAACAATAATTTTCCTATATATTATTATTATATTTTTTATTTCATATTTTATATTTTTATATTGCTATGGTACACATTTATTTAATATTTAATATTAATATTGTTGTTTATTTTATTTATTAATTTATTTGTATTTTAACACTTGGTCTTTATGGTATTGCTATTTCGGGGACATGACATCTATGCATGCCACCTTTCATCCTATGTGTGTGCAAGGTTTCAAGATCCTCATAAGGAGGAGGCTACACCTAATCCTTATATTCCTCCAAAAAATAATTATAAAAATGATTCATTCTCACACATGTGTGAGAATATTCAAATAAGACAAAAGACTTGTAGCGATTCATTAGGAATATTCCTACAAGTATTTAAATAATAAAAATTAATAAATAATCTTCACCTAAATAAATATTAATTCCTAACACCTTTAAGCTTTACTTGGGGATTTTATGTCAAATCCTTCAATGGGTTGTAATCCTAGATTTTTAAAATGATGGAGAAATTTATCTTTACAAAGAGGTTTGGTGAGAATATATGCAACTTTATCTTCACCTTTACAATACAAAAGATATTTGTTTGTCTTCAATTTTCTCTCTAATGAAGTGATGTTGAAGAGCAATTTTCTTGTTCCTTGCATGAAAAATTGTATTCTTTCCCAAAGAAATAATACTTTGATTATCACAATATAGAGGTGTAGGATCTTTTTGAGGTAGACCCAAATATTCAAGTAGTCTTATTAACCATATTTTTTCTTTGGATTTAATGGTACAACCTTTATATTTTTCTTATGTAGAGCACAGAAAAGTATATTGTTTCTTACTATTCCATGAGATTACACCCGATCCAACAAAGAAACAATAACCACAAGTGGATCTCCCATCATTTGGATCACCTCCTATTTATCTGAATCAATATAAATTTTTAAAGAAAATTCATAATTTGCATCGTAAAAGAGACCAAGATTAATAGTACCTTTTAACATATCTTAAAATTATTTTTACAGCTTTAAAATGAGTTTGTTGTGGTTTAGACATGTATCTAGAAACCAAACCAACACTATAAGAAATATAAAATCTAGGAAGTGTTAAATAATTTAAACTTCCTACTAATTGCCTATATAAAGTAGGATCAACAAAGAGAGTTTCCATATGAAACATTAATTTAGTTCCTAATTCAATAGGAGTAGAAACACAATTTGCATCAATCATTTTAAATTTTTCTAAGAGATCTTGACCATATTTATGTTGAGAAAGAAAAATACCTTTAGGTGTTTTCCAAATTCGTATACCCAAAAAATAATGTAATGAGCCTAAATCATTCATTTTAAATTGATTATTGAGTTTAGAGTTAATATAAAAAATCAAATTGTTAGAACTAGAAATGACGTTTAAATCATCAACATATAAAATAATGATCACAATATCATTTTCATTATGTTTAATACATAAAATTGGATAATTTTTACTTCTAATAAAACCTTGAGATTGAAAGAAAACATTAATTTTAGAATACCATTCTCTAGGAGATTTCTTTAAACCGTAAATTCATTTCTTTAATTTACAAAAAAAGTGTGCATTACCTTCTTTAATAAAACCCAAAGGTTGAGACATAAATTTCTTCATATAAATCACCATTTAAGAATGCACTTTTAACATCCATTTGATGAATGGGCCAATGTATATGAGAAGCTAAAATAAGAACTAATTCAATAGTTGGCATTTTAGCTACTGGAGCAAATGTTTCATTATAATATAGGCCTTCCACTTGGGAGAAGCCTCTAGCAACTAATCTAGCCTTAAATTTGCTAACCTCGTTTTTTTTACTAAACTTAGTTTTATACAACTATAATGTCAAAAAATTGTACCTCGTAAAATTTCACATTCCATAACCTCCCCTTTAGCCTAACTTAAATCGATAATGCAACTCCCCTTTCACCTAACCTTAATTTCACCCTCAACCCCCTTATTTTCGATCGCTTAGATAATTTTTGTTGTGGACACTACCGTGATGTGTAGATGCTTGTGCACCACGCAGACATCCCAAAAAGATTCTTGATTTTGTGGCTATTGGGACATTACACTTTTGCCCGCTTGTAAAGTGTAACGCCTCAATGGGCTACATACACACCAAAAATGCCTTCTTGCATGCCTTTTCTCCATTCTATTCAACCAATTCTTCATTCTTTTCACTTCAATCAATATTCCATTCACTCTATCTCATGTTGGCTCTCTTCTACATCATTTTATTTGAATATATCAAGCTCTCAATCTCTCTTGGATCTTTACACCAGCTCTTTGGCTCTTTTGGCTCATCTCGGTTATTGCATACTCTCCTTTGGCATCACCAGCTTGCTAAAGTGATGGTAACTACATCCCCTTTCTCTTGCATTATTGTCTTTGTTTTAGTATCATATTGATATTCTAACATTTTTATCTTCTTTATCTTGTCAATCTATTTGTCTATCATCTAATTTATTTTCTATTTTTCTATTTGGTTGTCCGTGGAGGTGGGAACACCTACACAAGGGTTTGATTGAGGAAAACCCCTAAAATATCTCCCACATTTTTCTCTATTTTTTGTGTGTGTAGGTTTTCATGTTGGAGCTTTATGGGAAGCTTCATAGTATTGGACCACTTGTGAGTTCTTTTCTTTCCTTCTATCTTATCATTTTATTTTGTTTCATTTGATCAATGCAGTTTAGTTCCTTTTAAGTTTTTTTTGTTATTTCCATCATTTTTTTAGCTTAGCATAATTTCCAAATTTTAGTTCTAAATAGTTAGTAGATTCATTTTCGATTATGTGAGAACGTTCTATTTTTGGATCGTACAAGACCACATTGCACTACAAGGATGTCTACACGTCACATTGCCATCCTTGGTTGAGATCCAATCAAATTTCTCATGAGACATTTGAAGTCTACTCTTTCGATCTCTAAAATCCTTATGTCTTAAAACATCATAAAACACAAAATATAAGCGATTTCCCTTTGTCACTTGAGCTCTACTTTTGAGGTAGTTGAGGACCATTTTTTCCTCGAAGACTCTTCTTGTCCTGAGACTTGAGGGTAGAAAATCTCCTCCTCTACATTTTGGTGAACTGGACGTGGGCCTATTCTTACCTGTATCTTTTTATTGAAAAATGTTCTTCTCTCTTATCATATATGTATTGGATAGAGTGTTGCGACACCCTCTTATGAGTTTCATTACCCAGTACACTACCTTTTGTCACATAGTAAGAAGAATTTATAGACATTTAGATATGGGTTCTAGAAGATAGTTCAGTCCTCCCCCCTAGGGTCCTGACTTTGAGGAGTTCAATACAAGATTATCACTCGATTTTGAGCCTCCTTTTGAGTTTGTCCCTCCATCGACCAATTTGTATACTCCTCCTTTGAAATCTTCCTCTCCCATAGTTGATGAATCTTCTCTCATGGTTCCTGCTAAGAAAATCCATTATTTGGAAGAGATACTTAGAAAGTTTGAGGACTTTTTAGCAAAAGACAACACATACACTGTTGAGTTGCTCCTCTTCTCAACAATCTAAGAAATTTTCTTATTTCATATTGCAAAGTTCTAGATTTACTTTGGGTGATTATTAACATAGTGTTAAACCATGTCCCCTTATACACTTCTATCTTGGGTAACCCTCAAGATGTTCAATAAAAAATCACTAACACCCAGTTGCATGTTCTAATGCTAGGAGTGTTTGTGCATATAGTAGACACTGGTCCTTTTTTCCCTCTATTACCACCACTAATAATACCAATTTCATACCCCTGGATGGTTTTAGGATCAGAGTGAATCATATGCCTTTGAGATTTGGAGCCTTTGCATCTGAAACCCAAGCAACCACCACCACTACCTCAACTAGTTAGGCTCCATCAACTTATCCCATCCTTAATGTTTTGTTATAAAATATGGGACAGATGCAATCATAGTTGGCCAACCTAGCTAGCTCTGGTTCTCAATCTACATTACAACCATATTATCGCTACAGTCCTTTATCCCTTACTACAACACACTCAAGCAATTATAGTATAATTGTGAAACAATAGTTACTCATGAATCCATTAATTATTGTAACAAAAATAATATATTTAACATAACTTGCATTTATGAAATAACTACTTAAAATAGAAATTAAATAACAGGAAATGGAGTGAAGGATAGTTACCTTGAGTGTCCATTGCTCAAGTATTTTTCTTCACTAATCTAAACCAAATCTAACTTATTAGATTAATGCAATCATGATAACTCAAATAATTCATTCAACTCCAAAAGATCACATAAGATTCTACTAAGATATCTTTTTCATGAAACCATGATTTGAACAATAAAAATTATCTACATAAGAACAACAACCAACTAACTGATAACTATATTTTCTCTTTGAATAAAGATAAAATAACTAACTAACTTAAACCTCAACCACCGAGCTATACATATAGGTAGAGGGGAGTTTATTTAAATAGTACTCTAAACTTAAACCATAAATCACCACTCCCTAGATACTAGAGTGTGATAAAGACTCGATAATCTAAATTGTAACTAAAAAGGAAGAAGACTTCAAGTAGGATTGTGACTCTGTTGTAACAGAAATAGAATATTGAATGCTCAAATCAGTTATATTATAATCTTAATTGTAACATGGTTCTTCTCCTCTAGTATCTTTATTGGACATCATAATGATGCACAACCATCTTCATTAAGTTCCTCCATGTTGTAGTTGTTGCGCTCAATTTATTTTGGAACCTCCCTTGTTTTGTTGTCTAGGAACTCCTTTGGTTGTGGGTTGCACCTCACAGTTGTTGCGGGCTACAGTCCACCTCCTCTAGCTACAAGATTTAGTTCACAAAAAATGCACACAATACTAATAACCATAGCTAAGCACATATATCAATTACATTTCATACATATCCATATATAAATTATGCATTAACCATCATATAACCATATTCCCATATACTTTAAATTAGGTTTAAGGTTGCATAATAAGTATAAAAGATAGCATAATGTGGGAATATGTATAAGATAAATGCTTGGTAATGTCTATGAACTTGCATAAAAACATAAGAAAACTATCTAAATTTTTGGACTCATCATTCCCACCAACTACCCTTTTTCTTGTCATCAAGCAAATTAAGTAGGGTTGGAGGTTGTAGTGAAAGGTAATTTCCCTAAATTCTGCAACAATATCCACTCCTTTGACCTATTTTAAATAAAATCCTTTATAACATGCAAGTATTTTCATTCTGATAATTTCAACCCTCTCACATTCCTCATGTTTATCTCCTATCTAGTGTGGTATCGAGTAAAGAAGTATTGGTGGCTGGAAATCAGTGGTACCTATTCAACTCCTTTGTATTGGGCAACATCCATATACATGTGTGTCCTTTTAAGCATAGCCATAAAATATAGGTTGAGTGGGGCTCTTTTCTCTATAGTTCAAGGGTTAAGCTATCCCATATTTCTTGCACATACCTATAGCAATGGTGAACAAGTCCAACCATTAATATATGCATCCTTCTATAATCCTTCATTCTCATATTCATTATATTCCTACCTACACCTTTTTGATCCAAAAGTTTTAACCATTCTTCTATGATCATAATAGGGTTTTTAGATTCCTTCTTTATTAGAAGAGCAATTGATTTCTCTCTCTCCATATATTCTTCCATGAGTTCACCCTTGAACTTTTCATTCCTGAATGCTAGTGCTCTCAATTGTAAATCCCCTGCAAATATTAAGGGATTCCATTCTATTTCTTCTAGTACTATATAATTATGCAAATAATATTCATATAATTGATCATGTTCCTTCAGTGTGGCATCAAAGAAAACATTTAGAAAATCAAATTTTCCACTCATAAAAACTAGTTGGTTACTATCAATCTACTGAACTAGAAACTTAAGAATTTTTCTTGTAAAAATAGAGCATAGGTCCTAGCTGGGGTTTTGCATCTAACAATTTGGGCAGCTTTATCTGCTACCTCTTCCACCTTGAATGCTAACCTTTTTAATTCAATATCCTTACCCTCTAGTATTCTAGTATGTTCTGCAATTATTGCTTATTTTCCCTTCTTCCAATTCTCTTTTTGTTTAGAAAACTCTTGTGTAACCCTCTACAATTGGTATCCTAGGGACAGGGTTATATGATAAGTTGGAGTTTTTGTGGTAGGGGGCCTCCTAATTTTTGCTGCAAGCTCTTTATTCCCTGCTTTGACTAGGGAAAGTTGTGCTAATAGGTCTAACTTGGTCCCATGTCCATATGTTTGTAAATTTTCCTCCAACTCATGTATCTTCATTTCCCTTTCTTTGTCACTTTTCTCATAAGTTTTTACCAGTTGTTTGATCCTTTTTAATGCTTCTTGCAATTCTTTCTTGACATTTCTTCCTTATAAAAACATTTCCTTATCCTTCAAAAAATGCTCATCACCAACCCATGTGTATTCAAAACCCTCACTATCAAGGCTAACTGGGGTTCTCTTCTTGGTTTTATTGGCAACAAAAGTATCCTCTAAATTTGAGTTAGAGGTAGTAGATATATAAGATTTCCTCTTTTTAGGAACATGCACATTCTAAAACACATTACCTTTCAATTCTAAATCAGTACTTAATGTCACAAGATCTTCTTCTTTTTGCTCCTTATCCATTGTCCCTCTTCTGGTTTCTCAATACTTCCCCTCATGGCACATTTCTTCCTTAAGCGACCTGAACACCTTGGTGGGGTAGATTTCTTTTTTTGGGTATCCCTCTTCTTCTGCACCTTTGAAGGTGTAAAAGAAGAACTACCTCTCTTTTTCCTAGTCTTAGGTGTTCTAAAAGAAGTTGGGGTCTCTTTTGCTGTAGGTTCCTCAAATGTTGCATGTGGTGATCCTTGCACACTTTTATCCTCTGGTTCACCTCTGTTGCGAGTAGGGGAAGCAACAGGTGAAACAAGGGGCATTTCCCTTAAGGATGCAATAAGTGAATCTATGTTTTCAGGAACTGTTGGTTCCTCTAGAATATGGTTAATATCTTTACAAATTAAAAATATCTCCCAAGGCATTTGTGGATGTTGAACCCTAAGGCTCTTTTTCACTAACAAGGTTTCCAAATAGTAGTGTGACAAAGCTGAATCATTTATCTTCCTTTAGTATTCATATCCCATTATTTTTAGCAAATTATAAAGGAAATTAGGTACATTGACCAGTTTATTGTGATGGAGATGACTTAATAACTTAAAATGCACAGTATACAGAAGGGGTTGTCTCCCATCACAAGTGATATACTTAATAATATAGGAAGCACAAGAGGACCATATCCAGGGAAGTGACAATCTCTTCATACCTTGTGATGATGAATCAATATTTTCTCCTACCTCCCTGAATTCATCCTTGGCAACTACTACATTCACTTTAATAGGGAATTCAGCTCCATTCCTCGATAGACCAAACACTTCTGCAATTGCAGCCTCTGAATAATCCACTCTCAAGCCCTTGACAATGGATTCATCATGTTGTAATGTAGCTACAAATTTCCTTGTCATATCTTCATTGAACTCTGTCAATTTTAGGAAGTAGTCCAACCATCTCGCCTTTGTGAAAATGGGCAGAACTAGCTTGTCCTTTAATATTTTCTTGTGTGTTGATGACTCTATTCCGATAATATCATCTCCCATGGTGAAATATCTTGACTCTTGTCAAATCCTTAGAAATTCAAGTCAATATTGATTTTAATCACCCATAAACCCTCTCTATCTGATACACCTACATGCACTTTTCATTGTAACTTCAACTATTATGTCCCTTCTCCTCTATCTCATCTTAACTCATCTTGAATTGGCTTTAAATTAGCTCAAAATCTAGGGAATTGACGACAAAAGGGTTGTAGGTGCAAAAAGATATGAAGACAAAAAAGGTTTGTATGGTTTTTCTGTGTTTCTCTTTTGATGGTGAAATTTTTTTTTGGAACATATACTATCTTCCCCCCAACTTAAAATCTTGAAGTGACCTCACTTCAATACATGTGACTAGGTGGAGCGAATAATTAAGGGATATGGAAATAAAGTTAATAAGCGAAAATCATGACAAATTTAAATGTAAGTACATAATGAAAGAATTGAGAATCCATGCTAATTATGGAAGTTAATATGTTAACCTCTAGATGATATGAACCTATCTTCACACATGTGAAATTGGTGTAAGAGTGTTTGCAGCATAAGTGTGATTTGACATTAATTAATTGCTGCATGTATTTAAAATGAAAGGTTGGCATGGGAGAATTAAAAGGCTTAAAAAATGTACGGTATATGAGTTATAAAATGGTTTTTCAGTTGCTTGAAAAATCATTATAGAATTGAGAATCCATAAACATCACACATGGGACCCACATGCCCCTCCAAGTCTATCCAATAATTCATTTCCTCTACGAATGGGGACAAACAAGTCTTTTTAGCTCTTTTTTATCTTTACATTTTATTTGTTTTATTTTGGATAAAAAGGAATGGCATTAACTAAAATAGGGGTGGTCAACGGGTATATAAGAAATCATTCAAAATTTTGAAATATAAAATAAATTACTCGAACATACTTACAAAATAAATAAATAAAATTAACTAAAGATTTATTAACTAGTCTATTTTTAATAATAATAAATGTTTTTTAAGAATCTTAATAATAAAGAATTTAAATATATTTAAATTTCAAATTAAAGAATATGGAAGGTGATGACATTGAATATAGAAATAAAAAATAAAAATTGAAAGTAAGTAAAAGTTTAGTCAACTTGATAGATATAAAATTATTATTATTATTATTATTATTATGATTATTGTTGTTGTTGTTGTTCTTGTTGTTGTTGTTGTTGTTGTTATTGTTATTGTTGTTATTGTTGTTGTTATTATTGTTATTATTATTATTATTATTATTATTATTATGTAGACATAAAGTAGATACATTCTGCATATTTATCTTATCTTCACTTTTTGATTTTTTGTACATAAATTTTCATACTTTATTTTGTCACTAATAAATACCTTTTGACGTAAAAATATTAGAATTTTTGTGTGTCCATCGTCTATCAATTTGATGTCACCATGTGTAGTCTTGTCATTTTTAGCATGGTTGTGTACATACAATCATAGTCTTATTCTTTGGTGGTCATGGTCTTATCTGCTATAAACCTATGACTTGCAACTATAATATAAATGTTATATCTAGGATGTAGTGGTGTTATGGGCACCTTTAAGGGCATACAGTGCTAGTGTATGAAGTATCTAACTTCCCCCTTGTGCTTTGGTCAAGTCCCATGGATAATTTGGTAGTTGGACCTATTGTACCTTGCACACACATGCCCCAAATTGATTTACCAAAATGGGGAACCATTTTCCTTTGTTTTTCTTCTTTTTTTATTTTCTCAATTATTTTTATGATTGGTCTTGATTTTGTAATTTTTCCTTGTGTTCATTTTGATTATTTTGTCTTCTATCAAACTTTTAGAGTTGGTCATCCTAGCATGACTATAAAGGAATCTCTAGAACCCCAACTATTTCTTATAGATGGGAGTTGTAAAGGGTTTGATCTATTACCCTTGTCAAAATTTCAAGTTGGTCATGCTAGCATGCCCATAAATGCATCTCTAAAACCTTGACACTTTGCATGGCATGTGACATCAACATGAACCCCCCTTGGTTTTGCATTAATGGAAATTTTTCCACACTTATCTTTTGGGTTTTGTTCTCATTTTCCCCTTAATTTTGTCACTTTTATTTTGTGCTTATGCAATTGTGCTTTATTTCCTTCCCATGATTCCAAAATTTGCTGAGAATCATTCATTGCTCAAGAGTCTCCATGTTTCATGCCTTTTTTATATGAGGTTTGTGTGCTCATGCTTTTGTATCATTATTCATTTCATACCTTGTTAACCAAGTAGCGTTTTTTCCTTGCTTCATTAATTCCATTTTGGTCTTCTTCATTTGTCATTCACTTTTAATTCATCTTTTTTTTTCATGATGGTAAATTAGGGTACTTTATCTATTTTCTCTTTGTCATTTAAAATTTGTTCATCTGATTTTGTTGTCCTTGCATTTTTTGGTTGTATTCATGTTTCATAGTTGTGCTCTTTATTTTCCCTTTGATCTAATTTTTTTGTCAAAGTTTAAATTTTTTTATTGATGGCATGATGATAGCATCATGATTTTGTAAGCCCTAATTTTTAGCATTGAACCTGTGGATTTTACCAAACCATCCAAACTTGTGATTCTTTATAGCCCAAATTCCATACTTAGAACATTTTTTATCTCTTTCAAAGTTGAGGTTTCAACCACCCTCATATTTGGGTACTTTTTTAGTGGTATCCCCAAAGTTTGAGCATCTATCACTTTATGCTATGTTTTTTTATCAAGATCGTGAGTTTAGGCATGCTCTTATTAGCATACCTATTAAAGGGAACCCCAATCCCAAATTCCCACTATTTTTCTTAAAAATAATTATAAATGAAATAAATGGAAAGTAGTAATCCAAGAGAAATTGTTTGAAGGAAAATATTAACATCCAAGATGAAAACCAAGAGCATCAAGAGAATTCACACCAAATAGCCAAGAGGAGACGCAAGATTTTGTAACCGGGAAAAAGTAAAGAAAAAACCCCCTATATTATGAAGATGGCATAAAGCCTAAAGAAGATTACAATGAGAGAATGAGAGAGAGAGAGAGAGCATAGAATGCTTCATGTGAAAAAGGAGAGAAGCACCTCAATAAATAGAGGTGAGAAAGGAGTTGCATAAGTAACTCCCATGTCTATTGTAATGTCCCTTACCCGAATTTTCCCTAGAATTCGCTTGTTGATCAGGTTTAGGGTTTCTTCTTTTTTCAAAAGAATGTTCTCTTTGACTAAGTAATCTTGGATTGAATTCTACATTTAATATATCCACATGTACATATATCTATTAGCATTAATATCTAGATATCCAAATATAATATAGTCACAAATCAATAATAAAGACATATGAGGAGTGGCATAGGTAGAGCCGCCCAAAGCTATCCATCTAATCCTAAGAGCACAAGTGTCCTATTAGGACAACCCACCCCTTGGCCTGAAGCTACATGAATGTCTCAGAGTGGCGTTCTTAGAGGAAACACTTGTACTTGCTTTCTTTACCAGTGCCATCATCTTGGAAGACACTCAACCTACTAGGGGAAGCCAACAGAGCTTATAAGAGGTTATGGGCCTACCACCCCTCCATGGTCACAGCGGATTGTTAAGCGGGACCCCCACCCCTCCATGGCCGCAGCGGATTGTTAAGTGGGGTTTTTAGGCACCACTTTTCTCAGGCCCTTCCTCCCTCGTAGGCTTGCAAACACTCAGAAGACAATATTTTAGCAATCAAATACATTTGCATTTATTACTGATTCTTTAAGTTAATATCAACATCATTATCATCATGATAATACTAAAGAAGCATTACACCAATAATCAAATTATCCATATATATTTCTTATATTCAAAATATGTTAAATATTATTGCTAAGTGAATACATCACCTGAGTTGCTATATCTCTCCATGTTTCCTTACTCGCCTCCTTCAACCTTATATTGAATTGATCATAGGATGAGGACAATTCATAAATATACATAATCTACTTATGTTTATATTAAAGAGTCGTCATTACTTATAAGTATCATGATTGCATAATCGTGTACGTATATATATTATATATATACTTCTTATACATATATATATAATTATTCTTTTACTTATATTCATTAGTATTAATATATATATGTTTATATAATTATTCTTTCCTTATTCATATATATATATATATATATATTCTTTATTCATTGCATATTATTCATTATAAAATTTATCTATATCTATGCATATATACTTGTATGCCTATATATATATATATTAAATGGCTCTATATTCCAATGCATAACAATCATTGTTGTTGCTGTTCTAAATTGCAGATCATATTTCTCAATGTTTTTCCCTCTTCCTTCTTTTCCTTCCTTCTATTTAAACCACTCAAGGTAGGTGGCTCATGGGGGGAATGTATTGTTTGGTGAAAGAGGTGAATTTTCATTAAATATATCCCTTTGTTAGATTTAATTGCTGCCTTTAAAGGCTTATTATCACAATAATACCTATCTTTGAAAATAATATATTATTACTGATAATTATTATATTTCAGATTATATACTTATTTTATTATTTTATTTTGATTTTTTATTGAACATATTTTAACATTAAAGTGTAATAATAAAATCAATTTGCTACTATCTTATTATTATTTTATTCTAATGTATTACAATCTTTGACGTGTAATGATTATAATATTTATTTATTATTATTATTTTTTATATTAAGTTATTTAATACTAGAATGTAATAACAATAATTTTCCTATATATTATTATTATATTTGTTATTTCATATTTATATATTTTTATATTGCTATGGTACACATTTATTTTATATTTAATATTAATATTGTTGTTTATTTTATTTATTAATTTATTTGTATTTTAACACTTGGTCTTTATGGTATTGCTATTTTGGGGACATGACATCTATGCATGCCACCTTTCGTCCTATGTGTGTGCAAGGTTTCAAGATCCTCATAAGGAGGAGGCTACACCTAATCCTTATCTTCCTCCAAAAAATAATTATAAAAATGATTCATTCTCACACATGTGTGAGAATATTCAAATAAGACAAAAGACTTGTAGCGATTCATTAGGAATATTCCTACAAGTATTTAAATAATAAAAATTAATAAATAATCTTCACCTAAATAAATATTAATTCCTAAAACCCCCCCCCCCTTAAGCTTTACTTGGGGAGTTTATGTCAAAGCCCTCAATGGGTTGTAATCCTAGATTTTTACAATGATGGAGAAATTTATCTTTACAAAGAGGTTTGGTGAGAATATATGCAACTTTATCTTCACCTTTACAATACAAAAGAGATTTGTTTGTCTTCAATTTTCTCTCTAATGAAGTGATGTTGAAGAGCAATTTGCTTGTTCCTTGCATGAAAAATTGGATTCTTTCCCAAAGAAATAGTACTTTGATTATCACAATATAGAGGTGTAGGATCTTTTTGAGGTAGACCCAAATATTCAAGTAGTCTTATCAACCATATTTTTTCTTTGGATGTATTGGTACAACCTTTATATTTTGCTTATGTAGAGAAAAGAAAAGTATATTGTTTCTTACTATTCCATGAGATTGCACCTGATCCAACAAAGAAACAATAACCACAAGTGGATCTCCCATCATTTGGATCACCTCTTATTTATTTGAATTAGTATAAATTTTTAAAGAAAATTCATAATTTACATCATAAAAGAGACCAAGATTAATAGTACCTTTTAACATATCCTAAAATTATTTTTACAACTTTAAAATGAGTTTGTTGTGGTTTAGACATGTATCTAGAAACTAAACCAACACTATAAGAAATATCAGATCTAGGAAGTGTTAAATAATTTAAACTTCCTACTAATTGCCTATATAAAGTAGGATCAATAAAGGGAGTTTCCATATCAACCATTAATTTAGTTCCCAATTCAATAGGAGTAGAAACACAATTTGCATCATTCATTTTAAATTTGTCTAAGAGATCTTGAGCATATTTATGTTGAGAAAGAAAAATACCTTTAGGTGTTTTCCAAATTCGTATACCCAAAAAATAATGTAATGAGCCTAAATCATTCATTTGAAATTGATTATTGAGTTTAGAATTATTATCAAAAAATCAAATTTTTAGAACTAGAAGTGACATTTAAATCATCAACATATAAAATAATGATCACAATATCATTTTCATTATGTTTAATACATAAAATTGGATCATTTTTTCTTCTAATAAAACCTTGAGATTGAAAGAAAACATTAATTTTAGAATACCATTCTCTAGGACATTGCTTTAAACCGTAAATTCATTTCTTTAATTTACAAAAAAATTGTGCATTACCTTCTTTAATAAAACCCAAAGGTTGAGACATAAATTTCTTCATGTAAATCACCATTTAAGAATGCACTTTTAACATCCATTTGATGAATGGGCCAATGTATATGAGAAGCTAAAGTAAGAACTAATTCAATAGTTGGCATTTTAGCTACTGGAGCAAATGTTTCATTATAATATAGGCCTTCCACTTGGGAGAAGCCTCTAGCAACTAATCTAGCCTTAAATTTGCTAACCTCATTATTTTTACTAAACTTAGTTTTATACAACTATAATGTCAAAAATTATACCTCGTACAATTTCACATTCCATAACCTCCCCTTTAGCCTAAATTAAATCGATAATGAAACTCCCCTTTCACCTAACCTTAATTTCACCCTCAACTCCCTTATTTTCAGTCTCTTAAGTGAATTTTTGTCGTGGACACTACCGTGATGCGTAGATGCTTGTGCACCACGCAAACATCCCTAAAAGATTCTTGATTTTGTGGCTATTGGGACATTACACTTTTTCTTGCTCGTAAAGTGTAACGCCTCTATGGGCTACATACACACCAAAAATGCCTTCTTGCATGCCTTTTCTCCATTCTATTCAACCAATTCTTCATTCTTTTCACTTCAATCAATATTCCATTCACTCTATCTCGCGTTGGCTCTCTTCTACATCATTTTATTTCAATATATCAAGCTCTCAAGCTCTCTCGGATCTTTACACCACCTCTTTGCCTCTTTTGGCTCATCTCAATTATTGCATACTCTCCTTTGGCATCACCAGCTTGCTAAAGGGATGGTAACTACATCCACTTTCTCTTGCATTATCGTCTTTGTTTTAGTATCATATTGATATTCTAACATTTTTATCTTCTTTATCTTGTCAATCTATTTGTCTATCACCTAATTTATTTTCTATTTTTCTATCTGGTTGTTTGTGGAGGTGGGAACACCTACACAAGGGTTTGATTGAGGAAAACCCCTAAAATATATCCCATATTTTTTTTGTTTTTTGTGTGTGTAGGTTTTCATGTTGGAGCTTTATGGGAAGCTTCATAGCATTGGACCTCTTGTGAGTTATTTTCTTTCCTTCTCTCTTATCATTTTATTTTCTTTCATTTGATCAATGCATATTAGTTCCTTTTATGTTATTTTTGTTATTTCCATCATTTTTTTAGCTTAGCATAATTTCCAAATTCTAGTTCTAAATAGTTAGTAGATTCATTTTCGATTATGTGAGAATGTTCTATTTTTGGATCGTACAAGACCACATTGCACTACAAGGATTTCTACACATCACATTGTCATCCTTAGTTAAGAGCCAATCAACTTTCTCATGAGACCTTTGAAGTCTACTCTTTCAATCTCTAAAATCCTTATTTCTTAAAACATCATAAAACACAAAATATAAGCAATTCCCTTTGTCACTTGAGCTCTACCTTTGAGGTAGTTGAGGACCATTTGTTCCTCAAAGACTCTTCTTGTCCTAAGACTTGAGGGTAGAAAATCTCCTCCTCTACATTTTGGTGAACCCGATGTGAACCTATTCCTACTTGTATCTTTTTATTGAAAAATGTTCTTCTCTCTTATCATATATGTATTGGATAGAGTGTTGTGACACCCTCTTATGAGTTTCATGACCCAGTACACTACCTTTTGTCACATAGTAAGAAGAATTTATAGACATTTAGATATGGGTTCTAGAAGATAGTTCAGTCCTCCCCCCTAGGGTCCTGACTTTGAGGAGTTCAGTACAAGATTATCTCTCGAGTTTGAGCCTCCTTTTGAGTTTGTCCCTCCATCCATCGATTTGTTTACTCCTCCTTCAAAATCTTCCTCTCCCATAGTTGATGAATCTTCTCTCATGGTTCCTGCTAAGAAAATCCATTATTTGGAAGAGATACTTAGAGAGTTTGAGGACTTTTTATCAAAAGACAACACATACACTCTTGATTTTCTCCTCTTCTCAACAATCCAATAAATTTTCTTATTTCATATTGCAAAGTTCTAGATTTACTTTGAGTGATTATTAATGTGGTGTTAAACCATGTCCCCTTGTACACTTCTATCTTGGGTAACCCTCAAAATGCTCAAAAAAATTCACTAACACCTGGTTGCATGTTCTAATGCTAGGAGTGTTTGTGCATATAGTAGACACTGGTCCTTTTTTCCCTCTATTACCACCACTAATGATACCAATTTCATACCCTTGGATGGTTTTAGGATCAGAGTGAATCATATCCCTTTGGGTTTTGGAGCCTTTGCATCTGGAACCCAAGCAACCACCACCACTACCTCAACTAGTTAGGCTCCATCAACTGATCCCATCCTTAATGTTTTGTTATAAAACATGGGACAAATGCAATCACAGTTGGCCAACCTAGCTAGCTTTGGTTCTCAATCTACATTACAACCATATTACCGCTACAGTCCTCTATCCCTTGCTACAACACACTCAAGCAATTATAGTATAATTGTGAAACAATAATTACTCATGAATCCATTAATGATTGTAACAAAAATAATATATTTAACATAACTTTCATTTATGAAAAACCTACTTAAAATAGAAATGAAATAACGGGAAATGGAGTGAAGGATAGTTACCTTGAGTGTCTATTTCTCAAGTAGTTTTATTCACTAATCTAAACCAAATCTAACTTATTCAATTTATGCAATCATGATAACTCAAATAATTCATTTAACTCCAAAAGATCACATAAGATTCTACTGAGATATCTTTTTCATGAAACCATGATTTGAACAATGAAAATTGTCTACATAAGAACAACAACCAACTGAAAAGTATTTGATAACAATATTTTCTCATTGAATAAAGATAAACTAGCTAACTAACTTAAACCTCAACCACCAAGCTATACATATACGTAGAGGGGAATTTATTTAAATAGTACTCTAAACTTAAACCATAAATCGCCACTCCCTAGATACTAAAGTGTGATAAAGACTCAGTGATCTAAATTGTAACTAAAAAGGAAGAAGACTTCAAGTAGTATTGCGACTCTGTTGTAACAGAACTAGAACTTTGAATACTCAAATCAGTTATATTATAATCTTAATTGTAACATGGTTCTTCTCCTCTAGTATCTTTATTGGACATCATAATGATGCACAACCATCTTCATTAAGTGCCACCATGTTGTAGTTGTTGTGCTCCACTTATTCTGGAACCTCCCTTGTTTTGTTGTCTAGGAACTCCTTTGGTTGTGGGTTGCACCTCACAGTTGTTGCGGGCTACATTCCACCTCCTCTAGCTACAAGAGTTAGTTCACAAAACATGCACACAATACTAATAACCATAGCTAAGCACATATATCAATTACATTTCATATATATCCATACATAAATTATGCATTAACCATCACATTATAACCATATTCCCATATACTTTAAATTAGGTTTAAGGTTGCATAATAAGTATACAAGATAGCATAATGTGGGAATATGTATAAGATAAATGCTTGGTAATGTCTATGAACTTGCATAAAAACATAAGAAAACTATCTAAAATTTTGGACTCATCATTCCCGCCAACTACTCTTTTTCTTGTCATCAAGAAAATTAAGTAGGGTTGGAGGTTGTAGTGCAAGGTAATTTCCCTAAATTCTACAACAATATCCACTCCTTTGACCTATTTTAAATAAAATCCTTTATAACATGCAAGTATTTTCATTATGATAATTTCAACCCTCTCACATTCCTCATGTTTATCTCCTATCTAGTGTGGTATAGGGTAAAGAAGTATTGGTGGCTGGAAATTCAGTGGTACCCATTCAACTCCTTTGTCTTGGGCAACATCTATATACATGTGTGCCTTTCAAGCATAGCCATAAAATTATAGATTGAGTGGGGCTCTTTCTCTATAGTTCAAGGGTAAATCTATCCCATCTTTCTTGCACATACCTATAGCAATGGTGAACAATTCCAGCCATTAATATATTCATCCTTCTATAATCATTCATTCTCGTATTCATAATATTCCTACCTACACCTTTTTGATCCAAAAGTTTTAACCATTCCTCTATGATCATAATAGGGTTTTTAGATTCCTTCTTTATTAGAAGAGCAACTTATTTCTCTCTCTCCATATATTCTTCCATGAGTTCACCCCTGAACTTTTTGTTCCTGAAATAGAATGCTAGTGCTCTCAATTGTAAATCGCCTGCAAATATTAAGGGATTCCATTCTATGTCTTCTAGCACTACATAATTATGTAAATAATATTCATATAATTGATCATGTTCCTTCGGTGTGGCATAAAAAAAAAACATTTAGAAAATCAAATTTTCCTCTCATAAAAACTAGCTGGTTACTATCAATCTACTGAACTAGAAACTTAAGAATTTTTCTTGTAAAAATAGAGCATAGGTCCTAGCTGGGGTTTTGCATCTGACAATTTGGGCAGCTTTATCTGCTACCTCTTCCACCTTGACTGCTAACCTTTTAAATTCAATATCCTTACCCTCTAGTATTCTAGTATGTTCTGCAATTATTGCTTATTTTCCCTTCTTCCAATTCTCTTTTTGTTTAGAAAACTCTTGTGTAACCCTCTACAATTGGTATCCTAGGGACAGGGTTGTATGATAAGTTGGAGTTTTTGTGGTAGGGGGCCTCCTATTTTTTGCTACAAGATCTTTATTCCCTGCTTTGACTAGGGAAAGTTGTGCTAATAGGTCTAACTTGGTCCCATGTCCATATGTTTGTAAATTTTCCTCCAACTCATGTATCTTCATTTCCCTTTCTTTGTCCCTTTTTCTCATAAGTTTTTACCAGTTTTTCCATTTTTTGATCCTTTCTAATGCTTCTTGCAATTATTTCTTGACATTTCTTCCTTCTAAAAACATTTCCTTATCCTTCAAAAAATGCTCATCACCAACCCATGTGTATTCAAAATCCTCACTATCAAGGCTAACTGGGGTTCTCTTCTTGGTTTTATTGGCAACAAAAGTATCCTCTAAATTTGAGTTAGAGGTAGTAAATATATAAGATTTCCTCTTTTTAGGAACATGCACATTCTAAAACACATTACCTTTCAATTCTGAATCAGTACCTAATGTCACAAGATCTTCTTCTTTTTTCTCCTTATCCATTGTTTCCTCTTCTGGTTTCTCAATAATTCTCCTCATGGCACATTTCTTCCTCAAGCGACCTGAACACCTTGGTGGGGTAGATTTCTTTTTTTGGGTATCCCTCTTCTTCTGCACCTTTGAAGGTGTAGAAGAAGAACTACCTCTCTTTTTACTAGTCTTAGGTGTTCTAAAGGAATTTAGGGTCTCTTTTTCTACGGGTTTGTCAAATGTTGCATGTGGTGATCCTTGCACACTTTTATCCTCTGGTTCACCTTTGTTGCGAGTAGGGGAAGTAATAGGTGAAACAGGGGGAATTTCCCTTAAGGATGCAGTAAATGAATCTATGTTTTTAGGAACTATTGGTTCCTCTAGAATATGGTTAATATCTTTACAAATTAAAAATCTCTCCCAAGAAATTTGTGGATATTGAACCCTAAGGCTCTTTTTCACTAACAAGGTTGCCAAACAATAGTGTGACAAATTTGAATCATTTATCTTCCTTTGGTATTCAGATCCCATTCTTTTTAGCAAATTATAAAGGAAATTAGGTACATTGACCAGTCTATTGTGATGGAGATGAATTAATAACTTAAAATGCACAGTATACAGAAGGGGTTGTGTCCCATCACAAGTGATATACTTAATAATATAGGAAGCACAAGAGGACCATATCCAGGGAAGTGACAATCTCTTCATACCTTGTGATGATGAATCAATATTTTCTCCTACCTCCCTGAACTCATCCTTGGCAGCTACTACATTCACTTTAATAGGGAATTCAGCTCCATTCCTCGATAGAACAGACACTTCTACAATTGCAGCCTCTGAAGAATCCACTCTCAAGCCCTTGACAATGGATTCATCATGTTGTAATGTAGCTACAAATTGCCTTGTCATGTCTTCATTGAACTCTGTCAATTTTAGGAAGTAGTCCAACCATCTCGCCTTTGTGAAAATGGGCAGAACTAGCTTCTCCTCTAATATTTTCTTGTGTGTTGATGACTCCATTCTGATAATATCACCTCCCATGGTGAAATATCTTGACTCTTCTCAAATCCTTAGAAATTCAAGTCAAAATTGATTTTAATCACCCACAAACCCTCTCTATTTGATACACCTGGATGCATTTTTCACTGTAACTTCAACTGTTATGTCCCCTTCTCCTCTATCTCATCTTAACTTAGCTTGAATTGGCTTTAAATTAGCTCAAAATCTAGGGAATTGACGACAAAAAGGTTGTAGGTGCGGAAAGGTATGAAGGCAAAAAAGGCTTGTATGGTTTTTCTGTGTTTTGCTTTTGGTGGTGAATTTTTTTTTTTGGAATATATACTATCTTCCCCCCCAGCTTAAAATATTGAAGTCACCTCACTTCAATACATGTGACTAGGTGGAGGGAATAATTAAGGGATATGGAAATAAAGTTAATAAGCGAAAATCATGACAAATTTAAATGTAAGTACATAATGACAGAATTGAGAATCCATGCTAATTATGGAAGTTAATATGTTTACCTGTGAGATGATATGAACGTATCTTCACACATGTGAAATTGGTGTAAGAGTGTTCACGGCATGAGTGTGATTTGACATTAATTAATTGCTACATGTATTTAAAATGAAAGGTTGGCATGGGAGAATTAAAAGGCTACAAAATGTACGGTATATGAGTTATAAAATGGTTTTTCAGTTGCTTGAAAAATCATGATGGGCGATGTGGAATGTGGTGATGAAGTTGCATGTTATGATATGAAAACTTAAGGTTGCATGTGTGGAAAAAGTGGAGTGAATATGGAGGAACTGCAATTAATTTTTGTGCAAGCTTTTGAATTTTTTGACAAATGGTGGTTGCAGGTACCTTCATCAACAGGTCCTGAACTAAAATTTTATTGATGATTCTATAGGTCCCTACTACATAATGAAGCAATCTTCAAGAATATTATTGATTGTGGCACCTATGTTATGTGTGCACATGAAGTAGGATAATAAATTATACCTGAGTGATCTCAGGAGGTGAGTTGTGTAGCTCATCTATTGAGTCACTGTAAGAACCGATGGTATTTTCTACTGAGTTGTTATCTTGTGATTGGTTGTTTGTATTTGAACCATTGTTTTGACCATATAGATGCATTAGAGAAAGAGAAAATCATCTTTTTGAGTTGGCTACTTGTATATCTTCAATCTGTGTCTATTCACCATTGGTGTGAATCTTACTGCATCTATAGTTTGTAACTTGAATACTCCATTGGGAAATACATGTTGAATTTTATAGTCCCAACCATCTAGACTATAGCTTCCCCTTGCAGTCTTTGTATTTGAAATCATACAGTAAAGCCCACTCACCCACATTGAAATTTCTTTAGCCTTTATAAACTAATCGTTCCATTTAGTCCTCTATTTTTGAATTATCTCTATGTGATGCATGGTCTCCATTCTAATTTCATCCAATCCATTTAGATCGTGTAGCCTTTATTTTTGTGCTTCTATCAAATCCATTTCTAATTCCATTGTTGTCCTAAGTGTCTTTTATTCTGACTATATTGGCATATAACTTCTATTTTACCATAGACTAATTCATAAGGTGTGAAACGTGTAGTTGTTTTCCATGTTGTCCTATAGGCCCACACTTCTCTAGGTAATCTAGATGCCTAGTCCTTCTTGTGAATTTACATTATTTTTGTCACGATGTTCTCAATTTCTCTATTTGTAACCTCCACCTACCCATTGGCTTGGGGATGATAAGGGGTTGATTTTCTATCTTATTTCATATTCTTCAACCAATTTAGAAATGAGTTCTGAAGTAAACTGGGGACCTTGATCAGTTATAATATCCCTAGGTACTCCATACCTGGTAAAGATGTCTTCATACAATAACTTAGCTACATTCCCATCTCTTGCAAAATACAATGCCCTGAGCTCAACCCATTTTGTTAGATAGTCTATACAAACCAAAATATACTCTTTGTTATTAGAGGCTAGTGAAATTGGGCCAATGAAGTCAAGTCCCCATTTTTCAAATGGTTCTAGTGCTATCTATGGCTACAAAGGAATTTCATTTTTCCTTGTTGGTCTATCCATTCTCTGGCATCTGTCAGAACTCTTGGTATACTTCATTGAATCCTTATAGAGAGTTGGCCAATAGTAACATGTTGTTAAGATCTTAAATGTTGTCCTTTTGGTTGCAAAGTGACCTCCATAGGGCTCATCATGGTAAGCTTTTAAAATCTCAAAATATAATCTTCTCTTATACATCTTCTCATGATATTATCTAGACCAGTGTAGAATAAGTAACTAGATACCCAAGAATATGGAAAGCTTTTATGCACCAACTGTCTCTTTTCTCTAGTAGAGAAATGTGATGGTATTTTCCCTACTACTAAGTAATTTGCAATATCAAGAAACTAGGGTGCTTTCACAGTAAGAGAAAACAAATGCTCATCTGGAAAAGATTCATCCACAACACCTTCTTCTATTTGTGTAGGGAATCTAGACATAAAACCTGCCACCACATTAGCTTTCCCTGGCTTATCCACTATTGTTATATCAAACTCCTATAGAAAGAGCAACCATCTGACTAGTCTCCCCCCAACTACAGGTTTGTTCATTAAGTACCTTATAATAGTATTATCAATGTGGATAAAGACTTGAAAACTATTATTGTAATGCCTAAACTTGTTGATAACATAAACAATTGCCAACATCTTTTTCTCTATGACAATGTAGTTAAGTTTAGCTCCTTGTAAGTTTTGGTTAATGTAGTAGATAACATACTCCTTGTTACCTTCTTATTTTCCCAATACTAATCCTATATAAAAATCTAAAGCATCAGTGTTTATGTGGAAAGGTAGTGTCCAATTTGGCCCTCTCAAGATAGGTTCTTTTTTCAAAGTTGTCTTAAGTGCTTCAAAGGAGTGTTGGCATTTTGTAGTCCAATCAAATTTTGTCTTTGGTGAGCAAAAGAAACAAGGGTGTTTTAGTTTTACTGAAGTCCTAGATGAATCTCCTATAGTAGCCTACATGTCCTAAAAATCTTCTGACATCTTTTTGCTTCTATGGCATAGGAAGTGTAGAGATGATCTCAATCTTGTTGGGATCCACCTAAATTTATTCACTTGAGACAAAGTTCCCTATAACTATCCCTTGAGTCATCATCATGAAACATTTCTCATGACTCAATGATTTATTATGTTCTTTACACATTTTCAAAACCTTTTATAGATTTTTGAGTGCATCTTCATATGTTTCTCCATAGGTAGTGAAGTCATCCATGTAGATCTCCATGGAATCATAAGCATAATCTAAAAAGATATTTAGCACTACCTTTTGGAAAGTGGTTGGATCATTACATAGTCCAAAGGGAAGAAAAAAATAGGAATATGTACCCCAAGGGCATGTAAATTTAGTCTTATCTTGATCCTCTGGAGCTATCTTTATGTAGTTATAGCCACTAAATCCATCCAAGAAGGAGTGTTTTTTTCCTGCTAGGGAATCAAGAACTTGGTCAATGAAAAGTAGGGGAGAGATATTTTTTAGTGGTTGTGTTTAGCTCCCTATATTCCACACATACCCTCCATTTTCCTCCTTTCTTAGGAACAATGACTAATGGTGACACCCATTGACTATTAGAAATAGGATAAAAGAATTCTGCATCAAGTAGCTTTTGTAACTCAGTTTTAACTATTTCTCTTAAGGCAGGGTTCATTCTCCTTTGGGGTTGTCTAATTGGTTTGAATCCATCATTTATGTAGATCCTATGCATGCAAAGTTCTATATCAATCCCTTTCATTCCATGGTAGTCCCATGCAAAGGCTGATGTGTGTGCCTGTAGCACAGTATTCAAGGAATTTTGTTGTTTTTCAATTAATCCATTGTTGATGTTCAACATTTTACCTGGCATGATTTCCCATGTTTGGATTTTGATTATACAGATGAGAGATCAAATCCACTAATTTTGGGAACAAACTATTGTGGAAAAAGAGAATGGAACATTTGGGATACTTCTTCGAATGAATTTGTAGGTATAATATTCTACAGTGGATCCTGCAGACATGAAAGATAGTCTTGTTGCTACGGGTCCCTACCATACTTATTTTGTATGATATGGTCAATTAAGTCATCCTCATCTTGGGTTTCTAATAGGGGGTTGTGTTCTATTGTCATAAGATTTTGTAGGGAATGGTGGTCTTCTTCATCCAAGATAGGCCATATAGTCTACTCTAGATTTTCATGAGGTTGGGTTGGTGGATAGAGAACCAATTTCTTGGTCACAATCCCATTTGATATTATCTTGTTCCCATACCTACAACCTATGAATGCATTAGGTGTAGCTAACCATGGCCTACCTAAAATAAGTGGATATCCTGCAAGGTTAACCTTTGGCTGCAAGACTATAAAATTTGCAGAATACTCCCATGAATCCAATGTTATGACTAAGTCCTCAATGATCCCATCAAGTTTCACTGTTGACCTATCTACCAACTGTAAAATGGTCAATGTAGGTCTAAGGTTAGCTATCTGAAGTAGGTGCATTGTCTCCTTAGTCATGACATTAATTGATTCCCCTAAGTCAATCAAGGTGTTCTTGTATGGGTCCCATTTATCTTAACATCCAATACTGGACTTCTAGGGTCTGTGTATTTAGGGATAGTTAAATTCCTAGCATAATACTAGCAAGGTTCCCTAGGACATAAATTGTGTAAGATTCCTTCCTCTTTCTCCCTATTTTCTTAAGATAAAGGTCTCTTACTGTCTTGGTATAGGTTGGTATATTCTTGATAGCTTGAATGAGGGGGATTTTGGTACTGACATCCTTAAGCTGATCCAATAGGTCTATCTCAGCTTGGGTATGATGTTTTTGAATGGCTAAATGCTCAAGGAAAGGAGGCTCTAGACTTGAGGTGGTCTGGTTTACCTAATTTGACCTAGGCTCCAAAGGTGAATTGTCTAAAGCTTCAGCTATGGTTTCCTCATCCACCATCTCAACGATTTGATGGGATGAAGGTCCAACTAGTGTTTTCCTTGACCTAAGGTGGACATCACTCACCTCTACCCCATAAGTGGGGTATTTTATAGCCTCGTTAGTATATGCTTATTGGATAGACTTGTTATTAGGGTTAGGTGCAGGTTGAGAAGATAATTGTGGTGCTCTTGGTGGCTGAGATGTTTGGTTTGATGGATTGGGCATGATGGCTTGTTTTTGTGGCTGAGAAGGAAACAAAGGCTATTGGTAATTCACATTTTGGTGCTGCCACTATTGGCCCTTTTTTCATTATGTTTGTCACTGATTTTGTTGTACTAGCTATTGAGGATTATAATTGGAACCTTGGAAAAAAAATTGTGGCCATACATTTGGTTACTATTGGTTCTAGTTTTGCTAAGGGTTTTGCCATTGCTTTTGGTTATTTGACCAAGGATGAGAATTCCAACCAAAGAAATTCTAATTACCAATTGGAAAAGATAAATTGAAATTTAAAGGGTCTTGTGGCATACATTGTCTTGGATTCCTTGGCCTTCTTTATGCAATGTAGAATATTTTTCCATCCTCTCCTTCTAGTGGTTGAAAATCTAGTTTCTCTGATTTGTCTTTTGTAATACTTACCAACCTTTTACATTTATAGTTTGCTTTTCTTTGTCTACAATTGGGGCATGTATCTAGTAAGCATTGCTTCAACCTCCTCCTACATCTTCTTTATATGTAGAGTGTCCAACTGAGTAGCTATATGAATTATGATATCCTCCTTTATATTGGACAGTAGCTTACTTAACTCCACTCATGGAATTGTTGGACTCAAGGGAGCACTGAGAGGGGGGTGAATCAATGTTCTGCAAATCTGAACCTTATTAATTTGATATTTATACCATTTCAACATTAAACCAAAGGAGAGATGCAAACACAAAAATTAATCATCCATAACACCATAACAAAAGTATTTTTATATGGAAACCCTGTTAGGGGAAAAACCACGGTGGAGGTCAATCCATAATGTAAGTACTCAAATATAAGTTTTACAAAAGGGAATGCACTTGCATTCAGGCACACTGCCTAGAGCTCACTGCTCAAAGTAGAAAGGCTCACTACCTTACAAAATGTTCAAATTAAAACCATCTAAAGGATTGAACTGAAGTAGTAGCATCTACTTATGCCAAGTTACAATTTCGGTTAGGCTCATAGATCAGATTCTAGACCTTATGTTTGATTCTGCTCTTCGCTCTGCTTTGCTCTGCTCTACAATTCACATCACAAATCCATGCACAAATGAATTTGCATCCTTATCCTTCTGAATTTTTCACCACACACTAATATACTTCACACACTACACATTCACTCTCACAAAATGATTCAACCGATCTCATATATATATCCTCTATCAAAGATTTGATCATTCATATGTCAGCTTACATAAAACATAAAATACTTTTCATCAGCTAATATCCACAACTAATTATTTATGCACACCACTCATAGCCAGTCAAAGCATAGTGAGGACCCAAATAAACATATTCGAACATAGAAAAATTTAACAAATTACTTCTTAATCATCCACAATGACTAATTTCAACAAGTTGACCTTCTAGCACAGATAATCAAAAAATTAGTGCATCGGATCTCCTAGATCGTACACCAGTGAATGTGTAGCCAAAAAACTCTCTAGAGTAAGGTATTACAGATACCCAATGATCTTCCCTAAAATGCACAACACAAAATGATAAGTAGATAATGCACATTTGATCGACACCTTTACCTTTAACCAGATGCCATGTTCTTCATTCTATCTGTCGGTATGAGCAAGTGTTGGACTGTGGACCAAATGCATGACTTTAGGTTGCCATCAATGAAAACACTAGAAGCCATATGCCAATAATCCCCCCCTTTGGCATTGATGGCAACACTTAGTGAAAAATGACTAAGTGTCAAAACCAATATGAGTACGTTGCCAAACTTCAAAATTCCAAAACATAGCTCCCCCTTAGATTGATGAGGAATTTTTCAATGAGGCATTTTTCACTTCTTTCTCTCCCCCTTTGACATCAATGAAAAATTTGGAAGTGTTATGCCGAAAAAACACTTGACAGAACACATGTTCAATAACCAAAACTTCAAAATTTTGAAAACGAACAACTGCTACTTTGAAAATTATTTTGTGATTCTCTTTCATCTTCGGGTGGAATTTCTTCCAAGATTCTATTGCAATCCCAATGATTATGATCATGTTGTTATTCTTAGATGTCCTGTTGACAATATCAGTGAGGGATTCCGAAATTGTGATTGCAGCCTCTAATTTTTCACCTTTCCTCAGTATCTCAACCATCTGTTCCAATATGCATTTAGTTAGGTCCTTCACTTTCTAAAAAGTGTCCACGAGTGTGTTTTTAGTGAGCTGAAATTTTGTGTGCTCAGACTGTAGCTCTTGAATTCGCTTCTTGATTTTACCATCCTAATCTTGAAACATATCAAAACTTTTTCCAATCCCATTCAATTTTATTTCAATTTGCTCCAACTTTTCTTTTTATTTCCCAACTACATGAGGCCAATGGATGCAATAGTTGTAGATGTTATTTTTTTTACTTATGCATTGCCTCAACTCATTCATCCTCTTTTTCAACTTGGCGAGTAATAGCCTGAACTGCTCCTTCAAGTGAGAGATTACTTCTCCTTCTTCTTTGTTTTGAAATTCAGAGTCCAAAGTTTCCTTAATGCATTCAATCATTTCTTCAGGTAAATTATTTTGAAAATTCTCCAATTTGATCTGACTGTGCACAATATGAGCACTCAGAACACTTAAGATCATATCCTGATCATATGAGGGTCTGATAGACCATAACTGAGCAATTTTTTGCATTAGCTTTTCTTTTGTCAAGTCATCTTCTTCTTCACTTGCTTCTGTTATTTCCTTTTCTTGTTCTGATCCAGCTAAATCCTGCTCTTTTCCCTATATGTCCTCAATTTCCTCATCGCATTCCTCATTTGGTATATCCACAATCTCCTATTCCTTTCTTTTTCCTTTAATTTTTTGGAATCTTGCATTTCAGAGGAGTACAAACACCAGTTTCTTTTTCTCTTTTCTTCTTTCTCTCCATCCCACTGAAAGAGGAACCAACTTCAAGTGCCCTACCAGAAGATAATAACCAACTGAGCCACATTTTTTTAGCAAACTCTTAAAGAAATTTTCAAATTCTTGATCACAGTTAGCCAAATTCTTAGAGTGTGTGTAGATTTGTTTGCATACCATCTCATTTACTTTTCACACCACATTGTTGTTCATTGGTAAACAATTCAGAAAGTAAATTACTAGACATATGAGCAGAGTACCAAACCTGAAAGGGTAATCTGTCATCTCTGTTAATTGCACATTTTCCATCAGTTGATCATTTAACAGACCACACAAGTCAAATTCCTGACCTTCCATCATCATTTTGTGTGAGATGTAGACTACACCAGCCAAAGTTGCTCCTTCTCTATTTCTGAAAAATATTTTATATGATACACCATGCGTAATGTACCTTGTCACAAAGTTTTTGATTGTCGAGATTATCAGTGCCCTTTGATCTCCAATAACTTCGGTTAGGGTTTCAACTTCTTTATTCTGGATGGATTTCTTTCTTGGTAAATCCCCAACTTTGCATAATCTAGTTAGATTTTCAATTACTTCTTTCAAAATGATGTAGAGTTTGTCTAGAATTAAAATTTCATCATTCAATCTTCTCAAAATGAATTTAACAATTTGTGTTCTCGAAATAGGGAAACTCATTCCAAATGTCCAAATTCTTGTGTTTGGCTTCTTTCACCCATTTCAATTCATCGGGCGACAACAAATTTCTTATGGCTCTAATATTTTCACTGTTTTATTCATCTAAATTGATATACCCTTTAATTTGTTCCATTTTTCCTTTCGTACAACTACACGCTAAAATATATGGAAATTTCGAAAACAACTAAAATACCTGATGAATTTCAAGATTCGTCACCAAATTAACTTTACTCCTTCAAGATTTTGTTGCAGACCACTTTCCTCCTTCTCTTCTTCGATGCGAAGTGAAAAATGAACTTATATTTTATAGTTCACACACTTGTAATAAATTCCTTTGCCCTAGGTTTTCTAGATACTCTATTTTCTCATAAAGCAAGAGAAAAATTCTTCTACGGACCTATGATTTCTTTGAGTTTCCTTGTGACCATTTTCCAAAGCCTCTGTAGATCATTAATACACCTTTTGACAAACTTCACACAATCTGGTTCCAACTTATGGATAGGGGGAAAAAGGATTTTCTTGAAAAACTCCCCTTAGGCCAATGGCTTGAGATCAATTTCCAGAGGAATTACCGGGAGCAGGTTCCAATGCAGAAAAATTTTCAGATTCAAATTCATTCTTCCTTACCCATGTCTTCTTCATCTAATCTCTTATTTCATCCATAATTATTTTTCCTTTTTCTTTATCATTTTTCTATGTATTTCTATCTTTGTATACCAGACCTTTTCTGCCCACTTTTTTGTTTCTGCAAAATCTTGCAATGTGACCGTATCTATTGCAATTGTAACACACAGTAGTTCCTTGTCCAACCCAATCATTCCATTGATTTATTCTTGATCTGCATTGATTAGAAATATGCCCAATTCTTCCACAGGTATAAAATCCAACATTCCTTGCCTGTTGGGTGTGGGGGAGTGATTAGGGATGATAATGGCAATTTCATTTCAGCAATGGCGCTCCCCTTGGGCACCCAGACTAACCACCTTGCTAAAGCCATGGGGGCTTACCAAGTCCTTAACCTTGCTAGGAAGTTGAAGTACAAAAATGTATGGGTTGAAGGAGATTCTAACAATATAATCCAATGTATTAATGGGTCTCAAAAGCCATCCTGGACTATAGAGAATTGGGTTAATTTATCTAAGGAAATTATTAATTCCTCTAAGAACTACTTTGTCGCCCATGTCTATAGGGAGATCAATACAGTGGCAGATTATTTCGCTAACATAGGGGTGAAGGCGAATAATAAAGTGATGTGGCAGAGGAGTGATGGTCTTGAGGCTGACATCACAACCTTAATTATGTATGATCAAACCCATGGGAAGGATCAATTTCCCTCTCTAAATAATGATTAAGGTGAAGGTGATTTTTCCTAAGCAGTCTTGGTACTGTTGTTTCATCATTTTTCTTCAAGGGATGGAGTATCGTGGATTGTATAGTCTTATTAATCTTTGGTGCTTCGCATGCTTTTTGGGCATTTTTGTGCTCATGAATAGAGGAATTATGGAGTCTTCAAAGAAAGGTTGCATTGTAGATAGAATGAGCGGTGAGTGTTGTAGGTTGGAACCGATTGATTGTAGAGAGCTGAAGACCGATGAAAAATTGTGGAGGGTGTTGGAGAAGGGTGGCATCATGAGCTATATGGAGAAGCTCCATGGTAGGTATCAGGAAGTTACCAGGATTTTCACGAAGGACTGGAATAATGGCAGAATTAATCTGTTTGGAAGGAAAGTGAAGATCGATGAGAAATTAATTTCTAAGGTAACCGGGATGCCGGTGGAGGGCCTTAAATTTCATAGAGATAGGAAGCTCTCTGACCAGGCGGTTAAGAATTTCCCTTGCACTGACAAGGAAAGGGAGGACCTGCTACAGGCTACTAAGAGTAGCTATGATGCTACAAAAATCAAGTTGCTATGCAGGGAGGTGTTGAGGATTATCAAAGAGTATATCACGTTGGATGGGAGATACACCAGAACTTTTGGGTATCACTTTGTGCTCCTGAACCATTTCAGGCACCAGGTCAGGGTCTCCCTTCCTTTTTACCTCTCTACTTCTTTAAATTTGAATCTTCAGGACCATGTATCTAATCCAGTTAGATATCCCATAGTTCATGAGGGTTTACTTGTTCTCATCTATGAACACTTTAAAACTTTGTCATCCATCCATCATACCCCTTCTCCTCACTTTGTTTCTGATAAGGAGGAGTTGAGTGATATTTATACGGAAAAATATGAGTGGGATATTGAAATGGAGGGGGAGGAAGAGCACCCTATGGAAGCTAAGAAGAAGGGCAATGTCAAAATCAAGTCTAAGTCCTATGCCCTCCCTAAACCTAGTGCAATGACGTCTACTGGCAGGGCCAAAATTATTTATCCTGGGTCTTATATTTCAAATTTGAAACTAAAAGGTACACCTAGTGTTTCTCATAAGGGGAAAGGTAAAATAAAATTGGAGGACCCTTCCTACCACATTGACCAAGAGGAACCCCAACACACCAATTCTTTTGAGACATCCAACTATCCATCTACGGATAGGGAGGATATGTCACGATACCCCAGTGATCTTAAGGAAGATGACCACTACTTCAAAGTTGAGCACAAGTATCCTAGTGACATCCTTGCTATTGCTCGCAATGGTTTTGTTGATTTTTTTCATCTGATCAAGTGGGCCTTCTTCGAGATAAAGGAGATAAAGCTTAATCAAAGGGGTTATAACAGTAGAGTGGAAAAGGTGGAGGGGGTTGATAATGTGAGAAAGGACAAAGGAAGAGCTAAGGACCTATGGACGAAAGATGAAAAGAAATATATGGTTGAGTGCTTGAAGAAAACTGTGGAGGATTTGGAGCATTTCAAGAAAAATCATGAAGGAAAACTTTTTGATATTGAGGAAAGGCTAAAAAATGTCAGGGAATCTATTCAGAAAGTTTTGGGAATGAGTGAAGAAATTCTTAAGTCCACTGCCAGTACCATGAACATGATGGTCAAAAATATGGAAAGGGATCATCAGGTAAAATCTATGGTGGATGTGGAGGAGGTTAAAGATCAAGGCCAGTCTGAAGGGGTTGGGCCAAGAAAATGCACTAGAGACAATCTAAAAAGGAAGTTGGACAAGCCCCCTATGGACATATAGGACATGAAGCAAGCTACTATTAATCTGGACAACTTGGAAAAGGAGGTCGCTGAAATCCTAAGAAATCTGGCTTAGTGGTTGGTTTCCTGCAGGTGTTTTGCTGGTTTTTTGTTCTATGTTGTCTCTACGCTAGTCTCTGGTTTTTCTTTACTGGCAACTTTTCATCTTTTGTTGAACTTTTAATGCTTTATCCTATCTTTATCTACTATTAAAGGGTTTTTAGGCCCCTTCAAAACCTACTTTTACCTTAATAAAAAACATTCAACATTCCTTCTATTGACAGAGTAGTTTGACATATTTCTGCATTCAATTGATTAATGACTAAAATTTTTGCAATCGAAACACTGATGAAAGAATGATGGATTACTTGATTTAATTTTACTTCTACACTGAGTAGCCATATGAACAAATTTATTACAATAAAAATAGTATCTATTAAACTTTTGAGCATTAGGTTGTCTTATCGGATACCTTCCACCTTTGTTTATCTGATTTCCTTGCTTGAAATTTCTTTGTCCAGATCCAAAAATTTCTCCTTTCTCATATCCAAGACCTCACTTGTCTTTAGCATTATTCTATCCTTGAGTCATCTCATCAAGCTTAACAAAACTAATCTTAAACTTCTCCTTGTATTCATTTGCAGTAGCAAGTTCATCTTTGAGAATAATAAATTGTTTTTCAAGTTCTTCTTCATTGTTTTTGGATTGTTGCAATTCACTTTCTAATTGAATTAATTCTCCATTTGCTCTTTTGCATTAATTAGATCTTTATTTTAAGGACTAAGCAAGGTTCTCCTTGTTCTTTTTTCTATCTTCAATTTCTTTAGTCAGCTTCATCACCATGGATTCCATTTCATGCTTTAGGGTAGCATTGTTTCTGGCAACCTTTTCACATTTTTCAATTATTTCCTTCAAGGTTTGATTCAAGTGAGAATCATCCATGTTTTCGCTTTCTTTTTGCTTAATCTGATCACAAAGATCTTTCCTCTTTTCCCTGTATTTAACAATCTAATCCTTTAATGACTGAATGAATTTCTCAGCATCCTTAAGATTTGCTTTCAATTCTCAGACTTTTGCTTTAAACTTATCAAGGTCATCAATTGCCACCACAAGTTTTTGTTGAAGACTACTAGAGTCCATTTCCAAGATCCACCTCAAGCTGCTAAACTTCTTCTGAGGAACCAGATGCTCTAATACCAATTGTTAGACTCAAGGGAACACTGAGAGGGGGGGTGAATTAGTGTTTTACAAATTTGAACCTTATTAATTTGATATTTAAACCATTTCAAAATTAAACCAAAGCAGAGATGCAAACACACAAATTAATCATCCACAACACCATAACACAAGGATTTTTATGTGGAAACCCTATTAGGAGAAAAACCACAGTGGAGGCCAATCCACAATTTGAGTACTCAAATATATTTTTTACAAAAGGGAATGCACTTGCATTCAAGCACATTGCCTAGAGCTCACTTCTCAAAGTAGAAAGGATCACTACCTTACAAAATGTTCAGATTAAAACCATCTAAAGGATTGAACTGAAGTAGTAGCATCTACTTATGCCAAGTTATGGTTTCGATTAGGCTCATAGATCAAATTATGGACCTTCTGTCTGATTTTTCTCTTTGCTCTGCTCTTCTCTACTCTGCTCTGCAATTCGCATCATAAATCCATGCATAGATGAACTTGCATCCTTATCCTTCTAAATTTTGCACCACACACTAATATACTTCACACACTACACATTCGCTCTCACAAAATGATACAACCAATCTCATATATATATTCGCTATCAAAGATTTGATCATTCATATGTCGGCTTACATAAAACATAAAATACTTTTCAACCGTCGGCTAAAATCCACAACTAATTCTTTATGTGCACCACCCATAGTCAGTCAAAGCATAGTAAAGACCCACATAAACATATTCAAACATAGAAACATTTAACAAATTACTTCTTAAGCATCTGCAACGACTAATTTTGCCAAGTCGACCTTCTAGCACATATAATTAGAAAATTAGTGCACCGAATCTCCTAGATCGTACACTAGTGAATGTGTAGCCACAAAACTCTAGAGTAAGGTATTATAGATACCCAATGATCTTCCCTGAGATTTGCAACACAAAATGATAAGTAGATAATGCACATTTGATCAACACCTTTACCTTTAACTAGATGCTTTGTTCTTCATTTTGTCTGTTGGTATGAGCAAGTGTTGGACTATTGAACGGATGCATGACTTTAGGTTTCCATCAATGAAAACACTAGAAGCCATATGCCAACAGAAACCCCATTATATGTCTTTCCAATCGTAGATGTTATTTCCCCCCTTGAACTTTTGGTAAAGGTTCTTGAGTAATTTTTACAGACCTTACAGATATCTTCAAAGGGTAATTCGAGACACATCCCCTACCCCAATAAGATTGAGGGAATACATGTAATCATCATTGAATCCTCTTAAGAACACAAGCTTCAAGGATTCATCTGAGAGTCTATTCTATGGGTTTTTCTTCAAGAAAAATTGAAACCTTTCTACACAATCCTCCAATGGTTTATCCTCTTTCTGAGTCATTCTAAAAATATCATATCTTCTCCTATCAAATCCTTTGCAATAGTCATAATACTTCTCTAAGAATTTTGTTTTCATGGTGTTCCAATCTGAAACATCTCTACCTAGTCCCATAAACCATCTCATGACAACATCCTTCAAAGTTGCAAGAAATAGCTCGATGAGCATCAGTTATGTAGCCATATCTCCTACATATGACATCAAACTCGAACAAGAATGTGTCTTTATCCTCAGCTACCAACCCATAGAAGACTGGTAATGCTAAAGGAGGTATATTCTTCAGCATAGTAACCCCTTTCTTGGTTGGTAATTAGAAATTCAAAGGTCACATGTTCTAGTGGATCATTCGCTATTGCATCAGCCATTGTTTGGAAGGTCCCCTTGATGTTTGTAGTAGATGTTGGTGAAAGGGAAGATTCTTCTTCAGTAGTACCCTCACATTGATCAATGTAGTCACCAATATATTCTCTAGCTTGTTGTTTTGAAGGGAGAAATCTTCCCAAAATGTCTCTCTACCTTCGCATACAATAGGTATGACTTTGTATAGCAATGGCTCTTGCAGAATGTTACTGAAATATTCTGGTATTTGAAGCTCAATAAAACCTAATTATCCTAATGCTAAAAATAAATTCTAAACTGATAAATCTTGGAAATAACATAAACTAATATTTGAAAGTAGCACCATCCTTAGCAACAACACCAAAAATGTAGAGTCCCTACCAATGTCTAGTAAACTTGGTGGCAATCACACAATTTAGAGGGAAAACCTAATTGAACAGTCCACTTGAACCTTTGAAAATACCTTCATTGAATTATCGACCAAGGTTAGTAAGCTTGTGATGGTGCTGGCATTGTATGTGCTTTCAAAGACTTAATATTACCTAATTCATCCTAGTATAGGTGTTACACTTGCTGAGAAACCATAAAATGTATAACAGTAAAGAAAGTAATGCCGGCACTATTGCTACAAGTACCAACAGTATAAGACTACAACTAATTAGTGTCAAGAAATGAATGTTCAGAATTAACTGATTCTGATAACTAAACTTACACTACACTTCGGATTACAACACACTCAAGCAAATACAGTATAATTGTGAAACAAGAATTACTCATGAATCCATTAATGATTGTAACACAAAGAATATATTTAACATAAATTACATTTATGAAATAACTACTTAAAACATAAATGAAATAATAGGAAATGGAGTGAAGGACGGTTACATTGAGTGGCCCTTGCTCAAGTGGTTGTCTTCACTAATCTAAACCAAATCTAACTTCTTAGATTAACACAATAATGATAACTCAAACCATTAATTTTACAACTCCAAAAGATCACATAAGATTCTATTGAGATATCTTATTCATGAAACCATAATTTGAACAATAAACATTGTAGGCATAAGAACAACAACTAATTGAAAAGTATCTGGTAACTATATTTTCTTTTTGAACAAAGATCAATTAACTAAATATCTTAAACCTCGACCAATGAGCTACACATATAATTATGGGGGAGTTTATTAAAATAGGACTAAAAAAAAACCAAAAATCACCTCTCCCTAGATACTAGAGCATGATAAAGACTCGGTAATCTAAATTGCAACTGAAAATGAAGAAGATTCCAAGTAGGATTATGACTGTTGTAACAGAACTAGAACATTGAATGCTCAAATCAGTTATGTTAGAACCCCAATTTGTAACAGGGTTCTTCTCCTCTAGTATATTTATTGGAAATCATTATGATGCACAACCATCTTCATTAAGTGCCTCCATGTTGTATTTTTTTCACTCTATTTATTCTGGAACCTCCCTTGTTTTGTTGTCCGAGAACTCCTTTGGCTGCAGGTTGCACCTCACAGTTGCTGCCGGCTACAGTCCACCTCCTCTAGCTACAAGAGTTAGCTCACAAAACATGCACACAATACTAACAACCATAGCTAAGCACAAATATCAATTAAATTTCATACATATCCACACATAAATTATGCATTGACTATCACATTATAACCATATTTCTATATACTTTAAATTAGGTTCAAGGTTGCATAATAAGTATACAAGATAGCATAGTGTGGTAATATGTATAAGATAAATGTCTGGTAATGTCTATGAACTTGCATAAAAACATAAGAAAACTATCTAAATGTATGGACTCATCACTAAGCATGATTTCTTGTAGAATAATTGGCCATCCTCTCTTTCATGCATAAAATGCTTCATATAAATTCTATTGAAGATTTAGATGGAGCATGTATATTAAACTCCTACAAAATGTTGTTAGTATGCAAATCTAAACATATGTATTGATAAACATCATAATGGTTAGAAAACTCAATATGTACTCTACAACAATAAGTAGTACATGTGTGATTTATTTTCACATAAAAAGGCTTTAACATTTCAAAATACCTTTGAGATATTTTAATTGGAGGATACATCTCTAGAAAGTTGGAAAAAAAAAAGTGTTTGAGTCATATCAAAAAAATTATTTGGATGTGGCTCATGGTTTCCACTACCAATTCTCCTTCTTACTGTAACACCTCTTTGATTAGGAGATACCCTTGTGTTATTCTTCCAAAAATCTTCAATTAGGTATCTCAAGACTTCAACGATTGGTTTATCTTTCTATGGTAGTATACCAAATAATTCCCATAATTCATTGTTACTTGAGTCCTCCACTCTTTGACACCTTTCAACGATTCTCATTATATTTTTTCTACGTATTCTCAATGCTTGACTTGTATTTCTAATGAGACGATCTTTCTTGGTTTGATTGCTTACTATTAATTATGTAATGACATGTCATGTGACATTAATATCTTTGGTGTGTGGGGTAGAACCCACACTCTCGTATGCACTCATTAGATTCTTGACAATAGATTTCTCACTTGAAGATTTCAATGTTCTTAGCCCAAGAATCATCATAATGGACCTAAATTTTATATTTCTCATCATTTCAAAAAATAGTTGACATCTTCCAATTTCATTTATTTTTTCAAAAAACAATCTTCAAATCTTATTAGCATATCTTCAAAAAATATGATTTAGAATATTATCAACCATTGGTTGCAAAATATTCTCATCAATATCAATCAAAACTTATAATTTCTATGCAAAACTTTAGGAGGTGTTCTCAAAGGTAAATTTTTCTCAACATTTATAATTTCATCAATATTTAAATGAGATGGAATAGATGGCATACATTCAATCATAGATGAAAAAAACAACATACCTTGAAGTTGAGATGGAATAGATGGTGTAACTTGAACTTCACATGTGAAAGAAGTTGTGCCTCCAATTTGGAGATGCCAAATATGGTGTGCCTCCAACTTGAGATGTGAAAGATGGCGTACATCCATCTTCACATGTGAATGATGTACTTTCAAGTTTAGATGTGGTATATGGTGTGCCTCCATCTTGAATTATGGTAGATGACGTGCCTCCAACTATGGGATTCAAATTTCTCATTGCATGGAGGTTTTGCATTTGTTGCCATTGTGTCACCAATTCCATATCTCTTACATATAGTGGATGGTTCATGTTCCTCTTGAATTGGCATGTCTTCGTCTATGGTTTTCAATTTCCTACTATCATGAAGTTGCCTCATTCCTTCTCTTTTCTTTGCACTCTTAGCCTCACACTCATTTAGTGTTAGAGTCTTTGATCATTTCCTCGGCATGATGAAGAATTATATTTGTATCATGAAAAAGAGATAAATATTATCTCCATCATGGTACTATAGAGTAAAGCAATCTCTTACACAAATTTGAAAGTAATCATAAAATTATGATGTACAATCTCATAAGTAAATTTGAAAGTAATCATAAAATTATGTACAATCTCATACACAAATCTGAAAGTAATCATAAAATTAATATGTACAATATCATACACAAATCTGAAAGTAATCATAAAATTAAGATGTACAATCTCATACACAAATCTGAAGGTAATCATAAAATTAGGATGTACAATCTCATATACAAATCTAAAATTAGTCATAAAATTAGGATGTACAATCTCATACACAAATCTGAAAGTAATCATAAAATTAGGATGTACAATCTCATACACAAATCTGAAAGTAATCATAAAATTAGGACGTACAATCTCATACACAAATCTGAAAGTAATCATAAAATTAGGATGTACAATCTCATACACAAATCTAAAAGTAATCATAAAATTAGGATGCACAATCTCATACACTACTATAAGGCATGACCATGGTAGGAAGTTTGAGTAGTCACAAATTTTATTTTATAGTCATGATGAATACATTGGAAATTTTGGGTAGTCTACAAGATAGTAAACATCACAAGATAGATCTTAGAAGTTGGATGAAGTCATTAAAGTAATCTTGGATCATGGAGAATAAGATGATAGTGATAGGATCTATGTTGAAAGATGTCAAACAAAGGGTAGCCAAATACAAGGGAACATGTATAAAGACCTCTACAAGTACCATGAAAAGTTCATTGAACTCAAAATTGCTAACCACGTCCATGGTAATGGCTTCCCACAAAGGTTATAAAGGATTCACACAAAGATTTTTCACTAATTTCACTGTGAAAAGAGGCAGTCCAATATTTGACAGTCCTGAAAGTAGTAAATGAAAACTTCATTAAAGGAGTTACAAATTTGATACTAAAGACATAATGACCAACATTGTGAAAAGAGGTAGTCCAATATTTGACAGTCCTGAAAGTAGTAAATGAAAACTTCATTAAAGGAGTTACAGATTTGATACTAAAGACATAATGACCAACATTATGTAAAGAGAATTTTCAATGATAATCTTCGAAGATCAAACTTATAAGGAATAAACCATAGACCATCTTAGAATTGGTTGTGTCCATAGGAGGCAAGGAATTGTAGGCAAGGGGAAAATAACATATGAAATCTAAGTTTTTCTAGAAGGGATTCCCCAACCACTAAGAGGATAAATGATGAATATATATAAGGAATGGATGCCCCCTCAAGAGGGAGATTATGGTTATGGAGTCTATATGATATTTTGATATGATAAATAGGGCTTAGGGGATAAAAATGAGGGCATGGAAGGGAATATTAGAGTGAAAAAAATTATAAAGAAAATATAAATATAGGAGGTTGGGAGGGTAAAAGGTTTATTTTTACCTTGGTGGAGAGGATAAAAGAGGCTATATATTTTGAAGGAATAAACTAAGAGGAATGAAATGTGTGTGAATTGATTAGCATTAGAGAAAGATAGTTCAAGAGTATGGACATGTGTAAATGGAACAAGCACAATCCTACATTGTGCATGTGTAATTTTAGCACATGGAAAATCATTTGTAGTGTAGGTACATTTTAGCATAGGTGAGTAAAGGAGAAGTACATGTGAGATCATGTCATAGGCATGAAGGTAGGTGGATAAACTAGTGGCAATCCCATAAATACTCTTTAAAATATAAATGAATACCAATTTATTCAACTAAATAATAGAAAGGAAATAAGAAAGAAATATTTTTCTAGAAAATAAATAATAATTTAAAAATACTACTACATAAATAAATAACACATGAGATATAAGTTTAATAATTAAGTGTAACATAATATAACATGGAAACCACATATGGGTTGAACATGAATCTCAAGGTAGAAGGTTCTTAGGATGGGAAAATATAAATGGTGGTGTGATAAAAAAAACACCTATGTAGGTACATAAGGCTATAATATAGGTGCATGCTCCATTGGTAGAGGTGAGGCAATATGTCCCTAGTGGCGATGTAGGTCTAGGATTAATGTGATGTCAAGATACTGATGAAGAGGAGATGTATGCTTTCCCCCAAATGTGAAAAGGATATATGTAATGATATCATAAGATATGAGCAGGAAGGATAAGTTTCCACCACTAAAATAGGTGTGGATCTAAAATCATGATAAGGCAATTGATGGATGTGAACATTAAATTGGGGGGAGGAATGATACCCCTATTGTAAGGATATGGAAAGGAGATATTTGAATATAATAATGGAATTCATGATTGCCCCAATGTAGATATATAGCAAGTGAAGAATATAATGTAGAAGGCATTGTGCCCATATTTCTAGTGTAATAACTCAAAAAATGTGATAATGCAATGCAAGATTAAGAGGTAAATCTAAGAGGCCATGCTCAACGTGTAAGATCTAAAGGAAGTGTATGCCACTATATGATCAAGGCTGCAAGTAATCAATGTTCAAATAATAACATCATAGTAAGGTAAATTTAATAAGCATGAATATGATAACAAAATCAAAGCATTATATTAAGCATGTATGATAATAAGTGGTAAAGCAACATAAGAAATCAAAGTGGTAAAGGTGATAGTCATAAGTGAATAGAAAGGTGAAAATTGGAGTAGGATAATAATAGATATATATCAACCCATGGGAAATTAAGGAAAATGTAAAGCACATGTATAAAGAGAATGTAAACAGGCATAAGAGGGCATGTTTGTGAAACAAGAAAAATGTAAAGATGCCCTCTTCATGAACTTTACATATTGATGCATATATACAAAAAAACATGGAATATCTTCAAGGTGCATCAACCTTGATAAGTTTACAAGGTCACATGCACAAATAGAACGTACATTAAAATCCAAGATTCGATTTGAACAACTACCCAATTATGTCTAGATCATTTTTCTTCTTGTGTAAAAATCCTCAAAAATTATATCTTCTCATCAAGTTCCTTCGTTCTCAACATTCAATTCTATATAAATCTAATAGAATTTGCAAAAAATATGAAAAGAACCAATCTATAATAAGAAATTAAAACAAAAATAATAATTATTAACATTCCAACACTATAAACATGAAAGTAATAGTTCGTATAATTAAATTTCATCAAAAAACTTTGGTTTTTCCTCTCTACATTGTCAAACAAGAAAAGGTGGTGCAAAGGTGCTGGAATATGTAAAATATGCTTGTGCTTTTGTCAACACCATGAAAAAGTGTTTTTTTGTCAGATAACGCATAGAAACTAGAGAATAATAGAGCATGTGATCCTATATCATGGGCCACATGCATTTTTAGCATTTTTTGCACTTCCCAAAATATGTTTGCGTTAAAGCGCAAGTGCACTTTGACTTGCACAAAGCACAAGTGTGCTTTAGCTGATATATGAGCAATTTTCAGCATTTTCCAAGTGTGAGCATGCTTTAGATTTCTCAAAATATGAGAAATTTTCAACTTCTTCAAAGCACGAGTGCATTTTGGCTTTCATGAGCTATATGGACATGGATGTTGGATGTTCAAAATGTTAAAGTTGATAAATCTCAACCTCACAATCCCCAAGAATCACCTGCATGCAATCACCTGTCACATGCAACAGATATTTAAAACAACCAACAAGAGATGTTTTGTAAACCCTCAGAGAAAATATGTGCAAGCTAAAACCAGAATAATATTATTGAATCAATTATTACAAAGAGATCAATCCTTATGAAGGAGATCAAGAAACCCTAAATGAAACCCTAGTGTGCACACTTAATAATTAATCAATTATTAATGTGCCTAAGTTTAGCTTAAGCAACTAAAGGAATAAGTGACTTAATTAATTAACCAGTATGATATAATTAATTAAGTATAATAACTTATTACTCTAACACCCCCCCTTAAGATGAACTTAGGAAGAAACTAAAACACTAGAAAAAGATGCATGAAAGCAAAGATGGGTCCTGACAACTAGGCCTGATCAGGTACCCATTTACAAATGCAAGAATGAGGTAGAGAAGGAAAACCCAGTGGGACAAAACCCCCCTATAATGAGATGACATGCTGCAAAGAAGCACTGGAAGAGCATTGTAGAGTAACACTGGAACCACAATCTGGAAAGCAAGGAAAGATACTTCTATCTACAAGAAACCATATCATAATCATAATGATGCAACAACAAACCCGATGCCATGGAACACTCGAAAACTCCACACAGGAACAACCCTAGAATCTATGAAGCAGCAGTCGATTATTGAATGAATTTGATACTAAAATGAAGTGCAAAGATGCAAGGTACACTCTCCCAACTGCCAAAACATCCAAGTAATCTCCAAAACACCCATCGGGCCAAATCTGGATTAATGATAAACCTGGGAAAAATATAGAAAAAAGTGCATGGACAGCAACATAGAGCTCCTCAATACCTTTCCAACACTGCAAACATAGCAAAAATTGGAGATCGTGGCAAAAATTTATGAGCTCAGAAGCATAAAATAAACATTTGACTTCAAACAACAATAAATGCAGTAAAATAGAAAAATACTCTAAAATAAACTGCACCACAGGAAAGTGCTCTGATACCATGTTAAAGTTGATAAATCTCAACCTCACAGTCCCCAAGAATCACCTGCATGCAATCACTTGTCACATGCAACAGATATTCAAAACAACAACCAACAAGAGATGTTCTGTAAACCTTCAGAGCAAATATGTGCAAGCTAAAACCAGAATAATATTATTGAATCAATTATTACAAAGAGATCAATCCTTATGAAGGAGATCAAGAAACCCTAAATGAAACCCTAGTGTGCACACTTAATAATTAATCAATTATTAATGTGCCTAAGTTTAGCTTAAGCAACTAAAGGAATAAGTGACTTAATTAATTAACCAGTATGATATAATTAATTAAGTATAATAACTTATTACTCTAACACAAAATATCTACTTCCTATATATTTTTTCACAAGAAAATCTTACAATTCTAGTTTCAAGATAATGTGAGAATCAATGTGGGTTCGGATGTGAGAATGTCTAGTGGATTGATATGTGAAGTTTAAACCCTCAACCTCATGTTGAGAATTAGCACAAATCCATCATCAAATTCCATGGTATGAGTTATACAGTTAAAGCATAAGTTATAATAATTTTAAGTTAAGAAAATTTATACCCATTTATGATAACCTTTGTAGTAAAGAATACATTATAATAATTTTAATTTAAGTAAATTTATATCCATTTTTGAGGACCTCTGAAGTAAATCACACATTATAGAAAATTTAAGTTAAAGCAAATTTATATCCATTTATGAGGACCTCAACAGTGAACATAAAATATAGGCATGATTGACTATAATTTATCAATATACCATGAGTAAACTAAATATATCTAAGGTTTAGATAGATGGTAAGTTGACATACTTGTAGAAAGATCCACCTACCCATGACCCATTATTGATAGGGGTGAAGGTCCTTAGCTTCATAGTTTCCCCAAGTTATGATATCTAGAAAATAAAGAAAATAACTATGTGGAGGAGCATCATAAGTTGATGGTAAATCCAATACAATGGCACATCACCAACAATCATTGTGAAATGCTTCCACAACATCACCCACAACTAAATCATTGGGTAATGGCATTGGAGGTGGTATTGGCCTCAAATGATTATGACACAAACTTTCTCTTAAGGGTTGATTTTCTTTTGTCTCAAATGCCTTATATTGCACACTAATCATTTTGCAACCATCACATGATTTGAGAGGCCCAACATCAATAACTACACCCTAATACCATGCACCTTCATAAAAAGTTTGATTTCCCTAAGCCCTATACCCTATATGCCTTAAGCCCTATATCCTATACACTTAACCATGTACCCTAAACCCTAAAAAATATCCCTCAACCCTATACCCTCAACCCTCATCCCTATACTTAAACCCTAAAATTTACACCCTCAACCCTCAATACTATACCTTATACCCTCAAACCTATACCCTATACCCCCAACCCTATACCCTAAACCCTATACTCTCAACCCTTAACCATATACCATATAACACCAACCCTATTTCTAAACCCTAAATCCTACACCCTCAACCCTATACCATATACCCTCCACCTTATACCCTATACCCTCAACCCTAAATAAATACCTTATTCAATATGCCATATACCCTTAACCCTAAATAAATACCTTATACCATCAACCACAAATCTAATACCCTCGACCCTATACCAAATATCCTAAACTCTAATCCTTATACCCTATACACTGACCCTATACCCTCAACCTTGAACATTATCCCTCGACTCTACACCATATACTTAAACCCTAAACCCGCAACCCCATACTCTCAAACTTATACCTTATACCCTCAACCCTATACCCTAAACCCAATACCCTCAACCTTATACCCTAAACCCTAAACCTTCAACCCTAAATAGATACCTTATACCCTCAACTATAAACCCAATACCCTATACCCTATTACCATCAACCCTAAATAGATAGCTTCTACCCTCAACCATAAACCCAATACCCTTAAACCTATACCCAATATGCTAAAACCTAATCCCTGTACCATATACATTTAACCTTATACCCTCAACCTTGAACATTATCCCTCAACCCTCAACCCTATACCTTAAACCCTAAACCCTATGCCCTCAACCCTATACCCTATACCCTCAACATTATACCCTATAGCCTATACCCTCAACCCTAAATAAATACCTTATAAATCAACCATAAACCCAATACCCTCAACCCTATACCCAATATCCTAAACCCTAATCCCTATACCCTATACACTTGACCCTATACCCTCAACCTTGAACATTATCCCTCAACCCTGTAACCTTAAACCTCAACCCTATACTTAAACCCTAAACCTTGAATCATGTACCTTAAACCCTACACCTTATACCCTCAACCCTATACCCTAAACCCTATACCCTTAACCTTATACCCTAAACCCTCAACCCTATATAGATACCTTATTCCCTCAACTGTAAACCCAATACCCTCAACCCTATACCAAATATCCTCAACCCTAATCCCTATACCCTATACCCTCAACCCTGAACACTATCCCTCAACCCTATACCCTCAACTCTCAACTCTACACCTTAAACCCTAAAACCTAAACCCTCAACCCTCAACCCTATAACCTATACCCTCGACCTTATACCCTATACCATATACCCTTTACCCTGAACCCTAAATAGATAACTTCTAATCTCAATCATAAACCTAATACCCTCAACCATATATCCAATATTGTAAACCCTAATCCCTATACCCTATACCTTCAACCCTAAAAGCTATCCCTCAACCCTCAACCCTATACCCTATACCTTAAACCCTAAACCCTAAACCCTATACCCTCAACCTTATACCCTATACCCTCAACCCTAAATAGATACCTTCTACCCTCAACCGTAAATCCAATACCCACAACCCTATACCCAATATCCAAAACCTTAATCCCTATACACTTAACCTGATACCCTCAACCTTGTACCTTAAACCCTAAACCCTACACCCTCAACCCTATACCTTATACCCTATACCCTATAACCTCAACCTTATATCCTAAACCCTATATCCTATACCCTATACCCTATACCCTATACCCTATACCCTAAATAGATACCTTCCACCCTCAACCATAAACCCAATACCCTCAACCCTATAACCAATATCTTAAACCCTAATCCCTATTCCCTATACACTTAAACCTATACCCTCAACCCTTAACATTATCCCTCAACCCTATACCTTAAACCTTAAACCCTATACCCTGTACCTTCACCCTTATACCCTCAAAATTATACCCTTAACCATATACCCTCAACCCTAAATATATATCTTATACCCTCAACCATAAACCCCATACCATAAACCCTAATCCCTATACCCTATACCCTATACCCTAAACCTTAAACATTATCTCCTAACCCTATACCCTATAATTAAACCCTAAACCCTCAACCCTATACCCTCAACATTATACCCTAAAACCTTTACCCTATACCCTCAACCCTAAATAGATACCTTATACCCTCAACTGTAAATCTAATACCATCAACCCTATACCAAATATCCTAGACCCTAATCCCTATACCCTATACACTTAACCCTATATCCTCGACCCTGAACACTATCCCTCAAACCTCAACCCTATACCTTAAACCCTCAACCCTCAACCCTCAACCCTATACCCTCAAACTTATACCCTATACCCAATATCCTAAACCCTAATCCCTATACCCTATACACTTAACTCTATACCCTCAACCATGAACATTATCCCTCAACCATCAACCCTATACTTTAAACCCTAAACCCTACACCCTCAACCCCAACCCTTTACCCTTTACCCTCTACCTCGTACCATATACTCTCAACCATAAATAGATACCTTCTACCCTCAACCGTAAACCCAATACCCTAAACCCTATACCTAATATCCTAAACCCTATACCCTCAACCTTGAACACTATCCCTCAACCCTCAACCCTACACCTTAAACCCTAAACCCCACACCTTCAACCCTCAACCCTATACCTATACCCTATACCCTCAACCCTATAAAGATACCTTCCACCTTGACCATAAACCTAATACCCTCAACCCTATACCCAATATCCTAAACCCTATTCCCTATACACTTAACCCTATACCCTCAACCCTGAACACTATCCCTCAACTCTCAACCCTATACCCTATACCCTATACCCTATACCCTCAACCTTATTCCCTAAACCCTATGCCCTATACCCTCAACCCTAAATACATATAGTATACCCTCAACCCTATATCTAATATCCAAAACCCTAATCCCTATACCCTATACACTTAAATGTTATTGGAAATTCAAGGTGAAACTTACAACAATATGAACTTAAATATGTGTTTTTAAATCTGAAATATGTATTCAAGGTTACCAATTATGTAATTATTTGATTAGAAATTACAACACTAAAAGAAATCAGTAATACCACAAGTTGAGAATCAGAAGTGACATAAGATATATGTGGAGAAACCCTTGCAGGAAAAAACTCCACACCCAAAGAGATGCAATTCTTGTATTAATCCTCAAATGAAGTACATAAATACAACAATCTTCTCTAAAATTTGGAAACATTTCATTGCTCTATCAACTTGGAAACAAAATTATGAAGACCACCATCTCAATGCTCCAATATATAGAAATTTGTGGGAGAGAATACCACATATGGTATCCCAAAACAAAAATTAAAACCACCTAGAAAAACCCATGCTCCCCTTAGCAGACAACCTAGAAACATGGTGAAAAATATTAAATGATCACATGCCCTTCACATGGGTGCTTAAACCCATAGAAAATGAGAAATGGTCAATACCTACTGCTCCATAACTCTTCAACGACTGCAACGGCTCAAACCCAGAACATACAAACTTGGGTGCCCAACTAAAGACAACATGCAAATAACATGCAAGAGCATGCACTTCTGGGTGGTACCCACCCAAAATTTGGACACCCAAAATGAATATTCTCCCGAGATGCTATGTAACCATCACCATAGTGGATCCACCTCTAGAATACAATTACAATTTGCTATAGGAAAATAAATAATAAATATTTTCCCCTCATATACTCTAGAACACTTTCCAAAGAATGTGGAGACACATAAATCAACTTAGGATAGAAATTATAATGTCACATATCCTAATACTCTCCCACTTGACATTATACATTACAATTACATCCATGAGATAAGAAAATAAAAATTATAATCTAGTATAGTGATCAAGGCCCATGGCCTTCCTACACCAAGAGAACTTATCCTTTGGAACTAGCTTTGTGAGAGAATTTACAACATTATCCAAAGTGTCAACCTTCTCAATCAAGACCATACTATTCTCAACCATCTCTTGCACAAAAGTGATATTTTACATCAACATGCTTAGTACGAGAATGATACATAGGATTTTTGGCTAAACATATGGCACTCTAACTATCACATCCAATCCTCATTGTCTTGCAATCAAAAGTAATACCTTTACCAAGTCTCTATAACCAAATTGTCTCCTTAGAGGAATGTGTAGCAACCATATACTTTTCTTCAATGGTGGACAATGTAACTATAGGTTATATTTTACTCAACCAACTCACTGCACCTCCAAATAGAGTAAAAACATAGCCACTAGTGGAATTTTGATTGTCCAAGTCACCTACCCAATCTACATCAACAAAACCCTGTAAGGTTTGATTACTAACCAAATCGTTAGTACCATGATAAATCAAACAGTAATCAAAAGCACCATGCAAATATCTAAACACCCTCTTGTTGGCAATATGATTGTAATTAATGTCAAAAGGCACCAAATTGATGTCAAAAGGGAGGTTGTTGATAGTCATGGATGTCATTGATGTCAGGGGATCAATCACAGGAAGAATGGTGAAGTTTGAAATGGAGAGAAAAGCATGTTTTACAAAGTTTTAATATTGCATTAAAAGTTACAATATTTTCACGAAAATTTATCATGCTTTTATAGAGACTATTTTCAAAAGGTTGCAGAGAAAAGTGATAGAAAATTCGTTGTGGGTTTTTTTAGTACATTCCAGATATATGATCTGCAGGTTCAGATGATAAGTAGTGAGCTTAGAATTGAATTTTCTTTGCTCTCAACCATTACTAAAGTTTTGCAGAAAAACATTAAGGGTTTCAATCATGGCATTCAAAGGAATTGCTATTTTCCAATTAATTGGCTATAGGCGATATTTGATTGCTTAAGTCATAACTTAAGCCTTGAGGATCATCATGCAACCGGTCGCTTGCCCTAGTGATTACCAGCTCGATGGATTTTTAAATTTTCCTAAGTTTGACACTTAATACTTCACCTAGTTTGATCAATGGTGGTGATCAAAGCTTATAGATCAGATGGTTTACATTGCATCACAAAGACCCTTCACATCACAGTTTCACTTTCAATAGCAAGTAGCTACCTTGCATTGTGCAATACATGCTTTAGAATATCAACAGTGGTAATTGGTGATTAAAGATCAGGTGGCTCCCACGTGTTTGCAAGATTAAATGGTTGATGTTTTCTCAAGGTTGCAAAATCACATAATTTCACCACATGTCTAGTGGGACCAAGCTCAAGACTCGCTTCTTTGACAAGATCGGCAGACAACGCACAATAAGTCAGAGATCAACGGTTATCGAGGCATCATTTTTTTTATCCACTTTGGCATGGATAAAATTATGATATATGAAATGGTGATAAGTGTTCAAAGGCGAGTGCATCACACATTTTATATGCATCACATATCTCATTCAATAAACACAAATAAAAAATATGCTAAGCTATGAGTGTGTGATGAGGATCGATGGTGTGGATTTAAAGTAGAAGGTCTGACAATTTTTGTTATTCCACAGAAGGATTGGTGGGTCCCTGTGTTAGCTCTATGAGAATGCAGTATGTCAATGCATGTCCAAGGTGATGTAGAAATGATGTGTGGAAATCATTCATTGCATAGTTGGGCTCCTATACATCACATTTATCAGTCTTTAAGTGTAATGTGAAAATGTGCTAAGAAAATGGTATGTGATATAGATTGGCGGTGCATTAAAGGTAGTCTAATCTAATGACTATGCTTCAAAGTTGATTTGATTGAATGATGATCATTAGATCATGGCATGAAGTTGTGATCTATGACCATCATTCAAAGATTTGATTCTCTTAATGGATAGGTAGTAAAACATTGTGCAAATGGTGGAAAGTGGTATAATGGACACAGAGAAAAATTAATTGCTACAAAGTTGGATTTTAATGGTGGTTGAGAGGCATGGTCAGTAATAAGTCACAGACGGTTAGAAAATCTGATATAGATCAAATCATGCAAGTATGATCATTTAATGCAAATCAAATACCTGGATTTGATATATGCTAAAAAATAGCAAATATAGTGGATTATGGAGGTGGTGCATGGATTGAGGAAAAAATAGTTATATCGGTGAAGAAATTTGTGACAAGTCAAGCAGAATAGTGGCAATGGTTAATGACTAAGAGTGAATATGGTGAGAAGAGATATCTAGACCAAATATTGACCAAATCATCTAGGATATGCATTCATAGTAAAGAGTAGAGAGACAGCATAAAGAAGGGAAGAGAGAAGAGAAGAGGGTTATGAAGATGTTGAGTTAGCAGCAGCAGAGAGAGGAAATGCTTGTAGAGTAGAGCAGAGAATGAGCACTTACATAATAGAGTTGTAACATTGAATTGGACTCATTTGAATCACTTGTAAACAAGAGTTGTAGCTCCATAATTTTTATTGTAAATATGACTGGTTGGTGCCATCAAAAATTTTATTTGGTGCTCACTTAGGGAGTAGGTGCTTCCTTAGATTTGGTGCTCTTAAATCAGGGGATTAGTGCCTCCTTAGGGTTGGTACCCTTAAACATTGTAACCAATGAGGTTTTATTGTGAGGTTGTATTAGGACAGTAGATCCTAGTAGCTATTCTCAATGTGGTTTCTCCCATATTGGGTTTCCACATATATATAGTGTAATGTGTGCTTGTGCTTGTGTGTGATCTCTACATGTTTATTTAATCTACATTAAAAGTTTTAAGTGGTCTTCTAATTGACCCTCCTGCCCCCCCTCTCAGTAGATAGTTGTGTTCTAAAAAATGGTATCAAAGCACTGGTTCCTTTGGAGAATCTTAATAATCTCAGGTAGATCTTGGATATTGAACACAAATGTCTAGTCAAGAAGGTGCTTCATCAAACAAAGTACCTTTATTTGATGGATCAAACTATGCATTTAGAGCATTAGAATTGAAGCATATTTATATTATCTGGGGTTTGATGTATGGATATATGTTGTAAATGGATATATAATTCTTGCAGCTACACCTCCTACCAATTAGGCTGACAAGAAAGAAAATGAGAATAATGCCTAGGCAAAGAATGCTATTCTTTGTGGATTGTCTAACTCAGATTTTGCCAAAGTAATGCACTATCAAATTGCACAAGATGTATGGGGCAAGCTGAAGAACATCTATGAAGCTGATGATAAAGTAAATCAAGCCAAGATACAAACTTACAAATGTAAGTTTGAAAGTCTTAAGATGAATGATGAAGAGAAAATTGCAGACTATCTCCTCAGGGTAGATGAAATAGTTAAAGCAATCAAAGGTCTTGGAGAAGAGACGAAATAATTTTTTATTATCAAAAAAGGTCCTAAGATCCTTGTCATCTAGGTATGACTCTAAAATCTCTACAATAGAGGAAGAAAGAGATCTAGATAAACTCTCTATTGATGAGTTGCATGGCACATTCACTACCTATGGGATGAGAATGGGAGATGCAGATACCTCCAAGAGAGAAGTTGCATTCAAAGTAGCCAAAAATAAAAAGGCAAAAGCATCTACATCTTTATTTGAGAAGATTGGTGAAGAAGAAGCTAACTTTTTTAGAAGATTAAGAAGAGGCTTTGGAAAGTACAAAGGTAAACTACCCTTTAAATGCTTTAACTATGGTAATATATGACATTTTGTTGCTAAATTCCCTTATGGAAAAAAGGATAACACTAAACATGAAGAGGAGAGTGAAAAGAAGAAACCCTACTTCTCCAAGAAGAAGAACTTCTTTAAAAATAAGAAGAGCATGTACAAAAAATAGTATTGATTCATCTAATGTTAGTGATAGCTCATGTGATGACCATGATTATGCCTTTGCGGTTGAGGAAGATGAATCCCTATTCATGGCATTAGGACCAACTTTTGAGAATCAAGAAAAAGAAGTTAAAGATTCTAATGATGAATAGGAGGATAAGTAGATCTAGAGGGTAAGCTCATTTATGCACTAGATGAGATTGAAAGGTTGAGAAAGGAGAACACAAAGTATAAGAAGCATGCACAAAAACAAATTGAAAATTTGTCCAAAATTATTGAAGAATTTGATTAGATGATAGTTAGCCTAAAGACACAGGTTTAAGAGGCTAAAATAATAGAAGATGTAGTTAAATCTAAACTACAATCCAAATATGATGAATGCATGAATAGTGGCTTTGAGAAAAGAACTTGAAAATGCAAAAGAACAATTAGATAAAGGTTTGAAGCTAAAAGGAGGTTCTATAATTCTTGATGAGTTGATTAACTCACAAAATCCATCAAAAGAAAAATCTAGTCTTGGTTTTAATAAAGGAAAAAGTCTTATAACCAGTACATCTACAAACTTATATGATAACTTCAAAGCAGAATAAAGGAATGGAACCAAGAAGGAAAAGGCTTGCACTCAAGATCCCAAGGAGAATACCTCTGAAGATGCAAAGGTAGAAACAGTCACTATTGATATGAAGAAATTTTAAGGAGAAAATAAGCCTATTTAAGATAAGAAGAATAATAAGTCAGTCTCTGAAAACTTGAAGAAGAAGCAGAACACAAAGGGAGCTGATGCAGACGGTTTCATAAGGGTGAGAGATTTGAAGAACACAAAGTCAAGAAGACCTCCTCATCATGTACAAAGAAATGCTATGACCAGGTATTCCTCATTTTTCTATGGTTACTACTATACATGTAATCAATTTGGTCATAGGGCTAGTGAATGTAGATTTATACCTAAAAAGAGAATAAAATTTATGAGTAGAAATCCATTTTCTCCTTTGGTAGATACAAATATAATATGCTATAACTACAATAACTTTGGTCACATAGCCAAGAAATGTAGAACAAACTTTTTAAGACCAATATTTAAAAATAAAGGAAAGGCATGCCCTCGGAGTGAACAAAGGTTTAAAAGTCTCTACAAAAGAGAAAGATAAGGTAGAAAATAAATCCAAGAAAGTGTGGAAAGATAAAGATCAAAATTTTGCACAATTAATGATTGCTCAAACTACACTCCATGCCAAGAAGTAGAATTTGTGGGTAATAGATAGTGGTTGCTCAAAACACATGACTTGTGATAAGAGAAAGTTCATCAAAATGAGTAGATGTAAGGAAGAATCTATCAATTTAGGAGACAATACTGTAGTAAAAATCCAAGGTAAAGGAACCTTAAGCATAGATGGAAAATTTCTTACACATGATTTCCTTTATGTTGAAGGATTAAAGCATAATATGTTAAGTGTCAGTCAAATGTGTGACAATGGATACAAAGTCACATTTAATGCAAAAGGATGTAAGATAAGGAAATTAGTTAGATTAGTTGTAGAAAGAAAAATAACTGAAAGCAATATTTATAATCTTAGTGAAATGAATGGTGATAGCTATCTAATGGGATAGGTTGATGAGAGTTGGTTATGGCATAGAATAATGGGTCATGTCAACTTTGATAATCTGGTAAAAGTGAGCTCAAAGAAGCTTGTTAGACACATGCCTAAGATAACCAAACCTACAAACACCACTTACAAGGAATGTCAACAAGGCAAGAAAACAAAGGTTATATTTCAAACAAAAGAGTATGCAACCAAAAATCATTTAGAGTTGGTGCATATTGATCTTTGTGGCCCCACAAAGACAAGAGGACTAAAAGGAGAAATGTACTTCATGTTTTTGATAGATGATTACTCAAGAATGGCATGGGTAACCTTTTTAAAGGATAAGTCTCAGGCATTTGTAAAATTCAAAATCTTTAGAGCCATGGTTGAGAATGAGATTGGATGAAGAATAAAATGTTTAAGATCCGATAGAGATGGATAATTTACCTTCAATGAGTTCATTGAGTACTATGAGAAGCAAAGAATCAAAAGGAAATACTCTACATCAAGGACTCCACAATAGAATGGAATTGTTGAAAGAAAGAACATAACAGTCAAAGAGATGGCTAGAACAATGTTAAATGAGGCCAATTTACTTGACATGTACTAGAGATAAGTAGTACATATAGAAATATATACCTTGAATAGAGTCTAACTGAGGGTTAACAGTGAGAATACTGCCTGTGAACTATGGTATGGAAAACCTACTTATGTTAAGTACTTCAGAGTGTTTGGCAACAAGTGCTACCCTAGGAGGGAAGAAGATAACTTGGGAAGCTTTGACTCAAGATGTGACAAAGGAATATTTATTATATATTCCACCCAAATTAAGGCCTACAAATGCTACAACAAAGGGTTGCATAGAATTCTAGAGAATATCAATGTCAAGGTTCGTGAAGACTTGAAACATGTTAAACTTGAGAGAGAGATATATGAGATGAATCAAAGTTTGAAGAGAAAGTAGCTAACAAAGAGCCTGATGAAGTAAATGAAATAGAACCTGCAAGATATGTTCAAAATGATCATCCTATAGAGTAGATCATTGATAATATAGATGGATTTTAGACAAGGAAAAGATTTGCAAAGAACAAAGAGCAAGTAAATTTTTCTCTCATTTCTCAAATAGAGCTTAAGAGCTATGTTGAAGCTAGCAAGGATGAAAATTGGCTAAAATCTATGGAAGAAGAACTAAGCCAAATTGAAAAGAACAAAAATTGGGAATTAGTTCCAAGACCCCCAAATAAGAATGTAATAGGTACAAAGTGGGTCTTTAGAATCAAGCTCAATGAGGATGGAGTTGTTGTAAGGAATAAGGCAAAATTAGTGTGCAAAGGATATGCACAAGTTGAAGGTATAGATTTTGAAGAAACATTTTCTACAATTGCTAGATTGAAATCCATAATGATGTTTCTAGCATTCTCAATTTATAAGAAATTCAATGTCTATCAGGTGGATGTCAAGTCTACTTTCTTGAATGGGAACTTAGAAGAGGCGGACTATATAGAACAACCTGAAGGTTTTCAACTATCAGAAGAAGATTATGTTTGTAGACTAAATAAATCATTGTATGGTCTAAAACATGAACCTAGAGCATGGTATTCAAGACTATACCAATACCTGCAACAACAAGGATTCAATAAAGGATGTGCAAACAACAATTTGTATTCAAATAAAAAGGTGAGCATATGATAATTGTTGTTGTATATGTGGATGACATCATTTTTGGTGGAAGCAAATAACATAACGTGCAAGAATTTTTCTACTCAAATGAAAAATGAATTTGAGATGTCGATGCTTGGAGAACTTTATTTATTCCTTGGTCTATAGATAGTACAAACTAATTAAGGGATATTTATATCTCAAACCAAGTATGCTAAGGAAATGCTTAAGAAGTTTGGAATGGAAGATAACAAGCCAGTTGGTAGTCCCATGATAACTGGGTGTAAGTTGAGTAAAACAGATGAATCCCTTAATACAAATCAGGCTATGTATAGATCAATAATTGATAGCTTGCTATATCTAGTTGTGTTAAGGCCTGATATCATGCAAACAGTATGCATGGTTGTAAGATTCCAAGCTACTCCTAAAGAGTCGCATGTCAATGTAGTGGAAATAATCTTTAAATATATCAAGAATACAATTGCATATGGCCTATAGTATCGTAAAGGTGAAGGTTTCACTTTGACAACATATACAAATGTTGATTGGGCAGGAAGTGTGGATGATAGAATAATCACTAGTGGTGGTGCATTCTTCCTTGTAAACAAACTTGTTTCATGGATGAGAAAAAAGTAAGAGTCGGTTACTCTTTCTACAGTTGAATCAAAGTATGTTGTAACAGTGGCATGTTGCACTCAAGTGTTATGGATGAAGCAAACACTTAAAGACATCAAGGTAGAATACAAATCACCTATCTCTATTATTTGTGACAATTCAAGTGCTATTGACATATCAAATAATAAAGTGATGCATTCCAAAACTAAGCATATATCAATCAAGTATCACTTATTAAGAGAAAAGGTTGTAGGCCAAGAAGTTACAATGGAATATGTGTCAACCTAGGATCAAGTTATAAACATATTTACCAAACCTCTTCCCAAAGAGAAATTTGAGTATCTGAGATAGAAATTGGGAGTGGTTGTTCCTACCTCACATCACTAGATCTTAGTGGTAGAGCATGATTCCAGGGAGAGAATCACATAAGATTTGTTTATCCCTAGAAGAAGAGAAAAAAGACAAGTCAAGTATGATTGGTTTTATGAATTTCTAATGACTTGATGGTTGTAGATTCTTGGAAAAACTCCTTTATATGATAAAGGGGGAGAAAAATTTGCGAAAAGAGGGGGATAGTTGGAGTCCCTTTGATTTGGATTCCCTTTTCCATTGATGTCAAAGGGGGAGAAAATTTTCAAATGCTCTGTTTATCAAAGGGGGAGATAGTACAAATGCTCTCTATAAAAGTTGAGAGATATAATAATGCTTTATGTGTCCAAGTTGTGTTTTGGAAAATTCCCCATTACCCAAGGGGGATAAAGGTCATCATGAAAATATTTATTCTATTCATTAGAAACCAATGCAAGTATAGTCAAGTTCTAAGAATGATCAAAACAAGAGTTTTCAAGTGCAGAGTATTAGAGCAGAGCATTTATTTTTCCATCAATGACAAATGGGGACATTGTTTGCAATATGATTGTCATTGATGTCAAAAGGGATATTGTTGACAGTCATGGATGCCATTTGTTAGAAATTTAAAATATATTGAATAACCTAAGGAAATTTTTAAGAGAAAAACAAAGTTACATAAATTGGAAAAACATAAGAATGCAAACTAGGACTCCAAGAGATTATGCAATGTCGATGTGACAATATGGCATTAAGAGCTTACAAGTTGAAAATATACAATACAAATATGCATGAATAATAACTGCATGCATCAAGGTTCATGTATTCCAAAGTATGCAACAATGCAAGAGAATGAATGGATGCAAATACAAGCTAGGTAGTGAGTTTATATAGAACCTAGGAGAGAAGGTGGGTGGAAAATCCAACCAATAGGAATCAACCACAAAAAAATGGAGATGGACCACAAAAAGTGGAAAGTATGAACCACCAAAAGTGGAGGATTCCACCAAGAGTGGAATGTGTTCCACCCTTTAAGGAAGGTGACACCACATACTTACCTTCTAGTAATAAACTCACTTTATTATCCTAAGAAAGCTTAATTAAGTGTAGGAAAAACCTAGGACTAAGGGAAAATAAATTAACCCACTAGAAAAATATAAACCTACATCAACACCCCCCCCTTAAGCACAACTTAGGATGATACAAAAGATGATGGGTCCCATAAAATGAAGCCATGTTAGGTACCCATGTACATATAAAATTCCCCCCCCCCCCCCACAAAGAAGAAGAAGCCCATCCCACAAAAAGGAAGTGTGCCCCCCATAATAGAGAGAGAAATGAAGTGGAAGGAAAAAGAAGCCCCCCCATATCCAATGGTAGATGCTTGAAACTAGATGTAGAATATGGTCCACGATCATCGAACAAAATTCCTCCCCTTAGGAAGAAACAAGACCAAAGGTGTATGTGAGCTATCTCACCACTCCTAAAAGGAATATGTAGGAAAAAAACTCAAGTTGTATGGAGTCTCTAAACTCAACTCAAGTGTCCCCATTTCAATGTTGAAGGCTTCCACAATCAAATCAAGTATTCTAGGCCACAGTGCTAAAAATAAAAAAATAGAATATCCTAGAGACTGATGTAGAACACCATCCAAAGACTCAAGTATCTCCTCTAAATATGTATCCTCCAAATGTTGATCCAAAGTATTCACACTCATGTCAAACTGTGATGAATGATCATGTAGAGATTGAACAAGAGTTTCAAATTGCTCCCTCACAATAGTTGAAGAAGAATCAACTTCATCAAAGAGAAGATGAATATCATCAATAGTGTCCCCCAAATCTGCAATATGTGTCTTTATAAACAAGTATGAAATACTTGTCAAGAGATCATCCCAAGCTAAATCTGAAAGACAATGAATGTCTTGCTACAAAGAATCACTAGAAATTTTCAAAGAAGAAACACTAGAATCTCAAGGAACAATGGTAGATGGAGGAGATAGAATAAGGTTCAAGAACTGGATCACTTGTGAGAATACCAAGTTCAAGTAACCAAAATTCTCCTCAAAATCAAAATCCACACTAGAAATGTGATCATCATCCAAAGGATCAAATCCATCATCAGGAACAAAATCTGAAAAGGAATACAATCAAGATGCATGATCAACCACCCCAATAGCAATTATCTCTTTGTTCTCCAAATCTCTGATAAGAACTGAATCAGGAGTAAATTCCATAGTCTTTCTTGCTCCACTATGAGTAACTTGATAGATGGAAATATTATTAGACAAATGAGGTACACACAATACATCATTTAAAGTACCATCCCCTATATCAATAGATCCCTTCCCACTTACATTCATATATGCATTGTTACCCATCAAAATAGGTTGCATAACACAAGGCTCAAAAGAAGAGAACATGGACCATGAAGAAGCCATATGATGAGAACCTCCTAAATCTAGAAGCCATATCCCTAATCCAATACTTGTAGAAGCACAAAGAGCTTTTCCTTTATGTTTGTTTGATGTAGAATCATAACAAGCATGTCCTTTATCCTTTTTCTTTGTGGATTCTTGGTTTGATGAAGATGGAGATTCAATTACCCCTTTTTTACTCTTCTCAAGAAGATGTGTGAGGTGATCAATCTATTTCTTCATACATTTGTGTTCATCATGACCAAGTTTCTTTCAATAAGCACATTTTACCTTCTCCTTTTCAGATCTGCCTTGATTTGAAGAAGGTTTAGTGTCTACATTAGAAGTAGATGAAGATATATCTAAATAATTCTCTCCTTGTTTATTTTCTTTTTTACTTTACTTGTCATTATCTTTCTGATCTTTAATGCCTTGACTTGAAACCAAAGCATGAGACTTAGAAGATTTTATAGTGCCCATTTGAACCAACTTTTCTTGTTCTTTTGCGAGTTCATTAGCAAACACATCAAGAGAATTCATTGTGTAGGAAGCTCCTAAGGCACTTTTCATGACATAAAATGTAGAAACAAAGACTGAATAATTTGGACCAAGTTTAGAGAGAATACTTAAGATCAAATTTTTATCATCTTTCTCAATTCCACAATGTTTTAATTGCAATCTTATGGCCTTTAGTTTGGTGAAGAAGTCTTGTATTGTATCAAAAATTGAAGGGCTTAAAACTTTTATCTCATTCTCCAATTGATGAACTCTTAATTCATCTTGTGCACCAAAGAGTTTTTTCAATGTTGTCCAAACTTCATTTGGTGTAGAAAAATATTCAATATGAAAGAGAAAATCTGGAGATACAAACATACACAAGGTTCCAAATGCTTCATCACACTTAAAAACCATTTTGTCTTTTCTAATTCAATTTTTGGTTCAACTTCTAGTCCCATTTTTACCCTATGCAATCCATACTTTTTCAAGTAGAGGAACATTTTACTTTTCCAATCAAAATAGTTGTAGGGTGTTAATATAGGAATTGTTGATTGATCCATTTTAGGTAGAAAAGAAGATTATTTGTGAGTGCACAAAAAGGGAAAGAAAGTTTCAAAAGAGACACCAAGAGACAAACCCCCTTTCCACTAGTCTCAAAAATTACCCCCCCCCCCCTCAAGATATTACAATGTTGGCACTTTATGATTAGTGCACTTACAAAACCTTTTCCAAGATACAATGCTTAATAGGCCCACAATGACCAAAATTATAAATTTTAATACATAATGAATCTAAGATAAAATATGGAAAAATAGCTCTATAGTTGTGTATCTCTCTTCAATACCTTTCCAATGCTTATTCGTTTCCAAGAAATGGAGCTCAGGGGCGAAAGTTATGGCTCGTTGAAGAAAAATGCAACAACTTCAACTTACAATATCTGATATAAATGGAAACATTTATTTTCAAAACCTTTCTCGATGGAAATTTCTTGTCTCCAGATTTCCAACAATATCTCATTTGTAGAAAATGGACACCGTGGTGAAAAGTTATGAATTTAAAAAAACATAGTCTGAATTTTGCCTGTAGGGACGACCCCCTGCCAAAAATCAAATTCATCTAAAATAGATTTTTTTTATATGAGAATAGAGTTTTTTGGGCCTTTTGAATGCAATTTCAAAGTTCATTTGGGCCGAAAATACTCCAATAAAAAGGTGTTCACAAATATGAGCTTCAAACCCCTGTTTGTAACTTTGTCAAATGATCTCCAGTTTAGGTGAAACAAAAGCCAAATCTGACTTTCTCGAGCCTTATGGACACATTGGAATAGTAAAAATGTTGCTAGTATAATCATAAATGTTGCAATCACCTGGATCTCACAAAACATACATGCAATATGAAGAGGTTATTAGATCATTGCAAATCCTTTCCGATTCTCCAGATCGTTCAAAACAAAAGAGAAGAGCACACGAGAATTCGCAAGATTTTTACAAGAAACTCAATCTCTTAATTAGGAATCTATGAACTTATATTTCTTAAAAAAAATCTTTGATACCATGTTGGAAATATGAAATAGATTGAATAACCTAAGGAAATTTTTAAGAGAAAATCAAAGTTACATAAATTGGAAAAACATAAGAATGCAAACTAGGACTCTGAGAGATTATGGAATGTTGATGTGACAATAGGGCATTAAGAACTTCCAAGATGAAAAGATACAATGAAAATATACATGAATAATGACTGCATACATCAAGGTGCATCTATGCCAAAGTATGCAACAATGCAATAGGATTAATGGATGCAAATACAAGCTAGGTAGTGAGTTTATATAGAACTTAGGAGAGGAGGTAGGTGGAAAATTTAACCAATAGGAATCAACCAAAAAAAATGGAGATGGACTACCAAAAGTGGAGATGCCCACCAAAAGTGGAAAGTATGGACCACCAAAAGTGGAGGATGCCACCAAGAGTGGAATGTGTTCCACCCTATAAGGAAGGTGACACCACATACTTACCTCCTAGTAGTAAACTCACTTTATTATCCTAAGCAATCTTAATTAAGTGTAGGAAAAACCTAGGACTAAGGGAAAATAAATTAACCCGCTAGGAAAATAAAAACCTACACCAACATCATTGATGTTAGAGGATCAATCACAGGTAGAATGGTGAAGTTTGATGGAGAGAAAAACATGTTTTGCAAAGTTGCAATATTGCATTAAAATTTGTACTATTATCATGAAAAGTTGTCATGATTTTATAGAAACTATTTGCGGAAGGTTGTAGAGAAAACTGATATTAGATATGGTTTTGGTTTTTTAAGTACATTTTGGATATATGATCTACATGTTTAGATGATAAGTAGTGAGCTCATAATTGAATTTTCTTTACTCTCGACCATTACTGGGGTTTTGCAGAAAAACCTTAAGGGTTTCAGCCATGACATTAACAGTGATTTCTATTTCCCAATTGACTAGCTATAGGGGGTCTTCGGTCACTTAAGTCATAACTTAAGCCTTGAGGGTCGTTGTGCAACCAACCTCTCGCCCTAGTGATTATTAGCTCAACGGATTATTAAAGTTTCCTAAGTCTGGCACTTAATACTTTACCTAGCTCGATCAATGGTAGTGATCAAATCTTGTAGATCAAACAACTAACATTACATCACAAAGACCCTTCGCATTGTAGTTTCACTTTCAATAGCATGTAGCTAAATTGCATTATGTGATACATGCTTTAGAAGATCAACAATGAATTGGTGAATAAAGATTAGGTAGCCCCCATGCACTTGTAAGATTAAATGGTTGATGTCAGCTCAAGGTTGTAAAATCACAAAATTCCACCACATGTCTAGTGGGACTGAGCTCAATACTCTCTGCTTTGGCAAGATCAACAGACAACACACAAGAAGTCACAGATCAACAATTATTGGGGCATTGGTTTTTTGATCCACTTTGGCATGAATAAAATTATTATATGTGAAATGGTGGAAAGTGTTCACAGGTGATTACATCACATAGTTTATATGCATTGCATATCTCATTCAATAAGTGAAAATCCAAAATGTGTTAAGCTATGAGTGTGTGATGAGGATCGATAGTGCAGATTTAAAGTAGAGCAAACGGTTTTCATTATTCCATGAAAGGATTGGTGGGTCCTCATGTTAGCTCTGTGAGAACACAGTATGTCGATGTGTGTCCAATTTGATGTAGTAATCAATCATTGCATCACATAGCTCCTATGCATCACATCTATTAGTCTTTAAGGATAATGTGAAAATGTGCTAAGAAAATGGTATGTGATAGAGATTGATGGCACAAGCTTAAAGGTAATCTCATCTGATGATTGTGTTTTAAATTTAAGGTGATTGAATGTTGATCATCATATCATGGTGTGAAGTTGTAGATCTACGACCATCATTCAAATATTTGACTCTATCAACATCTAGGCAGTAAAAAACTATGCAAATAGTGGAAAGTGGTGTAACCAACATAGAAAGCAAAATTAATTGCTAAAAAGCTAGATTTTTAATGGTGGTTGAGAGGTATGATAGAAAATAAGGCACACACAGTTAGAAAATATGATATAGATCAAATCATGCAAGTATGGTCATTTACTGCAAATCAAATGCCTGGGTTTGATATGCTACAAATAGAAAATACATTGAATTATGGTGGTGTTGGACTCAAGGGAGCACTAAGAGGGGGGTGAATCAGTGTTCTACAAATCTGAACTTTATTAATATGATAATTAAACCATTTCAAGATTAAACCAAAGAAAGATGCAAACACACAAAGTAATCATCCACAACACTATAACATAAGGATTTTTACATGGAAACCCTATTAGGGGAAAAACCATGGTGGAGGTTAATCCACAATTTGAGTACTCAAATATAAGGTTTACAAAAGGGAATGCACTTGCATTCAGGCACACTGCCTAGAGCTCACTACTCAAGAAGAAGGCTCACTGCCTTACAAAAGTTTAGATTAAAACCATCTGAAGGGTTGAAATGAAGTAGTAGCATCTACTTATGCCAAGTTATAGTTTTGGTTAGGCTCATGGATCAGATTCTAGCTCCTCAGTCTAATTATGTTTTTCACTCTGCTCTGCTCTGCTCTTTTATGCAATTCACAACACAAATCCATGCACAGATGAATTTGGACCACTATCTTGTTGATTTTTGCATCATACTCATATAGTTCGCATACTACACATTTGCATCTACAAAATCATACTACCGATCTCATATATATATATATTTGTTGTCAAGGATTTTTCATTCATATGTCGGCTTATATAAAACATAAGATACTTTTCAACTGTCGGCTAAATCCACCACTAATTATTTATGTGTATCCTCCAAAGTTGATTAAGACATAGAGAGGACCCAAATAAACATTTTTGAGCATAGAAACATTTAACCAATTACTTCTTAAACATATGCAACGACTAATTTCGCCAAGTTGGCCTTCTAGAACAAATAATCAAAAAATTAGTGCATCAAATCTCCTAGATCGTACACCAGTGAATGCGCATCAATATAATCCTTGGATAAGGTAATAAAAACATCAAAAAACCTTCCTCTAAGATCCATAAATCAAAATAATAGTCTAGTGAGGTATTCAAATCGACATCTTTGCCTTTAACCGAATGCCCTGTTCTCCATTCTGTTATGTCGGTATGAGCCAATACTAGACTGTAGATCGGATGAGTGACTTTAGGTTGCCATCAATGACAACACCAAAAGCCATATGCCAACATGTGGTGCATGGATTGAGGAAAAAAATTATGTCGGTGAAGAAATTTGAGACAAGTCAAGCAGAATAGTGACAATGGTTAACGACTGAGAGTGAATATTGTGAGAAGAGATACCCATACCAAATATTGATCACATCATCTAGGATATGCATTCAGAGTGCAAAGTAGAGAGATTAAAAAAAAAGGTAATACAAAAGAGAAGAGAGGTATGTAGATGCTAAGTTAGCATTAGAGAGAGAGGAAATACTTGTAGAGAAGAGCAAAGAATGAGCAGTTATAGAACAAAATTGTAACATTGAATTGGATTTATTTGAATCACTTGTAAACATGAGTTGTAGCTCCATAAATTTCATTGTAAATTTGATTGGTTGGTGCCATTAGAAAGTTAATTTGGTGCTAAGTTAGGGAGTAGGTGCTTCCTTAGAGTTGGTGCTCTTAAATCAGGGGATCGGTGTCTCCTTAGGTTGTAACTAATGAGGTCTTATTGTGAGGTTGGATTAGGACAGTAGATCCTAGTAGCTATTCTCACCATGGTTTTTCCCATATAGGGTTTTCCACGTATATCTAATGTAATGTGTACTTGTGTGTGTGTGTGTGATCTTTGTATGCTTATTTAATCTACATTAAAAGTATTTAAGGATAAGTTTTAAATGATCTACTGATTCAACCCCTCTCAATAAATAGTTGTGTTCCAACACCTCTTAACAAAATTCTAATGCTCCTTATTAGGGTTAGACATAAACCTGCTCAAAAATCCCACTACTTGGGCTATATCTGGTCTAGTGCAAACTATTGCATACATCAAACTACCAACGACACTAGCATAAGGAAATTTAGACATCTCTTCAAAAATCATTATCAGAATTAGGAAACGTGTCTAAACTCAACTTAGTACCAACCAAAAATGGAATATTTATTGGTTTACAGTCATGCATACTAAACCTCTACAAAATGGTATCAACATGTTAGAAGTTTTTGTCATTGATTTCAACACTGATGGTTGTCATTGATGTCAACACTAAGGAGATTGTTGGTAGTTGTTATTTTTGGTGTCAACATTGTGTGTTGATTGTCTCGCATGTCAAAGATTGTTATATGTGATTGTCATTTATGTCAACATTGATTATTGGAAGATGGTTAGTCCTCGACACTGATTATCATTGTTATATTCAGCTTGGGCTAACAATGGTGATGAGGTTCATGGTTGGATTTCATGCCTTATCTAAAGAAGTGATGAAGTTCATGGTTGGATGTCATTCCTTATCAAAAGAAGAGTTGATTTCATAATGATATATCAAGATGAGGATTAGAAGCATGACTAATAGTGGAGAGATGTTGCTAAAGGTATATATTCTATCTTATGCTCTCTACTGATGTTCCTAATGAATTATGTGTTACTGAAAGAAATCTCTAGCCTCTGCAAGTTGCTTAAGTGATTTTTCTTTTGAACGTTTCATTAAAGTCTGTTTGGGAGAATGCTCTGCATTCCCCCATTGTAGATGATTTGGTATTGCGGTTTGGTACTCAATACCAATGTTCTATGGGCATTGCACTCCTATCTTTTCAGGTCACCAGTATTTTCAAGGAAATTTTTGTGAATTCAAAAGGTTGGTAGTGTTGTTAGTTGTGCAGATTGGCCCAAGAAGTGCTTTGCATTTCTTCGTAGTGATTTATTTTCTCCTCTGGCTTGGTGAATGTTCTCTCAAAATTCATGCAATGTCTCAATTCCAATCTCATGTATTGATGTGGTCTACAAGCTTATATGTTAATGTCATATCTCATGTTTATGCATTATATGCTTCCTACATAAAGTATTTTATACCTATTTGATCTACAATGGTTATAGATGGCATGGAAGTATGAAAGAAGTGTATGTAAGTGATGTTCTCCATGTTCAAGGAACATCCCCATGTGATCCACATGTTACTAATTGGTCACCTTGGTGTTGTATTGCATCTTGAATTGGCTTTCTTGGTCTTTTGTGGATATCTAACCGACAGGGCTTGTTCCTTTGCTTGGGTTGTGTGCTTCGGGGGTTGTGTCGATAATGGAAGATGTGTAATGATAGATTTGGGTCTTGACCTATTAGAATCATAAAGTAAAATGAAAAGGTAAGGAAAGAATCTAAGAGAGTATGCAATGGAAGAGATTTACCAAACACTAAGAGAGAAAGAGAGATATTTTCCTTCAATAAATCAAACACAAGCTCACCAAAATGCTCCAAGAACCAAGGCAAGAACACAAGGATTTGAAAGGGGAAAAGCAAGAAAAAACCCCTTGTGAATAATAAGAATAAGGCACAAAGCCTAAAGAATGAGAGCAATAAGCTCAATACAATAATGAGAGCAAGAAAAGAATGTGAGAAGAAATGAGAGAATGGAGAAGATTGTTGAGCAAGTGTGTGAGAGGCATCTCTTAAGTAGAGATGAGTGGTGGAGTTTGCATGTAACTCCCATCTCCTATGAATGCCACATTCCTATTGTGTGTGTGACAAATGTGTGATTCCTCTTAAGGAGGAATATCTATTTTCCTTATTAAAGGGATTACAAGAAATGACATGTCCTCCTACTTGGACTAGAGGACAAATACAATATAGGATACCTTGGTTTATCCTTTTAAATACATATTTTCACCAAGGAAAGATTAATTTCTAACATGACCTATCCTTTTTGGGACTCTATCAAGTAAATGAAATTAGAAGTATATTTTTGAGTTGACTGGTTTGCTTCAATGTTTCATCCATACTTTTCTTTGATGTTGAATTAGGTCGATGTGCACCAATGTCTAAATTGTTTTGGATCGCATTGCAAGAAGTACTAAAAAAAAAATTGGTCCTCTATCTTTATGATAGGACCACATTATGATTTTTCATGGCCAACTAGTTAAATTCATTGTTTATTCTCTTCTTGACCATCCTAATTGAAGAAATGAAGTGTTGTGGTGGATATAAATGCAAGATCATTTCAGATGCAACAAGATGGAGACGTGTACAAGAGAAAAGAAGTGTGTGTGTGTGTGTGAATTGTATTGAATATACATCAAAGATAATGCTAAATATTGTGAAAGGAAATATCAATTGTGTTGTAATGCCTCGGTCAACAGAGTGTTGTGCTGTCAAATCATTGTAATTATCTCTAAATCATATTATATCTTGCTTTGAGATATGAATCTCATCGTGTCCTTGTATCTTTCTCTTGAAGTTGTGTTGTCTTTAGCTCAATAAGTCCTTTGTATCTTGCTTTAAGACAATGAGCCTTCCTACAAGTCTATTTTGGCAGTGAACCTTATATTATGAGTTAACTCTCACCATGGTTTTTCCCTCGTTGGGTTTTCCACGTAAATCTGGTGTCTCCTTGTGCATATGTGTGTTCTATATTTCCTTCTCTTTGTTTTTGACCTTATTATTGCTATATGTTACTTTGGTAAAGTTTGTTGAAGTTGATAAAGGTTCAAATTGCTATATTTTATTTTGCTTAAGGTTTTATCTTTATTTGCTAAAGGATTTTGAGTTGTACTAAAAAAATTAAGTTCCAGAAGAGGTTAAGTTTTGTGTAGACTGATTCACCCCCTTCTCAGACTCAAGAAGTTCTCAAAAAAACATACTTACTTTGACTTAATCAAAGATTTCTATGAACCTGATCTCTACTTATCTCCATCCCAAGTATATATTTTGCAACCCTCAAATCTTCCATATAAAATGTGCCAGAAAGTTGAGTCTTAAGCTCCCTAATCATCACCTTGTTGTTACCCATAAGAAAAATTTCATCAATATATAAGATAATGATTAGTTTCTAATCATCAATAACCTTAATGCAAACATAATAATCCTCCTCACTCCTAAAATAACCCAACTTCAATGCAAAGACATCAAACTTATAGTACCACATCCTCGATGATTGTTTCAAACCATATAAAGATCTATTTAACTTGCAAACCAAGTGTTATTTTCCTTTCATAATAAAACCATCAAGTTGTCACATATAAATTTCCTCCTCAAGATCCCCATGCAAGAAAGCAGTTTTAACACCTATTTTCTCTATTTCAAAATCATAAGCATCAATAATAGATAATAGGAATCTAATAGAAGTTAACTTAGCAACAAGAGATAAAATTTCATTGAAATCAACTCCCTCTCTCTAGGAATAGCCCTTGGCCACCAATCTAGCCTTGCACTGCTCTAATCAACCATCTGTCTCAAACTTATTTTTAAATACCCATTTGCAACCAATGAGCTTCCTTCCTTTGGGAAAACTCACAAATGTTGCAAGATGGTGTGTCCCTTGGTCTTCCTTTTCCAACATGGTGCTTGGGTTTGTGACATGTCTTAACCACCTCCTATGGATCTTACATAAATTTGGTGGTTGTATCGAGCATTGATAGGTCGATCTTTTGGTGCGACGATAACCACCAATGTAAAAATTAGTATTAGAGTTGAGGTCACAGGTTCAAACCCCTCTCTTGCAATGGGGGGATTTTTGCAAGATGGTGTGTCCCTTGGTCTTCCTTGTCTAGCATGGTGCTTGGGTTTGTGACATGGCTTAATCACCTCCTGTGGATCTTACATATATTTGGCGGTTGTAGCGGGCATTGATAGGTCAATATTTTGGTACAACAACAACCACCAATGTAACAACAAGATCCTAGGTATCACAACTATCCAAAGCCATCATATCCTCCTGCATGGCTTGCATCCAAGACTCACTTACTTCTAAAGAAAGACCCTCATTGTAGGATCTAGGCTCATTATTAGTACTCAACAAATAAAATACATAATGGTAATTAGACAGGCTATACCTATCAACTGGATTTCATTATCTTGTGGATCTTCTCAAGGTAGGAGTAAGGGTCTCTTGTTGCTCTTCTTTTTCTATATGCTCATCATGTACATCATCTAAACTCTCTGAACACTCTTATTCTTTTCCATCCTCAAATAAATTTGATTGTTCTTCCACATGTGCATCTTCCTGCTTCTCAATGTTTGTCTCGAAGTGCATTTTTTTTGTCCTATCTTTCTCCTTTGGTTGTTCTTCACCTGAGTAAGCTTTAAATCCCTAAAAAATCACATCTCTAGAGAAAACCATTTTATGGATTAGTGCATTCCAAAGCTTATATATTCAATCAATTCAATGCCCCTTTTGTCATTTAGATAAAACAATGAAACACTTATTCTATGGTTGTATAATTACTAAAAAAATTAATGATTTTTTAATTTATTTTAGAGACTTACCTACCTTATTTGGTCATCATTTGAGATAGAAATAAACTTTATTTGGAGTGGTTCTAAAAAATTTGGTTGTTGATTTTGTTTTAAACATGTTATTCTATTACACTTGTGAAGAATCAAATATTTAATTGTGTTATTTGATTCTTCTATATTTGTCCAAAAGTCATAATTTCAAGGCTTTACTAGATAATATATTCTTCTAAGTTACATAATTATCTTCTCAAGTATATGTTATGCTAAAGACTAGCATGTTGGAAATTCAAGGTAAAACTTGCAACAATATGAACTTAAGTATGTGTTTTCAAATTCAAAATTATGTATTCAAGATTACCAATATTATGATATGTGATTAGCAATACCACAAGTTGTGAATCACAAGTGACACAAGATATACATAGAGAAACCCTCGTAGGAAAAAACCCCACACCCAAAGAGGTGAAATGTTTGTATTAATCTTCAAGAAAGTACATCAATGCAACAGTCCTCTTTGTATTCTAAAAACAATTCATTACTTTGACAGCCTGCAAACAAACTCATACAAACCACCATCTCAATGCTCTAATATATAGAAGTTTGTGGGAGAGAGAACCACAAATGTTATTGAAAAACAACAAGTAAAACCACTTCTCATGCCCCCCTTAGTGGCCAATCCAAAAACATGGTGAAAAATATTAAATGTTCACTTGGCCTTCACATGGGCTCCTAACCCATAGCTAATGAAAATTGGTCAACATCGAGTGCTCCATAACTCTCTGACGGCTTTGACAGCTCAAACCCAAAACATGCAAGCTTGGGCGCCCAACCTAGGATAAAATACAAATAACATGCAAGAACATGCACTTTTTTTGGTGGTCCCCACCCAAAAGTTGGATGCCCAAAAGGAATATGCTCCTAGGATGCTCTGTAACCGTCGTCGTAGTGGGTCCACCTCTTTAAATGCAATTACAATTTGTCAGAAGAAAATAAATAATAAATATTTTCCCCCTCATGTGGGTGATCCCACAAAACTATTTTACAATTTCGTTGAGGAAGCAAAATTGAAAAAATTGCCTTCATGAAAAAAAAATGGGTTTTGGGGGGGGCGGGGGGGGGGAGGGTAAGTGCACCAATCTGTGACACAATTTTGGCTCTTAAGATGCCACTTTTTTTTCTGAAATCAGGAAAATCTGATTTTCACGAGAAAATGAAGATAGTTATGCTCAAAATTTCAAGATGTGGAAAAAACAAAAGTTGAAGTGCTTTGAGTCTAGTTTCTAAGCTACTAATGTTTTTTGAAATTAATGAAGATTAAGGGTCTCAAAAGGGGGGGGGGTGGGGGCAAAACAAGTCATGTTTTTATCAAAAAAAATAGCATAGCGCCTGAGGGCTCCCCCCTTTTTGGTTAACTTTTTTTTAGAATTTCAAAAATCCCAATGGTGAGAAATTAGCTAACACTATGTAGTTTATCCTCCTTCAGATAATTTTTTTAATGAATATATAATATTTTATGAATTTTCAAAGTGGACACATCCTGAAAAGCTGAAATTTGAGCGTGCTCCCCCCCAAATTTTTTGCAAACTAATCAAAAATTGAGTTTTTTTTCATCATGTGTAGAATGGAGTCTAGTTTCAAAAAACGTAATTTGTTTCACATTCCCGATGAATGTGTAAAAATCTATCCTAAACCTAGCACATGTTGGTATTTTCCCACAAACGAAGGCATTTACAATAGAAGCCATGGATCAAAACCTTAACTAAATCAAAATAAAAAAAGAATTATATATTTAGATAGCTGAGATAGAGGTTAACGCTATCACGACTTTTTTTATAAACTTGCATTGAAAGATGTGCAAATGAGACGAGGAGCACGGATGAAAATATGAGAAAATTTGACAAATCTTGTTAATTAACACGTCTAAAGCAGGCCATTTGGCGAGCGCCAAATGGCCTGCTTTGCACAAAACTAGATTTTTGCTTTCTCTGTCAGGGAAACTATATACATGAAATAAACATTTAAGTATAAGTTGACATTTACATATGGAAATTTACTTTCTTATACTTTAAGTTATATTTCATGTATATATAGGTAGGATGTTTGAGAGTGGTTTCAGATCTCTAAGAGTTATAATGCAAATTCTAGTTTTTGGAAGATCTTAAAAATTTCAGACTTAATCAAATTTCAGTAATCAGCATTGCAAATTTCAGTAATCAGGAGGTCAAATTTTAGTACTCAAGAGGTCAAACTTCATCTTTCTTTCTCCATCTCACTCATTTTCATCTCTTATTCTCTAGACCTCTCTCTCTCACTATCTCCATCCCTTTATCTAACAATATCTTCCTTGAGCTCAAGATCTATGTCTCTACATATCTATCTCTCTCCTTCCCTCTCCAATATCTATCTCCCTCCCTCTTTCCCTCTCTACATTTTTCTATCTCTCATCCCTCTCCTTTTATCTCTATATATATCTCTCTCTACTCTCTATACCTACCTATCCCTCCCTCCCTCCCTCTTCTCTCTTTCTCTCTTTTTGCTTCCCTCGCTCTCTCCTCCCCTCTCTACTCTCTATCTTTCCATTCTCTCTCCTTCCCTCTCTAGTTCTCTCTATCTCACTTCTCTCTCCTTCCCTCCCTCCCTCTCTAATTTTCTCTCTCCTTCCCTTTCTACTTCTCTCTATCTCACCTCTATTTCTCCCCCTCTCTCTCTCCCTCTCACTTCCTTTCACCCAGCTTTTCTCTCTACTTCTCGCTATCTAACCTATCCCTCTATACATCTTTCTCTCTCCCCCCTCCTTCCCTCTAATCTCTCCACCTTCCTCCTTATCTCTCTAATTTTAAGCTCCATCACACATCTCTATCACACATCTCACTTCTCTCTTTCCCCTTCCCTCTCTACTCTCTTTCTCTCTATCTCACCCCTCTCTCCCTACCTATCCCTCCCTCCTCTCTCTTATCTCTCTCTCTCCATCCATACCTCTTCCTCCCTCTCTCCTTCCCTCTATACTTCTCTTTATCTCCTCCTCCCTCTATCTACCTAGACCTCTCTCTCCATCCCTACCTCTCCTTTCATATCTACTTCTCTCTACCTAGGTGTCCCTATATACCTATTTCTCTTTCCCTCCTTGCCTCCTCTCTCTTAATAGCTCTACCTTCTTTCCCTCTCTACTTCTCTCTCTCTCTCTCATCTCTACCCTTAACCCTAAACCCTTAAACCCTCTACCCTGTTAGAACCCAAAAAAAATTCATTAAAGAAACCTGAATGATTTTCCCTTTTGGACCTAAATTTTCCATCAATACCCTAAAGGAGTTTATTCATTTATATCCATTACTTTCCTATCTTTTCATAATATTTCATTTACCGCCTTACCCCCATTTAATTTCTCATTATTTTCTTATCTTTTCCTTTAAAATTCATTTCTCCCCTTTCCAAAAATGCTCATACATTTTATACATCTACCGCTCCCTTAGTGATCACTCCATATCTTATTCACCACCCAACCGCAGCTTCCCACAAACCAGCCCATGGTATAGCGGTAAAGATCAGTCAAGGAAACCCTTACCGTTGCACCACGGAGGGTAATCTCGAGGGCCATGGTAGAGCGGTAGTAGTTAGAAGGCGGTGGTAACGGTCAGCAAAAACAGTCGGCGGCTAAACAATTAGGCACAAAAATTTTACGGCACCACTGCGTGCGGTCTAAACATAGACCGCGATATCACGGTGGTCGATAAGTCACTGGCGCGGAAGCAATGTAGACAATCACTGTGGTACTGCACACGATGAGAATGGTGACTGCAGTAACCTGTCAATGGAAGGTCAAGGCAGGGAGCAAGACAGCTACCGCGGTACCACGAATAGTCTACAGGGAGACTGCGGTAACAGTCGGGAGAAGACCTTGAAGGTTAAGAACGCCATACCACCGGGTAGAAAGATAACAACCACGATATAGCAGTAAACACAATAAAGGCCGCATACAAAGTTTACCGCGTTACAGCGGGTATAGATTCTACTGCGCACGATATAGCGGTGGTAATTTGATGACCACCAAGCTGACCCTCTACCGCACAACCGCAGACTGTTTGAAGGCTATCCACGGTAAAGCGGTAGGGAGAAAAATTTAAAGGGTTTAGGGCAGCGGTATAGGATATAAGTCATTTTTTAGCCTTTTTGAACAACAGTAAAGGAATTTGAATGATTTTGGATGGGAAAAATGAATTTTTATGGAAAATATAGGAAAATATTCGATTCAAATAGGTAAAAGACCTTAGGATTTTCATGAAATTTTGGGTTCTAACAGGGTTAAGGGGAGAGGGGAGAGGGGAGAGAGATAGAGTGAGTGAGTGAGTGGGTGAGTGAGTGAGTGAGTGAGTGAGTGAGTGAGTGAGTGGGGGTAGGAGGGAGAGTCTTGAGAGAGAGAGAGGGAGGGAGTGGGAGAGAGATAGAGGGTAGAGGGTTAAGGGTAGATGGTTAAGGGTTGAGGGTAGAGGGTTTAAGGGTTAAGGGTAGAGGGATAAGGGTAGAGGGGAGAGACATAGAAGGAGTGAGTGAGTGAGAGAGACTTGAGAGAGGGAGAGGGGGTAGGAGGGAGATAATTGAGAGAGAGAGAGGGAGAGGGAGTGGGAGAGAGATGGAGGGTAGAAGGTTTTAAGTGTTTAGGGTTTAGGGTTAAGGGTAGA
>CM021103.1:64073740-64299937 GCA_007115665.2 Sequoiadendron giganteum
TCAACCCTCAACCCCTAAATCCTAAACCATTAAACCCTCTACCCTCTACCCTCTACCCTCTACCCAATAACCTCAACCCTAATCCCTCAACACTTAAACCCTTAAACCCAATTAAACTCTCTACCTAATCCCTCTCTTAGGTATGTCACTCACTCACTCACTCTATCTCTCTCCCACTCCCTCTCTCCCACTCTATCCCACTCTATCTTTCTCCCTCTCTCTCTCTCTCTCCCTCTATCTCTCTCCACTATACCCTTAACCTAAACCCTTAACCCTTAACCCTTAAACCCTAAACCCTTAAGAACTCTGCCCTCTACCCTCTACCCTCTATCTCTCTCCAACTCCCTTCCCCTCTCTCTCTCTCAAGTCTCTCCCTCCTACCCCTCTCCCTCTCTCAAGTCTCTCTCTCTCACACTCTCTCTATCTATCTCCCCTCCATCCTTAAACCTTAACCATTAAACCCTCTACCCTCTACCCTTTACCCTAAACCCTTAGCCCTTAAACCCTTAAGCACTCTACCCTCTACCCTTAACTCTACCCTCTACTTCTCTTTATCTCCTCCCACCTTCTCTTCCCTAATACCTCAACCCTATACCCTCAACCCTTAAAACCTTAAACACTCAACCCTATACCCTAAACCCTCAACCCTCAACCCTCAACCCTCAACCCTCAACCCTTAAATCCTAAACCCTTAAACCCTCTACCCTCTACCCTCAACCCAATAACCTCAACCCTAATCCCTCAACACTTAAACCCTTAAACCCAATTAAACTCTCTACCATAATCCCTCTCTTAGGTATGTCACTCACTCACTCCCTTTATCTCTCTCCCATTCCCTCTCTCTCCCACTCCCTCTCTCTCACTCTCTCCCACTTTGTCTCTCTCCCTCTCTCTCCCTCTCTCAGATATCTCCCTCCCACTCTCTCTCTCTCCCTCTATCTCATGTATCTCCCCCACCCCCTCCATCTCTCTCGAATCCCTCTATCTTGAGTACTCCCTCTCCCTCCCATTGTCTCTCTCTCTCCCTCTATCTCATGTATCTCCCCCCACCCCCTCCATCTCTCTTGAATCCCTTTATCTTGAGTACTCCCTCTCCCCCAAGTACTCCCTCTCCCTCCCACCCCCTCTCTATCTCTCAAGTCTCTCTCACTCCTTGTATCTCTCCCATCCCTCTATCTCTCACTCCCTCTCTTAGGTATCTCCTTCCCACCCCCTCTCTCCCATTTTGTCTCCCTCTCCTTCTCTCTCAGGTGTCTCCCTCCCACCCCATCTCCCTCCCTCTCTCTCACTCTCTCTCTTTGTCTCTATGGATTAGGGTTTAAGGGTTAAGGGTTGAGGGTTGAGGGATTAAGCCTCACTTATCTCACAATCCCTCTCTATAAGGCCTCACTTACCTCCCACCCTACTTTCTTAGGTCTCTCCTTCCCACCCCCTCTCTCCCACTTTGACTCCCTCTCCTTCTCTCAAGTGTCTCCCTCCCAACCTCTCTCTCTTAGGTTTCTCCCTCCCACACCCTCTCCCTTCCCCTCTCTCTCTCTCTCTCTCTCTCTGAAGTCTCTCCTTTTCAGAGGAACATATTTGGCGAGTGCCAAATGGGTTTTACCTTGAAATGGTAAAAATAAGGGTTGACCTCATGATTCAAGCCCACATTCTCCTGTGTTTGTCTGGTTCAGTGCTTTATCCGAGTCAGAAATACCTTTTTTTCTGTAGTTGACTTCATATTGTACCAATCTATGCTTGATCCATCACCTTTTTACCACCAATCTGCATGGTAGACAATGTAGAAGAAGATATTTTGAAGTTTCTACATCATTTTACATTATCTGAGGTAATATATTCATTTTGATAAATTGAAATGTTTGTATTTAGTATATTTGTTTTTTTTTTTTTACAATATAAACTAAATTTCCTTAATGATTTTATTAATCATAACAATTGGACTTAGAATTCAACATTGAATTAGATGATATTTGCATAAAAAAGTTCAATTTTTAGATTTGCATAAAAAAGTATAATTTTTATGAGTTTGAAGAACAAAAAAATAAAAACATGACATTTAATTAACATAAATTTACTTATGAATTCTATTTGCATTGCTTATAGTAGTCCATTTTTAGCATGGCTAGTGGAATTCACTGTATTTCATTCTTTTTTCAACTAATTTGGAAAACTTTTATTTTCATCTAATTTGGAAAACCTCATTGCCAAAGAAATAGTGAATAATGATAAGATATAGCATCACAAACCCTTCTTTGAATCCATATTCTTCATGACTTTGTTGACAATCAAAAATTTGGTTTTGAGAAAAAATAAACACAAGAGTCTCTAGTTTTCATTTAGGTGGCAGCAATTTATACCCTAGGTTTGTAATTCTCATTGATTTGTTGTATTGAATGGTTTCCACCCCTCTATGCATCAATTTTTTTGTAAAATGCATTACTTACTTTTGTTCTATGTGTGTTTGTTCACATGTAGCATTCAAGGTCATGCCGAGGAAATGATCGAAGCCTCTAACACTAGAAGAACGTGTCGTTAATAATGCAAGGAGAAGAGAATAAAAAAATGTAGCTTGTGAAGCAAAGGAATTGGAGCCCATACAGCCACAAATTTTCGTTCAATCTAAGAGAGATATCAAATTGGAAAAACAAAGGGCACGAATGAGAAAAGTTCGTGGAAGGACAACAATGGATACAGAAGTTGGGGGCACATCATCAACCATAGGTGAAGCTCAATGTACATCTCCAATTGAAGACACATTGACAACAACATGTGGTTTTCCAAGTACATTGGAAATCACATCTCCAATCAAAGACACAAGAGTCTCTAGTTTTCATTTAGGTGGCAGCAATTTATACCCTAGGTTTGTGATTCTCATTGATTTGTTGTATTGAATGGTTTCCACCCCTCTCTGCATCAATTTTTTTGTAAAATGCATTACTTACTTTTGTTCTATGTGTGTTTGTGCACATGTATCATTCAAGGTCATGCCGAGGAAATGATCGAAGCCTCTAACACTAGAAGAATGTATCGTTAATAATGCAAGGAGAAGAGAACAAAAAAATGTAGCTTGTGAAGCAAAGGAATTGGAGCCCATACATCCACAAATTTCCGTTCAATCTAAGAGAGATGTCAAATTGGAAAAACAAAGGGCACGAATGAGAAAAGTTCGTGGAAGGACAACAATGGATACAGAAGTTGGGGGCACATCATCAACCATAGGTGAAGCTCAATGTACATCTCCAGTTGAAGACACATTGACAACAACACGTGGTTTTCCAAGTACATTGGAAATCACATCTCCAATTGAAGACACACCATTAAAAACATTATGTTTTGAAAGTATATCAACAAACACATCTCTATTTGAAGGAACTCCACAAATGACATCTCAAGTTGGAGGTACAACATCGTTTACATGTCAATATCAAGGTATGTCATCAATTGCACCTCCAATTGAAGGTACACGATCTATCCCTAATGTTGTTGACCTTCCCAATATTGACACAAATTTACATTTGAGAACTCCTCCTAGAGTTTTGCATATAAAACCTACATTTTTTATTGATATTGATTCCAATGTTTTGAAATGGATGCCTAATAAGATTCCAAAACGTACATGTCAAAGATATGCAGAAAGGATATGGAGTTTGTTTTTTGTGAAGCTAAGTGAGGGTGGAAGATGCCAACTATTTGTTGAAATGATGAGGCAACTCAAATTTAGGCCCACCATGAAGGCTCTTGGGCTAAGAGTTTTGAATGACTCAAGTGAAAATTCCATTGTAAAGAACTTGATGAGTGCATATGAGAGTGTGGGTTCTACCTCATGCACGAAGGATAGTTGTGCCACACGATGTGTGATGACAACAACACTGTTAAGCAATCAAACAAGGAACAAGGTGAACCTTACAAAGGCAAGTAATTCTTTGAAAATAAGTAGATCATCTCTAATGAGAGCCAAAGGAAGGCGTGAAAGAGTGGAGGATCCAAATAGCAATGAGTTATGGGCATTTTCGGGTAGAGTGCCACGGAAAGACACAAGAATTGCTCAAGGCTTGAGATCTTTAATTGTGAATTATTGGAAGGATAACACAAGGACCTCTCCTAATCAAAGAGATGTTGTAAGAAGGAGAATTGGTAGTATAAACCATGAGCCACATCCAATGCATTATTTGGATACCACTCAAACCCAATTTTTTCTTGATTTTGTACAAAAGTTTCCTGAAATTAAAATATGTCAAAGGTATTTTGAAATGCTAAAGCCTTTTTATGTCAAAATAAATCACACACGCACTACTTGTTGTTGTAGGGTTCATATTGAGTTTTCTAACCATTATGATTTTTATCGACGTATATGTGTAGATATGCATACTGGCAATATTTTTCAGGAATGTAACATAATGCCTCCACCTAAATCATCAAGGAAATTTTTATCTTCCATTTTATGTGAAAGAGAGGATGGTCAATTTTTTACAAAAAATCATGTTTGGATGGCACATGTGATCATTGTGGTGGCATGCAACATTTGCCAATTTTCCAACACATGGCTAGTACACACACAATTGGAGACAAAATTATGGAATTTGGCAAATATACAACAGTGGCATACAGCCTAAAAGATGGGAAAGAAGCAAAGAAGTGTGAATTGGTTAGTGATAAGATTCCAGTGTATCAGTTTATGGGAATTTTTAGTGATCGGGTGGTTTATGATTGTGCAATGCATACACACAGAGCACAATGGTTGGACTCATAGTTCAAGTTATGCAAGGACACATTTCCACTTTGTCATATCGTTTCAGTTGTTGACTTCATTGAGAAATACACACTACAACCATAGAACGAGGTGCAATCACAGTACTACAACTCTGTGCAGATTGCTATATTTGTACATATAGCATTCATTCATGCAAATGATAGTACAGAGGAAAATAGGAAAGTATTGAGGGAGTATCACTTTTAGATCAATGATCATCGCACACATTCTACAGAGTTTGTTCAAGGTTGCTTTCATATGTTCTATGTCGATCTGGCTAGCAAGGGCATATCATTTAGTCAGCATATCATATGGTTAGATAATTGTACATCACAATTCAAGAACGCCAAAATGTTTTACTGGTTGACCAAAATGCATAGGATTAGTGGTGTTCAACATATGTGGAACTTCTTAGAGGCCAGGCATGGAAAGGGGGAGCATGATGGAGCAGGTGCATGTACCAAAAGAGCCCTAGCAGGAGAAGAGTTAAAGTGCACAAACAATGTAAAGTTGACAGATGTAAGATCAATTGTCCAGTGGTGCAATGGTTCAATGGGTCCAGGTAGTGAAGGTAATTCTTTACTTCATAGATTTTTTCATTTAGTAGATGATACTAACATTGCAAAATATGAGGATTGTTGTACACTAATAGGATCGAGCGAGCTACACTCTTTTAGAAGCTCCAATGTAGGTACATGGACTATCCATACAAGGAAGATGGCATGCTTTTGTTATGCATGTACACTTCAATCATGGAATGATTGCGAGTCAACACAGTGGGTTGATGAATGGTCTATAAGAAGTCTAACCCCACTTGACACTTATCAGCTCCCGACGGCTCTACAAATCACAAAGATTCAATCATCCATTGACTTTGATCATGTATCGTACCTACTAGAACCAGGTAATATATCTTACTTACAAGTTTTATTATGTTGCTCAGTAAATAAATCTAACAAGATGAACATATCAATGCAGGGCTCGTTTATGCAGTGATTGCAGATGAAGACAATGAAGAGGGTATAGGATATTACCTGTGTCGTTGTATCGAGGCCAAAAAGAAATTGGAGTCCCCAGTTATAGATGAAGAAAACATAGAATATCCTATAGGTTCGGTGGTTGTTACTGGAACATGGCTTTGAAGGTATCCAGTTAAGAATGTTGTAGTTTGGTTGTTTGAGGACTTCAACACGCATCGAAAAATTCTTCACTATTCAAACCTTGTCGTCGCCACCAATGTTCATTTGATAAAATATAAGGGTAGACCTACGAACAAGAACTTGTGGAAAGTGCGTGAGTCTGACCACGAGGTAATACTCAACACAATAATGACTAGAGCAAGCCTAGATGGTTCCCTGGATTGATTTGTAAGTATGCACATTGAATTTGTAAAGCCATGTTATTGATCACTCTTTTGGACCAACACCTTGCAATAAGGCTTTTTCACGATTACTGTTTGATGTCATATGCATTTAGGATTGTCATTGATCCTTTTTTGATTGTGACTGTAGGTAATACTGAAGTTTTTCAAAGTATATAAGAAAATAACAACATCGGTTGCTGGTGCAAGTGTTCAGTGGTAAGTGAAACATCGGTTACTGGTGCATTTTTTGGTTGTCAATCTTCTCTTTCTTTTCCATCTCCTAGATTTATCAGATTCTTATATGCTGCACATTTTATGTTAAGCCTCTTAGTGATATATTTAAAATTTATACGTAGGGTCATCGAGAGATGATAAAGTAGCGAAGGGGCACATCACCATTGTAGGACCTTCAATCGACCTCCTTATCTAGCATGCATGAAGGTGATAGTAGGTCTCGTCAACTATATGACTGACATTATTTAGTTATTGCTCTTTTAATGATTTTTATGTGAGTCTATGTCTAAGATTGAGAGGCTTTTATAGGTTTTTTGTGGACCAAATTCCTATGATACTAAACAACCATAGAGAGACTACTACCCGTGTGTTTCGTAGGGAGCAGGGGATGTACATGTTTTGAACCATTTTAGAATGCAAATAGTTGGGCTAGCTGAGGTGGAATGGAAAAATGAAACTAGGCAGCAACTCCTTTTGTCCTTTTCTCAAGTACAATATATTTCATGATTTGTGTTGGAAATGGGAGGATTAAATCCCTGCATGTATTGCTACAAGTATTGACAAATGGGAAGATTTTCAAGATGTTCTTCCATCACTATTGTAATATTTGTCATTGACTTACTGTATTTTTTGATATATTAAAATCGTGAGAAATTAATACATGCAAATGTGTAGATTTCTTAATATATGGCTCAATTAAATGTGTATATTACATTTAAAATTAGTTGTAATGCTTCATGGTTTACATTTAAAGAGTTAATTGAAAACTCCACATTCATAAGGACCTATTGTTGCATACACAACCATAGCTCTTGGAGTCTTGAGACACTGATTGACATAGACTTGACAGTTATAGGACATTGACTGTGGTGAGTGAATTTGATTGTCAAACACTTTATGATCATACACTCACTGTACTTAACAACTGATCACTACTCATTTCTAATTTGTCCTTTTCATTTGCACATTGCCATGTATAGTGACCCTTCACAATTCCCTTGTGTTCATAAATTCATGATGCTTGTCTTAATGAATAACCTTCATTTAAATATATTTTCCTTTGATGAAATGATGACTGTCTTCATACCTAAACACGCGAAATCACTCTGAGCTACGTTCAACCAGATCGATCCCTTAAGGGTCCAAAGTGCAAAATAGCTGCAAAATTCAGCATGCTATTAATCGAACACCGTGATGCTTAGAAACTTCTCATCTAATCCTACAATATCATGTTGGGCTCATCTACAATAACCTCTCTCAGTTTTCACTATCTCGAAGGCATTTTCCTGTGTTGGCGAATTTTCACTCGGGGAAAAAGTTGTCAAATGCAAGTAATTGAAAGTTGCAAAGTGGTGCAACTTTCATCCTGCAACTCGTGTGACCAAACGGACTGTTCCAACGCATCCGATTGGGTACGTTTATGCTAGGCACGGTCCTCTTTCACACCCAAACACTCAAAATTGCTCTCAGCTATGTTCAACCAGATCGATCCCTTAAGGGTCCAAAGTGCAAAATGGCTGCAAAATTTAGCATGCCATTACTCGGACACCGTGATGCTTAGAAACTTCTTGTTTGATCCTAGAGGATCAAGTTGGGCCCATATATAATAACCTCTCTCGGTTTTCGATATCTCAAAGGCATTTTCCTGTGCTGGCGAATTTTCACTCAGGGAAAAAGTTGTCAAATGCAAGTAGTTGAAAGTTGCAAAATGGTGCAACTTTCATTCTACAGCTCGTGTGACCAAACAGACTGTTCCAACGCATCTGGGTGGGTACTTTTACGCTAGGCATAGTCCTCTTTCGCACCTCAACATGCAGAATTGCTTTGAGCTACGTTCAACCGGATTGATCCCTTAAGGTTTCAAAGTGCAAAATGACTGCGAAATTCAACATGCTATTACTCGGACACTATGATCTTAGAAACTTCTCGTCTGATCCTATGGGATCATGTTGGGCCCCTCTACAATAACCCTGCTCGGTTTTTTCTATCTTGGAGGCTTTTTCCTATGGTGGCGAATTTTCACTCGAGGAAAAAGTTGTCAAATGCAAGTAGTTGAAAGTTGCAAAGTGGTGCAACTTTCGTTCTGCAGCTTGTGTGACCAAACAAACTATTCCAATGCATCTGGGTGGGTATGTTTATTCTAGGCATGGTCCTCTTTTTCACCTAAACACGCGGAATCGCTCCGAGCTACGTTCAACCAGATCGATCCCTTAAGGGTCCAAAGTACAAAATAGCTACGAAATTCAGCATGCTATTACTCAGACACTGTGATGCTTAGAAACTTCTCATCTAATCCTACAAGATCATGTTGGGCCCATCTACAATAAACTCTCTCAGTTTTCGCTATCTCGAAGGCATTTTCCTGTGCTGACGAATTTTCACTTGGGGAAAAAGTTGTCAAATGCAAGTAGTTGAAAGTTGCAAAGTGGTGCAACTTTCGTTCTGCAGCTCGTGTGACCAAACGAACTGTTCCAACGCATCCAAATAGGCATGTTTATGCTAGGCATGGTCCTCTTTCGCACCTAAACACGCAGAATCGCTCTAAGCTACGTTCAACCGGATCGATCCCTTAAGGGTCCAAAGTGCAAAATGGTTGTGAACTTCAGCATGCTATTACTCGGACATCATGATGCTTAGAAAATTCTCGTCTAATCCTATGAGATCATGTTGGGCCCCTCTACAATAACCTTGCTCGGTTTTCGCTATCTTAGAGGTTTTTTTCCTATGGTGGTGAATTTTCACTCGAGAAAAAAGTTGTCAAATGCAAGTAGTTGAGGCATATTATCAAACAATTCACTGCCTTGTCTATGGCTTGTCATGGCATTCCATCACCATGAGACCACTTTTCTTTAAGGCATTTTTTCAAAAAGTTCAATGGCTTGTCTATGCTATTGCTTACTATTATGCTTTCATAGATTCTTTCCAAGCATCCATAGCTTGTTCGAAAACATCTATTTTAGGCTTTTACCCATAGCAAGAAGGCAATGAACTATTTGATAAAATGCTTTGGTAGACATATATGAAAAATGTCGTAGCATAGACAAGGGAATGAACTATTTGAAAAAATGCCTCAAAGAAATGTGGTCTCATGGAATGCTATGACAAGCTAAAGCAATTGGCAGTTGCTCCTAGTTATTAGTTATGCAATGTGAAGTAATTGCATAATTGCTTAGGTTGACTTTGTAAAAATCTATATTGTAATTGAAATTTTGTCATCTATCAGCATCTAGTTATTCGTTATGCAATGTGAAGTGATGCTTTGAGTTTGAAAGATGTGCAATGCATGAATAAAAACTACAAAAATCTATTTTCTACATTTCATTAGTTAAACTCTTTATTTTATTTGCTCTTTATATCTCTATGCTATGGAAATGCCTTTCGATTTCAAAAAAGATAGTTTTTATCTCTTGTTATACATTTTTTTACGTTTTTTTATCTCTTGTTATAAAAAGGAGCAGATATACAATGTTAAAGAAGAGTGAAAGCACAACTAAATTTATCATTTCAAAGCAATTTTTTTGATGCATTTTTTTAAACAGTTCACTGCCTTCTCTATGTTATTGCCTACTATTATTCTTTTGATATATTTTTTGAAGCATCCATAGCTTGTTCAAAATCACTTGTTTTAGGCTTTTAGCCATAGCAACAAGGCAGTGAACTATTTGAGAAGATGCTTTGGTAGACATGTATGAAAAATGTGGTAACATAGACAAGGCAAGGAACTATTTGAAAAAATATCTCAAAGAAATTTGGTCTCATAGAATGCCATGATAAGAAAATGCAATTGGCAACTGCTCCTAGTTATTAGTTATGCAATGTGAAGAAATTGCATAACTGCTTAGGTTGACTTTGTTCAAACTATATTGTAGTTAAATTCTTGGCATCTATCAACATCTACTTATTAGTTATGCAAAGTGAAGTAATGCTTTGACTTTGAAAGATGTCCAATGCAATGTAATCAATGACATGAATATAAACTACAAAAATCCATTTTTTACAATTCATTAGTTAAAATATTTATTGTATTTGCTCTCTATATTTCTATATGCTATGTAAATACCTTGAAATTGCATTTAAAAGGCTTAATAGGTCAGTTAGGTGGTATTTGCAAAATCAAGTTGTGAATGAATGGTAATTAAGAGCAAAATTGGCAAATTGCCATCTTAGAAGTCTAACAAAGGGTGGTTATGGTGGTTGATTGGCTCAAGGGGTAGTTGGAAGGTGGTATCAAGATATATTGTTGTAATACCTCGAGTTGAAGGTTGATTTTGTTCAATTTCTAATAAGAAAATATACTTGAAAACGCTAATCATTGGTTTTCTTTGTTTTCCTGAATTTTCTTTGCCTTGCACAGGCCCATACAAGTCTATCATGACTTGAGGCTTTGGATACTTGATTGCATATGTTTTTACTCTCATTGCATCTATTCTAAAGGTTTGAATCCACCGTTGGTGTGTGTGGGATCAACAAACTTGGTTACTACCTATTTTCTGTGTTAGGGGTTTTGAGGGCAACACCATGACACATTAGCCAATCCACCTACTGTTCTGACCCTGTTGCTTGGTGGATTGGCCTGTACCATGATTAGTTTGGTGTATGAATACTTTGGAGGCTGAGAGAATGAATAAACTCAGTGGGGTGTGAAGTTCTAATGTTGTTCAGGGGTGTTTCCACCATGAAAGTAAGGAACTCAAGTACTGAATCTGAGAAATACTAAAAGGAATAGGATTGTGAGGTCTTCTAAGTTAGGGAAAAGGTATTTTGGGGTGTTTGGACCTTTGGAAGGATTGGGGGAGGTCTGGAGTTATGAGTTTCTTTAAAACCCTTGTTTTTGTGAAGGTTTAAGACGGTTTGCGAGTAGAGGAATAGAACAAGTTCTTGGGGCTCTTAAAATGGGAGAATCCTAAGTTTGGTGAGAATCTCTAAGGGTGTTTCAAGTTTCCTTGGTTTGGAGGTGATTTTGTGAGGGGGTTCCTTTGGAAATTAGGCCTAATTGTGAAGCTTAGAGCGAGGGAGGTGTATTGAAAGTTCATGTTGGTCCAAAAGAGTTACTATTGGTTTTGGCATATGTTGTGTAACCCTAAAAAGGGTATCTTAATCCACCTTTAAATGGTTGGGTGTTTTGGAAAGGTTGGGAGAAATTAGGCTTGGACTAGGTTTTGAGTTTGGTGTAGGAGCACCTACACCACATCATCAATTTTTTTTATTTGAATACATCAATAGGGAAATGTTAGTGTCTTTAGGTTTATTTTGTCTAATAAGCTTTGAGAGATCAATAATAATGCAAATAAAGGGTGTTTTGTGTCTTAGAAGTCAATTAGAAATCATATAAGTTGTAAAATGCTGACAAAGCAACTTTAACACAAACAAATGTAATTAAGGGACCAACTAATCCCAAGATGGTTATGGGAGTTGGGGAAAATATGGTTGTTGTAAAATTCTTTAAAAATCCTTACCAAGGCTCGAATGAGAGAGTGGAAGAATTTTTCTAACAATTTTACACAATAAACACCACAGTTTTGAGCAATTTTCTAGAAAAATAACGTTTTCTTGATCTTTTTGAGTGTTGTACGGGCACATACAGGTTCTTCATGGTCTTATAATTTTAGAGGATGTGTCTATATGTTTTCTAATTCATTTATTTTTTATTTGGTGTTTTAACTCTTTGTTTGTAGAGAGAACCAACACAAACAGTGTATGTCCTAGTGTTACTGAATCAAGGGTTTGAGGGGAAATTTGTGATGTAACAATCAATCCACCTATTGTTTGCTATTGTATCTCGATGGATTGATTGAAAAAATGTTATATTAAGCGTGTCAATTCATTTTGGAATAAGGAGTCATAATTATGTGGTGTTTTTGTGACTGTTCTAAGATTGAACAAGGGTTTTCCAACATGGAAGTGAGGAACCAAAGAGAGGTTTTTAAGAATTAATGCTTGTAAGGGTTATGTGAGGGTCTGATGAGTTTGTGCAGAAGTATTTTGAGGTGTTTGGGGCTTTTGAAGTGTTGAGAGAGGTTTGGAGTTGTATGTTTCTTTAAAACCCTTGATTTTGTGAAGGTTTAGGAGGGTTTCTTGGGTTTTGTGAGTTAGAAGCTCTGTAAACACAAAATAATGACAAAATTTGAGGTTTTTCACTATGACCTAAGACTTTCCAAGGCATTTGGATAGATACCTAAAGTTGGAAGGGTGGTCCCTTTGGAAAAAGGGGCTAATTGTGAAGCCAAAATTGAAGTAGGTGTGTTGAAAGTCTATGTCAGTCCAAAAGAGAGACCACTAATGCTTTGGTATGTTGTGTAGCCTTGAAAAGGGTATCTCAATCCATCTTGTAATTGTCTAGTTTTTTTGGAAAGGTTGGGAGAAATCTGCCTAAAACTGAGTTTTGAGTACTACAATAATAACCAGTCACAAATGTGAGTTTTGGAAACCTTGATGAATCTGACTTAGGGATTGTTGTCAATTGATTCAATTTTCATTGTATGAATTTTGATGGTCTTTTTAGGGCCTTGGTGGAGTCTTGTTGTTCATTTGCAAGGTTGAGGAGTTGAGACCCTTGAGGATGGGTTGATGCCTATTAGGCTGAATCATTATGAAGAAGAGTTCTTGATTGAGAATTGACATTTCCATTGTTGTGAGTCTTCTCCACCTTGGCTCTACATCAGAGTGCTACAAGGGTGGATTTTTGGGTAAGGTGTTGAATGAAGAGTTTGGTTTGATGGGCCTTTGAGGTTGTGTAGATTGCTCAAAATAGGTTGTATTAATCTTGTTAGGAGCCCCTTGAAGGCAGGTTGTTAGACTGATTGGGTTTGAGCCTCCTTGCCTCTGCATCGGTGAGGCACAAGTAATTGAAGCATTCCAAAGGATACAAACCACCATGAATGGAGCTTATTTAGCATTCGACGATAATTAATTAAGCATTAGATGTAAACAAAATCCATGCCTACAACATTCAAGCATACAGCTTACACGATACACATGATAACATCATTCAAGAATGGCAGTAGCAAACTAAGAATTTCTTTAATCAAAAATCCGAAAGGCTATACAATGATATATATTGATAAATGTATATAAATATATCCAAAAAAACCATATAGGCTTAGTACAAAGGAGCCATTTGGACATAAAATATCACATATATATATCAATAGTACAAAACATATGTTTCAAAATGCCACATAGGCATACAACAAACAACACTAATACATAGTCATTTCCCTCTAGGGGAAGGAAATAGATCTCGTGTTGCCTTCGAAATTTGGCTGGATGGAGTGACTATTGCTTGTCTTGTCTTTCGAACACGCCCGCTACTCCTCCTCTCTTCACTCTAGACCTTCAACTAATATAATTAAAAGTAAAGATGTTAAAACATAGAAATTGGATTATGGAATGACATATAACAAAATATAATCACTTACCACATACATCTAGTCATCATGCACATTTAAAGCATCACCATGTCCACGATCTGGAGTGACAACCACCTGTAGCAACCATGAAGATAGAAATTAAACTACATAAAATTATCATGAAATTTTTCTATAATAGACCATAAAAGAGAAAATATAATGTCAAATCAACTAATCTATTCCATACCTCTCTCAATGGATCAGAACTGGCTATTGTTGTAGCAACTCCATGGTCCATCGTGCCACCAACATCACCAGGGCTTTCTTTTGTCAATTGCTGCAAATGAAACGATATCTCAAGTATCATGTTGATATAGGATAACATAATGTGACATGATCAAGGAATACTTGAATGCAATGTTAGTGTTTCTCATCAATTTTTTAGATTTGTATATATGCAAAATTATGAAAACTAGTTAACATAGATTTACAACCCTATTAATGAATAAAGGCTACCTGAGTGTATGTTGTTTGAGGATATGAATCGTGAGGTGTGGAGGAAGAAGGTGCACCAGGAAACTGTTTGAAATCCGAAGCATGTTATGAGACAAACATTCAAATATAACATTCAATTGTTCAAATGCAATAATAATATCTTTAATACTAGTTGCATACTTGTGGACTCATTGTCGAGAATGTATAAGGGTCTGTAGGAATAGAGCATCCCTCATGAACAGTGCAACCTTGAAATTTCATCATATCAAAATTCTACTAATTTAGTTATTCTTAAATTTCAAAATATATTTTAATAAACAACATCAAAATAACTTGCTAAATTTTACCTGAGTGTCAATGTCGAATGTATCATTCAGAATATCATTTGTGAAAGCCATTGCCTCTGCAACTAATGTAGGCTATGTAGTTGCATCACGAGCACCCTGATAATCGTGCGTGCAAACAACACCACAAGCGCCACAATGGTGGGGTGGAGCTTGGGGCCTACACGTCTCCTCCACACTAGGCTCTACTAAAGGACTTGCACACTGTAAAATGGTCTGGGTGAGTGAGCCAATCAACTTCATCGTGTCCACCTCTACACTATTCTTAACAATGGAAGGAACAACGACATGCTCCACCATGGGTCTGCTCAAGGCTCTCGGTGCCAACTATGGATTACGTTGTGCAATAGGTCTATCGTGTGGGGAGCCCCCACCTCTACCCTGAAAGTCTAAGATGTCAAAATAGTTTGGCATTTTATTGAAGACAAACTCACAATAGAGTTTCCTCAAAAATTATTGCGGCACCTCATGGTTATTGCATGGAGGTTGGTCAAATACCATCCACCACCACTCCCAAAATTTGTTTCTAATTAAATCATGGTGGCACCAATGGATGGGGAACCTCCTCCATGCATGGGACAAAGGTTCATTGGTTTTTGGGTCTTTAAATAGGGCACACAACTCGGCTTTGCTAATTTTTAGTTTTTTGACATTTGCATATGACAAACCATTAGCATAAAATTGCCTCATCTCATCTCTCTTAGTTGACCAAAAATTTATTTGCTCGCTCATTTCTCCTACATGAGTTAAAATTGACTTCAATGATTCAGCAATCCCTCTCCTATAAGGGTGGGTTTCGACATGCTCGGTTAATCTTGCAATTAATTGTTGAAAGTCTCTTTTATTGTTTTCAATTTGATTTTGAATATTTTCTTGTGTTCCTTGAGGATGCCTACGAATTGATGGAGAGGTTTCGGGTTGTTCTTGTATAGGAGGCTCTTGATGAGGGGGTGATTGTGAATTCTCAATGTTTTGAGGTGGAGATTCATTCCCTGAGAATTAGAACAAATTTTTATTATAAAAATCTATTTAAAGTTGCATTCCAAATCAAATTCGAAATAAATAGAATAAAAATACACACCTCTTTGCAATCTTCGACTTCTCCGATGTGTTGGCAGCATTCTCGTGAAAAATGGCAAGCTAAGGATGCAAAGAATGGAGGAGATTTGGTGAGCACGATTTGCAGACCTGAAATCTCCCTTCTCAAGCCGTGGTTTGAAGACAAAATGAGGGTTCCAAACCCAACTTTTGCATTTTATGTCTAGAAAGACATTTGGCGTGTGCCAAAGGCCTTATTTCGGGGTTTTTTTTATCATTTTTTCAATTTGGCACTTAAATTGTGTCACAGATTGGTGCACTTACCGAGGGGTTCGAACAAACTTAGGGTCTGAACAAACCCAATAAGGGTTCGCTCAAACCCCCCTTCGAGCGAACCCTATTAAATGTTGGGTCCCACATATCTCACATTTCCCTGAATAAAATATAAAGAGAAAATTTGTAGAAAGGGGGGTTAGCTCAAACCTGGGTTCATTTGAACCCCCCTTTTCCCCCCTTCTCCCCCTCTGGCACCAAAAATATCTAGATTTTTCCCTTTGAAGCTCGAGTTGAGGATGAAAATAGAGGAGACTTCACAGACTCAGCTAGATGATGGTAGTCTTCAGAACGAGTTATCCATCAAAAATAATTTTAATATGTTTTGGTTTTATTATGTATTTGTTTTTTTAGTTTGATTAAACATAGGTTTTTCATCGAAAATCAAACTCTTTGTTTTGCACATGTGGAAAAATAACAGATTATCAAAATAAAATTCTAAAAAATATGTGCAAGCTAGGTATTGATGTCCTTGATCCAATAAAAAAATTTGAATTTCGATACATACAAATTTTTTTATGTTGTATAAGGTCTGCCTATGTCTGAACTGTAATTGGTTTGACTTCAAAACTTGATTAAGGAAAAAATATTCAATAACACACTATGAAACCAAATGAAAGGGTTAGATATCATAGTTACAAATCTAAATTAAAAAAAAATAGAATTTTATCCTTCATAAAAAAAATTATGTTGTATACAACGAGCATCACTCCTTAAAAATGGTGTTTACTGATAAAAACTAGTTTTTGAAGGAGATGGAAAAAGAAGTGCAATTTGATTCCAATTTTTTTGAATTTTTTTTTTTTAGAATCTACAGAAAAATGTCACAAATCACTAGTTTGCATCATCTTCAAGCCCGAAAGTGAAGATTTAGTTAAAAAAAATTAGGTCAATGTCCAGTTTGGCCAAAAATTGTAAACCAGTATTGTGGGATCACCCATGTCCTCTAGAACACTTTCAAAAGAATGTGGAGACACACTATTGTCAACTTAGGATAGCAATTATAATGTCACCTATCTTAACATTCTCCCACTTGAAATTATACATTGCAATTACATCCATGAGATACAAATAAAACATATAATCAAGTACAGTGATCAAGGCCCATGGCTTTCCTACACCAAGAGAACTTATTTGTGGTCACTGGCTTTGTGACAAAATCTACAAAATTATCCAAAGTGTCAACCTTCTCAATCAAGATCTTACCATTCTCAACCATTTCTCACACAAAGTGATACTAAACATCAACATGATTAGTATGAGCATCATACATAGGATTTTTGGCTAAACATATGACACTCTCACTGTCAAATCCAATCCTCACTATCCTGCAATCAAAACCAATACCATTACCAAGTCTCTATAACCAAACCATCTTTTTAGAGGTGTGTATAGCAGCCTATATACTCTGCTTCAGTAGTGGACAATGCAATTGTAGGTAGCCTCTTACTCATCCAATTCACTGCACCTCCAAACAAAGTAAAAACATAGCCATTAGTGCACCTTTGACTGTCCAAGTCACCTTCCCAATTTGCATCAACAAAACCCTAAATGTCCAATGACTTAAAAACATCATTAGTACCATGATAAACCAAACAGTAATCTGAAGTACCACATAAATATCTAAACACCCTCTTAACAAAAGTCTAATGCTCTATACCAGGGTTAGACATAAACTTGCTCAAAACTCCCACTACTTGGGCTATATCTAGTCTAGTGCAAACCATTGCATACATAAAACTACCAAAAACACTAGCATAAATAACATTATACATCTCTTCAAAATCATCATCAAAATTAGGACACATGTCTCAAATTGATACCAGCCAGAAATGGAATATTTACTGGTTTACAATCATGCACACTAAAACTCTCCAAAATGGTATCAACATGCTTACTCTGACTTAACCAAAGATTTTTGTGACCTAATCTCTATTGATCTCCATCCCAAGGATATATTTTGGAGCCCCCAAATCTTTCATATCAAACGTGCTAGAAAGATGAGTCTTAAGCTCCCTAATCATCACTTTATTGTTACCCATAAACAACATGTCATCAGCATACAAGAGAATGATTAGTATTTGATCATCAATAACCTTAATATAAACACAATGATCCTCTTCACTCCTTAAAAAACTCAACTTCAATGCAAAAGCATCAAACTTCTAGTATCACGTCCTGGGTGACTATTTCAAACCATATAAAGATCTCTTTAACCTACAAACCAAGTGTTATTTTCCTTTCATAACAAAACCATCAAGCTATCGCATATAAATTTCTTCCTCAAGATCCCCGTACAAGAAAGTAGTTTTAACATCCATTTTCTCTATTTCAAAATCATAAGCATCAACAATAGATAATAGGAATCTAATAGAAGTTGACTTAACAATAGGAGAGAAAATTTTACCGAAATTAACTCCCTCTCTATGGGAGTATCCCTTGGCCACCAATTTGGCCTTTTACTACTCTAATCGACCATCTACACCAAATTTATTTTTAAATACCTACTTGCAACCAATGGGCTTCCTTCCTTTGGGAAAACTCACAAGATCCCAGGTATCACAACTATCCAAAGTCGTCATCTCCTCCTGCATGGCCTTGATCCAAGGCTCACTTTCTGCTGAAGAAAGAGCCTCCCTATAAGATCTAGGTTCATAGTTAGTACTCAAAAAATAAAATACACAATGGTAATTAGATGGGTTATACCTTTCAACTGGATTTCATTGTCTTGTGGATCTTCTCAAGGTAGGAGTAAGGGGCTCTTGTTGCTCTTGTTGCTCTTCTTCTTCTATATTCTCATCTTGCACATCATCTGAACTCTCTTAACCCTCTTCTTCTTCTCCATTCTCAAATCCATATGCTTGTTCTTCCACAATGTGCATCTTCCTACTTCTCAATCTTTATCTTGAAGTGCACTATTTTTGTCTTATCTTTCTCCTTTAGTTGTTCTTCACCTGAGTAAGTTCTAAACTCCTTTAAAATCACATCTCTAGAGAAAACTATTTTACGGGCTAGAGGATTCCAAATATTACAACCTTTTACATTCTCGACATAACCAACAAAGATGCATTTCTATGCTTTTGGATCCAATTTAGAACACTTCTCTTGAGGCACATGAACAAAAGCCTCACAAACAAAGATCCTTAAATTTGAAACAAAACTTTCTACCTATCCACACTTCATAAGGAGTTTTATCACCAAGAGATGAACAAGGAGATCTATTAACCGAATAACATGCAATACTTATAACTTCTTCCCAAAAGCATCTATCAAGTTTAGCACCACTCAACATGCTCCTAGCTTTTTCCATCAAGGTTCGGTTCATTCTTTCTTCTACCCCATTTTGTTGGGGTGTATAAGGAGTAGTCTTTTTCTGAGCAATGCCTGCATGCTTACATAACTCATCAAATTCCTTAAAATAATATTCACCCCCATTTTCATATCTCAATACCCTTATCTTATAATGTGTTTTCTTCTCAACTAAGGCTTTAAATTATTTAAACTTAGTGAAAGCATCAGATTTTGCATGCATAAAATAAATCCAGGTGTATCTTGACACACCATCAATGAAAGTAACATAATAATGCGATTTTCTACAAGAGTCAACATCCACTCATCCAAACACATCTAAATGAATGATATCTAATAATCTCTTAGCTTTATTAGTTCCATTATGAAATGATGATCTATTCCATTTACCAAACACACAATGCTCACAAAAATTATTTTTGCCAATAGAATAATCAGAAATATTGTCAACCAACTTTATATTTAAAATATTCTTAAGACCCTTTTCACTTATGTGATCCAATCTATGGCCCACACACATTTTCAGTGCCAGTTACATTAGTAGAGTTACAAAAAGTGGAGGAATTTAGCCTAAACAAAGTCCTTATCCGAGATACTTTAGCAATCACCAAACTCCCTCTTACCAACTTGCAACCAAACTTATCAAATGTCATGTATGCATTCCAGAATAATTCAAGTTGGATGCTAAAAGTAAATTTCTTGAAAGTCTTTGAATATGTAAAACATCTTAAGGGTTTTAACCCTTTCATTGTTGAAACACAACTTTACCTTTCCTTTATCAACAATCTTCTTCATATTTTTTTCACCAAGGAAAACTTCTCCCCCATCATAAGATGAATATGAAGTAAACCACTCCTTGTGAGGAGTCATATGATAGGAGCAACCTAAATCAATAAGACAAGCATCATCACTAATAGTGTTACAAGAAATAAACAAAGCATTAGAATCACCATCGTTTGAGGACTTTTCCATGGAAGTATCTGAACTCTTTTTATTGTTTTTGCACTCCTTCTTCACATGTCCTCTCTTACCATAATTCCAACACTTTACTCTGCTCTGCCTAGGGGTTTTAGAATATACTTTAGACTTGTCTCTCTTTTTATCCCCTTTAGGCCTTCCTTTTTCTTTGGACCTTACTTGCACATGCAATACATCTTGGGAGCTTGTGTTCATGGAATTTCTTCTCATCTCTTCTGGAAGAAGTATAGCAATGAGACTATCCATCTTTGATTTTGTACCACCACCACTTATGGAAATAATTACATTTTACCAAGATTTAGGTAAAGATGTTCAAAGAAACAAAATACATTTATATTCTTCTTCTATCTTAACATCTACAGATACAAGCTGATTTATAATCATATTAAAAGCATTTAAATGTTCTGCAACAAAATCACCATCCTTCATTTTCACAGAATACCAATGTATTTTGAGATATAATTTATTTGTTAAAATTTTAGTTTGGTAAATTTCACCTATCCTCCTCAACAACTTGTATGCAGTTGATTCTTTTAAAACATTCAAGAGGACAAATTTGCAAGACACAACTAAATGGTTCCTCATGCCTTCTTATCCATTTTCTTCCAATCTTCATCAGACGTTGATTTTGGTTGGACTTTTCATTTGAAACTACCAACCACTAATCTCTCTCTCCAAGGAGATTCTCCATCTTCAACTTCCACATCTCGTAACCAGTGTCATTGAATTTCTCAATATCTAGACAAGAGGTAGAAGCCATGGTTTACAATCTTCTTCACAAATATACAAAACCCACAATGCACAAGCTCCCACTACAACCAAAAAACCTTCAACACTTAAGATAAAGGTGTCCCTCTCTTAGCATAATCATTAGCTCTTATACCAAATGTTGGAAATTCAAGGTAAAACTCACATCAATATAAACTTAAGTATGTGTTTGCAAATTTGAAATTATGTATTCAAGATTACCAATATTATGATATGGGATTAATAATTGTAAACACAAAATCAAATCAATAATACCACAAGTTGAGAATCATAAGTGACACAAAATATGTGTGGAGAAACCCTTGCAGAAATAACTCCACACCCAAAGAGATGTAATGTTTGTATTAATCTTCAAGGAAGTACATCAACACAACAATCCTCTATGTATTCTAGCAGCACTTCATTACTCTGGTAGCTTGCAAACAAACTCATACAAACCACCATCTCAATGCTCCAATTTATAGAAGTTTTTGGGAGAGAATACCACAAATGGTATCCCGAAACAACAAGCAAAACTACCTAAAAAAACCCACACCCGAGCCTTAGTGGATAATCCATAAACATGACCTAAAAAATATTAAATGCTCACATGGCCTTCACATGGGCACCTAACCCATAGCCAATGAAAATTGGTTAATACCAAGTGATCCATAACTCTTTGATGGCTTAAACCCAGAACATGCAAGCTTGGGCACCCAACCTAGGATACACATGCAAATAACATTGAAGAACATGCACTTTTGGGTGGTCCCCTCCCATAAGTTGGACACTCAAAAGGAATATGCTCCTAGGATGCTTTGTAACCGTCACCATAGTGGGTCCACCTATTTGAATGCAATTACAGTTTGTCATAGGAAAATAAATAATAAATATTTTTTTCCCCTCATATCCTCTAGAATACTTTCCAAAGAACGTGGAGACACACAATTATCAACTTAGGATAGCAATTATAATGTCACCTATCTTAACATAACAAGGAGATTGTCTACTAGCTAGAGTAGATCAACTTACAAATCAACCAACTCCACTCAACTAGTACACTATAAATAAAAGAGTTATGCATATCGAAGTGTTTGGATATTTTTTGTAATCAATTGTACAATTTTATGTACTCAACACGTACCTGTGGATATCATATGCTCTTTCTTGATTAATCATAGGTTGTTTTTAAGACTTTGGTTCTTTGTAGCCTTGTAAAACATTTATGTATAAAAACCAAACAAACAAAACTAGACATGGGATATCGAGATACATTCATAAAATTAGAAGTCAACCTAACACAAAGTCTAAGATTACTTAATATTTATATAAGATACTCCCATCAGAACTTTAATTTGATGGTCATATGATTATATTTAAACAATTTTGTTGTAAAATACAATTTAAATTTTAGGAAGCCTGTATCACATAGAAGGAGAGATTTTGGATAAACTATCAAAAAAATATAATTTTTAACTTAAAATAATTAGTTAATATGTTTTCTTGTTAGACTTCTAAATCATTTTTTTGGTATGTAATTTTAATTTATACATGAAATCATCATGAAAATTTACTCAATGATAAAATCGAGCTCAACTTCTATCTTCATACACTCATTACATGGTCTTCTCAATCATTTTGTTATTCCATAATATCAATAAATGAATAATGAGATAAGCACTTGAAGAAAAAAAAACACTTCTAGAAAAAACACAGGGCCACACAAAGTATAGATAATAAAGGATTATCTCAAGAGGTTCGTATAAAAAGATAGCAGGATACTAAAAAATTATAGGATTAGAAAGCTTACAAAAACAAAATCGATCAAGTAGGAAAATTCTGTGGCACCAAGAACAAAATTTGTCACAATGCTTACCCACAATTTATGTGTCCCCACAACGAATGAATTGGTGGTTCACCACAACACGTTGACAACGAGTTCTGGTTTAGTTGATTGAATTTGTTTTTTGTTTTCTTTTTCCTTTCAGTTACCTATTTCCAATTTCTACTGGTCCTCTTTCACTGTCTCCTTAATCCTGCTTTGGCTTCTGGCCTGCCCCAATTTGGCTCAATTCTTATCTACTATTTTCGGCCTCAGAGTAGCCACACATTTCTTCTGAAGTTCATCTTGCAAAACCTAGTCGGCTGAGAATTTGGCAATATTTACATCATCTGATTAAGAATGGCGGAAAGTTTTTGCTGTTGCAAAATGAAAGCACCGCTGCAAAACGCTTTATGCGAGACCGGTTGCTTAGTGCAGAGCAACTGTTTGCTCCAGCGTTATGTTTTCCTTCATTTCGGTTTTGTATTGGCTTAAGCTGTTTGTGGATGGTGAGCTTTAGTGACTTCAGATGTTTTGGCAGTAAAATTCTAGGTAGTAATTGAAAATTTCGAGTGAATTGGAACTTTAAAAAAAATCTGAATTCATTCAAAGCTTTCGTCTAATTCAATCTGTTCATGGCCTCGGATTTGTTGCTCATTTTTTTAATTTTTAATTTTTTAATTTTTTTCAGGTAATTGTTCCGGTAATGTCTCCGGTTCAAGTGTCGAGATATTGAGCGTATTTTCAAATTTCCAGTTCAAAATTTCAAATTCTGGCATAAATTGTTTGCTTACAAATAAAGTCATGCTCGGTGAGTAATGAAAAATTTCATCCACATATTCTTATGGTAGATAGACGGAAATTTTAGAATAAATCCTTTGGATAAATATTGAACTTTGAAATATACGAAATACGTGCTATGGATTGGTCAAATAATCTTTATATCAAAATTCTCTGAATAATTATCTATATTTTAATTGGTCTTCAAGGTAGTGGTTTCCTCTATTTCGGTTTTGGATTGGCTTAAGCGGTTTGTGGATGGTGAGCTTTAGTGACTTCAGCGGTTTTGGCAGATAAATTCTAGGTAGGAATTGAAAATTTCAAGTGAATTGGAACTTTAAAAAAAAGGTTGAAATCATTCAAAGCTTTCGTCTAATTCAATCTGTTCATGGCCTCAGATTTGGTGCTCAATTTTGTTTTGTTTAATTTTTTTTCAGGTAATTGTTCCGGTAATGTTTACGGTTCAAGTGTCAAGATATTGAGCGTATTTTCAAATTTCCAGTTCAAAATTTCAAATTCTGGCATAGATTGTTTGCTTACAAATAAAGTCATGCTCGGTGAGTAATGAAAAATTTCATCCACATATTTTTATGGTAGATAGACGGAAATTTTAGAATAAATTCTTTGGATAAATATTGAAATTCGAAATATACGAAATACGTGCTACGGATTGGTTAAATAATCTTTATACCAAATTTCTCTGAATAATTATGTTAAATTTTTATTATGTATTGAGCTTTCGAAATAAAGGAATGAAAGAGCTTCTGGTAAAAGATTTTAATGGCTGAATTAAGATACATAAATTCTTTGGTAGAGTTTCTTTTCTTTGAGTTTTCAAAACATATTAGAAAAACAAATTTATAGGAAGTGAAACTTCCTGAAATTTTAAGGTGTGTTACAGAATGAAGGGCATCTTAGTCTACAGAATAAAGGGCAGTATTTGGCAGTAGGTTATGAGATCCGATTCCTTTGTTAATACAGATATTCCGGCAGGAGCAGGGAAAGCCAAACGTATCCTCAATCTGATATAATTACATGGCTTTCTATCTGTCTCTCCATGTATGCATTTTGTATACCAGTCCGATAAAACTTTACAGTACATTATAATTAGCTGTTTAAGTGAGAGCCCACCCAAACAGTGTATACATTTTATGTTGAATCGCACCTAAATCTAACTTTCCCCGCACAAGCAGCCGATATGTAAGACAAAAGGTTACCAATCATTGGCCATGGCCATTGCTGTAATTCACATTTTCTCTTTCCACTAAAAAGGAATTGACAGCTCACAATTTTGTCTCTTTCAAATCTAAGTCTTCTGTTTTATTGCGGGGCCGGGGAAGGAAGAACTAGGGGGGTCTTTTTTTTTAAATAATTTTATACAAAGATAATTATGTTTTGTTCATGTAAAACAAGTAATTAAATTTTAATGCAGATCGAATTTCATATATTTCATCAAAACGGTTAAAAAATAAATCAAATTCAATTTCACAATCTCGTTCCACCATTCAAAATCACAACAAATTTAATTGCAATTTCAATTTTATTATTAGGAATCAAATTTTACAAATATACAATTCTCATCAATCAAAATAATTTTATATGGTCTTCGACATAGTGGTTTCCTTTGTTTATTCTACATTTATAATTTGGCCTTTTCCTCTATGTATTAATTTCTTATTTCTTGAAAATAACTCTACTCTCTTGTGCACCCCCTTGCTTCCTCCTACAACCACGTGACAATTTTCTTTTGTTTTCCTAGTCTCCTCTGTTCATTCCTCCTTGCATTGCACTTTATATTCTTCTACACATATTCCAGGTCTCTTCCCACATCCATGTTGCCTAGTCTATCTTTCTTGGTTCACACATTTTCAACTTTTTATCATACTGCGTAACCTTGTTGTGTCTTTCTTGTTCAACGCTAGCTTCACACACTTGCCTAACACCCCTGCCTTCCATGTGACCCTTGATCTCTCCTTTTATAATGCAATAAACAACAAATCCATCGAATGGATCGCTTCGAGCATGTGAATCAATGCCCCTTCGGGAAAATAGACGTTTTGAATATCATAGAGTCAATGAATATTTAAATGGAAATCAAACATCTGATATCCACACCCTTGGAAGGTTTGAGATATTTCAATATAGTCATATATATGGACGCCACAATTATAACTTGCCAAAGTGTGGGTTTTCACTCCATCAAACAACCAAAGCATATGAACTATAAATTATAACACCCAACCTCAATGTGGAAGAACATCTCACCTGCAATAGAATTCAACAATCTAAATAGAGATAGAGAAGATATGCTTATCTGAATTCCTTTCTACTCATCCAAACCGTATTTGGAAGGCAATTTTCGTGTTTTGTCCGCAAACAATAAAGTCACTTAGTGACCTTTACAATTTTCTTTGTGTGATATCCCTTTCACGACAACATGGAAGCAAACAATAACCAATGCTCTGTTTTCCCTCGAGAGGTTTGTGACTCATCACCACGATCAATCGAGCCTATAGAACCGAAAATGACCAATGGTGACAAATGCCCAATGACATGACCAAAATAGTCACGACAATAAAAAATGAACATTATTTTTGGGCGATGCAAGATTACATATATGTTTGGGTGCTCCTACATTAGACACGTTGGGTAGAAGAAATATTCTATGCTCGACTGCAACTCATGAATATTTTTGGAAGCTTTGAATGGTGATCCCATGCTCATTTTTTATCCAGATTTCTTCTTCATCAATTGGCTTCTTCTTCTATCCATTGATCAAAACCTCTTTACCTCTTCCCTTTTTCACATTCCTTTGTTGCTTATGTTGTAATTTGCACTCACCTCAGTGGTCACCTCCACTTGGTTCTTCCCAATGACAAAGAGCCATTTCAGACTTCTCATACAAGCGGATATATTGTTCCAATGCTAAATTATGTTTTCCTATTAGACTCTCTTCACTTCTTTTATAATTATTTGACTACCCCTTATTCTTCTTCTCCTCCTTGTGTAAATTTTGCACCAACCCTTCATCACTTCCCTTGACCTCACTCAAAGTCCTCTTCTCATGAACTACTATCGAGTTGCTCCCAGTCTTACTTGCCATTATCACAACTTGTTCACTAGCATGAAAATAAACCAATGAACTATCTCTCACTTGTTTCTCCTTGTCCTTCAATGGACTCAAATGATACTCCCATCCTTTGTGATGGTATACATATTTTCCCAACCATCATACATAGCATGTCTATCATATTTCAAGGTCTACCCAAAAGGACATGACAAGTGTCCATGGGCATCACATCACAGTACACCTCATCAACATAATTACCAATCTAAAATTGAACCAAGCATTGTTCACTTACCATAATTTGATGATCCTTTTGCAACCAAGTGACTCGGTAACCTAATTTGGATGTCTTGTCATTTTCAATTACAACTTCTCTACCATCTCTTATGAGACCAAATTACCAGTACTTCAGTTGTCCACAACTACCTTACAACACTTGCCACTTGATTTACACACTGTTTAAAATAAACTCCGTCTTTATGTTGGCTCTGATTGTCTTTTTTTGGTTTCAAAAGAATTTTATTCAACATCACTGCCTCTCCCTATTCGGTCTCTTCTACTTGCTTTGAGGAATTCACACTCTCTTCATTAGCTTGTGTTGCATAACTCTTTGTTGTACTCTTCCTACTAATGTCTTGCTCTATTTGAGGGTATTCAAAGGCTCTATTTGAGGGTATTCAAAGGCCCTATGTATAACCTCTCCACATTGGAAACATGTGGGCCTCCAAATCCCCTTCCTCTACCTCTTCTAGAATATCCTCTTCCCCTATTATTTTGACTTGATTCATCTTTGCGTGAAATGCCATTTCCTGCTCAAAAATTGGTTTTCCTTTACCATTACTTGTTGGTTCACTTTGCATGATATACCTTCCTCTTCCTCTTGTATTACCTTGGTGTCTTTGCGATAATTTTTCTTTAGCCTTCAAGACAAATCAATATGCCTCTTCCACCATATGAACTTGCAACATAGCCAATTCATCTTGAATGTTATATCTCAATCCATTTACATACCTTGAAACCTTTTTCACACCATCTTCCGCACGTCCTTGACCTAGATATTCAACTTGTAAAACTCCTCGATATAAGCTTGCATGCTTAACTCTTTTTGCATCAATTTTTGCAATCTTTGAAACAAACTTACTTGGTAATCCTTCGACAAAAAATGAGCTTTCATCTTTACTATCATTTGATCCCAAGTTCTGATTTTATCCTTGCCTCTTTATTATCTATCAATTTTCACATGATCCCACCCCAATGACGTGTGCCCCTTCAACTTCGTGCAAAAAAGGTCACTCTTTTTGAGTACTCTATTGACTCATAGTTGAAATACTTCTCCATTTTTTATAACCAATCAATTAAATATTTTATATTCAAGCTTCCATTGTAACTGGAGGTTTCCAATCTTGTCTTTTTGTTGATCCTCGCCATTGATTTCAAAAATCTACCTTCCACTCCATCATCCTCATCCTCAAAATCATTTTTTGGTGCTTCAATCTCATCTGAACATCATCACTAACATCTACCATGTAGGTATCCCTCTTCGCTATGCTACTTACATCGATCCAATCTCGTTGTGATACCTCTCAAAATTTCCATGATTGTCATATTATCATTATTTTGTAGTCCATTTAGTGGTCCTCTTCGCTCACGTCCTCTTTGTTTCATGTCGACAGGCTCCCTACAGTCACGAGTCTCCTTGCCCTCACACTCACCCACAAAAATCTCTTCCAGGGTTCCTTCCCTCAACACAACCATAACCTAACTCTAATACCAAATAATGTAAATCGAATTTCAAATATCTTGTCAAACAGATGAAATAAGTTGCTAGAAAAATAATCGAATCCAAATTCACAATCTCGCTCCACCATGTTCAAAATCACAACAAATTTAATTGCAATTTCAATTTTATTATTGGGAATCAAATTTTACAAGTATACAATTCTCAGCAATCAAAATAATTTTATTTGGTCTTCAAGGTAGTGGTTTCCTTTGTTTATTTTGCACTTATAACTCCATCAAATTATACTCATCAAAGTTGTCGCCTCTTCTTTGTATTAGCCTTTTCCTCTGTGTATTGATTTCTTATTTCTTCAGAATAAATCTACTCTCTTGTGCACCCCCTTGCTTCCTCCTACAACTGTGTGGAAATTTTCTTTTATTTTCCTATTCTCCTCTATTTGTTCCTCCTTGCACTGCACTTTATTTTTTTCTACACATATTCCTAGTCTCTTCCCATATCCACACTACCCAGTCTATCTTTCCTGGTTCACACCTTTTCAACTTCTTATCATACTGCCCAACCTTGTTGTGTCTTTCTTGTTCAACACTAGCTTCACACACTTTCTTGACACCCCTTGCCTTACATGTGACCCTCAATCTCTCCTTTTATAATGCAATAAACAATAGATTCATCAAATGGATCGCTCCAAGCATGTGAATCGACACCCCTTCAGGAAAATAGACATTTTGAATATCATAGAGTCAATGAATATTTAAATGGAAGTCAAACAACTGATATCCACACCTTTGGAAGCTTGGAGACATTTCAATATAGTCATATATATGGATGCCACAATTATAACTTTCCCAAGCATGGGTTTTCACTCCATCAAACAACCAAAGCATATGCTATGAATTATACTACTTGGCCTTAATGTGGAAGAGCATCTCACCTACAATAGAATTCAACATTCAAAACAGAGATGGAGAATATATTCTTATCCAAACTCCTTTCTACTCATCCAAACTGCCTTTGGAAGATAACTTTTGTGTTTTGTCTACGAATAATAAAGTCACTCGGTGACCTTTGTAATTTTATTTATGCGATATCCCTTCCGCAACAACATGAAAGCAAACAACAACCGATGCTTTGTTTTCCCTCAAGAGGTTTGCAAATCAACATCACAATCAATTGAGCCCATAGAACCGAAAATGTGGTGACAAATCCCCAATGACCTAACCAAAAATTCGTTGCAATAAAAATGAACATCTTTTTGGGTGATGCAGGATTGCATAAATGTCTAGGTGATCCTTCATCAAATTTCTTGGATTTTTAGATATTATTATGAAATATTAGTTCTATTTTCTTTTTTTTTAAGATTTATATGATTTTATGTGGGTCTTTGTCAAATCAATATTAATATATACAATATAGATATAAAATATTTGGCTTTAACTTTTCATGAGATTTTTTATTTTTTAAAAGATTTTCCTTTAATCTATACCATCGCTAATTTTAGGTTGTATTTAGATAATAAATGTATTGTAATAGATCTCTATTGAATGTGTGATCATATGAGATCACCCAACAATATGAGGTCCATGAAACTACAAAACTCTTATTCCATCCCATTACCCAATCTCTTTCAGGCATGTAGGATGGAAGGATAATATATTGATATTATTCTTAGATCTATTATAGACTCTTAATAAACTATTGTAGTGTTGGTTTATATGTATTTTAAAGATTATTTTAATATTATTTTTCTAGCCATTTTAAGTTTTGTTTAAGCAATTCATTTATTATTTTGAAAATGTAAATTTACTCTATATTAATTATCTTTATGTAAATATGCATAAATTATGAACAAATCACAAAATATATGTTAAGAATTATAAAATTACTAATATAACCCACATGTTTTTAGAATGTTGACAATGAGGATTAAAAATTGTTTTGCTATTACATAATATTTACATTGTCTATCATAAATTAGCCTCCACAACTTGTAGAATTGAGTTAATTTATGAAAAAGTAGAGTAAATTATAACATACAAACAAGACAACTTAGTCACTCCAAAAAATTATACTACGCACAAAACACAAGCATTTATAAACAAATTCAAAGACTTGATGGGTTAACAAGATGAGCTATACACATTATCTTAACTAGGAATAGGCCCACCCAAAATTCGATAAAACTAAATCTCTACCATGTTAAAATTTCATTGTTGAAGTATGTACAAGGGACTTGAGGTAAGTTAAATTTAAAAGATTTTTTATTTTTCTATTATCATATATATAAAATAAAATTAATAACGACCCATTTGACACTATTAAAGAAAAAAGTAAAAATATTAAAACCATTATTTAGGTGTTGCAAATGAAAAGCCATATGTTTATTATAATTAGAGTGGGGTTCAATTCTTATTTTTCCTTTAGATGAATGATTTTTAGATGATATATTCTACATACCAAAACTTGCATTCAGGTCTCATCTATAGATTATTTAACAATTAAAATTTTGAGACACGATTATGACTTTCCAGATATTCCAAGTTTAAAAAGTATTAAAAAAAATGATTTTTCTTTTAGAACAAAGAATTTGTCTATATGAAATTTATGAGTGTTATAGACTACCAAGTATCTCTAAAATGTGATTCATATTTATATCAAAATTTGGATAAAATCCTATTAAATCATATATTAAACAAGTTCAAATTGAATTAAAATTTATCCTATATTCTAGTCTAGACTATGATATATGCCTTCCTTGTAGAAATTCGACACAAGGAGTCCATCTTAAGGGTTGGGAAATATTATAAGTAACTTTGCATTCTTCTAAAAAATGCTAAGCACATAGAATGTGTTACTTTTGTGTGAGTTAAATTGTTCAAATGGACCTTAGCCGACCTTTCTTAGAGAAGATATTTAAAAAAAATATAATTATTATTAGGATCAATCATTAGATTAAAATAATTCCTTCCAAATGTTACTTTAGAAAAAAAATTCTATTAACATAGACCTTATATATTGATAGAATGGATGAAATTATCTATAGGAAGCCAAGAATATTAGTAAAGCCAAAAGTACTTTTACACAAGATAATTCATGTATAAACTGAAAGGTCAAAAATTATTGTTTATATAGACAAGAGTGGGAGTCCCAATTAATAAAACACTCTAACTAAGTCATCTATTGAGTAACTAAGGAGATTAAGTAAAAAACCACTTGCTAAATATATATGTTGTTACCTAATAAGTAAACACTTTTAGAAGATGCTTCTTAATGTGAGAGATGACACCTACACTAGTAGAATTTGAGCAAGATTATCCTATATGCATGATGTATATATGATAATATAAAATAATTCATAATTGTCAAAGGAATTGTAATAAAGTGGTATAATTACTCAACTCTCATGTTGGAACCATGGTTCAAATTTCCTCAAGTCACTTCTTAGTGTTGATAGGCATACTAAAGTGTTAGTCCCACCTCAATTTATTGACAAATCAATAGTCTTATAGGTGATGTTGGTGTTGCACACAAGATGAATGAATGACATGAAATAAAAGGAGGATTTTTCCTATAGGAGGAGATAAATGGTAAAATGTTCAAGCTAAAGGATCTCAATAGAGGAGTTGGCCTTATGTGAGGAGTTGGGAGGTGAAGCATTCATGTTATAGGAGCATGCTAAAGAATCAAAGGAATATAATGTTCAATTTGAAGGAGAATAAGAGGGAGTTGGAGATGAGGATTGGTTTCCCTATGGGAGATAGAAGTTGATATTTTCAAGTTGGAGGAGTGTAGGTAGGGAGAATTGTAAGTCTAGTATCTCCCTTGGGAGAGTAGTAGATAAATCAATATTCTTAAATGATGTAAGGGGTGGGGCCCTTGTTACCAATATTCACCAAATAATCAAAAATAAAGTAATACATATAAATATAATATACACTAACAACGCCATCCATTACATAGTGCAAGGGTGAAAATATGTCATTATTGTTGTAGCCACCAAGTTTCAAACCCATGTTAGGCCATTGCGATTGCAAGAATTGTGTCCTTGTTGACCCATTGTGCTCATGAGTTTGAACCTTCACATTGAATTTGATGGTGTTCAACCAATTGATTCATGATCCAAACCCTTGCTGGGTCAGTGTGCTCATGGGCTCCACGCCTCCACTAGGCTACTAAGCTCATAAATTTGAACTATTTATGTTAATTTAGTGTGTTCATGTCGAGAATGAGTTCCCCCATTTGTGGCATCACTTGCTCAAGCCAGGCTAAAAATCTAATGATATCAATAAAAAATACATTAAAAATAATATTATCACTAGAATCTAGTAGTAAGGAAGGGTCATCTTTTGGAAATTCTTTTGATTTTCTAGCTAATGATCCTTATTTATGGATTTTATGAAAATCCAAATAATGTTCATACTAGTGAGCCTATATAAGAGACAAAGTCCCATGAGGGGTTGAATTTATGAATGTGCACTAGTTGATTTTATTTCAAGCCTAGATATCATATGGGAAAAACTTTGCTACTAGTCTAACATAAAAGACTCACACATGAAATGTGTTTCCTACATTGATGATTCTTCCTTATAGAGATAGGAGCTTATACATATATGAGTTTAGACATGAAAATCAAAATTAATTGAGCTAAACAATATCACCTTCTCAATAGGGAGGGACTTGAAGAAGGATTGAATAGTTTTTAATTTGGTAAACAAAATTGAAGAGGAAATAAGGGCCTTAGGCTTTTGGCTCAAAAGGATCATGTTAGCCATGCTTAGGTAACATGGTATATTTTTGAAGGAGGGGTTTTATACACCTTCCCATGTATCCTCTCATTTAACATGATGATTGTCTCAATGAATAATAAAAAACCAAGGATGACATCTTAAAGGTAACCATTAATTTTATTTAATGTAAACTAGTTGGAGGTCAACTAGTTTTAAGTTGTACACCTTAAACATAAAGGCAACCTAGGTTCTAATCCTGTGAAAACATAGAAAATGGGGTTTGCCACTATCTAATATAATAGTATGTTCCTACTCTTGGATAAAAGAGGGATATACCACTTTTATATGACAACTATAAAAGAAATACATTTAAGACCATGAGTGCTTACTAAATTAAATGGAATAATAGTGAAACATACATAATAAAATGTAGCTAATTGGAAATTTGTACATTTTGCTACATTCTCACAAAACTCAAGTTGTAGTTTCTTTAAGGGAAAGGATAATATCTTTTAATATATATGATATGTGGTGTGCTGCATGATGCATACCATCATTTAACTCTATTTTTGCTCACATTGTTAACTTGATTATAATGTATGTGACCGTATTACACACTACATGGTACCTTCTAGCATATGAGATGATTGTTCTTAAAAGTAAATTTTGTTAAAGTAGTTATTATGTGGTTTAAGTGCTTGATTTATGGGGTATTTATATAAATCTCACAAAAAATCCATCCTTGGATTATCTAAGTTGTATACTAAAAAGAAGACAATTCTAGATAAGTCTCTATTTGGGAGGAGGAAAGTTGCCCTTCACACCTTGGTAGCTTAGCTAAATGTAAAAGTGAGCTTGAGGATCCATCACACCTTAATAAAATTCGAGATAAGATAATTATTTTTCAAACCTTAAGAACTTAACTAAAAATGTTTATTTTTTGTAAATTACTCGTAAGAAAAGAATTAGTTACATGCATAACTTAACCAAAAAGGAAAAAATACTACAATAAAAATATAAATTATTTAATTTAAAAACTTTTCAAATTATTCAAACCTTTGCAACAACTAAAAAAAATCCAGGTTTGTGTCTTAACATCTCAACAAAGTGAAGCAAGATTGCATTAAAACCTTAGAAGGTTGCATAGGTTAACTTAATCCTAATTGTTCATTTCTTCACATCTCTTATATAAATGAAATGCAAAAAGATTATGAGTACACAAAAATCAAAATGACATTACATAAACATTTGAAATGGGATCCCTAGGCCCAAGCAACAATAAACTAGACTAATGAAGATGACAGATTCTTATGCATGGTGGCACTCCCATTAAGAAACCAGACTAATCATCACACTGAGGCCGAAGCTGCTTACACCAACATCAAAGTGACATTGGAGAGGGGTGGTTCTAAAGTGTGGGTTGAGGGTGATTCACTCAACATTGTCAAGTGTTTGAATGGCATGCAAAATCCTAGTTGGATGATCGAGCCTCTTATTAATGATTCTATCATGATGTTGAATTCTTATGAACAAACCTGTGCCTCTCATACTTATAGGAAAGGAAATTCCTTAGTAGATTTCTTTACAAGTGAGGCTGCCAGTCTTAATAATTTTAAGTCATGGGAAGAGTACTCTTCCCATCTCAAGAGGGCTAAGCTATCATTACGAGATGATAACTAGATTTGGGTTTTTGATATGGGGTGATTAGGTAATAATCTCTCCCTTGCATATCACATGTTTTATGGGTGGTGTTTGGCCCAACCTTTTGCTCATTTGTATTTTTGGAAGTGTTGTTGGGATTTGGTTTTTGTTAGTGTTTGGCATTGCTGAAATGGGCACGGATAGGAGTAAGCTTGAACCCATCTCCTGCAATAAGTGGAAGAAAAAACACAAAGTTTGGAAGATTCTTAAAAATGGTCATTTCACACCTTATTTGGAGAGGCTCCATGGTTTTGATCATGAAGCCTCTGATAAATTCATTTGGTGCTAGCATAACAGATGCTTGAAGGTGGATTAGATTGAATTTAACATTACTGAAGACTTAATTGCCTTCATTACTAGCTTGCCGACAGAGGGGCACAAATTCTACAAAGAAAGGAAGAGTAATGAAGATGCTATGGATCAAATTTTCAAGGGCGATGAGAAAGATAACTTGGTGAAGTTTCCCTCTTGGGGCTATGACTGTTTCTCGCTTAAGCACATTTGGGTTGATTTGGTGGAAGTTTTAATACAGTATGTAACCCTTGATGGCCAATTTTATGCTATCCTAGGTCATCATTTTTCTCTGCTCAACCATTTTAGACATGATTTGCATGTTTCTTTTCCATTTTTCCTTCTCTCATCCTTGTAGGTTTCATCTTATGCTCACCTCAAGAATCATAAAACTCCTATGCTCCATGAAGGGCTCATCTTGCTCATTATGGAGCATGTGAGAGCTAACACCTTGTCTAAGTCTATTAAGGGAAAAGAGAAGGCCATTAGTGATGAATCCTTTTCTTTTGGTTCAAATTCCAATGATGATGGGGATGATGAGTGGAAGGTGGACGATGATAACATTGTTGCGACATCCTCATCACCAGTTGAATCTCCCTCTAAAAAAAAAAAGAAGGGGACATTGATGCGAGCAAGGGAAGACCTTAGTGCATCTTGGTTGTCTCACACACACACACACACTTCTTACAGAGGTTCATTGAAAGCAAGACCTTAAATTATCTTAGTACACCTTGTCACCATTGACCCATCATACTCTTGGACTTTCAAGGGAAAAAAAACACTATGGAGCAGCGAAGTAATGACTTGTGCAGACCTGTTTCAATGCTTTTTGAGGGTTTTCCAACACTTCACAGTCCAGACACATGACTGGCATCATGAACCCTGCAACAATGTCTTAATGTTTCGCATTGCACTATGACTAACTTGGCATTTACTTTAGAGTCCTTATGGTTTGCAAACAAATTAAGAATTTAATGAACATGAAACCCTTGGGTTGTCTCATACTTGGTTCAACATACCTTGATGGTTCTCTAACTCTTAAGACTTAGACTTGTATGAACAATGTTCCACCCAACTGTGGTTTAATGTCACCAAGCACATTCAAGCACTAGCACTCAACCAATACAAAAAATGACTTGTAAACTTGCACCCTTTAGCCTAAAAAAACTCCAAGTAACATAAAATGATATTTTACAACCAACCAAAAACAAACAATTCATGAATTTAACAAAAACTATCAGGCAGATTGGTGTTTAGGACTGTCTCTCAATAGATTTGAACACACTGTCATTTAGATCTTCTACACGCGTGTGTTTCATGGCCTCCAACTTTGTAGGAACATGGATGGACATGGGGTAGAGCTTCCCACAAGGTTTCATGCTTTTTAGACCATGGAAACTCTCCCCGTGAGTTTATTCAACCTCTGGAAACCCTAGGTAGGGTTTCAACCAGTTTTAAAAAAAAATGCAATAACTCCCTAAATACTTAATGAAAATTGATGTAACTCAAAGAAAATTAAAGTAGACTCACATGCCAACACAATCTAATTGGTTATAGGCCAACATGTGGATTTTACAATCCATACAAAAGGAAAGAATGGGTCTACAACGTTAGAAAATGTATATAAATGATTGCTTTCATTCTCCAAATCTTCAATCACTATGCCTCTAACCCTCAACTCGAATTTGGAGGGTGCATTTATACATTTCCAATCAATCCCAATTGTTTGTAACCATTTTTTGATTAGTGTGCTAACAAAACACCATTTTGACACTTTTGCCAAAGTTGCTTGACAACTTTTTGAGCAACATTGACAACTTTTACAAATTTTGACCAACGGACCTACAACATCCCAAAATGAATCAACATGATCCCAAATGGTCATTAATGACCTTATTAGACTCAAAAACACTCAAACAACCTAGAAATACAAAATGAACTTATAAAGCCCCTGATGCCCCTGCACCATACTCCCTAGAGAGAAAAGATTCAAGGTCCCCTTGAATGGAGGTCTGCAACAGTACAATGAACCAACATCCAACATATAATAATGTTGTTGAATATGTCACAATATTTGCAATGATATCACCTGTATAGGGGTGCAAATTAGAAACCAACTCTTCAATCTTGAAATCAACTTTTCTTCTTCTCGCATATGTCTTAGCACCTACAATCTTTGTGTAATCACCCCCTGCACTTGTAATAAACCAAAAATCACCTTGGATAAGACAATTGAGCCACTTCACCCTATGATTGCAAAGAGGTTGCTTGCAAACCTCAAAAACTTCCTTGAAATCTGCATTGTCTTTATACACTTCTTTGAATGCTTCAATACCAACACTCTGCAACTAAAATTCTTGCACTATCAATGTTCTTCCACTCCAAATATCAACCACCTTATGACTCCACTCCTTCCTCTTCTTGTGTTTGAAAATGTAGTGTTGAAGGTACTCAACTCACTTGTTGTTCCTTACATTTGACAACTTAGTGATGAATCATTTTCTTTTGGTTCAGATTCCAATGATGATGGGGATGATGAGTGGAAGGTGGATGATGATAACACTATTGCAACATCCTCATCCCTAGCTGAATCTCCCTCTAAAAAAAGAAAGAAGGAGAAATTGAAGAAGGGTCCCACCAAGAAATTGGTCATTCATGGGACGAATTCTGGTGGGTCTTTGTTTGGAAAGGATGTATCTGCGTAGAATTTGGGTGGGAATCTAGAAAGAAGGCGGGTTGCATGTTTTGGATTCTGAAGATTTTGGGAAGGAGGAGGATGTGCATTCGGTTCAATTGGAGGACTATGCAGAGTGGGGCTTCGTAAGAGGGATTCTAAGAGAGTGGATAAGTTACACAGGGCAATGCTGAAAGGGTGTGGGGAGGATGAGCATGAGGAACCAAAATAGGTGAAGGTCTCTATAGACAATGCCATTGTTGTTAAAGATTCTCTTGCTCGACAGACACCTCCTCATGAGGCCAATGTTGAGGGTGATAAGGTTATTGAGGATGCATTGGTTGAGAAGGAGGTGAGGGTGGCTGTGGGTGAGAATTTGGCCCTGGACAAGCCAAAAATAACAAGTGTTAATCCTTTGTCTAAGGATTTCTCCTACCTCGATGATGATAACACTTCTATGTTCAAGCTGCTAGATATGGCTAGAGCTGGCACCACTTGTACCTTCAAATTGGCCAAATGGGTATGAAGGAGCTCAATAAGGTGAACATTAAAATCAAAGGCTTGAAGGAGAATCTGGCTACTTAGCCAAAAGGGTCATCCTTGGATTTTCTCATTAAGAGGATGGTGGACCTTGAATGCTCATTTTTTGATTTCAAAGCTCAGTGTGAAAGTCGTCTTGGTGTGTTGGAGGGAAAGATTACAAAAACTAACGAGGATATTAGAAAACTCTTGTAGATTAGCCATAGTTCTATAAAAAATAGTGTGAATTCTCTCAAGGTGCTCTTTGACAAAATCAACCAGCTTCGAGAGGATCACATGTATTTTGCAGAGATGTATTAGAAGGATCATACTTCCAAGGGGAAGGGTCAGAAGAATGCCAAAGAGGAGGCTAAATGCCTGTGCACAAGAACTAGGGGTAGTCTTAGGAAGTCTTTTGAAGAAGAAATATATGAATTTATGGATCATATGGTTAACTTGCATTACAATCAAGAGATTGAGGTGGCCAATACTCTGAAAAATTTGAAGTAATTCTCTTGTTTGTGGTATGTTTTAGTTCTTCTATTTTGCAACTTTCTTGCTTCTTTTTGGTTATTTTTTGGTTGTTGGTGCTTTAATTGTTCTTTTCCCTACTCAAGAAAATTTTGATGTAACTTGATGTAACTTGATGTAAAGGGTTTTAGGTCCCTTCAAAACCTATTTTTCCCACACAATTAAAACAATAAACGTCTAGTCAAACTTCTTCCAAAGGGGAGAAATGAGACACCATTTTTCGTTAGTGTTGTATTACAATATTAAACACTTCTTACAAGATTATTACCAAGGCTTTGGTTGTTCTCAAATTAAACTAGTGGCTCATGGTATTGTAATACTAGAACAAACAATATTCCTATTGGAAGATATACCATTGACAATCTTTTTCTAGCAAGGGAAACTAGTGAGTGAGCTCAATAATTAGATTAAAATGCATGACTAGTCAAAATTATTTTGATAAAACATGATAAAATGCAATGAAATTTCATTATCAAAATAATGCAATGGATGAGGTTTAAACCCAAATTGTGTGCTAGTGTTCAAATTCTCTTCAAAGATGCCAATGACTACCTAGTGGTAAAAAATAGATTTGAATATTTACCTCTAGAATGCTCCATCAAACAAGGTTTTCCTCTTTCACCCTTCATATACATGTGTTCACTATTTATGTATTGAGTTATTGATTACAAATATCTAATCAATTAACACTAATATTCAGTATCTCTCTTTCATAGAATGTTATTAATTCATATTTTTTATGATAACTTATTATTTTTGTAAAACTCAAAGATACGACTAGAAAGAACCATCAAAATTTTGGATCTTGATTATTTTTTGTCAAAATCTCAGTTAGCTCATCATAAAAATATCAATGACCTATGCTAGTTCCATCCCTTTGTGAATTCCAACAAATTGAAAACAAATCTTGAATGTATAGAGAAATAACTCGATATCTTGTCATCCCATTAGTCTAGGATTATCTCTTATAGATATATCAAAATGATACCTCAACAAACTTAAGAACAAACTATTTAATTAGGGCAACAAATTCCATTCTTTTGTTGAGAAAGTCTAGGTGGAAAATATAATCTTCATTACCATCATGTATTTTTCATCTTACTCGAGGCCATATAATAAAGGACAATGTACAAATAGTTGTAAAAATTGATTTGGAAATTCCTTTGGGCAAAGTGGGATGATGTTGCTAGTTTTAGAGCCACCTTTTAGTTGCATTACATCTAATTAGGATCTAACCTAGGTCCAAAGATGGATTGGGAAATTTAGATCCCAAAACTCAAGGAATGCATTTGATTACTGAATGAATTACTACATCTATCAAAGGAGATGAACTAGGGAAATTTTTGAAAAGATATAATCCTACAACCAATTTTAAAGAGAAATGATATAATATTAATTGGTTTTTTAGATTAAAGCTTCCTTTCCTATTCAATCCATTAGGAAATCTTGGCAACAAGTGTATCAAATATTAAATTGGAAATATTCTTCATTATGCCATGGTCTTAGCTTTATTTTTTCCTTGATTTGGTGGAATAAGTATTTCCAAAACCATGATAAACCTTTAACCATCAACTTTCCTAGACTAGAATATTAATTGTTCAAGAAAAGGCTTTTCCAATTTAGTGATATATAAGGTTTCTCTTCATTGTAATATTCTCTTTGCCAAGTCATTTAGAGAATGCTTGCCTGAATAATAATTTCAAACAATTTATTAATAACATGTGATCTTTGGTCTCTTTAATTTGATTAAATTATCCACTCTAGTGCCATATAATTTCTTTAAGGATTGACATTATCTCTTTTCTAGACACTTCTCATTCTTTCCCTTACAACAAATCCATCTCCTCCTTCTACCCAAGCTACCTTTAGTTCCCCACCTTAACACTAAATGAAAGTTCAAGTTCAATCATAAATATTGTGTTCAATTAAGTACATAAATTTCTAAAAATCCCAAGTCAATGAAAATTTAAAATGTTTGCTTGACAATTTTAGATTACAAATTACTTCTTGTTGAAATACTAAAATGTTTGCTTGTTCAACCAATTAAATGCCCTTTTTGTTATTTGGATGAGATTGTGAAACACATAGTGAATTTGCTAATAATTATTGGTTTGTTTTTTTAAGAGTTTTTGTTAGTGCTTCACTTGTGTTGGAAATAAGCCTTACTTGGAATGAGTTTACAAGATATTATAGTAGCTAATTTAGTTAGATATATTATTGTTTTATATTTGTGGAGAAGCATATGCTAATCTTTAATTTCTAATTCTTCTATTACTCTTGAAATTGTAAATCAAGGTTGTGCTCTAATATATATATTTGGATCATATCAATATCTTCTTGATCACAAGTAGCACTAAAGACAAATAAAGATTTCACCAACAAATTGAAACAAATCAAGTCGGAAATCAACCAAGTTTCAAAATTAATTATAATAATACAATTAAGAAGAAAGTGAATGTGTAGACCATAACCATGCATACAAATATATAACATATACACAACTTTAATATTTATATTGGTTTTTGACAACTTTACTTATATTTATGATATGTTTTAATGCTAGTCATGACATAAGTGTGCTTTTGTTTCTCAATTTTTTTGTGGCTACATACATGATCTAAATATGATAGACATATAACTATCTTTATGTATTATTATCATAAAATACAATTAGAATTTTAAGAAAATTGCATCATATGAATAAGGAGATTTTGGACATATAGTCAATATATATATATATATATATATATATATATATAAACTTTTTTGTTGCAAGGTTTATATCAAATCTATATAATTGTTTTAGCTACTCGATACAAAAGCACAATTGGACTAAAACCTCTTCAACTTAAGATTAAAGAACAAGATATATCTTCTACCAAAATTCCATGATACATGATCAACATATCCTTTATTTATAATATTTGAAAAGATCTGAACATTGATAAATAATACAATCAAACATACCATCAACCTTACTAATTATACTCAATAAATTAAACATAACTATCATTACAATTTTTATACTCAATAAATTAAATATCTGTCATTAAAATTTGCTAAATTAATGCTTTAATGGTCGATTGTAAGAACTCACCTACTTCAAATTTAAAAAACTTTTGGAGGTTACAAAACATAAACAACGAATAGCAAAACCTTCTACGCATTGATTGCCGCCAAAACAGGAAATCGCAGAAAAAATAATGACTGGCCCCTCACTTCTTCCGACATAAGGCACGAAGTGGGTCAAGACATTAAGTGTTTTCTACATTCCTCGTGTATATTTCCGGCTCTAAAATCGTTTTCCCACATTTATTTCCTGCATTAATACTGTTTTCCCGTATATATTTCCTGCATTAATACTGTTTTCCGGCTCTAAAATCGTTTTCCCACATTTATTTCCTGCATTAATACTGTTTTCCCGTATATATTTCCTGCATTATACTGTTTTCCCGCGTATATATTTCCTGCGTTAAAACCACACGGGTTAAGTTTATTTTGTTTCCAACGGGTGTATTTTCTTTTGGGCGCATTCGATTTCTACCAGCTGCTAGCCCTTCCTAAGCTTCGCGCATTTCCCCAAATTTGGCCCCATTTCTATCGTTACATCGAAGCCACACTGGCCATACATTTACCTGCCTTGAAAAACTTGTTGGTTCAGGTTTTAGGTGTCATTTACCTTAATTTGGCGGTTATTTTTTGCCTAAAACAGCTGCAAAATGAAAGTTCGCGGGAAAATCTATTCATGCCAAGGCAGTTTGTCAGTGCGAAGCGGCAATTTCGCAAACATTGCCGAAACGTTGCTGTTCAGCGGTATTGGATTGGCGGTTTTGTACAATAGAGAAGTGGAAAATTTTAATGGCGTGAAACGGTTATTGGTGGGCAGATTCTAGGTAAGGAACGAAAGTTTCGAGTGAATATTTAAAACTATTTAGCCTAAAATCTGATTTCATATTAGATGCTTCCCTTTTGGAGTTTTCTTCAACTACGATGGCAGGGAATCTCTTACGTTCAAGAAATATGAAAGTATGTTATAACCAATCTAATGACTTTTTCTTCATTTTATAGAATGTTTTTAAAATTAATTGCTAATGAGGGAATCTAATTTGAAACTTTTTGACCAATCAATGAAAAGTAGCCCATAAAATATTCACCGCTTAATTCTGTGAATGTCGTCGGTTGGATTCTGTGGGTGGTCATTTAAATTATTCTTTTCAAATTACCAGATAGATTATTAAAACTAAAAGAGCTATATTGATGAATGCTTCTAGGCGCCAGCAATGAGGCGGTATACAGAGGACCTCATTCCCGTGTCTTGAACACCAGGCCTAGAGTCCAAACTCACTAATTTGCAGCTACACTATGTGCCTCATACATAAGAATAATTTATTATTTAACAATTGTAGGATAAAATGAACAGCTTCAATTTATGTTACCAGTGAGCTATTTTCGCCTTCTTTACCCATAAAATATTGGCAATGAAACATTTGACAAGGATGTTTCACATTGCTTTTTAAGAATAATTTGCCAACTTTATATAAAAATGATATAAATTTTTTAGGAAATAGGAGAAATTTTCTAGATTAATGCTAATTTGAAAGTTCTTCAAAGATTCATCAAACTTAAAAAAAAATGTAGGCTTTCTGAAAATTACCTCTAGATGATATAAATACGGAATCTTTAGAATATATAAGGGTAATATTGAACTTATAAACACAAGAAATACGTGTGAGGTATTCCAATGTATCCAGTTATTATGAGTTCAAAAAGGAAAATCTTATGTTTACTAAGTTTTCATGGTAAGATGTGAATCATTTTCTGCTCTATTGGAAAATAGAATTTCCACCATAGTCTTCTTTAATTCAGTCTTTTTTTCTGTTTCTTTAATTCAAAGCGATCAATTTATTATTCATAACAAAATTCAAAATCTTTCATTGTTGATATGACTGTTGCTTGCATATAAACTATTCAATTAGCTGATTGAGGAACTTGAAATTTTGTATTGTTTCCAGGAAACACGACTGAATAGCCTGGGGATTATGATTGGGAGGTAAAGAAAAAATATATTTATGTTAGTGAGGGTAGGCCTTGCGGCCACTGTATCAGTTGTAGCTTACACATTACAGCGGTTCCAAAGCAAAAGACAGAATAAAGTTACATCTGCTGGTACTGACTTCAATTCTCTATTCTGCATACATGAAAAATTGCCTTATTGAAATTTGGACATAGTGAACAACATTGATTAAGTTTAGCTGTTGTTTTAAAGTTCAACTGCAGATGTCAATTTAAATTAATTCATGACAGCATTGATTGATCCCCTAATAAGTTTATACTTATTGTCAATGCTGTTAGGGTTGGTTTGTGATTAATTCTTATGATACAGAATCAGGGCATGGAGATGGGAACGAACATCAAAATGAGGAGCACAAGAAAGAATTATATGCATATACTGATGTTGATTCGACACAGGAAGAGCAAGTATGGTATTCACCATGGAGTTATAATAAGCTATGCTTTATGAAAAGCAACTATAATTCCACATCTTTATCAGGAAATTTGTTTCTAACTCATGCTAACTGGAATAGGCTTCCAGTAGTAGTATGTAAAATAACCTGCATTGGAATGTCCTCATTTGTTTTTCATTTTTCTGAAGTTACATTTCTTTTCAACTCTATGTGGCATATCAATTGATCATGGCTGGCTTTGCAGGAAGAAGAAGAGGAAGTCAAAAGAGTTAATATTGTTATGAGTCCATCTTTAAGTTGTAAGAGCTTTTCTGATGGAGAACAAATGCTATTGCCTGAATTTGAAGACCTTTTCTCAAGCAGTTCGGAGTTTCAATCAGAAGAGGGAAGTCTTCCGAGGCAGATATCTGGGAAAGATAGCTTATCGAAATTATCGTATGAAGCTACAATGAAGAGTAACTCAGCGGAGCTTGAAAAATTAAGGAATCTGGTCAAGGAGTTGGAAGAAAGGGAAGTAAAACTTGAAGGAGAATTGCTTGAATACTATGGCATGAAAGAGCAGCAAACAAGCATAGGAGAGCTGCAAAGACAGCTTCAAATAAAAGTAGTGGAAATTGACATGCTCAAGCTCAGAATTAATTCTTTGGAAACCCAAAAGAAGAAAATGGAGGAAGAAGTAGCTATGGCTGCAACAAAAAAGAAGGAGCTTGAGGTGGCTAGGACGAGAATCAAAGAGCTTCAGAAACAGATTCAAATGGATTCTGGGCAAACAAAAGAACAGCTCCTTATGCTCAAGCAACAAGTTGCTAGCCTTCAAGCAAAAGAGAAGGAAGCATCTAAAAAGGATTTTGAGATTGAGAAGAAACTCCATCGTCTGAAAGAATTGGATGTGGAAGTGGTGGAATTAAAGAGGGCCAATAAAGAGTTGCAACATGAGAAACGGGAGCTGACAGTGAAATTAGATGCCTGCGAGGCAAAGATTGCTACACTTTCCAACATGACAGAGGTAGGTATTCTCTAAACTATTGTTTCCTTGCACAAATTTACATCTTGTTCTTTTTTGTTTTTTGTTTATTTATTTAATGTTGATACATAAACCAACCTTTTGGGGGATTTACTGGTATGCAGAGTGAGATGGTTGCAAAAGCAAGAGAGGAGACCAACAGTTTGAGTCACGTGAATGCAGACCTAGTGAAACAAGTTGAAGGGCTGCAACTGAATCGATTTAGTGAAGTGGAGGAATTGGTTTATTTGCGTTGGGTTAATGCATGCTTACGATATGAGCTGCGGAACTACCGAGCACCACCTGGGAAAATAACAGCACGGGACCTCAGCAAAGGCTTGAGTCCCAAGTCACAGGAGAAAGCCAAGCAGCTTATGTTGGAATATGCAGGGCCTGATCTTCTATCATCACGTGAGAAAACTAGCACAGAAACTGACTTTGAGAGTGTATCTTCACAACCATCGACACCTTCTGAGAGTGATGATTTTGATAATGCATCTATTGACAGTTTATCTAGCAGATATAGTAGCTCTAAAAAGTCGAGTTTGATACAGAAGCTGAAAAAGTGGGGAAGAAGTAAGGATGACTCAACAATGTCACCTGGTAGTTCATTTAGTGAGGGAAGAGGAGATGCAAGTTCTCCATTCAGGATGAGCCCAGGTCACAGAAAACATTCTTCAACAAAAGGGTCACTAGAAGCATTGTTGTTGAAAAATTCTAGCGACAAATTTGCCATCACCTCAGTAGGTAAAAGGGACCGGGGATCTGGATTTGGACGAGTAAACTCTAGTTCTTCTATCGATTCTCATGATACCATGACATCAATGGTTGATTCACCTGAAAGGACAAGCCTTCCACAAATTAGAACAGGAGCCAATAGAAATGATAATTCCGTAAATAATGTTGCTGCTTCATTCCACCTTATGTCAAAATCTGTTGGAGGAGTGCTGGAAGACAAATACCCTGCCTTTAAAGATAGGCACAAATTGGCAGTCGAAAGGGAGAAGGCAATCAAAGAAAAGGCAGACCAAGCAAGAGCTGAGAAGTTTGCTGGAAAGGTAGATGTGTCTGGTGGACAAGTTAGGCTAGAGAAGCCTGTAGGAACATTGTTTCCAAAAAGTACAACAGAGAAGCCTATAGGAACACTAGCTCCAAAAACTATGATGGAGAATCCTGTAGCAACATCAGCACCCAAAACTACAACAGAAAAGCCTATAGGAACATTGTCGACAAGATTTACCACAACAAATGAGCATTCAAATGGCCAATCAATCGAGCATCCAACTCAAACTCCAGAAATTAGCAAAATGAAGCTTGCAGAAGTGCAAAAGAGATCTCCACGGGTTGCAAAGCCTCCTCCTAAACCATCAGCTTCTTCTTCTAATAGTACTCCTGCAAAAGCTCCTACTGGCATACCTATACCCCCACCTCGTCCACCTCCTCCACCAGGTGTCCCTGGGGCACCACCACCTCCACCTCCACCTCCTGGGGGCATGCTAAAATCACAAGGACCAACTGGAGAAAAAGTTCACAGGGCTCCAGAGCTTGTGGAATTCTATCAATCATTGATGAAAAGAGAGGCCAAGAAGGAGGCTGCTACTATGACATCTGCAGCACCTAATGTTGCAGCAGCTCGAAATAACATGATTGGAGAGATAGAGAATCGATCAGCGTTCTTACTATCTGTAAGTGTGAACTTTTGGGATTCTACAGGAACTGACTTGCTGCTACACAACACTAGTCTTTTCTTGCTGCATCTACACAGTTTTAGAGATGGAAAATTATAGATAAGATAAGGCGAGAGAGGTATGGATCATGTTATGCCTTATTTGAGATTTCTTGTGGCCTTTCAGGTCAAAGCTGATGTGGAAACTCAAGGTGATTTTGTTCAGTCACTAGCCACAGAGGTCCGTGCAGCTGCTTATATGAATATTGAAGATGTTGTGGCATTTGTGAATTGGCTGGATGAAGAACTGTCTTTCCTGGTATCTATCCCCACTTCATATAAAACAAATAGTGTATTATGCTGATACTAAAGTTATAAATGATTGCATGTCTTATAATCAGAGGCCAATTATGGAATATACTATTCTGGCGATGTTGTCTTTGTCTGTTGACTATTTCTGATCTTTGGTTAGCTTTGGTAAGCATTGAAACATTTCCCCTTCCAAAATATTGATCACATTTCTAACTTCACAATCTTTCTGTTGCTTTTGTAACCGAATGTGGAAATATTTATGTAACATAAATCTTATGCAATCTTGTCAATGAAATTGAACTTTGATAGTATAACTTGAAACTTCAAATTCATTATGGAAAATGAAAAAGAACTCTTTCCTACCATTAAGAATTTAATTGACTGTGTTGATCATCTGAGTTTAATGGACTCTGTTCATTGTTCCTGGGAACATTTTCTTTAATCTCGGACCTAAAATATTTCTTTGATTGGATACTAGAAAGAATGTGACATATACTGTATCTGTGGCTGGTGGGAAATAACTCTGGTCTCATTTCTCGTCTAGGACATAAGTTCATTTCATATGCTACATCTCATGACTATTCTCTTATGGGTAATGTTGTGAACTCTGTAATCTCATAAGTGTTACCTGCTTTATTGGATTTACATTTCTCTTAGTAAAACACTCCTTGGTTTTTATAAATTTTTGTAGTGGGAAAGTTTTAGATACTTCTATGCATTGTAGCATTACATTGATCTTTTTTAAGTGATTTGTGATTTTTGGACACAATTATAATTTTTCTTCTCTTTTTTGATTCTGACTGACCATGCAAAACTCTCATTTGCCTGTTGCATTTTGATCTAGTGCGCCTGATATGTCAGCAATACTTTAAAGTCTGTGTGTCAGTTGGCTGTTAGTTTTAGCCTTTTAGGTAGAACTATGACTACCATTTTGTTTTGGGGAAATCATTTTGAGAATGCGTTCAATGGTGGAACTTAGAAACATTTTATTTTTTCCTCAATTAGCAACTATGGTTGTGAAGCATTTTGTCATTGTCATCTGAAATGATTTGCTTTGCTTCAGAATAGGAGTCTAAAAAAATTTAGTGATGCTCTTATGTACATTTATTATTTGGTGTGATAAATAAAGCTTTCACCCAAGTCCATTGCTTATTTGTATGATAAATAAAGCTTTCTCCCAAGTCCATTTCCTATACAGGAAATAAAATTGCAAAAAGTTGACATATACATCTTTGGACATGTTTATATGATGATGGATCAAGAGCATAACAATTCATTCTGTACTGTGAAGATTATTTTCTGAAAATGACAAATGTTTAAAGACTATTCCAGATACATGTTTGTGTGATAATCTGTCAAGAAGTTTACAACTCATCATCTACTATGAATATTATGCTCTGCAAGTGCTCTGAAGATTATGTATCCATTGCTTATTTGAGTTGTTCCAATGAAAAGATTAAATATACTAGAATCCTTTTAGGAAACATCTCATGGAATACAAAACAAAAACGTGTTTTTTGCTTCTAGATAAAACATTTGATGGAACTCTTTGAATTAAACCAAATTGATGTATGTAATAACAAGGGAGCACTAATTTATGCGAACATGAGTGAAGGTAGTCTAGGAGTGGAGAAACTTCGCAGGTTTGGCCGCGCAACTGCTGCAAGCGATGGCGGGAAGAAGGTTTTGCCTGGCACGAGAGTGAAGGGGGCGTCAAAGGGTAAGAAGAATGCGGATTCTTGGAAGTCTGCTGATCGTGTGGGGGTGGGGGATGGAAGATGGTGCTATGCCCTTCGTTCTTCAACGGATCTACTCTCGACGGAGCCTTAGTTTGAGTCGCCCTCCCCAGCGCTTGCTCCTACTTTCGATCCCCTGGGTGTTGGGCTGGGCATGGCTTCTCCAAATGTGGTGACATCTCCTTGTATTGATTCAGCTACCCTTACAAATTGCAAGAATAGGGCAAACCCGTTTCATGAATGCAGTGCATTGTGTGTGGATAGATTCAGAAGGCTAACTCTAGCCTTGCTCATCCTGTGTTGGCGCTTGCTCCTTCTTCTATTCCTCCTTCTGCCCCCAATGTGGAGCATTCCCATTCTTCTGACTGCTCTCTCTTTTTTGTCGGTGATTCAGAGGTGTCTTTCACTAAAGAGCTTGCGGATCTTTTTGTTTCAAACGATTGCATCAACGCTATCTTTGTTGATGTTGGAGATCGATCTCTGATCTTGAGATTCATGTGCAGGCGCTTGTCTTACGAATCGGTTTTAGATTGGGCTAAATCTACTTGGAAGGATATAACCCCCCTGTCATTGAATCTTTAGAATCTGGCTTCTTTTTGTTCTCTTTCAACTCGAGTGCCGATTGTAATTATGTGGCTCAAAATGGCCCATGGTTTTTTGGAAACTCTGGTCTTTTTTATCACCCCATGGACCCCTTTCTTTGATCTTGCCTATGTGAAGATTACAGACATTCCCATGTGGATTAGACTTTACAATTTGCCTCTTGTTATGCGAAATTTGGATCTCATCAGAAGTCTAATCAATCAGGTGGGTACTTTTGTTAAGCTCGATTCTGATGAGGTGGTGCCCTCTTGCAGATTCACTCGAGCTTGTGCTTTGGTTGATATTTCCAAATCGCTTCCTCAATCCATTCAGATTCATTCATTCCTCCATGGTTACTTGGACTAAGTTTTTAAATTTTGAAGGGCTTCCTTTTCGATGTTTCTGCTGCAACAAAATGGGTCACAAAATTGAGATTTGTACTGCTCAGCATTCGGCTGTTGCGAGACATGAGTCTCAAAAAATGGGTTAAAAAATCTGGTACTCCTGACGCTGATTTCATCTGGCGAAATCATGGGAAATTCAATACCTCTCAATTTGACCTTGGGCCTATTCCTATTCATCCATTGACACCCTCTGTTGCACCTCCCATTGATCCAGTAAATAACAACTTGGAGGATGATTTCTTACCTGATTCGGAGGATGATGGCAATGAATGGTACTTTCCCCTTCATGGAGAATCTAGATGTGAATCTTGATTATTATGACCACGATATTGTTGTGGATCCTCCTAGGATCTTGGGATTGCTCAGAGGGAAAGCAGTAAACTTAAACCAGATTCTGGGCCGCAGAAGAAGGGACGAAAGTCCGAGGCTGAAAACTTCGCATTGAAGGAATGGTGGTTGTGGAGGAGGGTTCCCAGTGGACTATGGATGCTCTCTTCTCACGTCATGGAAAAAAAGCTTAGTTTTGTAATGGTTTGGGCTTGAAGCTCAAGTGTTTTGCTCCTGTCTGTCTTCTATCTTTTCTGGAAGGTTGAGTCTTATTTCTCTCCGTAGTTTTGTCTAGGCTTCTTTTCTTCTTCTCTTGGCTATCTTTTGTTATTTTATTCTTCTTTATATCCGGCCTAGCTGGCCTTTCGTTCCATTCATTTTTTATGATTTAATAAAGGGAGTGGGCCCTCACCCACAACTTATGAATAAAAAAATAAAAAAACAAGGGAGCACTAGGAAATACATTGCTCAAGAATCTTAAATAAACCTTCTTACCAAAATTAGGAAAAACATGATAAGCGCATGGTTGAAAATTTTGTAGTGATCAGGTTGGGTATTAGTTCTATTCTATAGAGATCACAATTCTTCTTTATGAAGTCATTTTTTTTGAAACTTTAAGGTCTTTAAGTTTGGCAATGGTTTCACCAAGCTGTGAAGGGTCGACTATTCTTTTCTATCTTTGAATTATTTTAAATCAATTTTCTTTGATAATTAAGGAACTTCAATCTTATAATGGTCAAGTAATCTAATAAGATTGAAATGATGACTCACCAAGCTAAGAAGCTCCTTTCATAGTGATTGACTATATCATGAAGCTTCAATATTTTTTTTTGACTAAAATATTGAGGTACTATTGAGGGGCCCCAGCCCAACAAGACATGCATACATACTAAAATAAAAGTGAAACTCCTGTCAAAACTCAAGCAAGGGTGACAGGACCAAAGGAAAAGACATAAATGCAGTGTTCCATAGGGATGCGTCCCCCCTAAAAAACCCCGCGTTTCCTAGACGAGGACATCTCAAAGACTTGGGGACTTGGGGACTTGGGGGGGGATGTCCCCCCACTAGCCCACCACCAGTGCCACCATCCCACCACTAGTGTCGCTGTCTCCAAGACACCGCTAGGACTTTGAGGACACTGGGGTGTCCTCAAGACGTCTAGGGGACTCCTAGTTGTCTCCAAGATGTATAATTCTTATACTTATACATCTTTTTATAACTATTTTTTCAAGTACTATATGTATTTCAGCACCCTGCCGTCCCCCCCCGGTCCCTATGTCCCCGAAACACGTCCCCTGCCGTCCCCATCCCCGAAACCCCGTGGAACATTTCATAAATGTCTGACAATCATTTTTTCCTATGTGATCTAAGAAAGATATCAGACTGCGACTTTTTGGAGAGAACTTCCAGCCAACCAATGTTTCCATCTTCCTCAAATTCAGAAGAGGTAGGCAAGGCCAAGAGGGACTGATTTATCTGATCTAAAAGTGATTCACCAAGACCCCATTTGTCTGCATCAGTCGTCTCAGATTGCTAAGAAGTCTGTGCCATAGAGGCTTTTGAATGATCTAGATTAGATTTCAAAAAAGACATTTAGCAGAGTTTTTTAACCAGAAGAGGACGTTGAGCCAGGAAGAGGATCTATATTGCCACCAGAAGAGTGCTCAGGCAGAGGCTTGTCTTTCACCTTTTCTTGTTCTTTATTCTCTGTAATTCCTAAACTGGCTCTGCTGCAGATGTCTCCTTAACATGATTCTCCGAGCTTGCCTTTGTGGGGTTATCCTTGTGAATGTCACAAGAAAAATCAATAACTTTTCCACTATATTTATCCATATTCGAGTGGCATGCTGAATCATTAGAATAATCTGGGACTTGTTGGTTCACTGATTGATGGCCAATGCACGCTCCTTTCCACCACATTGCACTTTTCAATGAAGGCATTTTAGCAACTTTACAACAGGCAGCAAAATGCCCTACTAGAAAACATTCGTGACAGAAAGTGATGCATTTTCATAATCAGTGGCTTGTTTCCATGCCCACTCCCCAACTGTCAACCAAACTTTGTCAGGCAACCCATTTGATATATATCTATGTCCACTGGATTGATGGATATAAATCTCTATCCAAAGCGTTCCCAGTACTTTGAAAGCAGTAAGAATTGCAATGGGAGAAATCAAATGAACCTAAATAGGCATTACTGAATAAATTATAAACCTCTGTGATAGGATTGAAATCTGGAAATCATGGCTTTAAAAGAAGATCATGGCTATCTCAGCTAGGGCCCTTTGCCTAAAATGAAATCCCTATCTTCAACCAATTCACATAGTAACACAAAAAACTCTTGAGCGTTGGAATAAATAATAAATTTCACTATCTCCTTCAAGATTTCATAGCCAATTATTTATTATCTGAGAATGTTGACTAGACTAGGTCAGAAAGAATTGAACTTACATATCAGCGCATGGTTGGAGTACGTCTCTTCTTCAAACAATACAGCTTGCTGTAGGGAAATAATTGGGTGGATCCCAAAATAGGTTATTATATCCATTTTCCTTTGTTGCTTTGAATATTAAGCCACCTGTGTCACATATGAAGTTTAACATTGGCTTTGTCTGCCTGAGATGGGTTATCCAAAGATCTTAAAGCTGGCGATGTTTGCCTGAGATGGTTTATCCAGAGATCTAAAAGCTCCAGCCATCGCCAGCCCCACATCGGGTTTATTTGAAGACTCAACCTCAATGACCCCTTGTTTTGCTGCCCTTGAAACCTTGTGAGCTTGGGATCTCTTTGCAGAATCCAATACATTTTTGCTTGGTGTAATTGGAGCTGTGGGACCAATGGCTACAGGGATTGAGGGCCCCAAACCATCAGACAATAAACTCCCATCAGAGATTATATTAACAATATTATTCTCCTTTGAGCCTTTCTGCAGCACAGATTGGGATTCTGCTGCAAACAAGACCACATTAGGGTTCACAGGCTGCTAGGGGGAAGTGGCATTTTGAAACTATACTTTGATTTCTCAAAAGTTTCATATATGCTATTTCTTCTTTTAAACCGTGCTCATATCACTGGCTCATGAAGTTTCAATCCTATGCCAACTTTTCTTTCCATCTGCACTCTACCATAATTACTCACCCTACTTTAGACATCGTTATGGTGTGTGCCACCATACATCATTTAATAGTTTGTTCTAGTGAATGTTAATCAAGTCCTTGGTAATTAGTCTCTTCTGCTTTTCTGCCATGTACCCATATCATCGATCATTTTTATAATTTTATGTCAATTTATAATTTTATGACATAGTGACACCCTTCTAATCCTGCTCCTTTGCTAAAAATATCCATCTTATTTGATGGAGGGTGTATAAGATTAAGAGTGATCTGAATATTATCTAAATTAAATATATTAACAAAAAGAATAACTTTCTTAAGTCTAGTTTTATTTCCTATTACACTCTCCGTATTGACCTTTTTTTTTTATCTGATAAGTGCAATCACAGATTAAACTTCAATCCATTTATTACAAAACAAATTTTCGACGCAATTTTTAATCCTTATTTATTGCGTCTACTAAACTGCTGCCTGGTTGTATTTAGTAAATCTCAATCCTTCAGAAAAATGTACTGATAGACCTTTTCTATTTTCGAAGATTTCTCTTTTTTGTATTTTTTCAATCAGTGTATAGTGGGAATTTTTAGTCTCGCTCAGGCTAGGTGAGGCTGCAAATTGGGGACCTCATCCCCGGCATGAATGCATTGCATTAATGCGAACGGTTCAAACCTGCAAGCTCAGGGGCCTAGTAGGGGACAAAGGCTGTGAGCTCAACTGCCCAGTGAGGGTTTGGAACATGAAGTCAACAACTTTAATGTAAATAGTTCAAACCTGTGAGCACACTGACCCAGCGAGGGCACAAATACTGCGAGCACAATAGCCCAGTGGGGGGGTTTTGAACCTTGGTGGCAGCAACAACAGTGCCATACTTTAACCAATGCACTATGCGAGAATGGCTGAAAATTTCTCTTTTCTTTCAAAGATTCTCCCATATGCTCCATCAAAAATTAACCTGGCGAAATCTGCTAATGCTGGAATCCACGTTTTGTTAGTTATCATGTCATTTCAATGCTTAAAGAATCTTAAAATTTGGAAATCAAATATATATCTTGCTCTTTATTAATGTTCAGTATATCGCCCAATATATTTAGGAGTGAGCAAGCCCTTAAAATTCTTGTCATGCATGTACAATCAAACCTATTGTGATCTGTAACATTTTCCAGCATAAACACTAGTTCTTAATCTACCTGACTTAAATTCTTAATATATTATCCATCATGGGAGCATTTGCTGTTTCAGCTTCACATGACTTAATATATTCTTTTCGACCGTGTCTTAGTGTTAAGATCCTTTATGAATACTAATTGCAATCAGAATATTATTGTCACAATATTTATAATCATAGCTACTCCCCTCATTTCCGTTAGTATTTTCAGAACAATATTATCATTATTATAATATTATGGTTTATACCTGAGTATATATTTTTATGATCAATTTATCTCCGGTCTTTTTGTCTTATGCTCTTGTGTTCTAATTTTATCATTTTAAATATTTTATAGGATGCTTGCTTGGTTTAGTTGTTTTTTGTAATTATTTGCTAGCTTTATATTTCTTTAAGTATTAATCTTTATACTTTATATCGTGCTAAATTCTGATTCCTTGTTTTCGTTTAGTGTTCCATCTTTTTTTCTTCTTCTCTTTTTCTGAAGTAAGTTCTGGAATCTAACCAAAAACTTATCCTTTGCTTGACGATGGATCATGGAGTGTGAACTATAAATTTTGTTTCTCCCCTTTTGATCTAAAAACTATTAGATAGCTAAATCCAGAAGCATACTAAATCACTATCATGGACTGTGGAAATACTATGTCTCTTAGCAATCTCTTTCCTTTTTGCAGCAGCCCAAGAGTATTTTACAGAGTTTTGTGCCTTCTTTGGATTTTTTAATATGCTCTTTTAAAGAGTGAATTATTGAAACAAATCTGACATTAGGAAGGTAATCCAGATACAAGAAAATATTCTTGTATCATACGTTCATAGGTAGCTGTAATATTGTTGTCAGTGTGGTCATGCTAGAGAGTTCATTACATGTTCATTGCCTTACAAGTTTGTTTAAATTTGTCTTAGGTTGATGAACGTGCAGTTCTGAAACATTTTGACTGGCCTGAGAGTAAAGCTGATGCCCTGAGGGAAGCAGCATTTGAGTACCAGGATTTAAAGAAGCTAGAAACAGAAATTACTTCATTTGTCGATGATCCAAAACTTTCATGTGATGCTGCTTTGAAAAAAATGTACTCTCTGCTCGAAAAGTAAGTTTGCATGTTGTAATTATTTTATGACTAATAAAATATCTGAAGCCTGAAGGAAAATAATTCCAATTTATTTTTAATAGGAAAATTTAGAAACAAGTCTTCGTAGTGAGAAGATTGCCGTCTCCTGCAACCAATGGAAATGGCATTACAAATCATTACTTAAGAATTCACAAAATCTTCAGTCATTACCTGGGTCTTATTTGGTTTTCATTGCAGAGTTGAACAAAGTGTTTATGCACTTCTTCGTACAAGAGATATGGCCATTGCACGGTACAAAGAGTTCAGTATTCCCACCAATTGGCTGCTTGATTCTGGTGTTGTCGGAAAGGTATGTAATTGTTGGAAATTGAAAACAATACACTTTTTATTGCATCTTGCTTGGAAAAGATACAAAGTAATTTTTACTTTGGTTTAAATAATATGATGACTTGTGTCTGCATAGATTTGACACCCCAAATATCTGCATGCAATGGTTATATCTTTGTATTAGATATTGAGTAGAACACACCAATGTGGTTTGCATACAGTACCTCTATCTGCCTTCTGAATCATATAATATGGATAAAGAAATTGTTTCATCTTGGATTACTTGGCATCCATTTAAAACCATTGAATTGAAATAAGCATACATGAATCCTTTGCCAAATAGTTTTGATTCAAGGACTCTAAATTTTTTGCTTGGATATTTTGGGTTTTCAGTTTGCCTATCAAAATAACCTTTGATTCATACATGGAAATCATCTTGTCAGTGGCTGTAATTATGCATATAATGCAGGATAATTGTTAACATGCAATGCCGATGAGATGGCACACTTATTCTATAATTCTTTGAAGAAAATGTTTGACAAACCTATTTTGAATTCATTAATTTTGGATAGCTTTTGTTGTTGACGTAAGTTTATTTAACTTTAGATAGAATTTGATAATTTTTCTAAATGCCTTTATATGCGTTTCTTAATGGTATTTTTGACTCTGTTTTTCCTAATTTCAATAAATTAACGAGGTCTGTACTTAATGCACACATATACATATAGGTTACACTAATTTGTCTACAGTTCTACTGTTGTGTGCATATATATTATAGACTCTCTGTCTGTCTGCCCCCCTCCTCTGTCTCTCTCTCCTTTTTGTCATTAACATGATATAGAACTTCTTGTGCATAAATCCATGGGCAAATTTTTGAGCTTTGTCAGTGCATCCTCAAATGTAATCTCCCCATTGATTCTTGCAATCCACCTAACACTTATGTCAATTAATTGGAACATGTCTAGAAAAGAGGATCCTTATGTTTCAAGGAAAAGCCCACTTTGGGGCCTAGAAAGAAAAACAAAGGAGTGGAAGCAATCTTCCAAGATACTAGTAAGGACAAATGCCACAGGCAATAAAGACAAGAGAGAGTGCCGTACATGATGTTGTTGATGTTCAAAAAACAAACTAGAAATGTTGGAGATGAATTGATTGGATTGCTTAACTGGTTTCATTATGGAACACAAATATTGGGAGGCTATAATTTTTCAGATCTCCTCCTGGTTTGAAATATAGAGCCATTTTGAAAGTGTCATAGTCCATCACTAATTCAACACATGTCCTTGCCTCTGATAGGTTTTGGAAGCGCTATTAATCGCCATCAGAGACCAACAAGAAAAGGGTCTGGTTCCAATTCTCATGCCTGCTTACCTGCATAGATTGAACATTAGACAACTTTCTTTGTTTTTTCCTATGCCAAATTAGAGTAGAAACTTCCTTCAACCACTTTCTTCAATTACCAATAATATCATCATAAAAAGCATTATATAATCATACTTTTTCATGAAATGGCCCATAATATTGATCATTGTTCTAATTGAGCACTCAGTCATCATTGTCAATCACTAGTATCAAGGGAATAATAAGCTTCACCTATTGCTAAGAATCTTCCAACTAGAGGTTTTATTGTGTGTAGATTGTGATTTAAAATATTTGTGTCTCATAGAGCACACATACCTGCTCAGGTATGCTCGAATCAGCGGCATAAATTGTCTAGCTGGGATTGGGGGAAGTGATTGTCTAGCATAGATAGATAATTTGACTATTTATTTAATGATCCCAAATGGACAAGAAAACGTGATGAATATGCAAAGACATCCAACTATGAACTTCAATACTAAATCTTATACTGAAGATAGAAAACAGACAACATTGAGTCATGGAAGGATTGAATGGCTATGCATGAACAAACTGCACTTATGCCATTGAATTGATTCTGTAAGGATGTTTGAACTTTAGAGGACATTATGAGTATGCAGGGCCATATTGGGAGTGAAGAATCACTCAAAGGAGATGTGTTCAACCCTGTTCAATCCATCGCTAGTGGAATTCAGTCAAGACACTTATGCCCATCTTGAACCTATCCAAATCATAGAAGCAAAAAATGGGAATAAAACACTATTAACTGTGCTTAAATGCCCCCCAGAGCTGGGGCCTGGGCTTGATTAAAACCAAGGTTTTCTTGGAAAAAAACACAGGTTATTGAATAACCCACATTTTTCTCACTTTTTTTCTTCTTTTTTATAAATCTGGGGTTTATGGTTTACGGTAAAGTTCACCATTTTTTCCCATTTTAAACCTATGTAATTGAATTCCATTTACATTTTCAGTTCAATGTGTCAATGCCTACTATGGTCCAAATACAGTAATGTAAATATGACAGGTGTAACCCATGCGGAACTAATCACCAACCAGTTGTTCACGAGCAACAGAGAATTGGCAGGGGTTGAAATCCCATTGGGTCTAGTTGGATTTCTTTGACACCTGCAGAACCTAGCATCAATGACCTTTTTGAATATCCAAGGCAATTGCAAATCATATTGGCACTATAGCTACCAGTCCTTGGATTGTGTGTGTTCATTTTTAAGTTTACACCCTTGATTGAATCGGGGAAAAGTCTATTTTGGAGAAAATGAACCATTCCCAAACAATAATAAGTAGCCTACTAAAATGCCTGGCCATGAAGAGGGCTGGTAGCTTAGTGGTAGAGCATACCAGCATGTACATGGAAAGTCCTAGCAGATCAATGGAAAACAATAGCTGGACGTTTGGCATGAAGAAAAGTTTCTTAAGCTTGGATCTGCTACAGCAAAACATCTTTTAATCCAAGGATAAGCTTGATTATTTGGAGGGGTGGATGGCAGCTTCAATAGTAAGCTTGTAGTTCCCATAGTTTTCAAAATCTACATTTTGAGGCAAAGGAAGAGCATCGCAAGCAAGGGGAGGAGCAGACCATGGACAAACATAAGGAGAAAGACAAATCCCATGGAGGAGAAGGCTCAAGCAATGCTTCACCACAACTACTATTGAAGACAGATTTGAGGTGGAAATTTAGCCCTATAAAGACCGAGTTGATATGGAAAAGCTCAGCAATTGTTGCCTGCAGCTTGAGGCACATTTCAATGTTCAGTGGGTTATCAACAAGAGATTGCATTTGCTCTTTTGAAATTGACTAGGGTGGGAAAGCTATGCTGACTGAATACCCATTTGGACAACTGAAAAATATTAATTGACCAGAATAAGTATATTCTGAGCAGTTATTTTTTTCTTAGGGCGAGTAGATCTGAGTGTCAGAAAATGGCAGGGAGGGTGGAGCAGGTGGGGCATTTGGGTGATGGAATAAAAACACATTTAAGACAAATCTATTCAGATAACAACCTTCAACTTTGTTTCATCCATACAAACAATGGATGGAGTCAGTGCTGAAACTAAGGGCACTAGAACCAATGTTCATTCACTTTCCTCGCTTCTCGATCTGAGAAACAAAGAAATGATTTGTCCACCAATATTAACAGAGAACAAATTGAATGAGTTTTAGCCTTTAAGTCAATACTGAAATGGAATTTACAGAGTTGAACACACCAAAAAATCAGTTTAAGCTTTTTTAAATACATTATTTTTGTTCAACTGCATTTCTTTTGTTTTTCCCAGGTGCTGTGGGTACCTCCTGGGTATGTCTCAGATGTACCTGGGATGCACCCTAAATGTGCTGGAGATTGACTAGAAGCCGGATCCTTTCGGTCTCAGTATGGCCCTGAGTTCTAGTGAATCACCACTAATAACTATATGGAAGGAATTTAAACTACAGCAGAAAAATTGAGAAAAATTCACAACTAGTCATTGATAATCATGGCTTGCCAATTTCCTGTGCCAATTCAAATCGCGTTGCTGTTTTGTTGTCAAACATGAAATTATTAGGGAAAATACGGTTTGTTATGGGTTATTTAACAATTTAAGATTAAATTGTGAGTTATTTTTGTTTATTTGAAAAAGACAGTTTTTTAATTCATAGCTGTCAAGTCTTTTCTATTTTTATGTATATTTCATCTTTTTCTAGTTTGTCCAGTTTTTTCTGTTTTGAAGCTTGAGTATTTGAACTCCATTTGTGCTTACCACCTTACATCAATCTTTTATAAATGGAATGCTACTATGATTTAAACAATTGATTGTCTCAATTCTGTATATAGAGATAGGGATATATGTAGTATAAATAGGGGCACACACCTATATAGTATACAGAGAAGGAATAGACCGTATCTATATTACATATGTCCCTATCTATATATACCATACACCAAAGTGTGAAGGAATAAACCGTTGAATTTAGAAGGTGAGAAATCCAATTAAGATTCTACACACAAGATTGGAGTGTGGTAACTAAGTACCTTGGAGGAATTCCCACCCACACAAGAAGTCCTACTTTGCAAGATTGAGAGCATTGATGAAGTGTGAATTGAAGCTCGTGGCTAGAGGTGGATGAGATGAAAGGACGGCAATAATCTGTATCAAATCAGTAAGAGTCTTCCAAGCCAAGTGCAAAGGTAAATGGATGTTAGAAGAACTCCCATTGCTATTTGAAAGATTGTTGTGATATACATCTAGTATAAGAGTTGAAAATACATTTAGAGTTGCATCCAAAGTTCTCCTTTAAGGAGAACCCAAGAAGAATGAAATCCTTGGTAGAAGGAAGAGAGCTTGTGAGTAGTTCCATTATCCCTGAGAAGATAGCACTCAAGAATCTTGAGACAGGGGTAAAGTATGCTCTTCCATATCAAATTACAAATTAAGAACACAAAGATAGGTGTTCTCTTTGATCTTGTTCTTGAGAAAAGATGGTTTCTCAAGAGTTAGAAGAATAGATTTTTTGGAGGCATATGATTGTCCTCATCTATACTCATTGGGATGGGTGAAATTAAAGAAGCAAAAATCCTAAAAAAATTGGCACCCGTCGTGATTAATCATCTCGCAATATTTTGGTGTGTAAATTCGTTGACCCACGGTTTTCTAGCATGCAAATTTGATGACCTGTGATTTTCTAGCATGTAAATGTGTTAAAACCTTGAAAATCTTAGAAAAAAACAACAAAAAAATGGTAGGGAACTGTTGCTAGGGTTTCAAAAAACCCACGATGTGCCATTGTTGATGGAAGAGGGATCTATTCCATAGAAGCAACTGATTGAACATATAGGGGAAGGGGTGGATTGTGAATCATTCCTCCTTTGTTATCTACCAAAGAGCGACACTTCAACCAAGGGGCCCTCCATCCCCTCCCAATGAATCCAATCGAGTTGATGAGTCGGTGTCGATTCAACCCATCCATCGAAGTTGATTGGCTTGTGCGGCTTTGAGTTTGAGATGCCCTACTATTCATCATTCATTGGTGAGTCACAAAGGCAAATCCATATTCCCCATAATATAATATAATTATAATAATACTATAATATAATTATATTGTATAATAATATAATATAATATAATAATATAATTATATTGTATAATAATATAATATAGTATAATATAATATAATATTGTATTATATAATAATACATTATGTAGGAGTTGAGAATACAACTTCACAAACCTTGAAGATCACCTGCATGCAAATAACCTGTCACAAAAGAAGAGATGGAGACAAACAAGCAAGGGTTTTCTGAAAACTGAAAATGTATATATCAGAAAGAATGAGAGAATGAATTGATATGAAATACAATGGGATCAATCCTTATAAAAAGAAGATCATGCAAAACCCTAATAAAACTCTAATAGGAAAAACCTTAATAGAAGCCCTAATAGGAAAACATTTAATAATTAATATAATTATGAAATGTCACTTTATGCAAACTAACGTGAAATCTTAAGAAGGGAATAAAAGTAACTTAATCAACATAATTAAGTTAAAACCTTTATTCTAACACCCCCCTTTAAGATGAGCAACAGTGTAGCTACAAACAAATGCAAGAAAGCAAAGGTAACTACAATGCAAGAAGGCAAATATGGGTCCCGACAACTAGGCCAGATCAGGTACCCAAATACAACCAAATCTCTGTAAAGAGGAGAAATAGAGAAAACCTCATGGGAAAAAGCTCTACTCCAAAAAGAGATGCAGAAAGCCAAGAAGAACATCACTGAAGCAGAAGAAGTTGTAAACAACTATCGAAAGATGATTGCTATAGTGTTGAAGAACCTCCGCTGAAGATGGAAGATCCCTTCCAAGGCAAAACCAAAGAAGAATTAGCACGAACAATATAATACCCCCCCATAATGCTGAACTAGGAGAGTCTGACAAATCCACTGAAATGGTGTGAAACACCCTGTAGTGCATGAAGAAGAAGAAACAACATCTGAAAATGCGCAAGAAAGCATTTGCAATTGAAAAAGTGGTGTGCAAAACAAAACACACATGCACGAGGCTGGAATCATATGGATCCACTGTCGTCGTGGAGGGACACTCACCGGACAAGGGTGTGATGGCAAAACAAAGGCAAACTACACAACCCCTCATGGCACTTTATAATAACAGTGCGGGTACAAAATATGACAACTTTATGTACAAAATATGACACAACCTATGTGCAAAATCCCCAAAAAATGCATATACAATAGTGTGGCACTTTATCTCAATGCGTTCACATAAAAGATAGCTTACAAATGATGCTCAAAATGTCCAAAAAAGGACAAAATTGGAAATACATGAAGAATAGCCAAAAAACTGACTGTAGAATGCACCAACAGAAGAATGAAGTGAAGAAACCCACACCAATGGAAATATGAGAAAACTAGCTTTCCGGCGATATCTCGTTTGCCAAAAAACGATATCGTATGCCCAAGTTACGACCTTTGAAAGAAATCAGGTCCAAAGAGGGAAAAAACCAGTGCTAGGTTAAATTTGACGGCCATACGGCCGTCGTAGCAAAAATATTGGCTTAAATTTGACGGCCAAACGATTGTCACCGTAAATGCATAATTAGGCTTATACATCAAAAAATTGTTTTTAAAAAAAAACAATAAAAAAAATATACAAAAATTTATTTTTTTTAATAAATTTTTTTTTGAAAAAAAAGTTTGGTGGGGCCACCCCGACCGCGGCCTGGCAGGTACCGCTGTCGGCGGTATTGTCAGACCATCGGTCGACAGAAGGTCGTCGGCGGTCGACAGTATGCCGACCAGCATACAGCGGGCCCGCAAGCTTGCGGATGCAGGTACCTGCGGGTACCTTTGTACCAGGGCCTGCAAACCCTAAAACTGCAATTTATTTTATTTATTTGATTTTTTTTCATAAAAATCAAAGCTTACAATTTTTTTAAAAATAAAAATAAAATAATAATAATTTTTTTGAAATAAAAAAATTAACGAGAAAGAAAAACGATTTTTTTTTTACCAGTAGACGAACAGCTGTACGGTCGAATTGTAAAAAAAAATTTGCCCTAAAATTCAACTTTGTCCAAAATGGACGAATGAACAGTCGATTTAGGGGTTTTGGATCGCTGCGGACGCAATGGCAAGGTCCGTTTGAGTTGAAAATGCTTCAAAATTGCAGGTATGTCCTAGATCAAGAAAACAAACCCCAAACCCTGGAAGCTCCAAAAATCTTCAAAACAAGAACAAGAAGCAGCAGGTGTGGAGCTCTGATACCATGTAGGAGTTGAGAAAATACAACTTCACAAACCTCGAAGATCACCTGCATGCAAATAACCTGTCACAAAAGAAGAGATGGAGACAAACAAGCAAGGGTTCTCTGAAAACTGAAAATGTATATATCAGAGAGAATGAGAGAATGAATTGATATGAAATACAATGGGATCAATCTTTATAAAATGGAGATCATGCAAACCCTAATAAAACTCTAATAGGAAAAACCCTAATAGAAGCTTTAATAGGAAAGCATTTAATAATTAAATCATTTTATGCAAACTAACGTGAAATCTTAAGAAGGGAATAAAGGTAACTTAATCAACATAATTAAGTTAAAACCTTTACTCTAACAATTATAATATAATAATAATTATAATAATCTAATAATCATAATAATACTATAATTATTATATTATATTATAATTAAATATATATAATTATAAATATATTTTTTAAATCCGATTTTTTTCAAAAAACCTTATACTTTTGGTTTGGTGAAATGAAATGAAGCGATGCAAAATCAAGTTTGGGGTAAATACAAATTACATTGCTGAAGTAAAAGATGTGAGTCCCTTTGATCTTCTTGGTGTAGTGTTTGGCAGCCCGTATGGGTATGAAATGTTAGAGTAAAAGGTTCATTACTTAATTATTTTAATTAAGTTACCTTTTATATTTCTTTTAAGATTAACTTAGTTTGCATTTTGTAGGCATTTAATAATTATTCTATTTACCTTTTATATTTCTCTAATTATTAAATGCTCCTTTTTAGGTTACACTTTAGGGTTTCTTGATCTCCTTCATAAGGATTGATCTCATTGTATTATACAACTCTCTCTGATTAATGCATCTTTAGCTTTCAGAGCACCCTTTGCTTTTTTGTCTCCATCTCTTCTTTTCTGTGATAGGTTATTTGCATGCAGGTGATCTATGGGTTTTGTGAAGTTGGCTTTCTCAACTTCTACATGGTATCAAAGCTCCAAACCTGCTGCTTCGTGTTCGTGTTTTGAAGATTTTTTGGAGCTTCGAAGGTTTGGAGTTTGTTTTTTTGATCTATGGAAAACCTCTTTCATTTGGTGGTTTGAGCCCAAACCGACCTCATGGTTGCGCTCAGGAGGCCGTTTCCAAGTTTTTTGACATAAAACTTACCCAGTTTTGGTGTTGTTGGCTCGAGAGGTAAATTTTTTTTGCCCCAGGGCCGTACAGACCCAAGGGCACGATTTTCTATGTGAAATTTTTTTTTTAAAAAAATAAAATCAGAAAAATGTTTTTAGAAAAAGGGCTTGCAGAGTAACTAAGGGCCGCCACCCATTGGCCACCAGGCGGCCAGCGGCCAGCTGCCGAGTGGCCTCCCACCTGCTGTCGGTCAGCCTTTGCCGGCTGGCCATCGGCTCGCCACCGGTTCGCCACCGGTTCGCCACCATCCAACCACCAGCCGGAGCGCCGCTAGAGCGAGTGGAGCCACTAGTCTAGCCACCAGGGCTCCCTTTTTGGCCAAATCGAACCTTTTTCACGAAATTAGGTGCTATTTTTGCATACGATATCGGATTTATGGGCAAAAATAGGCGTCGAAAATCTGGTTCCGGGCACTTTCCAATGGTGCAGGTTTGAGTTTTTGGTTTTGCAGTTTTGATGCCTTTTTTGCCAGTCAAAGTTAGAACATGTTTTTGCATTGCCGGGGGCGTAACTTTTGCGTCCGAAATTCGTTTTTCGCAAACGAATAGGCGTTGGAAAGCTACTTGAATGCTCTTTCCAGATCTGCAACTAGTTTGATCAGATAATTTACCAGGTACATTTTATTCAGCTTTGTGTGTTTTTACATTTTGCTTAATTACTTGGACGTTCTGACACCTGCATGGGATCTGTTTGTGTTGGATGGGTTATGTTGATCTAATTTATCATTGTTGAGAGTTTCAGTATCTGATTTTTTTAATTTTGAGTGAGTATCATGGGTTTTTCTATTCACTCTTATGTGATCAAGCTGGATAAGGACAACTATGAGTCTTGGCGTCATGGCATCCTGACACATCTTAGGTGGCTTGGTATTTTGCCTCATTTGTATGGACTCATACCTAAACCAGACACATCAAGGAGTTTATTAGCATGGGTTATTATTTGAGATCATATTGTAGGGGTTATTGGTTGTAGTGTTGATTTGGACACTTTGTGTGCTTTATCTGACATTTGTTGTCCTCGCACACTTTGACAACGTCTTTGGGAGATTTTTGGAGACTCTAATATCTCTCCATTCCCAGAGGATCCCGTTGCAGATTGTTTCATCCCTCTTGCAAATGTAGATTTCATACCCTATGATAACCGTACTCTAGAGGAGTTTGAGTATATCATAGGTCTTGCATGTGTTGATGGTTTAGAGACTTGTATTCATGTTCCCACTCTTCAGATTGAGATTTCATCAACATTTCCTGTTGTTCCTGATTCAGTGCAGCAAGGCATCATTCATCTTCCAGACATAACTACTTTGGACTCTTATGTTGTAGACATATCTTTCTTGTTTGTGGAGTCCTATATTGCAAATTTGAAGGATTATTTTGAGGACATTCATCTCCTCTTTGTTGATAGCCACATCACCGCTGTTGGCCCATCATGTTCATCGTCTTTGGAGCATGTGTTTCATCAGTCTTTACAGGTTTCAGGATTGGCATTTTCTCTTTCCGACTTGAGGACGCTTGAGCTATTTTCAGAGACACCTGCCATTTGGATTTGGATTCCAGATTCACCCATGTTTTTGGATTGGCTTCACATTTCATCAGTTGGCCTATTTCTTCCTAAGGGGAGAAATGTTGTTTGCAGACAGTGGATCATACTATGTCTTCAAATGTTTGTCAGTGATACAGGAGCTATTTCTTTGTGGGGGGGATTCATATACTCTTTTTCTCTCTCCTATAGGGGGAACATATTTTGTACTTGTGTGATAGAAGCAGTTCTTGGGGGGTCATGTTGAGTCCTTCTATCTCTCTTCTTCTTTCACTCTTGTATTTTCATCTCTTTTTGGAGAGGAGTTTTTCCCACTGGGTTTTCTCCTTTTCTCCACTTTATAGAGATTTGGTTGTGATTGGGTACCTCATCAGGTCGAGTTGCCGGGACCCAAGTTTGCTTTCTAGCTTGTTGTTGCTTTGCTTTCATGCATTTAGTTTGTAGCTATTCCCTAAGTTCATCTTAAGGGGTGGTGTTAGAGTAAAAGGTTCATTACTTAATTATTTTAATTAATTTACCTTTTATGTTTCTCTTAAGATTAACTTAGTTTGCATTTTGTAGGCATTTAATAATTATTAAATGCTCCCTTTTAGGTTACATTTTAGGGTTTCTTGATCTCATTCATAAGGATTGATCTCATTGTATTATACAACTCTCTCTGATTAATGCATCTTTAGCTTTCAAAGCACCTTTTGCTTTTTTGTCTCCATCTCTTCTTTTTTGTGACAGATTATTTGCATGCAGGTGATCTTCGGGTTCTGTGAAGTTGGTTTTCTCAACTTCTACATGAAAGGGATACAGTCTTCATGAAGAAAGGAAACAAATGCTCCCTTGTCAAGGATAGAGAAACTTTATCATTAATGCATATAAAGTAAAAAATTTAAACTCTTTTTGGTAAGTTCCAATCAAGCAAAGAGAGTCATTGATGCCAGTAAAAAAATGCTTTAGTAGTTTTTTACGGATAAGCAGGAGATGTTGTCAAATTTGGAACTTTAGAAAATATTTACACTAAGAGTAGTAACAAGTGGAAGCATTATTATAATTCTTCAAGGAAGTTTTCTAATGGCCCAAAAGCTTGCCACCCAAAAGTGAGGTAGTGTTTGGAGTACATTTTCTTCCCAAATCATTATTGCCAAATGTTGGTTTTTGTAGATAGTCCATGGTGGAGTCTAATGAGGTTAAGGAAGCATTATTATAATTCTTTAAAGAAGTTTTCTAACGGCCCAAAGGCTTGGCACCCAAAAGTGAGGTAGTGCTTGGAGTACATTTTCTTCCCAAATCATTATTGCCAAATGTTGGTTTCTATAGATAGTCCATGGTGGAGTCTAATGAGGTTAAGAAGCAACTTTAGTGTTTATTGGTGCAAAGAGTCATTCTTTCAAGTGTTCTCCAATTGTAATTGTGCCAAATAAACATGGGACAAAAGATATGCATTGACTATGTGGCATTGAACAAGATCATTAAGAAAAATGGTTATCCTTTTTCAAGGATAAACGACTTGATTGGATCAGTTGCAACACAAGTACTTCACAAAGCTAGACTTGATATGTGATTACCATCAAGTGGCAAATGGCTTTAGAAACAAAACAAGGTTGGTAGAAGTGGCTTGTACTTCCATTGGGTTTATGCAATGCACCATCTACTTTTATGAATTTAAGGAGTAATGTGTATGAAGGCCATTTATTGATACATGGGTGATAGTGCACTTGGATGTGTTTTTTGCTTTCTAGTAAGGCATAGGAAGAACATCTAAAACTTTCAAGCAAATTTAGGAAATTTTAGAGGCAAATCAATTACTCTACAATGAGAAGACCTTGTGAATTTGCAAAACAATCACTAGTCTATTTGGGCTGTGTGGTTAGATGAAATCAAGATTTGACCTAAGAAAAGTGGGATCCATCCTCAATTTGCCAAGGCCCCCCTCCAATATGATTGAGATGAGAATATTTGTTGGTTCTATCTATTGCTTGAACAAGTTCATTGCCTCATTCTTTGCAATTGCAGCTCCTTGACATGTCATTATTGCAAGTAGCAAGTCTTTTCTTTGGGACACAAACCAACATAGTTTATTGCTTCATTCATTTGACGAGTTCATTGCATTGAACTGGTTTTGAATTTACCTAACTTGCAAAAATCTTTTGAGATTGAGATGGATACAAACTTGTATGCCATGGGGGTGGATTGATTGCAAGAAGGGAGACTGGTATGTAATCATTTCAAATTATTTTGTTGAGTTGTTTTGAAATCTTACATATGATAAAGAATTGTATGCTCTTGTGCAAGAATAAATAAATGTTATCATTATTTATTTGGAAAGGAAACAATTGTTTATCTTGATGATCAACCTCTTAAATATTTTTAAATCCAAACTAAATGGTAGCAAGAAAACACGACAAAATTTTCTTTTTGATCGGGATTTCTTAGTGTGTTGTTGGATGTATTGGGTCCTCTAAGTGTAATGGTAAGGCCTATGTGTATTGCTTTGGCACCTACAACATTTCCACATTGTAAACAATTACAATAAAGGAATCATAAATAGAGTGGTAGATATATGGTTTAGGCTTAGTGTTGTTTTTACCATAGCCCCAAAAATCGTTTGGGGGAAAAAATGGGCAAAAAAATGGATTTAAAAAAAAAAACTTAATATGTATTAATATAATATAATATAATTATAATACATTAATATAATAATTATATATTAATATATTATTCTATTATATATATTTATATAATAATTATAATAATTTAATATAATTATGATACATTAATATAATAATTATATATTAATATATTATTCTATTATATATATTTGTATATTAATATAATAATATATTATTATAATTATATTATATTAATGTAATAATAATATACCACGGTGATGGTGGGGAGATGCTTTAGCCAATCGAGCTAGGCCCTCGACCCCTAAAATTTCAATATATTATAATTATATTAACATATTATACATTAATATATATTATTATATTATATATGTTAATATATATTAGTCTATTAATATATTAATTATAATATTATATTATTATTATGTATTATTATATTATATATGTTAATATATATTAGTTTATTAATATATTAATTATAATATTATATTATTATTAATATGTATTATTATATTATATATGTTAATATATATTAATTTATTAATATATTAATTATAATATTATATTATAATTTATTATTAACATAATATATTAGTATATTATATATAATATATAATTATACTATATATTAATATATATTATAATAATAATTTTACAATATAATATAATATAATATTATTATATTATAGTATAGTTATAAGATTTTTTTATAAGTTAAAAAAAGAAAAAGAAAAAAATTGAAGTTCAAAAAGGAAAAAAAGGGGGAGCGCGAAGATAAGAGAAACCTTAACAGAAATCGCCATTAATGGAAATCGCCAAAATTTGCTTCCAAAAATCATGGAAAACACGATCAGAAATCACACAAAAAATATTTAAGGGTAGTCGTGGATAGTAACCCTCATAAATCTCAGAGAAATCCGGCGGAAATAAGAGAAAACTGGCGGAAATCGGAATCAACGAAATACCCTAAAAAATCACGATTTAATGGGGGAAAAATAGGCAAACCTTAGGATTTCCAATTTTTATGATTAATCACGATTTTTTCACGATTTCTGCTTCTTTGGCTTTTATAACTGAACATCATTTTTCAACTTTTATTAGTCAATCATGAAGTCTCTAAGGAAGAGTATGGAAAGGATGTTGATTTTTTGGGGATGCATTTCAGCAGTTGTAGGGGACACAAGATGTTGATTTTGAAGGCAAAGAGAAGTTCACCTCAAGGATGGGATATTGTACAAGTTGGGAAAATTGCATGTACCAAATGAACAGAGGATTGGACTCTTAAACATACCTTCATGAAAGATAGTAGCAAGACACTTTTGAGAGTGGGCAAGACAATGGAAAAATTGCAAAGTTCTGTCTATTGACCAAGGATGCAAGATGTTTCTAAATTAAGTAGAGGAAGTATATTGTGTGGCATTGGAAAGCTAAACAACAAAAGGAGTGTTTGCACACGCCACTACTGATTGTGAATAGACTATGAAAAAGCATTTTTTATGGATTTTGTTGGGGTACTTGCCTAGGTCGAGGCAAAGACATAACAATTTCTTTGTATTCCATGTAAGAAAACTACTGAATGACATGAGATACCTGATTTGTATTTCACTAATGTTTGGGCACACATTTTATTTCCTAAATTGATTATTTTAGAATTTTCATTATTTTTTGGCAGATTTTGGATCACATTTTGGGAAAGAATGGATACCAAGTTGAAGAGATATACCGCTTTCTGTCCATTGGCAAATGGCAAAACTGAAGTGGTCAACTAAACATTGCTGCAACTCTCAAGGAGATAAAATAGGAAGCATCTTGAAATATGGGATGAAATATCAGCATACATGTAATAGGATAATTCATGCGTCCACAAAAAATCTCCTTTTGAACTTTATTTTTGTTATTTGCCCTTGAATCCTTTTGATATTTCTTCTATATAACAAAACAGAGATGATAAAGAGGTAAATTTAAAGCCACTGGAACCCAAATTCCATTGCAAGGATCAAGGGAATCCACCTCCAATTGCAAAAGAAACTCAAGCATTCTCAAGTTAAGTACAGAGTGGTGCATGAGCGACATAGAGGGTAGTGTCATTTCCAAGGTGGGGATAAAGCTCAAATTTACATGACCAAGGATGACTCCAATGTTAAGTAAAGAAATTGAGACTGAGGTATGGTCTGTTGATGAACACAAATCAGGTTGGAGATAATGCCTTCTAACTTAACCTATCTTGATAGGCATTATTTTTCCACAATCCATGAAGATGATTTAGAGTGCTTTTGGAATTGAAAGAATAGCTTCCAAGCAAGGCAAAGTGGTACTCTGAAATGGAGGTAGGGGAATAATGCCTTCTCTTGAAGAAATTATTTTGGGACTAAACACCTCTCGAGTTGGGGATGCATGATCAAAAGTGGATCAAACAATGAAGATGCTCTGATACCCCCAACATGCAGAACGACCAAATTTCTCATGCGAAGGGATTCCCAGTTGTGAGTACAAAGCAAAAGGATTAATCCCTTTGAATGCCTCGTGTGCTTTGCTAATGATTCTCCCCATATTGGTGAGGTACACAAATGGAGATTAACTCAAAGTAAAGGGAATGATCACTAACAGATTTGGCAATTCCTAAAATCTATTTTCATTAGATATGGAAAATCTGCCAGTATTATGTAAGAAGTCCAAGGTTACCCCAAGTTTCCGAGACGGGGACGGCAGGGGATGGCGGGACGAGTCCCCAAGTTTCCGATTTTTGAGGCCAAATTTAAGGACGGCGGGGGACGGCTATATAAAGTATAGGGAAAATTTAAAATATATAGGGAAATTTTAAATATTCATATGAAAACATGGATAAAGCATACATAATATACATTATAGAACCTTAACATATAATATTTGTGTTCAATATTCTTTGTCAATACTCAATACACATTGAAAATTCGGAATTAACATACATGAATCATAATACAACCTCCAAGTTAAAATTTATAAACTTATATCAAATTACATAAGGTTATTTCCAACTCACAAATTGGGAGAAAATTTGTGATTACAATGAAGATTGTTTCACCTAGGTTATTGATTACTTGGCATAGAACAATAATGAATAGCTGAGGCATCTGAAGGCAGAATTATTGTAGTTTGCTGGGAGTGTGGACTACTGGAAGTAAATTCAATGCTGTTGTATTGTCTGATATGGATTTGAGCAGTTAAATGTGGGGACAATTGCTGCACTCAAGGAGTTTTGGGCATCAAATTGCCTTAATATTCAGCCTATTTCCAATTGTGAAGAAGTAAGAATTGTTTAAAAATGTCAAAATCCTAAGTCTTTGTCTCTAAAACCTGTTAGTGAACAGCAAGCAAATAAATTCAGGTTTACACACTTTTGGAATAAATTTTTGTTATTTTTATATATCTCTAATAGAGCATCAAATATTTATCTTGTGAGTGTTCCAAATATTGTGAAAGATATATGAAAATAATTTAAACGAACAACTCATAAACCAAAAAATTGAAAACTGTTATATATATATTATTTTTAAAACATGCTTTGACGTGGGGGACTCCTGGGGGACGGCTCAGGCGTCCCCTAGCCGTCCCTTGGCCGTCCCCGGGACTGGTCAGCCATCCCTATTTGGTCAACGGCGTCCCCCCGTCCCGGGGACGTTTCTTGTGTTTTTTGAAAAAAGAAGGACGGTCCCCTGCCGTCCCCCCGTACTCGGGACATCTCGGGGACTGGGGCCGGCATTGGGATAGTCCCGGGTTTCCCTGGTAAGAACTTTACAGATTTTTCAAAGGTCAATATTAATTTCCATAAATATGAGTAAATCCTACATTTACAGCCTCAAATCCATTAAAAACTCTGTTATGGGTTCGCCAGTTTGAGGCCTAGGTTTGGATTCGGTTCAAACTTGGTTCAGGTTCTGGGCTGGTCCGGCCTGTGGGTGCTGCCAAGGTGCTGCAAATTGATACCTGGTTCGTTTGGGTTGAACCCGGGCAAACCCAGGTTGAACCCAAGCAGAACCCGCAGCCCAAGTGGAGTTAAAACTACTTTTTTTTGCATTTTTTAAATTGTTTTCTCCTTCTGACTTTGACTAGTGCCCAATGGAACCCTAAAAGAAGTACCATTGTATACTGATACGAGTTACAACTTGCAATTCATGGCTACTCTATTGATCTAAAATTAACAAACATAAATCAATAACAGTGTTAGACTGATTGCCTACATCACCCCACAAACAAAGCTTTAGGCCACAAGGTTTGAATGCAAATCTTTGGCTAATGCTTACCGGGATGTATTGTATGGCTTAAAGGGACAAAGCAATGCAATAATAGCAGCCTATATTTTCTGATATCACAAGTTGATACATTTATTTGAGACCTCCTGCAAGTAGGCTATTGATCAGTGTCATTTATGTGCTGGCACAAATCCTTTCCCATTGTCACAACAACTTGGAGGTTTTCAATGTTAGCTGCTTAGATATTATGGTTACAGCAACTTCTTTGGAAATTTTATAACAGCTGATGATGTTTATCTATTCTAAGAGAATTTAAGACAAATGTGAATTAGATATTGATGATTTAGATAATCCATTTGATGACTAAAAGTGTTGTAATATTGAACTTGAAGTTTGAACGATGAATATTTATCATGCATGTTTTAAATGACATTCAAGTTTATGGTGGTTTTGTTGTTTATAAGATGTTATGTGATATTCTAATCCTAATTTGTGCTTCTAGGCTGCGTATATATATATTTGATTTTTACATGTTTTTTGTACTAACGAACCCAAACCCCCCAAAAAAATTTAGCCAAACCCATGAACTGAACCCTTGAACCCAAACCCGAACCAGTACCAGAACCGGCAACTTAGATTAAAAACTATTACTCTAAGCCGATTATTTAACAATAACACAAACAATTGACCTCTGTGATACCGATCTGACCAGTAGATTAAATCTTAATGAGAATTTTCACCTAAACAATTTTTAAAGCAACATTTTTAGGCTTCCACAATTCAATATTAGCAAATTAGATTGCTGTAAATGACAACTGAACCACTTTCTAATGGCAAACCTGCAGAGCACAGAGAATGGTTCATAAAATGGCAAGAAAACTGAACTATATTGCACATGGCAAGTAGGATATGCAACAAATAGATAATCAACACAGAAAATAAAAGAATGAAATATTCACATGTAATATGTCCAACTCAAGAATGACTTTAAAGCTGTCTCCTATATAATTATATCATCACAATTCTCAAGTACGACACAAACTCATCGTACTAGAAAATAGAATTGCCTTTTGAGGTTGTATATTTATAGAGATCTGGATCAGCAGAATGTTGTTGCTCTTTTATTACTTGTAAAGGTATATAATAATTCATGTCCATTGATACTTCCTCTAGTGCTTAAGACATTTTACACCTGTAGCACCATTTGGCATAGTCTTCCACCTATGCTTCATTCCAGAAACTCACTAATCAGGTCCATTGATTATAGAGAATGGTATAAACAGGGAAAAGCTACTTGATCTCTTTCCAAAACTAGGAAAGAACCAACATGTGATGCTTTATTTTATTGGTTATCCCAGATGATTTCTGGGTGGTCGATTTTTACACTAAATTGGCCTGATCCTTAGTGGGCTTAGTTTTATTGTGGGGTCAATTCATCTTGACTTTTCATTGTCTTAGTTGGGATTCACCATCAGAGTTAACTTACCTCCAAGTAAGCTCTGTGGTAGTGTTTCAAGTTCATTGCCTTGATTCATCACTGCTGTCTTCCTAGGGCCTCTGGTTTTGTCAATATTTTTGTTTTGTTTGTTGTGCTTCTGGTTGTTTCTTCCAGTTGATCCATGCTGTAATTTATTTGCAAATACAAGTTTATTTTATGCCAATATGTTCCATGGACCTATTTGTTCTGTTTCTTTAAAAAGTGAGCAGTTGACTGAAGAGTCATCTGTCAAGTTTTTGAATCATCTGAAAGAGATCATCTCTGGCAGATACTCATTTTCAATTTTTCAAAAAGTGTGCCTTGATGGGGGAGAAATTGTAGATCAGATCAAACACATAATTTGTTGCTAGACTAAGTAGGATTACATATTGAAGTAGGCTTTCCATGACCCCAGAAGACTACATATTGGATTTGGTAGACATTGGATTGTTCAACTGTTTCAGCAAAGTCTGCTGCACTGTATTTTTTCTACCGTGTTTGCATCCCATTCTAAAGTCTAAAGGTTTATGTTATCAACAAAGATTGCAACACATGATGCTGTCTTAACCAGGCATTGCATGAATGCTGTCTAACAGTGAGAGACTTGACAAACTAAGTGTGCTCATTACAAAAAATCCTTTGCACCTGCTACAGAGGAACCCAATCAATAACAGATGAGATGATATGTTTGCATTTGTAAAATTTTCCCATAGTGTGTAGCTATTATATTTATCATTTATATCACGAACATAAATACATCCCAAGCAACTGAATAAGAATGTTTACTAGAACGGGATAGCTGTAAACTAACCATAATATTATATAGATGCAGTAAGTACCAAAATATACTGTTCAAGCAAGAATTATTATCAAATCAAGAAAGCAGATTTCTGAGGAAGCTTTATGTAAATGTAATGCTATCACCCAAGAATGTCAAAAATGAGGAAAAATTAAGCCACCAGAAACCAGCAGCATGCTGACCCCCTTCAAGCAATTGCATACCAGATCCAGGTCTATCACATGTACTGAATGAAGAAACTGGGCAGTATTCTCCTTCAATGATAACTAGATATGTCAGGTTGTATACTCTATATTTTTGAAATGGAATTGACAGCTTTCTTTGGGTTGTCCAAGTTGGGACAGTTTATTACATAGTTTCACAGAGTTTTGGAACAGGGGTACAGGGATACATGGGGGCGGGTTTCAGGGCTGAGGGGACTATATTCCAGAGCTTGGGGTTGGTGGGGGTATGGCAGTACAAATATTGCAAGGGATTACTAGGGGACAATCTATGGAGTTTATTATCTACAGACAGAGCTCTGCAATATTGCAAGGGATTACTTGCACAAGGGAATCCCTGTGTGTTTTATTAATTGTTCGTGTAATTATCTCTGCTGTCTCCCTAATTTTATCATGGATGCATTTTGCTTATCATCCAATTCTCCGAGTTTTTCCCCTAGTTTCTACTAACGTATCTTATTTTCCTCTTCTCTGTTTTTCTGCAACAACACATTAAAAAGCCGTGTCTCTGATTTTTAAACTCAACAAGCTAAAATCAAAAGAATTCCCCAGCTGTACTTTAAACTCACACGAAAAGGTTTTTCTTGAAGCAACAGCCAATTTTAGTGACAAAAATAATTGGAAAAGTCTGATTAGGAACAGTTTATAGGGGAATCATTGCCAATGGCCATAACAGTAGCCATAAAATGAATGGAATTTTCAGAGGATCGTGAGTGTTGCATAAAACATTTTTTGTTGGAGCTACAGATTGTGGGGCATCATCGTCATAGTTATGAGAATATTAGGCTATTTCTTGAATGTGTAAGAAATCATAATTGTCCCCAAAATCATGGCTAAGTTTAGCCTGAATGTTCTGTTGCATGGTCTGTTGGATTGCAGATTGGATTGGAAGTGAAGATTGAATATCAGGGACTCCCTGCCACCCCAGGACAGTTGAGGGATGCCCAGGCATCCTCTGGCTATCCTTTGGATGGCAGGGAGTTTCCTGGCTGCCCCATGCAGGGGAATATATTCCCATCCCCAAACCTCCTGGTATTGTTGGGGAATGCATCTGTGTAAACTGGAACTTATTAGTAGGTATGGGATGGCTGAAGCCTGCAGCAAATCAACTCAACTTTGCCTTGCATTATCATTAAACATGATTTATTCACATTACCTATTTTTGAAGTCTTTTATTTTATCCTTTATTGGGTTATTGATATCCATAGGTTTGGGTTGATGTACATAGAGCTGGAGGGGTGGTTGCGTGTGTATTTTAATGAAAACACCAAAACATGGAACACTATTTTGAATATTTTTCTGGGGTAATTTTTCAGATTGTCAATATGATGTTTCATAAACCCAAAAGATTTGATGATGCATTATGGCAGTAATTGGAAAATGTGCCACTTATTCTAGGTGTTCATCCAAATTGTTGTCTTTTTTATCAATTCTTAATTTCTGAGAGTAGTAGCTACAATTGCATCCATTTTCTCCAAAGGAATGAAACTAACTTTCCTACTACATGCACCAAAACATTAAAATGAAATGTTAACTTTCTACAATTTTCTGTGCACCTAACCCTATTAATATTTATGTGTTGAAATGGTTTGATGAGTTGATGTATTTTGTTTCTTGCACTTTGTTCATGGAAAATCTACTCATCCTTTATTTTGTGCATGCTAGATCATTAAGATAGCATAGATTCATTAAGATAGCATTCTGCATAACTTTCTACGTTCTATCCTATTCTTTTCTTTAAATTGTAAAAGGAAACTAAGACATTTTCAATTTGCAGATTAAACTTGCATCTGTTCAACTGGCAAGAAAATACATGAAAAGGGTTGCATCAGAGCTAGATAATAATATGACTGTTCAAGAGAAGGAGCCAGTGAGAGAGTTCATACTTTTGCAAGGTGTACGTTTTGCATTTCGAGTTCACCAGGTCAGACATTGTAATCTCTAAAATATTGTATAGTTGGCCAAAAAGAACCAAAAAATATAAAGGAAAAAAGGTTAAATGCCTCTAATACAAATTGTACTACAGTATTTGCACGTGGTTTTTGTTTATTAAGTTCATTTTTAAGATAGTTGGACATGTATGTGTTTGCTGACAACAGTTTCTTGTAGTTTGCTGGAGGTTTTGATGCGGAGAGTATGTGTGCATTTGAGGAACTTAGAGGCCGTGCCCATGCACAAGCTGAAAGGACAGATAGTTCGAATTCAACAAACTAAGATGCCTCATGTTTATCTCTTACTGACGACAGCCCATTGTTATGCTCTAAATTTGGTTTGGTCCTAATGGTGGTTGCCTCGTGGAAGTGCAGAGAGGCCTCCCTTTGTAATATATATATATGTAAACGTACATATACATTAGTACAAAGTGCAGCTATACTTTGTCAGGTTTCCATTAGCAGTATGTCCTCTCAAAAGCAGTCAGCCTCAGAAGGTATTTGGGAATTAAGTGGAGTAAGAAATTTAATATCAGCATAGTGTCAACAGAAGCAACTATCAAGTATTAGCACTTTAAATTAATATTATAATTTGTTGTGTTGTAGAACACATCTCAGGTGGCTTGAACTGTAGCCTACCTTTGTATATTTTATATTTTCATTCTTGAACAATACTTTCATCTTTGTATTTTATTTTTCAAAGTAATTTAATGGAAATCTGAAATCTCTAGTTTGTATTTTTTTGCACTATTGAAAAGTTTCATGTCTCCATATACTTGTGGAGTAATATTATTTCGCTTAATTTCTTTGGTCTGCCACAGATTGAACTGCCTTATCTTATATTCTCTGCCAGGAACAGACTTGATGGTATTCATAACAACTAAAGTGGATTTTGAGTAGTTCAAAGACATTTTAATTTGTTGAAGAAGTTAATTTATCGTTTGATCTGCCAAATATTAAATGCATAACAGGATTATATGTGCTTTATTTGAAGTCGTCTCATGTTGAAGTTAATTGTATTCTTTATCATTACTTATCAGATGAAAACAAAATTGATGGTTTATCATCCTCATTGCAGAAAGGTTGTAGTAAAGTTTTCACAGTGATGTCTGAAGAATATAGACGAGGCTAATGTTTTTTTGAAGGTAGAAATCTCATTCCGTAGTTTACCTCTACAGTGATATTGGCCTAACATTGACCTGAAAGGTGGTATTTGAGTATCAGAGAAATACAAATTTCTTGATATTAATTTATCTATCCTTGTCCTTTGTTATTTATTTTCTTATTGTTCTCCAAACAATTGTTTATAAGGGCACAGTCTGCTGCATACATTCTTTTAAGATTTTTGATCTACCTAGGTTTGCTAGTTTCTTGAACTTGAATGGTTACTCATAGCTTCTTGGAATCTTCAGTGGTTGTTTAGAATCCTTTTCTTGAGTGAATCAATGCCCTTATAGGCAGCTCCCAACTCTCTAAATTCTTGTTAATAGAGATGCATCTAATTTTGAGATAATTTTCAGGCGTTTTCATTTTTGAATTATATACATGGACTTTGCCATGTTCTATCGACTTTGTTTTACTGACATTTTGGATCTAACTTCTACATTCCATATCAGGGATAAATTGGATCATGAATTGGAGGAACCTGTAGGCAAGATGCTGATGGAGGTGCTTCTAAGTATTTGAAGTGTTATGGAGAATTTTATGGATCATTAAAAATTTAAGACTGCCAAGCTCTGTATTTTAGAGTTTTTTGATGGGGAAAATATATTTAGTGTTTCCTAAGCCAGTCTAGCATGTGAAGACCGAAAATGTGTTGGGTAAACAAACAAGAGATCTGAAACTTGCCATATCAAAACCAAATTATAATATTATAGAGACCTTGCTATTAGACACGATTTCTAAGTGCTGGTGTTCTAACAGATTTTAAGGAAGGCAGCGTCTGAGACTTGAATGTAATTTGCATGTACTTTGGGTTTGTTAGATGGTTGATATAGTCAAGAACATCCTTAATGAGTAGGCCCTAGTTGAATTGAACCCAAAACTTGATCAACTACCTATTTTAGAGTCTTAAAGCTTCACCAGGCATAATTGCTGAAGATTTTATACATGCTGTTTTATCTTTACACTGCAAAAGTAAAATGACATGGGGAGATAAACACTATGGCTCTAATCCAATACAGTTTCCGAAAGGTATAGCACAGGATTAACTCTTCAACGGGCCTGATATGATGAGTTTAATTACATCAACATCCCCCTTCAAACACTACATAGATGAACATTATGCTGACACTCATAATAACTCAGATGAGCCAAAATGTTGAAGCATATTGTGAATCAAAGACCGTGTTGCTTGCCACAAGCTACACACCAAGTTTATACTCAAAACTTGAAGTAAAACCCCAAAAGTTGCCGTCTACAAGGATTGTGAGAAACACTTAGTAAAATCTGTTTGGGCCTCGCAAGAGTAAAATCACCATCCAGCCAACAAACTATGGTCCTATCCTACTACGCAAGGCGACAACAAGCCTTGAACCACCACAACAATCACAATCATCAAGGCAACGATACACGTTCTTAGTCCTTGTTGACAATTCTAAGCTCTCAAACCAATCGTGATAACCATGGAAAAATAAATAAGTCAATCCTTTCGAGACAATTCGCATCCAAAACCTCCCCAACAAAGATGAATTTAACTTGAGAGATGGCCCACACTTGCAGGGCAAAACATCCATCTTTATAATAGAGATATAATCCAGGATGAGAACCAAATGCTATGATACCCATCAAAACCATCTCCATTACTAAATCTCAAACTTCATTCAAAATTGAATCATACTTTGGCTTGATCAAGAATAGGTCAAATAAAAAATAGAAAAGAACTCTGTACATAGAAAAGGTAACAAAACAAATGTATATACACTTCAAAGGGTAAATGGAGTTTCTATTACAAAGTTATATGTTCTGATGAAATATTGTCATCGTCAGCAATTCATCGTCAGCAATTCATCGACGGAAAATTCACCGCCAAGTAAATATATATTAAAAAATATTGGTGAATTGTTGGCGGTGAATTTTACTTGGTAGTGAATTTTTCATGGCGGTGAATTGTTGGCAATGAATTTTCTATTTTGGTTGTCAATTTTTTGCATTTTGTTTTGTGATAATTGAATGACCATGTTGGTTGAGTCTATAAATGGTGAAATCTCACAAAATGTAAAATGCAAATTGATGGTCATAATGAAATTTTTCAAGGATATCAGAAATGCTATGCATGGAGAAATTCAATGGTAAGATAAGGGTTGCTATACTATTCCTCAATATATCTTGTGTCAAATTCCAAATCAAAGTGTTATGGAATTTTTTTCGAGGTGTTAAAAACGAATTATAAATCTATGTAATTAGATCCTTTGTTTTAAAAGGATTATTATTATTATTTTTTTGGTTAAGGGAGACATTTACCTTTTTAAACGGAGGTAAATGTGCATCATTTAAATACAAATATTTGTAAAGAGAGGATTAAAATATAGTGAAACATTATTTCAAATTATTATTATTAAAGCATTGGGAACTTTTGGATTGGACAAACAAGGTAGGTAGTAGACATTGGAGTTGGGTCATTCATTGTATACTTAATTAGGATTGCATGGTACGCTCAAATGGTTCATAGCTAGGCTGGATAAAGAAATCTATTAGTGTAAGAACCTTAGCTTTGATTCTTCCAAAAAGATGATAAACTAGTAACCCAAGGATTATAGATATGCATCTATGTTTAAACTTAATTGAATAATTTATTTTCAATTATTTTTTAAAAAAATTTTAACTTTAAAATTGTGTATTTTCATTATAACTTAAAAATCTATTTAATACAAAATTATTGTTCTCTAAAAAAACATCCTTTTAAAAAATATATAATAATTTCAAGATGTTCTTTATTCTATTATAGAGAAGCAATAGATTGCACAAAGAACATCGAAATATATATTCATACATGAAAATACTCAATATAGAAATAACAAAGAACACCAAGACATATCCACACATGAAAATACTCAATATAGAAATAACTAATATCTAATATATGTATAGAAAAATCACCATCCCTTTATTTCTATACTTCCAAGAAAATGAATAGTGAGAGTAAACACTTTATGGTTTATATCCTAATACAAGTTTCTTAGCTGTATACCATAAGGTTGCTAATTTAATAAAAAATGTTAAACAATTTTGTTTACTTCAACAAGATTCTCTAGTACTAAGTGTCTTCAAAAACTTTTTCTATAATAATTTTTAATCCCCACAAATTCTTAAATTGGTGGATGAGAATTTTTTTCTTATTTCCACTTTCTTTGGCTCCATTTTCACTACTTTAAGGAGATTTTATATCTTCTAAGATGTGTCACTAGAAAGACATGTAATGTCCAAAAAATCTCTTAAAAAACCTTTTAAAAATATGTTAACAATTTATTTTAAATCACTAATTTACTATCAATCTTTTATTTCTTCAAGCACATATTGTTTTTGAAAAGTTAAACAGCATTTACGGGGCACTGTACCCCTCACAACGAGCCACAAGGGCCAAAAAAGGACTTAAACATAAACATAAAACATTAACAGAAAAAAAACCAGAGACAGCCAAGCGACAACACACCAACAGCCGAAAAACAATCGATAGTCCAACAACAGGGGTAGCTAACTGGTCTCATCCCAGTTCTTGATCAGGAGGTCGACCGCCTCATCGCCCACCCACTCCTTATTTTCCTGGCTATTATTCCCCTCCAATTCCTCTTTTATGACATTTGACAACGCACTAGTAACAAAGTGGCTCAGTTTCATTGTGAAGCGGGTCAAGCCCCTAAATCTTTTGTCCAGGGTGTTCAATCTCTTTGCCAACATGTCAGCATCTTCCCCAATATCCCTAGTCTCCTGAATCCCACCAGGCTCATTCACTAGCGGAGTGTGTGAGTCAGAACCATGGCCAGGAATCTTGCTGTCCATCGGAGTAGGCAGGGGCCTCTCTCCCATGTCATCAATCTCATCATCAGACTCTTCCTCCTTATAGCCTTTGCTGTCAGACTGCTCCACCTTCGAGTCCTCAATAATTAATCTCTTTTTGCTGTTCTTGGCCAGCCTCCCCGATCTCCTCCTAACACTTTCCCCACTAGTCAGCTCCGTGATCCCCACAACCGTATCCCCTCTGGAATCTTTCCCAACAACATTCTTGCCCTTGCCATCCTTAACGGTCGTAGCCTGCACGCATTTCTCCTTACCTTTCTTCAGCTTAGTGACATTATCAGCCGTGCCAACTTGGGTGGCCTTTAGCTCACAGAGCCCTTCCGCCGCACTGGCATGAGCCAAACCTAACCCACCCTTAAGCTTTTTGGTGGCTAAATTGGTTTTGACACTTCCCACATTGTCAGTCCGAGGAAGGCTCTTAGACTCAATCGGGGAGATATGAATCGAAGAGATGGGTTCAATGTTCTCAACACGGACAGTGATGGCTTTAGGCGGGAAGAGAGCAAGATGGAAGTGGTACAGGCGGAGGATAAGCCCTTGATGGAGCGGGAGAGGCGGGATATCACAGGGATTACGACAAGCCGCCGCATTACATTTGTCCACCGAGCTTTTCAGGTCCATAAGAAGGAAAAACGGAAAGCTAAGCAGTATTTTATGTCTGAGATGGTTAACCAAAGGGAAATGATAGAAGAAGCAAGTTTTATACCTACCTTCTAGCGTCACATATTTCATCAGAACCATGCAGACCATGTCCCACGGCTTAGGGAGTTCAGCTCTTTCAAACCCCGCCTGGTTCCTGACCAGAGTCTCCTCACCTCTGAAAAACACCCTAAGGCTTTCGTGGTCTAGCTTTTTGGTGTGTTTAGGGTATTTTTTCCCTTCGCACCTCAAGCTCGTGGCCTGCGCAATGACATCCTCGCTAACTTCAAACAAAATCCCCCCAACAGAAACCCTTCTGTCCTTCCAAGAACTAGAAAATTGACTCGAAAGAATAGGATCATGGCCGACCAGTCGTTCCATAAGCGGGGCAATTCCTCCCTCCACACAAATGTGCCAGACCAGAGGGTTGTTTCGGAATTCATCACAACTATCCGGCTCCGTCTGCACACGATCTCCACCCATTCTGTCGACCTGCTCAGGAAAACCACAGCAAAGCAACAAACACCAGAGACAAATGTTGCAAACAAATATCATAAAAGGATGTTTAATGTAGAGCTTACAACCAATAATCCTTTCAAACCAATAACATGCGCAGAGGGGAAATATGCAGTAGTGAGAAAAGACATAACACTTAATGATTTTTTGATAACAGTGGAGGAGGCAGAAGTTGGCGGATAAGTAGGAAAGGCACGACATCCCATGCAGATAAACCAACAAACTAAATTTAGAAACCCGCCATAAAAAGCCGAAGTAACCACTAGCTAAGTTAGCCGGTGCAAAGCCACTGGAACACAACCAATACTCATCATGAATGGTGCCATCATTATTAACACACTCACTTCTCCAAAAGTAATTAGGAGATAAATCAAGTAACCCCATTCCCCAAAACGTAATACCCACAGTACCTTCATACACCCGAGAAGAAATCACGGCCTTCGAAATAACCCACATCACGTCACCAAATCTAAGCTTGATCACATCAATTAAGTTTCCTCCCTGCCATCTCATCATTATTTTATAAGCTATTCCCAATCTCCAATCCCAAAGAATCAACACGTGGGTGCTCGTTCCCCTACTCCACACCCGCTCATCTTTATCCGTAGCACTCCACCTGTCCTCCATACCAATATTGGCATTTATCCACCAACACACCCAAATGAACCAGTGGGTCCCCCAGTCAATCCTCGTCATCCAAAAGTTACAAGTCATTATTAACCACGAAAGCCCTTTCCCGCTCTATCAAAACTTGAATGTTTGACGACATTCTTTCCTTTTTCCTCCAACATCTAGCCGAGACCCACCCCGAGCCAAGATTCGCCAACGCATCCGCCATACTATTGCCTTCTCTGTAAATATGAAACACTTTTTTATCTCTTAATTTGGACATAAGGAAGCTAACATCCATCAAAATGTCCTTGGTGTTCCAACCAATGGATCTATCCTTTTTCACAGCATCTGTCACCACCTTGGAATCTCCCTCAATATGGAGATTAAGAATCCCTAGAGAAACAACAATTTTGAGTTCCATGAATAGCGCACGAGCCTCAACAACAAGAGCTGACTGAACCCCGATGCCACCAGCAAACCCTGCCACCATGTTTCCCAAAGAATCTCTTATAATCCCTCCTATACTTTCCCTTCTTGGATTCCCTTTAGCAGCTCCATCAAAATTAATTTTAAACCATCCTAAATCCGGAGGCTCCCATTTGGTATTTCTCCTAGCTAGAAGTTTCCCATTATCAAAGGCATTAGCATTTAAATCCTGGTGCCATTCCTTAACCATTTTTATTTCAAAGTCCCAAGGTCCAAACTCTGGAAGTTTTCCATCAAAGAGGAAGATATTCTCCTTTATGAGCCGAACACCAATCCCAAACACCTCCTTGGGGCTCCGCTCAACATTCTTGAAGACCCGGTTATTCCTCTCCTTCCATAAACACCAACCTATGATAGGGGGGGTCTGTCTCCAAATTTCACTAACCAGGGGATGCAAAAAAGGCCCATTCCAGCCCAAAATAAACGAAACGAGGTCCTTGCTCATAACCCAATGAATCTCAAGTTTCTCCATAGCCATCCCCCACACTTCAGCAGCATACGGGTAGTGCAGCAAAAGGTGATTAACAGTTTCTTCTCCCTCTTTGTAGAGAAAACATCTATTGGGAAAGCATAATCCCCGGATTCTCAAATTATCCTGGGTCAGAATCTTATTGTGGCAAGTCGTCCACCAGAAGAAATTTATTTTAGGGATCATGCGCCTATTCCAAACCCTCCTCCAGTGTTCCTCCATAGAACTATCATTAGTCAACAGTCTGTAAGCGGATCTAACTGAGAGGTCCCCCTGTTTATCTAGAGCCCAAAAGAATTCATCCTTTCTGTCATAGGAAGGAAATCTAAAATTGGAGAGTAGCACCTGGATAGATTTAGCTAGACAACTAAGATCCGGCGAGTGGGGGAAGCATAGGGATAGCTCTCTCCAAATCCTAGCACCAGAAGGGCCAGACACATAGTCACTGATATAAATCCCAAAGAATCTCTGAGCAGCAATCATCACCCCCCGAAAATCGAAACAAGCCAAAGGGAAATCTAAGAGCCAAGCATCTTCCCAAAATTTAATTTTGATCCTATTCCCCATTTTCCATTTTATCCCTTTTTTTAGCAGGCTTTGAATGCTGCAAATACTCTTCCAGATAACGGAACCAAGAGGGTGGGGTTCCGAAAGACAATCAATCAAAGGCCTGTTTTGAAGGTACTTAGCATTTAGGATTTTGCACCAATCCTTGGAGTTCTTTAATTGATCCCACCCAACCTTGGCTATCAATGCCCTGTTAGAGGGAGCAATCTTCCTTATTCCAAGCCCCCCATAAATTTTAGCCCGACTAACCTTTTCCCATTTAACCAGGGCGATTTTCTTTTTCTCCTCAGCACCGGCCCAAAGGAAATTCTTTTGAATTCTTTCTAACTTTTCCATTATATACATGGGCATCCTAAAGCTAGCCAAAAAGTAAGTGGGTATACCTTGTATGGCCGCAGTAAGGAGTTGTAATTTGCCAGCATGACTAAGTAAAGATCCCTTCCACCCAGCCAATTTCCTTTGAATCCTCTCCAGAATAGAGTTCCAAAACTCCGATTGAACCTCCTTAACCGTAAGTGGAAGCCCCAGATACACCAATGGGAGAGAATCATTGACACATTCGAGAATCGCAGTCACCCTCTTTTCCATAGTAGGAGAGCAGTTAAAAAAGTAAATCTTACTCTTGTTGTAGTTGATGCACTGTTCGGAGCAGGAGGCATAGCTGTTAAGACAAACTTTCCATTTTCTAGCTTCCACAACTAAGGCCTTCCCAAAAAGAAAAGTATCATCCATGAATTGCTGCACAACAATCGGGCAAAGGGAGGTAGCCGCTCTAACACCTGATATGGAGCCCTCTAACAACAGACTAGTAAAATTCCTATTAAGCACATCGACAACCATAATAAAGAGGTAGGGGGAAAGAGGGTCTCCTTGCCTGAGCCCTCTAGCAGTAGAGAAAAAACCGCAAGGGGATCCATTAACCAAGATCGAAAACTTAACAGTTCTAACACACTCCATAATGAGCTCAATGACGGGCCTGTTAAAGCCAAACTTAGCTAGGACCTTTGGAATGAATTCCCACAGAACCTTGTCATAGGCTTTGGATATATCAAGTTTAAGCACCATTCCCACATTATTACCTCTATCCATTGAGTGGAATAGTTCATGGGTAGTCAAAGCAGCATCAAGAATATGCCGACCCGGGACAAACCCCTTTTGAGTGTGGCTAATAATTTTATCAAGTAGAGGTTTGAGACGGTTAACAAGAATCTTAGAAATGATTTTATAGATGGTAATGGTGTTACATAGACTAATAGGCCGGAAGTCAGCCATTGAAAGTGGCTCACTATTGTTAGGTATAAGGGCAATGAAGTTGTGATTCATTTGTTTGAGAATCTTACCAGATTGAAAGAAGTCCTTAGCCGTGAGCACAAGGTCCCAGCCCACCGTATCCCAAAAAAATTGAAAGAACGCAGGAGGGAACCCATCAGGGCCAGGAGCTTTGAATGCCCCCATGCTAAAAGTAGCCAATTGAACCTCTTCCACGGAAACACTCCTAAGAATGCCCAAGTTATTCTCTAGAGAGATGGACGCAGGGAGGTCCCGGAGAACCAAACTATCCAGTGTTGAGTTGGGCACCCCTGTAGGGGCCGAGAGAGCCTCCTTGAAATAATTAACCGCACAGGACTTGATAAGAGCTTGATCAAAAATCACCTCCCCAGAGTTACTTTTTAGTTTAGAGATTTGGTTCCTTTTTCGATGTTTGACAGCAGATACATGAAAAAAAGACATGTTCCTATCTCCTTCCTTCAGCCATTGGATCCTCGATTTTTGCTTCCATAATACCTCCTCATTTTTTAGAACTTTTTCCCATTCCATTTTGACATCCTTTTCCTGATTATTAATCTGTTGACTAACATCTCCCTCATCCATATTCTTCTGCAAAATCCTTAACCTCCCCTCAAGCTGTTTTTTCCTTTGAAAAACATCTCCAAACACATTCCTGTTCCAACCTTTAACCATCAGTTTAATATGTTTGAGTTTATAACATAGCCTGAACATAGGAGACCCTTGGACAGGGATATTCCACCATTCAACAATTTTCTTCTTGAAATCGGGGTGGGAGTTCCACATTATTTCAAAACGAAAGGGATAGGGCCCGCTAGAAGGATGAATATTAGTGGTTAGCAGGAGAGGGTTATGGTCAGGAACCGTCCTAGGAAGAGCGACTAGGTTGGCTCCTAAGGTATTGGTCCAATGGGGAGAACAGAGGAAACGGTCAAGCCTAACCTAAATCAGGTCAACACCAGCCCTTCTATTGGACCAAGTAAAACATTGTCCCCGAAGATCAATATCAATAACCCCGAAGAACACAAAATTTTTGCCAGATCAGTCATGCTGTCAGTGTAATCCAGGAGGCCCCCACTTTTCTCAGATGGTAGCAAGGGAGAGTTGAAATCTCCAGCAACAAGCCACCGACCTCCTTTATTCATATTAATTTGAGACACCATGTTTCTCCAAAGGAAATTCCTCGAGTTCCTCTGGTTGGGAGCATAAATATTAATTATAAACCAAACTTCTCCATTTACCAAGAACGAAACCCCAATGCTATTTTTACAATGAAATAATTCCTGACCTTGTAAACCGGAAGGATTCCAAAGCACAACCAACCCCCCCGAAGCTCCCTCAGTATCACTGTGAAAAAATGAAGCATTAGGCCAAATAAAGCTAACAACCTTTTCAAAATTTATCTTCATCATCTTAGTTTCTTGCAGGAGACAAACATCAATCTTATGCTCCACTATATAGTTCTTCAGGGCATGTTGTTTGTGCAAACTATTAAGTCCCCGAATATTCCAAGAAATAATCCTCATCTTTGACCTTTTTTTGAGGACACCTCTAATGTCCTCTACTTCCCCAGGGCAATCTCGTTTATCGTTTCACGCGTTCTGGTGGATCTTTGCGAGGGCCTCCCAGGCTTGGAATCACCTCCCACATCTACCTTCTTCTTCCTACCCTTCTTCTTAGGCGTGGTCTAGATCCCTTCCTCTTCAATTTTTTCCAACTTTAGACATTCCAAGTTTTCAGTAGATTCTTCCTCCCAAATTTCACCCTCTTCAATCGGATCCCCACAGGTCCCCAGAGTAAAAGACAGCGGATCAACAACCACAGAACCAGGGCCAAAGCCCTCCTCAGAAGCCCCCATAGACAAAGCTACAGTCGAGGAACCAGGATCCTGAGGTAGCGAGCCCTCCCAAGTGAAGGTTCCCAACATCGAAGAGTCACTAGGGTTTGAGACAGGGTGAGGAACACTAGGTGTAAGTGAACGCGAAGAAAGCACAAGAGACTGGACCAAATCTGGGGGGGCAATCTCCGAACCACCTGAAGGCCTCGAGGCATCCACCACCGAAATCTTGGGATTAGACGAAATCTTGGGGTCAGACACATCCATAACCTCCCTAGTGACTGATGATTTACAATCAGTGATAAGGTGCCCAGCTTTGGCACACCTTTGACAATAAACCACTGGGTTTTTGTAAAAAACAGGTTATACCCAGTTTCCCAACTTGGAGCAAAGCTTGATAGAGTTAGGGAGAACCTTATCTACGCAAATATTGACGCAGAAACGAGCAAATACCAACCTTGATTTAGATTTAGTGACAACATTTGAAGTAACGAACTGACCCAATGAATCACCAATAGCCTTGAATATGGCTTCATCCCAAAACTCAAGAGGTAAGCCTGGCAGCCGCACCCAAATAGGAGCTGACATGTTAAGGTCTACAGCAGGATCAAACCCAGGCTTCCACCTACACAAAGCGAGGCTATGCTTCCCATAAACCCACGGGCCTGAAGACAGGGTATGCACCAAGTCCTCAACAGCGGTAAATCGAAAAAGGAAGAGACCGCCAGCCATCGTGCGGACCTCCACACTGCCCTTAAGCCTCCATTTCATGACCACCCACTTTCTAACCATATCCACCATAGGATGATAGGAGAGGAATCTCCCCACCACCGCATTCTCCATGGAGGAAAGGAATCTGTCACTAACCGTGTCTAGAATTTCAAACACAACATCATAAAATGTGACCGGCTCAGGGGGGGCCGAAAACGAGGAGGCCAGATTCCCACTATTTAGAACATTCTTCCAACCGACAGCCGGAGGAAGCTCAACCGCCGGCACAAAAGAGACGCCCGGAATTGTAACATCCCGCAAAATGCCCGCAGGAGAAAGCACAGATCTCATAGAGGGGGTACCCACCAGACTCGTCCTCAAAGGAGGAGAGCACGGGTCGGGGAGGGGGGGGCAGGGGACCCTTGGGTACCCCCACAACAGAGTCCACCATGCGAGCAAAAATTCAAAACTTCAAACGAGCGGGAGTGGGAGCTGATATTACTCTTTCATTGATGATTATAGTAAAAGCACATAAGTAGCACATATTGTTATTTAGCTAGTATTTTTGGATTTGATTGTGTAGAATATTTATTGTCAATATTTTAGATCAAACTCCATGATCCATCATTAGGGTGTGATAGCAAGAGAAGAGAAGAGAAGAGAAGTGAGCAGATGGTAGCATACTAAGAGAAGAGAAGAGAAGTGAGCAGATGATAGAAGAGAAGTGAGCAAATGGTAGCATACCAAGAACCAGATAGAGGAAAATGTGACACAAGACGAAATGACACAAGAACCATGAAGCTAGAAGGGATGGATGAGAAAGACTAAACCTTGGGTGAAAAGAGATAAAAGAAGAAGTGAAAGGCTATTTATCATGTACAAATAAGAATTAAATAAGAAAATTGTATTAGTTGATTGTTTGTGCCAAAAAGAAAATTATGGATATATTGAATGGTGATCTGAGCATTTCTTATTTTGTATATGTGGTTTAAAACTATTTTCACCAAATTTACACTTTAATCTATTATATTTTATTTTTTTATGATTAAAACAAGTCAACTATTTTGTTTTATAAATTTGGTTTAACTTATGTGAGAAAAAAACATTTTGTTATGTCCAATATAACTTTACTTTTGTGAACTGTATTTTTCTAAAATTTTAATAAAAGGTTTATAGACATGTTTTTTAAATTTCAAAGCAAAATTGGCTATACCCAGTTCGTAAATAATAAGCTATAAATGATTTAATTACTACTATCTATATTGACAAAATAAGAATTAAGTTGTATTAGTTACTTTTTTAGTAATATGACATTATTGTGTCATATTTCTAATTGTAAGAGTAGGGAGGTATTCATAAGTGGTGGTTATGGGAGTTACCGAAAGTTTATTGACTCATAATATATCCTATGGATTATGATGGTTGATACCTTGATTTCTGTTGGAAGTAATAGGGTCAAAGGAGTAGGAGTGGTTGTATGTCCTTGTTTTGGATGGATAGAACCTAACATCATTTTCTCTACTTCATCCCAACACATGCAAGCATCTCTCCTTACAAAAATGGTTGATATTGTATATTCTTAATGTTCTATTCTAGTGTCTTTGTTGTATTTCTTGTATTGGATGATTTACTCATATTTTTATGTATTTGAATCTCATATTATGAGTGATTGTATTGTATGAGTGTTTGTACGTTTATGAGTTTTACATTTGATGTGATCTTGTATATGTTTAATATGGTTCTATGAATGGATATATGTAGTGATGGAATACACTATCATTTAATATTTAGTGTTGTATGTAATTTCCACACTCTTGGATTATCTATTAGATGCTTCATTGTTGGATTGATGGTTGGGAAGGAAAGGGACATCCTCGTGGTGGGTTCAAGCCTTCTCCATTGGTGGAAAAAGCTTGGAGGAATTAGCGTACAAAGTTGAGCTTGAAGTCCCTCCATTTTGATGTAGTTATACATGGCCACTTTGTACACGTGCTAGTTTTATGGCTTATTGTTTGTACTATCATTATGAGGATTGATGTTTTGACCCCTTTGTATGTTGAAATTATGACTGATGTTATCTTCATTATTGACCTACTTGTTATATACTTATGAGATTTGCATATTTTATTTGATGTATTATTAATTCTTATGGATTATGAGATGACTAGTATGGATATGTATCAGTTCATTGCTAATAATTTTTTAGCTATATTCTATAAAATCTCACCAGAAATGAGAAGTTCTTGATTGGGCCAAAAAAACTAAACAAAATACGGGAATAATATTACTCAATTTTGAAAAATCCTATGATAGGGTGGAGTGATATTTTACTATATTAATTTTGGATGCTTAAATGAATTGCCCAAGGAATTTTATAATATGGTTAGAATTATATTTGAGGATTATTATACCCAAATTGATATCAATGGGTCATTAATTGAGCCTTTTATTTTACAAAGATCTCTCAAGCAAAGTTGTTCATTTGTGCCTTCCTTGTTTGTTATAGCCTCTGATGCTATTCATTATATGTTAAGATCTAGAAATTTTGGTAATATGGTTGAAGGGATATCTTTATTTGATAAGTAGATGGTTTTGAATATCCAATTTGCTTATGATACTAACCTACTCTTTGAGATGGAGGAAGATACTTTTGAGAAACTAATTAAATAGACTATATATACTATTAGGGATCATGAGAAAAAATTCTAAAAGTAAATATATTATGTTAAATTGGAATGAGTATCCTCCTATTTGATTTAGAAAATACAACTAGCAATGAGGGTGAATCTTATAAGCAAGTTAGATACTTGGGGATTCCATTCTTTATTAATCCATCCTTGAAGAATGTGTGGGATTATATTTATTATTAAATTAAAAATAAAAAAATGAAGTGGGATGATGCAGTACAAAGGAAGAAATCAATACCTTCAATCAATCTTCAACAAACATCTCTAACTCACCTTTCTTGACACACTTATTCAACTATATTTCCCTTCACAAAACTCAACATAACACTCAACTTTGCTTTAGAGTTCCAAACTTCTACAAAAGCTTCAAGATACTTTGACCATCTTAAGAATAACTTGCTAAGGCCAATTAAAGTTCCACAACCACAATCCTCAATTCTATATTCAATCCAACTGATTCAACAACTTTCACAAGAGGGCTCTTTAATGCTATGTTTTCTCAAAAACAAAAATTGGGATTTCCTACTGATCTGGCTCAAACCAGGCTTCACAAGACTTTATCACCCTTAAGAACACTAACTCATCTGAAACAAACACTTTCCAAGACCTGCCCTTACCAACAATCCGCCATTCCTTCATTGACTGTTCATATTCCTAGTAATCATCCATTTTAGGACTGTCAAACATAACTAGAGATGCTGGTCTCACCCCAAGTCTGTACATGGCTTTTTGAATACCCTTTAAGGGATTCCAAAACATGCCAAAAGCTCACAATAGGTTATTTCAGGAAACAGGGTTCAAATGTGGCTGTATCGTTTCAAATTAGGCCTCATTAGGTATTGGCACAATAGAGCTTTATTGGTTTAGACATCACCAAATTCATTTTCCCCTAACCAATACTGGTATCGTGCTAACTTGGACCTTCTCATGCCTAATAGTCCATCAAAAGTCCTTTCAGAAAGGCATTTATACGAACCCTAGGTGCTAAGCTTCTTAACTGCCCTGTTCTCAGACTGTCACACAGAATTACAGTCAAACCTTCAACCTTTTTACTTATCAGCCTTTACCAATTTATTTGCAACCTTGGGAATATGGAATTATATGCAACAAGAAGTGTCTACACAAAGAATTAGGAGATTTCACCAGATAGATTGGAAGGAATATAATTTTCAAATGCTACTGTTGACCCTAACAGAGGGTTTTGACAGTTTTCAGTGAAATTGCAATATCTTGCCTTAAACTGCACTAAAATGCATGGAACAAAAATACAAACGGAAGGCGATTGGTTCTTCTACCATTTACAAACAATTTCGCAAGCATTAGTTCCCGTACAAGGCTGTACACCTACAGAAAACAGAGAAATTCTGAGAAAACATGCATAAAACTGTGATTTCATTTATTCAAAAACTAATCTCCAATCACCCACACCTCAAAATCGGTTTATAGGGCCTTTTATAGGAATTTAAAATATGTCCTAGATCGACTCAAAATCCAAATGACCCTTCACTGTTTACATCTTTTTTGCAATTTTGCAATATCGTGTGACAACTTTTGACATCTTCTTACATTTTTACAAAATTTGACATAATAGAATCAAATGACCATCCCAATCATATGAAACTGACCTCAACAAATGAAAAATGACCTAGATGACCTTTTTACAATGTTGAGACATCAAAATTTGAATCAATCTTCAAAATTTTCTCCATGAAGGGATGTAATGGTCAGGGTGCTACTGCACCATGGGACAACCACTATTTGTCCATGGTTGGTATATTTTAAGTTTATTAGAAGATTCTTTCTTCTTACACTATCTATATGGATTTTTTTAGTTACTTGGAAGCTATAATATGGAGAATATTTAAATGTTAATAAAAAATTTCATTGGTTTGATGGAAAAGGTAAAAGGAAAAGGCATGTTGTTAAATAGAATTGGTGCTTACTAAGAAAAATAAAGGGAGATTAGGCTTGAAGAACTTAAAAATTGAAGGTGTGGCCTTGGTCACAAAATGGATTGTTAAAGCTCTTAATGATAATAAATCATGGAAGATTTTATTAGAAATAAAATTTAGCCAACTATTCCAAAGAAGGCTAAATAATGGAGAGATCTCCACCCCCATGATATTTTATTTGGATTTTTTTTGTTAAACCTTCAAGTTATAATACTTATAGTAGTATTTGGAGGAACTGAGAAACTATGAGGGGGTTAATTAATGAATGTGAGGATTTCAAAAGAAATGAAAGTAAAGTTTACAATGTTAGATGTATATGGTGGAATCTCCGTTGGAATAATAAACCACTTTCCCTTCTTCAAGGTTGTTTAATGAAATTCTAGGAAGACACAAGTATTTCTAATTTTGGCAATTTTTATTTATTTTGGTTGTATTAAAAATTGGTCTAATCTCAAGATCAATAATTCTTTGCTCGAATATAGAGAAGAACCTTTTCTATTTTAAATAAAGTGATGTTTAATGTTAAGTTTATTATTTACTTAAAATTAAGTATTGAGATCATTGAGAGTTTTAGTGAGATGATGGTACTATTTTTATAGGATTAATGGTACCAAACTATATAGGCTTCTAAGAGATTCCCAAGAGGTGCTAACCAATGTCAAAAAAGTGTGGAATATTAATCTTGATGATAGGGCTTGGTCTTTAGGTTTTAATTGCTATTGGTTCAAGTCTTGAGCCTAATTTTTTCTAGATGGTTACTATTATCACTTTGATACTATACTACACCTTGTAAGTTTGAAAACTTGTCTCAGTTGCAAAAATGGAGTTAGCCTTCATTGTGGGACCTGCATGATAGAGATATTTCTCTAGAGAGGGATACTTTCCTTTGAAATTAGGCCTAATTCACTCTTAAGGACCTAATCCTAATGCTAAGTTGCTGGTTAAGATGAAAAGAGGAAAATAAATGTTTAAGAATGAAATAATGGTGATGGACCAATTATAGGAGAATCCTTAAGATGTACTTATCACACACAAAATGACCTAAAGGATTTTATTTTCATTTATGAAATATCATGGAATATTGTCACAAAGATTAGGAGAAGAAATGTGTAGCTACAAAAAGGATTGATATCCATAAGATAAACCTATAATTATTCAAGAAAACACAATGTAACTTACCAAAGAATGGAAATAATCAATTCTTTTATTGATCATGAAGGCTCAAGCATGTGTTACAAATTTAATATGTAGAAATTGATATCAAAAGTCCAAAGTTATTTTTTTTCAACCTAATTACAACAAGATATATTAGAAGAGTACTTGATCCCATGAGATAAATAAAGATGTCTTCAAAAGGAGAACACCAAATTTCAATTATCTCTTCAAAGATTTAGTTGAATTTACCTTCTTGGGCATAGAAGGGACTAACATGCTAATTTCTCTCATTGAAACTAGTGCCTTAGAGTAGTTAACTAGATATTATTGCATGAAAATATCCTAGAAGTGCTCAAGAACTACCGCTACTCATTCAAACACATGCTTTCCTATCTAAAATATAGGAGAGAATATCCAATAAACTGTCTGAGAAAATAGAGGGGCACAATTCCTTCTAGAGAAACAAGGAGGTTGATGACATGCAATGCCCTTTGACACTTTTCATTTAAATTACGTGAATCTTAATTTTTTTGATATCTTTCACTTCCCTCCAAAATAGACACTCAAGATCATCGAGGAGATCTAGGAATACATCTAGGTAGTTGGGAGAATTGATCTATAATTCAAACCTTTGTTTATTGCCACTAATTCAATGTCCTCTGCTTTAATAGAGCTCTCCTTTTGCATTTTAGAATTTCAGTGTTTTGAAAAACTTAAAAATTTATAAACCATTTAAAACATCCACCACATTTAAAAATAACACCATCGATAATTTTGGGAGGATAAAAATAGTTTCGATGATTTTGATGGTTAATGAACCATGTGAAATCCTAAAGCACTTCCTCATTATCTTTTAATAACTTCTTTGGCAGTTTTAGGAGGTTCAAAACTTTGATGAAGAGCTCAAAACCTCTTATTGGCGATTTCAAGGAAACTCTAAACCTTTCAACAATTTCAATGATTTGTGAACCATTCAAAATATTGACATAAACCTTCATCCTTTATTATTCTTTTCTTTTTATAACTTTGAAAGGCTCAAAAACTTTTAGAATCACCAAAAAATAATCTCTTGACTTCTTCGGCATTTTGAACATAATCAAAACCTTTTCGATAAGTTTGATAGTTTGCAAACCACTTGAAATACTAACACACACTTAAATTTTTTTAACATTTCCTTCATTCTTTGACACCTTTGATAGTTTGTGCATTTTGAGAGAACTATAACCATTTTAAAAAATTTGGAAGTTAGCAAATGATTTTGGCAATTTTGATGGTTAACGAACCACCTAAAACACTCACATACATACAACCTTTTAACCTTTTCCTTCCATTGATGAAGTTTTTGACTTTTAAGGGTTAGTTGAAATGGATACTTGATTAAGGGCACAATCAAAAGTTTGACTCCAATAGACTTAATAACATTTTTGGAGTGTGAGGTATTAGGGCTCAAGAAGTAGAGATGAAGAGGAATGGGTACCAAGGGATGTGAAACTTTGAAACTTTGACAAAACACCACTTAGATTTTTTGGGATCACTAGAGAAGGTGTGCAAGTATGGACAACCTCAAAAGTTTGAAAAGTTAATAATTACAGAAAAACCAAGGAAACCACTAGAAAACTTAGACCTTTAACATATTTTTGCATCTTTTGACACTAAGGGGACTCATTTAGGATGTCTTCGATTGGTTATAAATAATAGGTCAAATATGACTAAGAAACATAAAATGGAAGGGTAGATAAGGCATAAAATGACAATAGTTACTTTTGATTAAAAAACTTGTTGGTTCTTTTTTTCATGGTACTAGTTCTTGTATTTTGAACTATTCTATTTGTAATGTCACTAAAGATTTTGATCATTTCTTTTTTTATTGCACTTATGCTAAATATATTTTGGCCTAGTTTATGGGAAATATACTTGGGTGGGGCACTAGAAAGAAACTCTCTTGACATGTAATTAATTTTAGTTATCTTAATGGTTTGAGCCCTATGCTTAATTTATTTTGGCTTGTTCTTTCCATTGCAATTTTATGGGTTATTTGAAAAAGGAGAAATGAGGATATCTTTGAGGACAAATTGTAGTCTTCTAGTACACTCACATTTTTTAATATTATTGAATGAATTACTATGATGTTGAAATGGATTAATCAAAGGATTAAGCCTAATTTGCATGCATCTCAATTTGGCTCATTGGCAATGATATGACTATTTTGTGTTATCTAAATTGAATAAATTAGTGAAATATTTAGTGTTATTCTGAAATCAAGTAAGATATCATCTCAGATCTACACATTCTTGATGGCGTTATGATTGCATGAAATCTAAAATTCTTGTGTTTGGTTACGTTTCCTTAGAAGATTGCATCCTTGTTGAACAACAAATGAGTGGATGACTATTTGCATTGATAATGGCTTTGTGGTATTTTATTTAAACGTTTGGAATTGATTACTAAAATAGGTTTTATCATTTATTAGATTTAGAATTCATTTCGATTTTCTTGTTTTTGATAAGATAAGCAACATTTACAAGGTGATGTACCCTTTTTACAGAGAGTGCACAGGGCCAAAAAAGAGCTGGTTCAAAATAGGAATGAACAAGGAGAGGATAGACCAAACACAGAAAAAACTGACAGACAGTCGTTAAACCACAAATTAGGACAAAATTTCAAAATCTGAGTGGACTAAACTGACACCCTTAACCCTAGGTCGCGAAGAAGCGATAGATCGAGGGAGTCCCTTCTTCTTTTTCACCACCAAAGACCAAGAAGACTCAGTATCCAAGTCCACCAAGCAAGGTGAGAGAAGCGGATCGTCAAAAGCCATCAAGGGCAAAGAGCCATCACATAATGAGGCAAACTACTGCACAAGGGAGGATACAAGAATTGTCAAAGGACCAGCAAAAGCATTTGACGAAGTTCGGGTAGGCATAGTCTTAACAACGTCAGCAGATTGATTCAAATGTGGTTCCACGGTAGGGAGATTCAGAAGAGGAGCATAAACATGTTCTTGAGTAGGCACAATAGGGTCAACCTCCTCAGAAGAAACATCCAAAGGAGAACCCACCGTGAGATGGTCCAAGAGAGCATCATTCCACTAAGTCGCAGTGCCCTTGCGGCGGGAATGAAGACATGTACAGGCCAAATGACCCACCGAAAAGCATCTCCTACATCGAAAGGGGAGACCCTCATATTCCAAGAGCTGCTTCCAAGGTCTATCCTCCACCAACAAAACAAAATCACGATGGAGAGGTTTGGAGATGTCCAAATCAACTAACAACTGAGCTACCGTAGTATGCCCAAACTCCCTAGTTGTAGAGTCCACCATTAAGAAACGTCCAATGGTGTTGCCAATGGCTTCAAAACATGATTCCTCCCAAAAATGGAGAGGAAGATTTGGCAGACGAACCCAAACAGGTCTGGTGTTCAATGGCTCTGTGAGGGGGTTGAAAGAATGAGACCAAGGCCTAATGGATAGAGAATGAATACCCCACATCCACCCCCTGTCCAGTACACTATTTCACTCCTTGGGGGAGGCAAAGGTAGCAATATAGAAACCCCTAGCACTAGGGTAGAGCTCGATCTCCCCATCGACCAATGGCATTCAATTTCTCTTAGCAAGTTGGAAGTTTTAAAACCACCCTCAATAGTTACCTTGTCACCCTAGTTCTTCATACCTTGGTGCATAATTTCCTTTGGTATGTCAAATCTTAGGATTTCTCAATACATATTGGCATAATTTATCCATCATCATCAAATTCCCCTTCCTTTTCATCCTCTTACATCAATTTCCCCTTCCTTTTCATCTCCTTCATCCACTTTCATCTTCCAATCCCTCATTGATCCCTTCCATTTTGAGAGCACACCCGTATTATCCTAACTCACTTGTCCTCTCAAGGTGCACCCCATCAACTAAACACAAAAAAGAGAGGCTAGAGGAAAAATGAGGTTGGAACATAATTGAATCATCTAAAGATAGATTCTTGCTCAAAGATGGTCAATTACATGAGGCACCAATTTATCATTTATATCACTTCTTCGACCAACAGGTTGTGGTGGTTCTTAGTATCATTTGTGGGTAGTATAATTATTGGAACAGGTGTGGTTAGTATATCTACATTTATTAGTTTTGTTTTTATTTTAGGTTTGAGAAAAAAATTGGTTTCTACCTAACACTATCTAGGATGGATTTGAACACTCTTAAAGGATATTAGATTCTCATAAAAGAGTTATTTTTCATTGTACACAAAGGTTGATATTTATTCTCTCACGTGGTATAAAATATTTTTAGAGTTTGATAGTTCAAACATCTATTGATGTGATTAATTTAGTGTATTTTGGGTGAATTAGTAAGCTTGGTGGGGTTGGTTTGAATTAGTTTTTTATTTGAGGTTGGTGTGTTTAGGTCCAATGTAGTAGTGTTCCTTTTTTGGCTTGATGTACCAAGGGGGGATATGTTAAGATTTTATATTACAACTATAATTTTGATTATATTGGAAAAATAGTTTGAAGGAACTTGAAAACCTTTACATCACATTAGAAGAAAATAATGCTAAAAGAGATAAACATTGAAGCATAAGCAACAACCAAAAGTAAACCAACAACCAAAAAGCAGCGACCCAACAATAGAGAAACAAAAATAGAGAAAACAACACATACACATAAACTATTTCATATTTTTCAAGGTGTTGGCCACCTTGATCTCTTGGTTGCAGTGCAAGTTAACCATTTCCATTAGTTCTTGATTTTCTTCTTCAAATGTCTTCCTAAGGTTCCCCCTAGTTCTGGTGCACGGGCCTTTGGCCTATTCTTTGGTGTTCTTCTTCCCCTTACCCTTGGAAGTCTAGTCCTTTGTACAACTAATCCTCCCTTAGTTGACTAAGCTTTCCAAATAGAACCTTCAAAGACACCAGACTATTCTTAATTGAGCTATGACTAACCTGCAATAATTTATTGATATCTTCATTTGTTTCCTTAATCTTTCCCTCAATTTCACCAAGGCGATTCTCACACTAGGTTTTGAAGTCAAAAAATGAGCATTCTAAATCTACCAGCCTTTCAATTAGAATGTACGAAGAGGGTCCCTTCGGCTGGTTCAACATGTTCTCCTTCAAATCCCTAATCTTAATATCGACCTTATTAAATTCCTGCAACACCCATTTGACAAGTTTAAAGGTGCATGTGGCACCTGACCGAACCATATCTAACAAATCAAACATGAAAGTATTGTCATCATTTAGATAAGAAAAATCCTCAGAAAGAGGATTAACCTTCAACAACTCAGACTTAACAAGCTTCAGATTCACACCATCCTCCTCATGCACAGTCCTCTCAATCGACGCCTCCTCACTGCTCAGATTCCCAACACCCTCCCCACAAGGAGAAGACTATTGAATAGGGGAATCATTAATATCAATGACATTGTCCACCACATCCTTTACCTGATCTGGAGAAGCCTTCTTACCCTTCCTACCACCTTTCATATCCTTCTTTTTGAACTTTGTGATCTGTCTAAAAGCCCTTCGCAAAATCTCCTTAACCTCCTTAACCCTAGCCTCAATAGACTGGTTCTCCTCCTCAGGGCTAGATGCACCAAAGCCATGGCCATGAAGCTCAACATTCTCCTTAGACAAACATTGATGAGAACCACTAGAGTTAATATCAGTGTCATTTCCATTAGAAAGGGACCCACATGAACTCGACTTCTGCATGGAAAGCTTCTTGGTAGGACCCTTCTTATTTAAAATCCCCTTCTTTCTTTTTTTAGAGGGGACCGCCATAGGTTACGAGGAACCCCCAAAGGGTTCTCCTCCACCTCATTCCATTTAGCTTCACCATCAACATTGGTCTTTGAGCCAGTCAAAAAAGACTCCTCACTTATGGCCTTCTTTCCTTTAACAAACTTGGTAGGAGTATGAGCTCTCACATGCTCCATGATGAGTAATATGAGGCCATCGTGAAAAAAAAAGGCCCTACGATTCTTCAAGTGTGCATAAACCAAAACTTCCAGAGATGATAGTAGAACAAATGGGAAAGAAACATGCAACCCATGTCTAAAATGATTAAGCAGGGTAAAAAGGTGTTCTAGAATAGTAGTATACCGACCATCAAGAGTAACATACTGCATAATAACTTCCACTGCATCAACCAAAATACGCTTCAAGGAAGCCCATTCATAACCCTATGAGGGCTTCTTTATTAGCTTCACTTGTTTATTGTCTTTGAAGAATTGGTCCATAGCATCATCGTTGCTCTTCCTTTCTTTAAAAATTTGTGGCCATCCGTTGGCAACCGAGTAATGAAGGTAATTGTGTTGTTAGAATATGTGGTATAATTAGAAAGTAAACTAACACACCAATGAAACATTAGATTGAAAAAAACTAATTTAGAAAATACAAATGCAAACTCTAATTAACATCAACTTTTTCAAATTCGTCCCATTGTTTCTTTATCTCCAAGGATTCGATTCAAGATATTGGCTCTTAGTTGGTTTAAGTAGTAGCTTGTAGAATGACAACTTAGGAGAACAAGATTGACTGAAAATGTATGTCCATTGCTAATGATTTAAGCTATGAAATTGAAGAACTAAAATGCTATGATATTGCTAAAATGCTGATATGCTGATTCGAATGCAACTATAGTAACTATGCATAAAATCTAGGATGAAATCTACTTGAAGGCTGTATTTATAGATTTTTGGAGGCAAGAATCTATTTGGCGGAGATCAATGGTTGAAATTCAAACCTATTAAGATGAACGGTGTAAGATTCTAGAAGTTGAGAGAAAGGTGGAAGGTTGAGAGAAAGATGGAGAATGTTTTCAACCCATGAAACTATCTTCATTCAAAAATGGAGATAAACATGCTCTTTGTCTTTTCATTAATTGAAAAGTTAGTTGAAAATTGAGGATAAATGTTAGTTAAATAAATGAATTTATTTAATTATATGTGACATGTATTTTGGAAACTTCCATAATTAAATAATTAATATTTAATTATATAAGAGGTGAAAAAGATGTGTAATTAAATATTTACAATATTTAATTATGTGAGGTGTTGGATGAATTAGAAGAATATTCCATAATTCGAATTTAAACATTCAAACTTTAGAAATAAAATGATAATTAAATAAATAAATTATGAAATTTATTTAATTTAACTAAGAGAAAATAGCAATAATTAAATAAATTAAAAATAGCAATAATTAAATAAACTTATTTATTTAATTAAACTAGAAGATTTAGAAAAATGAACGATATAAATAAACAATTAAATTTATTTATATGTAGATGACTTTAGAATATTAATTAAATAATTCATATTTAATTAATTAACAGGTTTGATTAACCGTGACCATTTTTAGATGTATACATTTTGCCCCTCTTTGAAGTGATGTGTTTTACACATTGCTTCAAAGAAAAATTCAGATTTCAAAAATTTGCCCTTGATTTTGAAAATTAACTGATGCTATAGGCCCCCTCAAGAGATAAATCACGTGATGCAGATGATATTGATGATGATTTAAAGATTTTTGGAGAAAAATGTCAATTTATCTCTCGAAATAGCACTTTGCATAGTAAAAATAATAATAATTTCCCATTTTTTACCCCCTTAAAAGTTGGAAAAGGTGAAAAGTCATTGTCATTTGAATAGTAACTTGTGGTAATTTTCAGAGCTCTGAGAGATAAAAATGAGATGCCAATCCACTACGAGCGCCACCGATTCGAGCGAGCCCACCGTCATCAGAGACCAACTACGTATGGACCTTCGGTAAGTTGACTTAATCCTCCTTGTGAATTTTTTGATTAATTCTTATGATTTTTTTAAATTTTTTAAATTTTCGAAACGCTGCTTTAACGCATAAGTGTTTACAATAGCGCATGCGAGCCATAGTTTAGCGCATAAGATAAATAGAGTCGCTCATACAAAGTAGCGCATAGATGTAGAACAGTAGCGCATAGAAATGTAGATTAGCGCATAGGATACCTCAAGTAGCACATCCAAGAAATCTGCCCGCATACGATGCTAGATTAGCACATAGGCTATATTAGCGCATTGATGGGATAATGTAGCGCAGCCGTATGATAGAATAACACATAGGTGTTTTAGCACATACAAGGTCTGTTTTAGTGCATCCATGGATAAAGTAGCGCATTGGCCATTTTAGCGCATTGATTGACTGTTTTAGCGCATGCATGAATTTTGCCGATTGCTGAATTTTTGATGATTTGTTGCTTTATTAGACAACTGATTTGGTGCTTTTGAATTTCACCAAGGGTAAATTAGCTTGATTTGAGAAATGAGCTAATAAATTTGTCTTCGTGTGTGAAAAAAAAATAGTAATAATCCTGATAAATTTGCTTTCCTGCTTAAAAGACAAATAGTAAAATGATAGATTGATGTTGAGTTGATTGACTGCTGTAAATTTGTTTCCATGTGATATGAAAAATAAATAGATTAGGATTTATTTGCCTTTCTGCTTGAAGAACAAATAAGATTTTGAACTGATTGTTGATGTTGATATGATTGATTGATTGATGTATTTGCTTCATGCCTGCTGAAAAGACAAATAGATTGATAATTTGCTGATTGATGTACGGATTTGATTGGATAATGTTATATATTCCCTGTTGATTGATTTGCATGATTGCTTTTAATGTTATAAAGGAGGATTTTAACCTCCTCTAGATCAGAGAGATATTTCCCTGCACATGGGACTTGGTTCCTCGACTGTCCCAGGCTAATCTAGAGGTGATATACCAGTGTGGGTTGAGTCCATTGTTGAGGATCCCGCAGTATAGGATCAACATGGAATTGTTGACGATGCTAGCTGAGAGGTGGCATAGTGAGTATAACACCTTTCATCTGCCTACAAGAGAGATTATCGTGACACCCGAGGATGTATATAGGATTTTGGGTATCCCTGTGGTTGGTGACCTTGTGATTTATGATCACAAGGAGATTGGAGGGACCAATGCATTGAGATGAGTCTTCTAGGATCCTCATGTCTCTGGATATGAGATTCCCTGGAAGGAGATGGTGGTGAGTTATGCCCCACTACCTTCGGTGTTAGCAGGATTCATTGGTGGTTTCCTTTGTCCTGATCATAGGTCAAAGGGACTATCTGTTGGCTGGGGTAGGATTTTGGAGGATATGATCCTCGATCAGACTAGATACGCATGGGGATCGTGCATGCTTGCCCATCTGTATCACGGTCTTCATTAGGTCGTGTACACAGATGGGAAGAGTTTCTCCTGTGGAGTTACTCTTCTACAGATATGGGCATTGGAGCATATTGCCATTACTCACTCCATTGTTCAGAGAGATTTCCCACTTAGTTTTCCATACGTTTATGGCTACACAGGTCCCTTTGTCCAGCCGATGGTGGGAAAATTAGAGTACTGGCGGCGTATTTTAGATGACATGGATATAGTCATTTGGAGACCGTATCTGGATTGTGATCCCTGGGAGGTTGATGATGTAGAGCGTCCCTACTGCATGAGATCGAGGTACTTGATTGGTCATACTTTGTTTATTATTGAGCGGTTCCTGAGACAGTACAGGTTAGTACAGATGATTCCACAGGGTGTGACACACTATGCTAGGCACTGAGAGGATGTAGCAGAGTGGGGTCCGTTTGTGACTATAGAGGCTGCCAGAGCAGAGTATACAGATCGAAAACTAGATTATTGGACAATGCATCTAGAGGTGACAAATGCAGGGATGACAGATGATTACACAACCCACTTCTATACACATCCCTTTCTGAGATTTACCAGCCTAGAGGAGCCTGCCCCATTATTGGGTGGACCAATTGTACAGCGGGCATGACGGCAGCCAGAGGCATAGGTAGTGACAAGGCAGCCATAGGGTCAGGCACAGGCAGGGTAGGCCAAGGATATAGGTGGGGTAGCGATGGATGTAGATGAGGAGGATGATGAGAGTGAGGAGATGGAGGAGGAGTCAGATAGCTCAGAGGATAGTGGTGATGACGGGGATGATGGAGGTGGTGGGAGTGGAGGTCAGAGTTTCTTCTTTGATGTACCATTCAAGATGAGGCCTCAGACAATGAGAGTGGTGGATCAGCCGAGTACTTCGACCCCACGGATCACTATCAGGGCTCCTTCACAGGGACAGATGGATACCTTACAGGCAAAGGTTCAGACTCTTTGGAGTCAATTAGCACAGGCACAAGTGACTATCAACCAGCTATAGGCATAGGTTGCACAACCACCACCTCCTTACCCACAGGTAGCTTAGCTTACAGTAGAGCGAGATAGCTTCCAAGAGCTATGCATAGAGGACGAGGGGGTAGCTGAGAGACTCTTGAGATCAGTCGAGAGCACCTCTATTGGAGAGGTTTTAGTAGAGGGATTGGAGACCACTCGGGAGGCCGAGTATTATATGATGAGATATTTTGAGGCAGTGCCACCCGAGAGGAGAATTGCCTATACACAGTTAGGTACTTGGTCTTAGACCCATTCACACAACCATACCAGGAGTGCCACCAGGAGTGTGGGTCAGCTAGTCAGATGAGAGATTAGGGCTTCTGGGAGCAGAGATCCAATGAGACCTACCACCTTGGGAGATAGTAGTAGCCATGTGCCATGTTCAGATGCCCCGTAGTGATGATTTGATTGATATATCCTATCATTGTATTTGATATATCTTGTTAAAACATTTGATATCCTTGTACCCCTGGACATTTGTTTTGATGAGATTTATGATATGCAGTGGTGATTTGATATTCATGTGTTATGGATGATTTATGATGTCTATATGTTATGATGTTTATGATTTTTATGATGATGATGCAAATGATGGTGCAATGTAAATGATGATGTTTTTATTTTATGTATGATGATGCAATGATGATATGATGCAGGATGTGTTATGATGAAATGATTTCTAACATGATGATATATGATGCAATCTAAATGATTTTCCTTTATGATGTATGTAATGAATGTAAGATGTAATGATGAATGATGTTAATGAGATGATATGTCCTAAAAATGATATGCACATGATATGAAAATGATATGATGTAAACTAAATGGATAATGATGGAAATGAATGAGACCTAAATAATGATGAAAATGATAAGTGATATGAATGGATATGAAATGAAATGATAATGATGACCTAAATGAAATGAGATGTAATAAATGATAATGTGATGAGATGAAAATGAAGCAAAATGATATAAATGAGAGGAATATTTAATAAAATGTACTGAAATGAATAATGATGATAATAATGATAATGAAATGATATGAGTTGGTGAATAAATGATAACGATGATAATAAGTAAATGATAATGATGTAATAATATGATAACGTAATAATACCTAATGATACAATGTAATTGATAACCTAAATGATGATATGAAATGAATGAAATGGATGCAATATTTTTTTTTATCAATGTATATTTATGCAAAATGATGTGAAACGAATACAAATACAAATGTTGTGAAAATGATATAATATGATATGAATGATCAATGAATGATATGTAATTAATGAATGACTATGCATATGAGATGAAAATAATATGTAAAGATGGATGATGATCATGATGAACTAAATAAGATCAAATAATAATGATAAAGAAATGATGTGAAAGTGAAAAGTAATGATAACAATAACCTGAATGAATAATTATGGTGAAATGAGATGAAATGAATGATAATGGAATGAGATGTAATGAATGTCCAAGTGTACTCAATTGTTGCCTGAAAAGATATACGAGAATTCTGCCAACCTTCAAAAATCTACTTAAACAACCCCCAAAATGCAAATCTAAATGAATCATGTAGTCCTAGAATGTAGTAATGAACCATTCTCCTGTTTGTCATTCAATGCTGCACTTGATTTTCATCATTGAGCCTTTTGATATGTTGATAGTTAGTACAAGCATCAAAGGGGATATTAGCACCAATGATGACCCGAGTACTGCTTTCATGATGTTTGATGTAGCAAGTTAATACAAGCATAAGGTATAATTGAACCAAGATGACTCGAGTATTGTTTGCATAAACAAACAAAAGTTAACCATTTTCTTATGAAAATTCTGAAATGTCATCAATGATACATTGTAGAGCACGTCCCATAAATTTTTTTGAACAATACTAATGATTAGCTTATAGACAACAAGCAAAGAAAAATCATACTCCTTCCTTGTGATTATAGTTCAGTACATCATTGAACCACTCCAAAGACATGATGTCATCAAATGTCCAAAAAACAATTCAACTTATGCTTTAAGTTTGTCATTCATTTTAGTCAAATTAAGATCATCCAATTTGTTTCAGTTGTCTGTCAAACAGTCGTGTAGACTCAGTTTAATTGGACAAGTTTGTTGTTTCTGATATTCTGATTCTTGACACATGTTGCCATTTGCCTGCTAGAAAGCTCCAAAAAGTGAATTGCCCCCTAATGACCTTGTACTCTGACTCCTGCTAGACACAACTACTACTAAGGATAACCCTAATCATCAAGCCATGATAAAATCCTTGTCATTTCAAGGAGATGTTTAGGACGTATGATGTAGATGTGATGGCCAGGCATGTATGTGACGTTGATGAAAGATGGATATGTAGAATGTATCCCAATAGATGAGAGAGCCAAACAAAATCACAAACAATGCCTGTTTGCCAGGTTTTCATCAAGGCAACGATTTTTTCTCTTTTTGATTTTTTTTGTATTTTTTGTATTTTTTGTATTTTTTTCAAGACTTTTTATATTGTTTTTGATATTTTTCAGGCATAAAACTTCTTTAGATGAATTTTGTTGGTTGGATCTTCAAACTAGTCCTCTTATGATGTTGACAACTGATATTCTCCCGATCCATATGCTGCAATGATAACGAATGAGCCCAACCAATTAGGTTCGAACTTGCCTTTCTTTTCCTGATCCTGCTGATTACGAGGTTTTTCTTTGAGAACCAAGTCACCCACTTGAAAAGCTCATGGTTTGACTCTGTGATTGTAGTTGTGGGACATAATTTGTTGATATCCCTTTAAATGATTAACTGCAGTTTGATGCCGTTCGTCAAATAGTTCTAGCTCTTGCAACCTTGATACTCTGTAGTCTTCATCATTGATTAGCCCCTTTAGTGATACTCGAAGTGAGGGAATCTCAAATTCTAGTGGTAGAATAGCTTCTGCTCCATAGACCAAAGCATAGGGAGTAGCACCTGTTGGTGTGCGAATACTTGTTCTATATGCCCACAATGCTAGATTTAATTAGACATGCCAATCACAACCTGCCTCATTCACTGTTTTCTTCAAAATCTTCAAAATTGTTTTGTTTGAAGCTTCAGCTTGACCATTCCCTTGAGGATAGTAAGGTGTAGAGAACCTGTGTTGGATGTAAAATCTTTCACATAGTTCATCAACATCCTGATTTTTAAAGGGTATTCCATTATCTGTGATAATGGAGCTGGGAATACCATATTGACAAATGATATAGTTCAAAATGAATGAAGATATTTGTTTTCCAGTAACAGTTGTTAGGGGAATGACTTCAATCCACTTAGTAAAATACTCAATGGCCGTGATAATGAACTTGTGTCCATTTGAAGATGATGGGTGTATCTTGCCAATCGGGTCTAATCCCCACTGAGCAAAAGGCCATGTTGTGGTGAAGGGTTGTAATTCCTGAGCAAGAGCATGAATGAGATTCCCATGAATTTGACATTTTGCACATTTCTTCTCAAATATGAATGATTCTTTCTCCATGGTCAGCCAATAGTAACCCAATATAGCAAGTTTCTTTGCTAAGGTTAGTCCACTTGAGTGTGTCCCACAAATGCCACCATGTACCTCTTCTAAGGCCTTTTCTGATTCATCGCGTTCGAGACATCTAAGGAGGGTACCATCTAGACCATGCCGATATAAGATGTCAACAATTAAGGTGTAACGAGAGGATTGACGGATGAAATTCCTTTTCTGATTTCTAGATAAATCTAAAGGTAAAATAGTATCCTTTAGGTAAGTGTAAATTTGGCCATACAAGGGAGAACCAAAACTGGTTAAGTGGTAAATGATTTTAGTTTCTGGATTGTCATAGGTGGGAGAAAACAATATTTCCACTAGTAAATCATACCGTGCTTGATTCTCTGACAACTGGAGTAGAGATGCGATTGTAGCCATTGTATTTGCTGCTTTATTATCAATACGTTGAATTTGTAGGAACTTGATATCAAAAAATTATTTCTTGAAATCGTCCACCATAATTTTGTAAGGTATTAACTTGTCATCCTTAGTGTGATATTCACCATTGATTTAATTTATAACAAGTTGTGAATCACCAAAAACTTGAAGTTCTGTGATTTTCTAGTCTATTGCAATTCTCATGCCAATTAATAGTGCCTCATACTCAGCTATGTTGTTTGTGCAAGGGAACATTAGCCAATAAGATTTTGGAATTATATGTCCTTGAGGTGTAATAAAAATAATCCCTGCCCCTGAGCCATGTTGAGTTTAGGAGCCATCAAAGTAGAGCGCCCATGACTACTTAATAGCTGTTGTGAATACATCTACATCAGGAAAATCAATGTGTATTGGGTGTTCTGCTGGCATTGGTGCTTCTGCTAACTGATCTGCAATTACCTATCCTTTTATAGCTTTGCAATCCACATAATGAATGTCAAACTCACTCAAGATCATGACCCATTTAGGCAACCTACCAGTTAAGGTTGCCTTACTTAGAAGATATTTGAGTGGATCAATGTTAGCCACAAGCTTTATTGTATGAGCTAGCATATAATGTCGTAAATTTTGAGAAGTGAACACTACTGCTAAGCAAGACTTTTCAATGAAGGTGTAATTTAGCTCACGACTTGTCAAAGTTTGACTGATGTAATAGATTGCTCGCTCCCTTCCTGAGTTGTCTTCTTGTGCCAATAATGCTCCTAGGGACACTTCCATGGCAGAAATATACAATATGAGTGGTGCACCTTGCACTGGTGGAATCAACACTGGTGGATTCATTAGATACTGCTTTATCTGATCAAACACTGCTTCACATCTATCTTCCCATTTAAATGGAACATTCTTGTGTAAGAGATGAGTAAATGGTAAACTTTTATCTGCTAGTTGTGCAATGAATCTTCTAATGGATTGTAACCGTCCCTGCAAAGAGTGTAGTTGACTAATGTTCCTTGGTGGTGGCATATCAAGAATTGCTTGTACCTTAGTTGGATCCACCTCAATTCCCTTTTCTGATACAATATAACCCAACAAATTTTCAAATTTCACGCTAAAGATGCATTTCTTTGGATTAAGTCTCACTTTGAATTGTTCCATTCTTTTGAAAATTTTAGATAAGATAGCTATGTGTCCTTCCTTGGTGTTAGATTTGGTGAGGAGATCATCGACGTAATCCTCCATGAATGTATGCATCGTATCATGAAAAATTGTTGTCATTGCTCGTTGGTATGTAGCTCTTGCATTCTTCAACCCAAATGGCATTACGTTCTAGCAATAGGTACCCCAAGGGCATGTGAACGATGTTTTATCCTGATCCTCTAGTGCAATCTTTATCTGGTTGTATCCAAAAAATCCATCCATTAATGAGTACATCGCATGTCCAACAGTCAAATCAACAATCATATCTATGTTTGGTAGAGGGAAATCGTCCTTAAGGCATGCCTTGTTCAAATCCCTGAAATTTGTACAAATTCTGATTCTTCTGTCTGGCTTTGAAACATGTACGATATTGGAGATCCATTTTGCATAGTCAATAGACTGAATGAATCCAACATCTAAAAGCTTCTTTAACTCCTCTTTAACCAATAATGCAACATGTGGATGCATTTTTCTAAGTTTCTGCTTCACAGGTTTTGCCCCCGACATGATAGATAGATGATGCATGATGAGATTTGGATCTAATCCAGACATATCTGTGTAGGACCATGCAAAACTGATTTGATTGTTCTTGAGAAATTCTGTGAATCTTGGTATTTCCTCCTTTGTTAGAGATGCAACAAGTTGCAAGACTTTGGGTTGTTTTGTAGTACCTATATTGAGTGCCTCCGTTGGTTCTATTAGAATAGAAGACCTTTCCTGGTAATATTCCGGGAGAGTGTCAAGTTTCCCATCCTCTAGTGCCTTTGAAAGGTTTTCACTATTGGATACACTTTTTATTTTTCTCTTTTCTTGATCTAATATTGCCTTTGTTAGGTTTTCACCATTAGATCTTTCTTTTATGTTATTTATTTCATAGCTGAGAAACTGGCACTTTATTGTCGAAAACTCTGATCTTTTGATTCCCTGGTGGAACTTGTTTAAGGTTGGGATGAACAAAGGAAGTTTATGATGGTTTCATCATTTGGAAAAGTTGGGATATCAATTGGTGCAATTTGTTCCCAATCAATGAGTTCAAGATGGACCAAAGGAAATGGATCATTAGGATGATTAAGGTCATTGGCCGTTAGGGTCATGATGCTATCATTAGCGTCATTATGGGAAATATCTAGGATGGTATCCTCTTGTTGATGATCTTTTTCACTTTGAATTGAATCGTTCTCACTTGAGTCATGATCGCTTAGTAGAATGTAATCAAGAAAAGGCATTGAGCTTTCCCCTTGTAGGAGTGTGGTTGTGAATTTGTGTATGACATCCACCTTTTTATCCCTCCATAATTTATCATCAAAGATGGTATCCCATTCATATTCATTAGAGTCAGTGTCAGAATTATTCTCTTGAATTCTCTGAATTGTTTCAGCTAACTCCTCATTGGACATTCTTTGTACTACTTCTTCCTTTGTATCTTCACCATATCCTAACCTGGTTTTATCCCTTGGGTGCATTGTTTTCAGCTGGATAGGTTCAACAATACCCTCTTTTCTCTTTCCAATAGGGCCATTTCCTTCATAACCCATTTGCTGCATGATCACATAACCTTTTCCATATTGCTCTGTGGGTAACTTGACATGTTGCACTAATTCTTCTTCATCTCTATAGAGCCAATTAAGGATAGCTCTATCCTCCATTTCATTTTCTTTGATAAATACTCCATTTAAACTTGGTGATGGGAACTGAAGCTGAGGCTAAAGCTCCTATAGCCTACTGTATGGATGTTGATGGTTGACCATGGGATCTTGGAGATATGGGTAGATTAGAGAGAGATAAGGAATATTTTCCCACCCCATTATCTTTCAATTTTAGCTTGGTGCCAAAATTACTTATCATTTCTCGTGCTTTCTCATTGTATTTGGAGGTAGAAATGGCCAAAGCCTCTCTATTATGTGGGACGAGTGTGTCTTGAGTTGCTCTTAGGTTAGAGCAAGTTTGACTGCTAATGTGATCAACAGGTATTGTTACTTCTTGTCCATCATATGGAAACTTTAAGCATTGATGATAAGTAGATGGAATAGCTTGCATGTCATGGATCCATGGACGGACCAAGAGTATGTTATAGGATAGATCCCGATCTAAAACCTGACAAAAGGTATTCTTCACAACAAGTTCCACTCTGATTGGTAGCATGATGAGGCCTTTGGAAGCTCTTTCCTCATCATCGTATGCCTTGATTGTAATATTCCTTCGTGGATCTATAGATTCTTCTGAATATCCCAAAGCAAGGACCAATTTCAAAGTACAAATGTTTAATCTGGCTCCCCCATCTATTAGGATGCGTCTAATTTGAGCTTTGTGAACCATAACCTCTAGTTAGAGTGATGAATTATGCAGATGGGTCATGGATGAGTCATCCTTCTCAGTAAAGGATATACATGTGGATGAGGACAAGTGTCCCACCATGACTTGAAATTTATTGATATCCAGATCAGGAGACATAGTTGTGTCAACAAGTGCTCTTTCCAGAATGCCCTTATGTGTGGGTGATAATTTTAAGAGCTCCAAGATAGAAATTTGGGCCGATGTTTTTTCGTAGTTGATTGACCAAATTGTATTGACTTGGAGGGGGAATTACTACCTTAAATGAGATTCCTTTTACAATGATTTTGGCTTGTCCCCTTGTCGCAGCGTTGACCTCTTGATATTCTTGCTTACCTTTGATTAAGATAGCATTGATTTGTTGATCTTCTATGTAAATATGATTGATAGTGGTGTCATAGACATGATTCACATTCTTGCCTTTGTCACCTGAGGATTCCCCTTTTTGATAATTAGGGAGAGGATCTTTGAACGCTTGATGGTAATCATTGGCATTATGTCCCTCCACCGTGATGGTACAGTTATCAATCAAATCTTGAACAATATTCTTTAACCCTTGGCAATTATTTGTCTTATGACCTTTACACCTATGATATTCACAAAAGTGTGAGTCATTGCACGATGGTGGTTTAACTCGAGACTCATAATCTCTTTGTGGTGGCAATGTAATAGCATTTTGATTCAACATTTCTTTAAGAATGGATTCCAAAGATTGGCCCAGGGAGTAAAACTTCGTCGATTTGCAAATATGAAGATCTGGGCACATTTGAATTTTGATTATTGCCAAAATTATTTCCACGATTATTGGTCACATTCCCTTGATTGGCAATATTGCCTTGGGTACTAGAATTTCCAGCATTATTGCTACGTTGGAAACCTGATACATTAAGAACGGTAGGCTTCACATTCACGTTGTTAGCATCTACTACCCCATCATTCAGAACATTTTTATTCTGAGTCCAAAATTGTGACTTGTCATTGTTGTTACTATTGTTGTTGTTGTACAAATTTGGACCTTCTTTATCGAGTTTCAGAACTCCACGCTTGACCAAGGCACCTTCAATAGTAATCATGTTTTCAATCAATTTTTTAAATGATTGAGGATAGTGAAGGTTTAGTATGTAACTCATCTCTTGATTCAGACTATCGTTAAAGATCTCCATCTTCTCTATTTCAAGAACAGGACGAGAGTATCTAGCAAACACCCTTCTCCACCTTTGTAAAAATTTGGTGAAGGATTCCCCTACCTTTTGTTTCACTTTACATAGATCAAGCATGGTTATCTGGTGTTGGATGTTGTAGGAGTATTGCAATATAAATTTATTTATTAACTCCTCAAATGTTCTGATGGGGGGAGTGTTCTTTGAAAGCCACTCCATGGATTGTCCACGCAGACTTCATGGAAACAATCGCATTAAGTAGGTATCCTCATGAGTGAATTCTAAGCTCATATTTCAAAAATCCCTCACAAGTTCAATGGGGTCCGTTTTCTCATTATACCTATCAAATTTAGGGATTTCACAATGTTTTGGAAAAGGAATCATTTGAAGACTCCTGTCAAATGGATATGGAAATATATCATCCAAAACATACTTCTTTGTTGTACCCCCTTGGATTTCCTTTATTTTCCCTTTTAATGCTTTTATCTATTGAGTAAGAGCACTAAAATCATTAGGAGTTTCAGGATTCTCCTTAATCCCTTCTATGTCAAAATCGGCAGGTAACTTAGCTCCTTGATTAGCTAATGAAAGGAAATATTTTTCCTTATTTCATTCCAAAATCCTTTCCATAAGAGTATGGAATTGGGGATCCTGCTCTGCTTCTTGGAGCTTTTCTTCCATTATCTCTTCAGTATTTGAATTATGAAAGGGATTCTCTTTCCTATCACTATTATCACCCATTTTTCTTAATGTACTTTCCCTTTCGTCTCTTTCTATGTGCTTTCAAGATCTTGTGACAACAGGCATAAGCTTTTTGCCAAATTTCTACTAACTTTGATAAAAAGAATGAAATAGTGCAATTTTGATGGATATGAAAGTCATAATAGAATGAAGATTCTATGACTTGAGATTTCTAATCTTTAGCTCGTGATTCTCTAATTGAAAGGATGAAAATCCTATTTGTGGGAATTAAACCAAAGATCAAAAGTAAAGATGATTTTGCACTTTGTGAGGTTTGATCGTAGCTTTGTAAAAATAAGGATTTGTGATAAATGCCTAATGTTCTTGAGTTCTCTATTGCAGAAATTGATTAGGACGAGTAGAGTATACAATTGTAGGTTGGGGTATGTAAGAGGAACGAATACGCTAACTGTAATTATGCCTTTGAGAAAGGACTTTTCTTTGAAAGAAAGCTCGCGAGTATAATGGTTCTACAACATAATCATCAGTGAAACCTCTAACAAAGTCGTGATATCGATGAATAAAGGTTCTGTGTTCAAGCAAAACCTTTCGAATTTGGTATAAAAATTTCCTCTTTTTCAATAACTTCTTATAACTGAGAGATTTCTTTGGCTTTTTAATCTTCCTCTCTAGGGACTTCTTGGCAAAATTTGCAGATTTCCAAACCTTGAGCATGGAAAAAGACTAGATTGAGATGACATATTTTTGAGTGTCAAAAAATTACCTAGGATCGGAACACAGATGCACTAAAATATTCAACCTATGCGCTAGATTGTCGCAGGTATGTGCTAAAACAGAGCAGAAATGCGCTAAAATAGAGCATGAATATGTTGAAATAGAGCACAAATGCACTAAAACAGAGCATGAATGTATCGAAACAGAGCATGAATGCGTCAAAACAAAGCAAAAATGCACTGAAACAGAGCAAAGATGCGCCAAAATAGACTAGGGATGCGCTAAACTATCCAATTATTTTTCTGAGACAAACATGTTTTGACAGTTTGATGTTTTCAGATGATCTTAATCTGATTTAAATTTGAAAAACATGGCATACAGTAGCAGATAGTTGTTTTTTAAATCCTAAAATCTAAACAAAGAGTGTATGTTCTTGAGATTTTCACGGGTATTGAACAAGATAAACATTTCAAATAGACTCACTCTTAGTTGTCAAATAGGTCATCATAGGAATCACAACCCACAACTTAAAATCGCGTCGACTCACACAGCCGTGTCACCCCCTAGAAGGTGCCCATGCTTTTGTCTTTTCCAAGTGTGTACTCAAGGTTAGATTTCTCGATCCCCTAAGCAAACAATCCATGGCGATTATATGGTGAGTGTCTTGGGGGAAGATTCTTCCCTCCCCTTGCACTGTGATTGAAATGATGTTTGGATACTGATACGGCTGGCTTTCTACACTATGGTTCATAGTAAAGGTTTCCATTCGACGTGGCAATAGATAAACTCCCTCAGGAGACCTCCCAATATTTAGAACAAAGATTTTAGGGATGGTTATCTTTCTCACTTCCATTGAATATGGGTTTCCGCAAAATTCACTTTTGATTAGAGTGGGTTGGAAAACCTGGCTTTGGTTGTTCCCACTTAGGTCGTTCTTGTAGGGTGAGTAATTTTTCCCACTATGACAAGCTCTCTAAAGGATGTAATAAAACATGAATTGCATAAAATGAAAAAGGTAAGTTTGGTGTTCTGATCACCCAGTAAAGGGGAGAGCATATACCTATTACCCAACAATCACAACAAACAAATGGTTCAATTTTAAATCCAAATGACAATTTTCTATTCTAAGTGAAGATTTTTCTTCACAACAAACATTGGATTCATTTTAAACAACATAGAATAAAGTTTGGTGACTATCCTAGGATTGATAAATTCTAGATTTTAAATGTCTATCCTAGGATTGCTTCATTTTACTTTAAAACCGAATTGAAAAATCCTATCCGCGGATGGCGTCGAAATTATAATTTAATTTTTTTACAACCTCTGTATGTGCTAAAACATGCCACCAATGCGCTAAATGAACAAACAACAATGCGCTAAAATAGGTCGTCTCTGTGCTAAATGATCAAGCAAGGATGCACTAAAATAGGGCATCTATGTGCTGAAATAGTCCTTGGATGCGTTGAAATAGTCCATGGATGTGCTGAAATAGTTCATGGATGCGCTGAAACAATTCATCAATGTGCTAAAACAATCGTCATATGCGCTAAACCAAGGCTCGTATGCACTAAAATGCAACTCCAGTCTATCACCTGTCATAAAACCTGCAATAAAAAGATTAAAAATGGGGCAAGGCCCCACGGTGGGCGCCAAAAATGTGTTGTTAGAATATGTGGTCTAATTAGAAAGTAAACTAACACACCAATGAAACATTAGATTGAAAGAAACTAATTTAGAAAATACAAATACAAACTTTAATTAATAACAACTTCTTCAAATTCGTCCCATTGTTCTTTATCTCCAAGGATTCGATTCAAGATATTGGCTCTCAGTTGGTTTAAGCAGCAGCTTGTAGAATGACAACTTAGGAGAACAAGATTGATTGAAAATGCATGTCCATTGCTAATGATTTAAGCTATGAAATTGAAGAACTAAAATGCTATGATATTGCTAAAATGCTGATATGTTGATTCGAATGCAACTATAGTAACTACACATAAAATCTAGGATGAAATCTACTTACTAGAAGGCTATATTTATAGATTTTTTTGGAGGCAAGAATCTATTTGGCGGAGATCAATGGTTGAAATTCAAACCTGTTAAGATGAATGGTGTAAGATTCTGGAAGTTGAGAGAAAGGTGGAAGGTTGAGAGAAAGATGGAGAATGTTTTCAACCCAAGAAACTATCTTCATTAAAAAATGGAGATAAACATGCTCTTTGTCTTTTCATTAATTGAAAAGTTAGTTGAAAATTGAAGATAAATGTTAATTAAATAAATGAATTTATTTAATTATATGTGACATGTATTTTGGAAACTTCCATAATTAAATAATTAATATTTAATTATGTAAGAGGTGAAAAAGATGTGTAATACAATATTTAATTATGTGAGGTGTTGGATGAATTAGAAGAATATTCCATAATTCGAATTTAAACATTCAAACTTTAGAAATAAAATGATAATTAAATAAATAAATTATGAAATATATTTAATTTAACTAAGAGGAAAATAGTAATAATTAAATAAACTTATTTATTTAATTAAACTAGAAAATTTAGAAAAATGAACGATATAAATAAATAATTAAATTTATTTATATGTAGATGACTTTAGAATATTAATTAAATAATTCATATTTAATTAATTAACAGGTTTGATTAACTGTGACCATTTTTAGATGTATACAGTAATAAAGTCTTCATTGATCATAAACTCCATACCTTTCACCTTCAAGCATCTATTATGCCAACAACAAAAAAATCCACAGAGGCTTTGGGGTTGTGGCCATGTTTTCTCTCCAAATAGGGCATAAAATGCCCATGTCTCAAGATTCTCCAAATTCTATGCTTATTCTTCCATCTCTCGCATGATAGAGGTTCAATCCTTCTCATATCTCCACCCATTTCAATTGTCACCATTAACTGATAGCCCAATTGAATCACAATTGCCAGATTAAAATTGGGCAATACATAATCCACAAAGCATGTGGTAATTGTTGGAATAGAATGATCTAATAAGAGAGGGGTGAATGAGTAGATACCAAATTCTATCCCTTAAATTTTTTATACAAATTACTTTCTTAGCTCCAAATACTTTGTGCAGATTTCTTTCTGAAACTCTTAATGTGTAGATTGAAAACTAAAGATGCAAACATAAACATGCAAATAGACAATCAACACACACATGCCCACAACACCAGATATACATGGAAAACCCAATATGGGAAAAAAATGGTGATAAATGCTACTTGAGTCTATTGCTCAAATCCAACCTCACAATCCAAATATCTGTTACAATGTTTAGGGAACTAACCCAAGGAAGCACCAACTCTTTGATTTAGAAGCTACAACTTCAAGGATGCACCAACACCTTGGTTTACAAGCTATAATTCCAAGGAGACTACAATCCCCTAAACTAAGCTACAACCCAATACAATGAGGCTACAACCTTTTACAACATTACAAGCTCATATATGCATAGATTGGTTCTGCCTAACCTATAATGTATCATTACATTCAATACATTTTTGCACTTTCTACAACTTACACTCTGCTATTGAACCTGCACTTTCAGCAACACATCCTCCTCTACTCTTCGAATGCCAACACCTAGAAGATATTCTATATTATAGTCTAGGATACATGTGCATTCTTTATTTGCTACACTATCTTCTTTCTTCACTGTCTTCCTCTATTGCATATTTGGCTGTATATCTCTCTATTTCACACTCTCTTCCCTTGCAGACTATTCTCTCGACTCCTCACTTGCAGACACAATACCTAAAAAACACCTGATTGTCTTTCTTCTTCACCAGCCTGAAATATCTTCCTCGAGATTCTCTCTATTGTCCAGATCATCTCCAGCTTACTGTTAGGGTTTTCTTCACATACTAACTTCACCAACAAGATTCCCTTGCCTTGAGCCACACACACCACTTTCCAGATCATAATTAAGATATTTGATAGAGTTTACTAGATATTGCCATATCTTGCATTGAGTCACCCAACATTTAATTTTGTTACAGAGAATTTTCCTTCATTCTCTTCCTGTCAAACCCTAAAATTGGATATGCATTTAATGCTCTCTTTTGATCCTTCGATCTGATTTTGATCTCTGCATCTGTGTACATCTAGTCAGCCATTCTGTGCATCAAATCAAATTACATCTAAAATCTATTCCATCGCCTTGAAGATCAAATCTTCATTTACATTTATCGCTGGTACAATTATACCAATTAATTTCTTCCTCTATTTCGGTTTGCAGTCCAAACCCTTGTTCAAATTGTCGTAGCCATTGTAAATCTTTATCTTTGAATGTGGGTCGTCGATCTTCTCTTCGCGCCATGATCTAGCGGTCCTCATTCATCTTCATATCTTTAAAACCTTTTCGTTAGATGACCCACCTTTAATCCTATGTCGTTTATCTTCACTGATTGACGATCATCATTGGATCAGCTATCAAACAATTTTCATCATAGATCTCCTCCATACACTGCTCTCCATATGTGGGGTCCACCAAGACACACATCCAAAGCTTGCTATCCCACGAGCTCTGAAAACGGGCCCACACAAAATTTGTGGGGCTTGCAGGCTATTTCTATTTGTCATCCACATCATCGCCACATAACTCACAACAATGATGTGAGTTTGTCTACCAATCAAATCATCCTTCACCACTTATCATCACAAGTCACCAAACTCCATCGTCAGCTTATCGAGTCCCATCTTAAACTTCATCTAGTGTCAACATGTGCTATCTTTGTAGGTCCCACATTCTTCATCAATGATCATCATGGTTGGGTCCCACTCGGAGCGTTTCCTTCCTCCTTATTTCTCCATCGTTAAGTTGCTAAAAACCCAAACCTCAGAACCTCTTGTCGGAGGTTACAAATTTTTGAAAACCCATGACTCACCGACAACAAAGAGATCGCTAAGTTGGGAGGTTATGAAACTCTAGAACCCTGTGACTTAAGTTAGAAAATCTTGGAATCTAACAACTTAAGTTATGACTTAAGCTTCTTGCAACTGCCAAATGCAAGTCACCGACAAAATAGAAACCTTTCTGATCACTGTGATTGCAACAACCATAGGGTTTAAGAGATAAATCCTAAAAAACCTGAAGGTGCATATAATTCATTTTTGGGCATATCCTTCACTTTCTGGACCTGTAGAGCACATCACTGGAATGCTCTCGAAAAAACATATCAAATCTGTAGCCTAATTTGACATCAGATCCACTACTCTCTATTGAAAATGAAGGTAAAATTATATCTTAAAACTTGTAAAACTATGAGACTGTAGATCTAATTAAGTGTTCTTTGTCACAATTCTTTGTGTATGATTAATTTGTTTAGATCAATTTTACCAATTATAGAAATAGACAGAAGATTGTAGAAGAATGAGACAAGGAGATAGAAGTGACACAACATATACGTGGAGAAACCCTTTTGAGAAAAAACTCCACTAGAATCAATAGTGTTTGTATTATTTAACCTTAGAACAAGATTACAATAATATTGTATCAATCCTTGATTTATATGCTTCATTTTTCTTCAACTATCCTTCTTCACAACCTGCAATAAACTCTCATTGAACTCTCATACACTTGCTGCAATTAATAGACAATTATGAGCATGTAAACTCACAAGAGTTATACAAATACAAAAGCATAAAACTCCTCTCAAAATACTATGCCTAGATTTGGCAAGTAGAGTTCCACCATGTAAACATAAGTCAAACCAAAGTCTTCCTCAATTTAGGCATCCCAAACTGAACACTTAACTAAACTTTGGTCAAGAAAATATCTTGCAAACTCCACCTCAAAGTTGGTGCCCAAGAATGGGCCCACTTGACTGAGCCTTGTAAATATCTTCCCATTCAAAAGGTGTTAACTGAAAGATGCCAACTTGGTCGCCCAAGGTGGACCCGAGTCAATCTTAGTTAATTGAAACATATATATCCACCAATTCATTCAAACAACATGCATGATTGATCATCCCCACTTTACTAAAAGTATCAACCTATTACCTGTCATGCAACTGAAGTCATTAGTCATGCAACTGAAGTCAACTAACATGCAACTCAAGTCAACTAGCATGCAACTCAAAATAACTACATGCAACTCAAGTCAACTAGCATGCAATTCAAAATAACTACATGCAACTAAAGATAACTGAACCATAACTGAACTGAACTGAACTGAAATTAATTGATATTGAACTGAATTGAACTAAACTAAATTGAATTGAATTGAACTAAACTGAATTGATACTAAACTGATAGTTGCACTCCATTCATGTAAATATCAATCCCTATTTTGTAGGAACACAACATGCATTACTGAAGTGTTATCAATTCTCCAAATAGTTAACTGAAGCAAGGTGGGTCCCACCTTCCATGTGGGCACCCCATGTGCTCCTATTATTTAGGAACCCTTCTTGGATGTCCCCACATGTTCCTATTATTTAGGAATAATTAAAAATTTCAATTTACATGTTCATTTCATTCAAATTTAATCTATTTCTAATCCTAGTGTTGGGGAACACTTTCTAAGGACTTAGGACATACATGAAATATGTTTAGGATTGCAATTAAATGACATCCTATTCCGAACATTCTCCCACATGATATTATACATTACAATTATTCTAAACAAAGAATCATTATTATAAATCAAGTACAGGACTCAAGGCCAATGGCCTTCCTGCACCAAGAGACAAGAGTAACCATCTCAACACATGTCTCTAACCATAAGAGAACTCAAGCTTCACCTATGTCTCCAAGTATCCATGAGTACCTATAACTAACCAATCCATGCCAAACTCCAAATGCAACATAACATCATCATGAAGTAATCAAGAAAATGATCAATGTACCCAATACAAAGAGAACTACTACAATCAATGTTAAAGCTCCAATCATAAATCAAGAACATAAACATGGCATCCATGATCTAATCAATATGAATATAACCATCATATAAAAAACAAAGCATGAAACCTCAACCATAGACTAAAGAAGTTCTGAATGGCAACCAAATATGTCAACATATCCAAACCGCATGAATATAACCATCCTCTGTCATTGAAAACAAAAATGCCAATGAACCGTCACTGCATAGAAGTAGAAACCAAGAGTCCATCCATGAAACCAACAATCACTGTAGAATATCATTCACCATCAAATGGTGAATCCACATCACTGCCAACAACTCCCATTGAACTGTGATACTAAGTCACACATGACATCATGACTACCATCCTCTCCATGAAGATCATCCAGGTCTACACATAGAACTGTAATGTCAGTAACATAACAAGTAGAACCAAAATCTCCAAGCCAAGAAGATACCTACAATTGCCAAACCATCATAAACAACAATGGATCCACATCATTTCCAAATGCTTCCACTGGACCGTGATACCGAGCAATCCCATGGAATCATGATGCACACAACCAACACCACATCACTATCATAAGCTCACACCAAACCCATGAATTCAAGCTCTCAATGACAACATGATAACACAATAACACAATAGTAAAAACTCCCACTACATCCAAAAAACCTTGAAAATTTTAAGAGAAAGGCGTCCCAAACCCTAACCAACCATTAACTCTGATACCAAATGTTGAAAATGAAGTTAAAATTGTAGCTTAAAACTTGTAAAACTATGAGATTGTAGATCTAATTAAGTGTTCTTTGTCACAATTCTTCGTGTATGATTAATCTGTTTAGATGAATTTTACCAATTGTAGAAAGAGAAAAGATTGTAGAAGAATGAGACAAGGAGATAGAAGTGACACAACATATACACGGAGAAACCCTTTTGGGAAAAAATCCACTAGAATCAATAGTGCTTGTACTATTTAACCTTAGAACAAGATTACAATAACATTGTATCAATCCTTGATTGGTATGCTTCTTTTTTCTTCAACTATCCTTCTTCACAACCTGCAATAAACTCTCATTGAACTCTCATACACTTGCTGTAATTTATAGACAATTATGAGCATGTAAACTCACAAGAGTTGTACAAATACAACAACATAAAGATCCTCTCAAAAACCTACACCTAGATTTGGCAAGTAGACTTCCACCATGTAAACAAAAGTCAAACCAATGTCTTCCTCAATTTAGGCACCCCAAACTAAACACTTAACTGAACTTTGGCCAAGAAAATATCTTGCAAACTCCACCTCAAAGTTGGTGCCCAAGAATGGGCCCACTTGACTGAGCCTTGTAAATATCTTCTCATTGAAAAGGTGTTAACTAAAAGATGGAAACTTGGGTGAACAAGGTGGACCCAAGTAAATCTTAGTTAACTGAAACATATCTCTCCACCAATTCATGCAAACAACATGCATGATTGATCATCCCCACTTAACTGAAAGTATCAACTTGTTATCTATCATGCAACTGAAGTCATTAGTCATGCAACTCAAGTCAACTAATATGCAACTCAATTCAACTAGCATGCAACTCAAAATAACTACATGCAACTCAAGTCATCTAGCATGCAACTCAATAATACTACATGTAACTCAAGTTAACTAGCATGAAAATCAAGTCAACTAGCATGCAACTCAAAATAACTACATGCAACTGAAGATAATTGAACCATAATTGAACTGAATTGAATTGAATTGAACTGAACTGAACTAAACTGATACTAAACTGATAGTGCCACTCCACTCATGTAAATATCAATCCCTATTTTTTAGAAACACAACATGCATTACTGAAGCGTTATCAATCCTACAAACAGTTAATTGAAGCAAGCTGAGTTCCACCTTCCATGTGGGCGCCCCATGTGCTCCTATTATTTAGGAAACCTTCTTGGACGTCCCCACATGTTCCTATTATTTAGGAATAATTACAAATGTTAATTTACATGTTCATTTCATTCAAATTTAATCTCTTTCTAATCCTAGTGTTGTGGAACACTTTCCAAGGACTTAGAAGATACATGCAATATGTTTAGGATTGCAATTAAATGGCATCCTATTCCCAACACTCTCACATTCATCCTATGTCATTATGCCAACAATCTCCTTTTCATGATTTGCCCTTTTGACATCAATGACAACTATATGCTAACAATCTCCCCCTTTGGAATTGATGGAAAAACTTGAAGCACTCATACAAGATATAACATTGAATCTCTGTACCAACTTGATTATTCACACAACAACATAACAACTCCCCCTATGACATATATCTCTTCTCTTCTCAGCATGCTTCACATTTCTCCATATTTAGATTTTCTCCTTCTTTGACATCAATGGAAAAGGGTACACTCCCCCTGAGGAAATGCTGAAATTTGACAATCACTGCAACCATCAAGTCGTTAGAAATTTGCAAAACAAGATTTTACCTGACTTGATCACACTATTCTTAACCAGGGTTAAATAAATGATCAATGAAGCTCCCTTGGATATATGCCTGATCACTAGGGCTTAGTGATATGATGTGGGAGAAACTACTCCCAACTTCTACCTCAAGTATTCAAATTGCTCTATAGGAAGAGGCTTTGTAAATATATCGACCACTTGTTCCTTGGTAGGAACATATTCCATGTTGACTTCCTTATCTACAACCTTTTCTCTAATGAAGTGATACTTGATATATATATGCTTGGTTTGGGAATGCATCACCATATTATTTGAGATTTTGGTGGCACTTGAATAATCACAAAGAATAGAGATAGGCTCTTTGTATTCCACTTTGATGTCTTTTAACATTTGCTTCATCCACAAGACCTGTGTACAACATGCAATTGCTGCAACATATTCAGCTTCTATAGTAGAAAGAGTGATGGACTCTTGCTTTTTGCTCATCCAGGAAACCATTTTGTTCCCCAAGAAGAATGCTCCACCACTAGTACTCTTCCTATCATCTACACTTCTTGCCCAATTTTCATCTGTATATGTTGTTAATGAGAAATCCTTACTCTTGGGATACCACAACCCATAGTCAATAGTGCTTTTGATGTATTTAAGAATTATTTTCACTGCATTGACATGAGATTCCTTTGGGGCAGCTTGAAACCTTGCTACCATACAAACTGCTTGCATTATATCTGGCCTAGATGTAGTTAAATATAGAAACTTCCAATCATCGATCTATACAAAGTCTAATTTGCATCAGGTGACTCATCTAATTTACTCAAATTGTAGCTAGTAATCATGGGAGTACTGACTGGTCTACAATCCTCCATGCCAAAAATTTTAAGCTTATCTTTTGCATACTTGGTTTGTGATATAAACATTACTTTATTAGTTTGTGTAATTTGCAAACCAAGAAAAAATCTGAGTTCTCCTAGCATGACATTTAAAACTCATCTTGTATGTTTGTGGCAAATATTTTGCACATTTTATCACTCCTACCACCCAATATAATATCATCTACATATACTACAACAATGATCATATACTTACCTTCAGATTTGAGATACAAATTGTTATCAACACAAGCTTTCTTGAATCCTTGTTGTTGTAGATAATGATCCAACCTTGAATACCATGCTCTTTGGGATTTCTTTAAACCATACAATTCTTTTCTCAATATACAAACATAATCATCATTCTCTAAGAGTTGAAAATATTTTGGTTGTTCAATATACACTTCCTCTTCTAGGTTTTCATTCAAGAATGCAGATTTGACATCCATTTGATATACCTTAAATCCTTTGTAGAATGAGAATGCAAGAAACATTCTTATTGCTTCTAACCTAGCAATAGGGGAAAATGTTTCTTCAAAATCAATACCTTCTACTTGTGCATATCCTTTGTACACTAACCTTGATTTGTTTCTGACCACAACTCCATCTTCATTCAGCTTATTTATGAATACCCATTTGGTGCCAATTACATTCTTGCTTGATGGTCTAGGAACCAATTCCCATGTTTTGTTCTTTTCAATCTGATTGAGTTCCTCTTCCATTTGTTTCATCCAACTCTCATCTTTACTAGCTTCATCAAATATTTTTGGGTCAATCTGAGATAAGAGGGAAAAGTTCACTTGTTCCTTGTTCTTTGCAAGTCTTCTTCTAGTATGCACACCTTCATTCTTATCACCAATTATTTGATCTGTAGGATGATCTTTTTGCACATATTTTGCAGGGGTTCATTCAACCACTTCTTCAGTCTATTCTTCTTGTTCTTCTTCTCCCACAGCTTCACCTATGTCATCCTCTTCTGACTCAATTTCAAGGTTGTTTTTGCTAGACTTACCTTGATTTGCATTTTCATCAACCTTGACATGTATGCTCTCTACAATTTTATGCAATCTCTTGTTGTAACATTTATAAGCTTTACTTTGATTGGAATACCCCAAAAATATCCCTTCATCACATCTTGACTCAAAACTTCCTAAATCTTCATCTTCTCTTTTAATATAGCATTTACTGCCAAATACTTTGAAATTCTTGACTAATGCAAGCCTACCAAACCATAATTCATATGGAATTCTACCACTGTTAAATCTAATAAGAGCTCTATTTTGAATGTATACAATAGTTTGTACTGATTCTTTCCAAAATGTATCTATCAAGTTTTCCTCGTTCAACATGGCTCTAGCCATCTCCTTCACAACCCCGTTTCTTCTCTCTACCACACCATTTTGTTGTGGTGTTCTTGGAGTTGAAAACTGGCATTTGATTCCATGATCTTCATAGTACTCTTTGAATTCACTTGATTTGTAAACTCTCCACCTCTATCTGATCTGAGACATTTTATTCTCCTCCCAATCTCATTTTCTACCAACTTCTTATAGAGTTTAAATTTTTCAAATGCTCCAGCCTTCTTCAAAAACGTGACCCATGCCATTTTGTTATAATCATCAATCAACAACATGAAATATATTTCTCCTTGAAATGCCTTTGTCCTCATTGGACCATATGGATCAGTATGAATTATCTCTAAGGGTTTTGTAGTTGAATAATCCTTTGTAGGAAACTTAAAATTTGTTTGCTTTCCTTGCTGGCATCCTTGGTAGATGACATTTTTAGGCTTTTCAATCTTAGGCATAGTTCTGACTAATCCTTTTGAGCTTATCTTCAACAGATTGTCAAAATTTACATGTCCCAGTCTTCTATGCCACAACCAACTCTCATATGCTTGGCTGATTAGACATGTTTGGCCTTGTACATAACTGAGATTGTATAGATTAATGTCAATCCTCACACCTTGAGAAATTGTTTTGCCATTCTTTCTTATCTTGCAGCCTTCATAATTAAATACAACTTTGTATCCATTATCACACATCTAGCTTACACTAAGAAGATTATGTTTCAGACCTTCAACATAGAGCACATCTTTAGTTTTTTTCTTCCCATCTATGCTCAAAATTCCTTCACCATGAATCTTGACAACAATATTATCACCTAAGCTCATTGATCCTCCTTTTCTCATTTTGAGTACAATAAATTTGCTTTTATCTCCTATCATATGCTTAGAACAACCACTATCAATTAACCAAAAATATTGTTCCTTCACATGTAATGCTATTTGGGAAATCATAGAATGAGTAGAATTCTACTTTTTCTCCTTCCATACCTTCTTAGGTTTATTTTCAACTTTTTCCTCCTTTTTCTCAAAGACCTCAGTTTTCTTTTTCAGCTTTGGGAGGTGTGTTTTTCTTCTTCTCAGAATGAGCATTTGGTCTTACAAATTTTTCTCTACAATTTTTGGCTACATGACCAAAATTATTGCAGTTGAAACAAACTATATTCATATCAACCAAAGGTTCAAATGGATTTTTACTTACAAAATTTGTGTTTCTTCTTGGAATGAATTTACAATCTCTAGCCAGGTGACCAAAATTGTTACAAGTATAGCAATACCTATTAAAATACGATGAGTAGCCGGTCATGGTGTTTCCTTCGACTGGATGAGGATATCTTCTTTCTCTAGATCTTCTTGGATAGTGTACTCTTGTGAAACCATCATTTTTTGTTCTCTTAATATTCTGCTTCTTATTTTGCTAATCGAGAATTGATCCGTTAAATTTCTTGTCTTCAATTGGTTCTTTCTATTTAACATATTTATCAACTGTAGTTGACTTCTTTTCATCTTCAGAGGCTTCTCCTTTGTTAGATTTTTCACCATTGGGGACTGATTTTCATTCTGCTCTAAATCTTTCATAAAGCTTTGCAAAAGCATCAACAAATGATTTTTTTCCTTTTTCAAGTCCAAAGCCCGATTTTTCTTTATTAGCTGGCTTTTGTGTACTTAGCAATTCATCTAGAATATTAGTACCACCTTTTAACTTCAGACCTTTATTGATATGCTCATTAGATTTCTCCAATTATTTTCTTAAGGAAACTATTTTTGCCTCAAGTTTCAAACATCTATCCATCTCAAATTGCAATTTAGATTTCATAACATCTTCAACTCTTTTGAGCTCTTCTACATGAACTTTTAGACCAACTATCACCTTATTGGATTCCTCAAGTTCTTGTGTTAATTTGTTAGTCTCCTTTTGATAATTCTTTTTTAATTTCTTATTTTCTTTCTTAAGATCATCATATTTGTCTCTTAGTTCATCAATATCTTCAAGAGCACTGATTAATTCTCCTTCAAGATCAACAACAACCTCCTCTTCTTCTTCTTCTTCATGTGAGTCCTCATTTTGTGCATTTTTCTAATGCTTAGTTTATTTAACCATAAACAAAAAATTCTCTTCCATCTTCTTTCATTACAAGGGCATGGTCTTGATCCTCTTCTGAACTATCACTAGCATCAGATGCTTCACTTTCTTCATTGATGTATAGACTCTTATTCTTCTTTCCAAAATTTTGCCTTTTTGGATAAACCGTTTTCTTCATTTTTCTATCTTCTTCTTATTTGGAACTTTGAAGCAAAATGACCTATTCTTCCACAATTAAAAAACTTTAAAGGGAGCTTACCTTTATACTTTTTAGATCCTCTACTTAGTCTTCTTATGAAGTTTGCTTCTTCCTCGTCGGTTTCTTCATGATCAAATGCAATGACAACTTTGTCTTTCTTGTCACCTTCGTCTTTTTCTTTCTTGACAACCTTAAATGCAGCTTCTCTTCTAGATGACTCAACATCTGGCATTTTAATCTCATACACAGTAATTATGCCATGCACCTCATCAAGAGTAAGTTTATCAATTTCTCTTCCTTCGATAGAAAAATTTTTGGAATCATATTTAGTTGTCATAGACTTGAGAACTTTCAACATGGCATCTTCTTCTTTTAGTTCTACCCCATATCCTTTAATGAAATTTACCACATCATCAACTCTCTGAAGATAGTCTACAATCTTCTCTTCTTTAGTCATCTTCAAGCCTTCAAATTTTTCTCTCATCACTTGTAACTTTTCCAACTTCACTTTGGTGTCACCTTTATAGATCTTCTTCAATTTTTCCTAGACATCATAAGCAGTTTTACAATGCATAACTTTTCCATGCACAAAATTAGACAAATTTCTCATAATGGTAAACCAAGCTTTCTTATTGTTCTCATAATCCTTCTTTCCTATATGATCAGTAGGGATAGTAGCAAGAATAGTATATTTGGTCTCGACAGACATCCAAATTTTAGTTTCAAGAGAAACTAAGTATCCTTCCATTAATGAGCTCCACTTAGCATAATTTGTTCCATCAAATCTAGGTGGCTTGCTTAACCTTCCCAACATGCAATTGTGTTCACCTATCCAAGATCTACTTGAGCTGATTGAGCTTCTCCTAGGGAACCTATGGCTCTGATACCTATTGTTGGAACACAATGATCTACTGAGGTGAATCAATAGATACCAAAATCTATCTCTTAAAACTTTATGTAGATTACTTTCTTAGCTCCAAATAATTTTTGTATATTTATTTCTCAAACTCTTAATGTGTAGATTGAAAACTAAAGATGCAAAAATAAACATGCAAATAGACAATCAACACAAACATGCCCACAACACCAAATATATATGGAAAACCCAATATGGGAAAAACCATGATGAGAAATGCTACTTGAGTATATTGCTCAAATCTAGCCTCACAATCCAAATCTCTATTAAAATTTTTTAGGGCACCAACCAAAGGAATCACCAACTTCCTAATTTAGAAGCTACAACTTCAAGGATGCATCAACACCCTGGTTTATGAGCTACAATTCCAAGGAGACTACAATCCCCTAAACTGAGCTACAACCCAACACAATGAGGCTACAAAATCTTACAATATTACAAGCTCATATATGTAGTGATTGGTTTTTCCTAACCTATAATGCATCATTACATTCAGTACATTGTTGCACTTTCTGCAACTTACACTCTACTACTGAACCTGCACTCTTAGCAACACATCCTCCTATGCTGTTTGAATGCCAATACCTAGAAGATATTCTATATTATAGTCTAGGATACATGTGCATTCTTTGTCTTCTGCACTATCTTCTTTCTTCATTGTCTTTCTCTATTGCTTATTTGGCTGTATATCTCTCTATTTCACACTCTCTTCCCTTGCAGACTATTCTCTCGACTCCTCACTTGTAGAAACAATACCTAGTCAACAGCTGATTGTTTTCCTTCTTCACCAATGCGCAATATCTTCCTTGAGATTCTCTTTACTGTCCAAATCATCTCCAACATATTGTTAGGGTTTTCTTCACATACTAACTTCACCAGCAAGCTTCCTTTTCCTCGAGCCACACACACCACTATCCAGCTCATAATTAAGATATGTGATAGATTTTACTAGATATTGCCATATCTTGCATCAAGCGGCCCAACATTTAATTCTGTTACAGAGAATTTTCCTTCATTCTCTTCCTATCAAACCCTAAAATTGGATATGCATTTAATGCTCTCTTCTGATCCTTCGATCTAATTTTGATCTTTGTCTCTATGTACATCTGGTCTGTCATTCTATGCATCAAATCACACTACATCTACAATCTATTATGCCACCTTGAAGATCAAATCTTCATTTAAAGGTCACTGGTGTAGTTGGAACAATTAATTTCTCCCTCTATGTTGGTTTGCAGTCCAAATCCTCATTCACATTGTTGTAGCTATTGTAAATATTTATCTTTGAATCTGGGTCATCGATCTTCTCTTCGTGCCATGATCCAACATTCCTCATTCATTGTCATATCTTTAAAACCTTGTCATCAGATAAAATTCCTTTAATCCTATGTTGTTTATCTTCACTGAATGATAATCACCATTGGATCAATTGTCAAACAATTTACACTGTAGGTATCCTCCATACACGAGGTCCACCAAGACACGTGTCCAAAGCCTGCTATCCCGCGAGCTCTGACAACGAGCCCACAAACTTAGCGGAGCTTGCGGGATGTTTCCATTTATCATCCATATCATCGCCACACAACTCACAACAATGATGTGATTTTATCTACCAATCAAATCATCCTTTTCCACTTGCCATCACATGTCACCAAACTCCATCATCAGCCTATCGGGTCCCATCTTAAGCTTCATTTGGTGTCAAGATGTTTTTCCTTCGTAGGTCCCACCTTCTTCATCAATGGTCATCATGGCTAGGTCCCACTCAAAGCACTTCCTTCCTCCTTAGCACTCCATCACTAAGTTGCTAAAAACCCAATCCTCAGAACCTCTTGTCGGAGGTTATGAAGTTCTGAAAACCTGCAACTTGCCGATAACAAAGAGATCACAAAGTTGGGAGGTTATGAAACTCTAGAACCCCACGACTTAAGTTAGAAAAACTTGGAATCCAGCGACTTAAGTTATTACTTAAGCTTCTTGCAACCGCCAAATGCAAGCCACCGAAAAAATAGAAACCTGTTTGATCACCATGACTGCAACAACCATAAGGTTTAAGAGATAAGTCCTAAAACATCTGAAGGTGAATATAATTCATTTATGGGCGTATCCTTCACTTTCCGGACCTATAGAGCACATCACTAGAACGCTCTCGATTTTTTTTTTCAAATTTGTAGCCTAATTTTCCATCAGATCCACTACTCTCACATTCATCCTTTGTCATCATGCCAACAATCTCCTTTGCATCATTTTCCCTTTTGACATTAGTGAAAACTATATGCTAACAATAATAAGGAGGGCGATAATTGCTCGATCACCCCAAATCACAAGCTCTACATTAGCTATCATTTTGCAATAGAAGCTCGGCCTTCTTGGGAAGGAGAGAGTAGTCCTCCCACACCTTAAAATTATGAAGCTTGACAACCTCATTTGCAAAAAAAATCGTCAGGGAATTACCTTCCCTATAGATATGTGTGACACAAATCTCATCAAAGGATCTTAACATCATGATAGAATCCATAATAAGCTGTTCAAAAGTCCAACTCGGCTTCTGATTGCCAAGTAAGCAATGACAATATTGAAAGATTCTCCCTCAACCCATAACTTAGAATAACTCCTATCCAACGTAGACTTGATACCGATGAAAGTAGTTTTGATATTACAACTATAGTTATTCTTTAGCTAATATCAAATAAATAGCATTAGATTGTTAGAGTATACTAAATAAATAAGTTAGAAGGTTAATCCTATGGGTATTTCCTGTATGGTTATTTATCAGGTGGTAGAAGAAAGGAAGGATTTTATAAAAGAAATATTAATATTTTGCAATGTCGCAAAGAAATCTACATCACATGCATTTTATATATAATATTCATAATAAATATGAAATTTGGTTTCTATGTTTTTACCCTACTAATTTCAACATTATTAAAAATAGTAAAACATACATAATTGAAACTTACATATTAGATCATTACGCATCTAAATAAAAATAGTTCAATACATTTATTTTATTGGGATTGATTTTTACATTGATTTCATTTGTCTTACAACTCCTATGGTTTCCCATACCAAACTTCCGAAACCAATTAAATCCTTATGAGAAAATTCTAACTACTAACCTACAACTAATTACTAATATTAAATATTTTTTAACACAAGTAACATTTATACTATTTATTTATTTAATACTATACTATACTAACCTATATATGTAATACAACTCCAAAATTCCCCCCTTATTACATTAATTTGAATAAAGAGATGGATACTACAATAAATTTGAATAGAACAACCCCAAACAAAAATATGATGAAGTGGCTCCATCCAATATTCTAACTCAACAAGAACACACCAAACCAATTACATTAGTGGATTTCCTAATTTTTTAAAGAAATTCTTGTTAATTAAGATGAATCTTATCTACAATAAGTTTAAAAATTCTCTATATCACATGAGAGAGAAAATCCCAAACTCCATACACAATGAGAGAACAAATTTGCTCTAAGAGTCCACCCTCCTTTGAGAGTGTCCAAAATCCCTCCTCCAGTGCTCACATAATGAAAGAAAAACTCTTCTTTTGAGATTCCACCATTATAAGAGTGTGCAAATATTTCCTCTAATGCCAACAAGGGACACATATCTACTCTAATATTAAAAAAATAAAACCAATAAATATAGAGAAAATAAACTATTCACACCTCTTCTAATGATTAAAAAACATAATATACATAAATAACACTAAGAACTATCAAGCCCCCTTGCTTCGAGAAGGGACATAAATGAGAATTTTGTGCCACTCATGTAGTTTACCATGTGTGAGTGAAGCTAGATTGAGAAGAAAATCCTCCAAAATCTTGCATCCTATAGTCTCCTTTTTGAAATGTCTTAATATTTAGCAACTAGATGTAGCAATAAAATATTTGGAAACAACATCAATGAATGTATTACATCTACAAAGTGTCCATGGATAAAATATGAGTTTAAGATTCAATCCATAATGCACCCATTTTACACAAATAGCTCCATTACAAAATATATTTGAGAGTGAAATAAATATAAACCTTATATATCCAAGAAAAAATATTTCAAATATAAACATTTCAAAGATACAACTATGCCCATATTCCTTCGAAAAAAATTCTTTATAGTGAGATTTTATCTACTTCCCTCTTATAAGGAGAATATTAACAAAAAAAATCTTACCAAGACTGTAAATCACAAGTTCTCATACAATAAGTTGAAACTCTTGAACCAACTCCCTATGCAATTCATTGCAAATAATAATACCAATTTTGTTTTTGTACTCCACCCATTTTAGAGAATGAAATTGAAAATAATGATAAAATTTATTTTTTTATGGTGTTTCACCTCTTTTGATATTTAAACTCCTTTTAACCACCCCTTTCAAAATTATTTTAAGCTTTTCAATTTTTGTCACAATTATTAACTCTGATCAACCTTTGTTAGGGTCTTGTTGTTAGTGTAAATAGAGTCATTGTTTACCTAGTTAGCAAATAAACCTTTCAAGGATTAACCTATTCACACCTAACCTAAGTTTACTTAAGTTTCTTTTGATTTTGTCTCACTTCATAGAATTGAGACACGTGTCCTCATCACTTGAGACACATATTGACACTTTCTCACACACTTGTCAAGTGAGCTCACAAGTGTCCCATCTTTGGAGGGAGTCAGTTATTGTCTCCTCCCTTCTCACCTCCTCATACTTGCCTATATATGAAAGGTTTATCATTTTATATTTACACTCTTTATTTTATATTGATAGACATACTATTGTGCTCATATTTTCACTTTTGGAAGGTTAACAATTCAAACTCTTTGATCTTGGAATTTTCCAACATGGTATCAAAGTCATGAGAACATGTTCTTTCCACATCAAGATGGCTCCCGCACATAGATCTATCATCAAAGTGTCATAGAGCCATTCTAAATCTTGAGTATTGATTGATTTATTTTTAATAAGTTATTCTTTCAAAACACTAGTGCATGCATACTTTGGTGGTCATTTTTTGTTGAAGGCGTTTTATTTTTACATCAAATTTGCATCTTTTGCACATTGGACAGAAAAATGTTTTTTGGGTTTTATTCACAACAACGAAAAAACCATTTGAGTATCTATTACATTTTGCAAAAAAAAAGAATCTTGCAAAAAATGTTGTCAAAATAGCACGGTGCGACCATTTTTCTTCGAAATAGATGTTTATTTTTTTTATCAAACTACATCTTCAACATGTCAAAGAGAATTTTTCTTCTAGGTTTCGATTACAATGTGAAAAAACTTTGTGGGTATCTGATATTTTTTGCATACAACAAGTAGATTTTAAAAAAACTAAATCAGAAATGTTCAGGACATTGTTGACAGAAAAATAAAATATTGTAATAAATTTTGATCGAGAACTCAAAATTGAGTGTGAGTTTCTTCAAAAGTTCATATTTTCTCATTTTCAATCTATTGGACTTACTTACATTATAAAAAACACTAAATTATAAATTGCAAAATTTTATGGGGCTCTCAAATATTGAATCAAGGGGGGTGTCTTGAGTTGTGCCTTTGAACACTTACAATGTTGTGTCTTTGTGCACTTCTATCTTTCCTCCTATATTTCATTTATTCTTTTGAGTTTGTTGGTTCATATGATCATGCCTCTCACACTAAATCCCTTCCATTGGGTATTCTTCATAATCCTCCTAATAAATGGAAAATAAAATGTGGCTATTGTGGGATGAAAAGACATAAAACAAAAGATTGTCTTCAACATCAAAGTACAAAAATGAAGCAACTTCTTCTCGATCATGGTATTGCCTTACTTGATCATCTAATTCCAACACATTCAAAAGCACCATATAGTCTCACTCAAACATCTTATGAGACATCATCATTTGGGGATGAACAATGTAGTCACATGTCTTGCATCAATATGTCATCTCCCATATCACCTATTTCTACATATGAACCTCATATTGAATCATCCATGAGTTCCATTGATTCTTTGCATCAAGACATTGCTATCTTCATTCCAAATCCACCACATTGGGATACAAATCTGTTGGCATAATGTTGTCATTGATGTCAAAAGAGAGATCAAAGATGAGATTAAACTGATCATGTAAGAGAGAGTGTTGGCATTGATGTCAAAAGGTGTCATTAATGCCAAGGGGAAGTTCAATGGTGTGCTTGGATGTCATGAAGACCAGAGGATCAATGTCTAGAAGAGTTGGTGCAAAATGATGAAGAGAAGAACATGTATTTGCAAATGTTGCAAAGTTGCTCCAATGTTGCAAAAGTGTCATGAAATGTTGACATGTTGTTGGAGAGGGTTCTTCCAGAAGATAGAGATGAAAAAAATGTGTAGATTTGATGTGGGTTTTCTAAGTGCATTCCAAATATAATTTACAGATTCAGATGATGTGTTGATTGTTTAGAATTGATTTATTTGTGCTCTTAGTCAGAACTATGGTTTTGTAAATATACCCTAAGGGTTAATAGTCATGGTGACCAACATGTGTTATAATTTATCATTGACTGCTTATTATAGGTTTCTGGTTGCTTAAGTTATCACCTAAGCCATTGTGTACATTGGGTGACCAACCCCCTTGTTCTAGTATAACTAGCCCGACAGATATTTGATGCACTTAATATTTCCTGAGACGAGTGACAAATATTTGGCTTGCTTGATCAATGACTATGATCGAGCCTTGGATATTGACGACTTCCCCGCCAACCTACAAAGAATATGGTGAAATATCAGGGAGACTACACCATATCGATAGGAGTTACTTTAAAGTCCCTCTGATAAAATAATTTGCATAAAAAAACCATAAAACATCATCGAAGAAACTACAACATATCAGGAGAAGATGCTCTAGAGTCCCTTCAATGAAATGATCCACATTAAAAAAGTAACAATGGAAATTCGAAGAGACAGTTTCAAGACTTCTTTGATGGAAAGATCGAAGGGACTTCTGGATATCGGATTGAGTAGTTTTAAGTCCCTTCGATGTAACAAAAAACAAAAAGGGCATACAATTAACTTAAATAATTCATCGAGGAGAAAGATAAATATCGATGAAACAAAATGTTGGTCCCTTTGACACAACGAAGGCACCTCCCTGCCTTATTGATATGACAACAATTTTTTGAAGAGACAATTGACAATGATGACATACTAATCAATGGTGGTGATTGAACGACGAAGATTATACAATGCTCATGGTTGTATGGTGGGATCAAACAAAGTGTAAGGCAACAAAAGAAGGCGTTGACGTGCAAAGACATCTATCAAAGGATGATTGCTCGATATAACAATTCACATCTTTGTTGTGAATTATGTGGCAATGATGTGGAGGAAAAATGGAAATAACCCGCTAATAGGTCTAGATAATGGTTTAGTTTCTATTGTTTTTATACATGTTTTAAGATAATTTTAAATATATTCTCTAGAAAATGTTCCTACATTATGCTATCCTTTTATATCCATTATGTAGACTTGAACCTTAATTATGATGATGGAATTATGGTTATAATATATTAGTATTATATAGTTTATATGAATGAATGTATGGAATGTTAGACTTGCTGCAGTCTTTGGGTTTATTCAAAGACAATGTATGGAATGTTGATGGAATGCTGTGAGTTAATTGTGATAGTTATCCTCGTGTACATGTTTTGTGAAATTAACTTGTTTGTAGCTCAAAAGGAACAATAGTGTAGTAGTTGTGAGGTGAACCTGTAGCAAAAGGAATGATTGGACACTGAAGCAGGGGAAGCTCTAGGTTAATCTAAACGTGGTGGTCGTTGATCAAAGGCTCTTAATGAAGATTGGATGTACGTTATTATGACTTGTTTAATAAATGTTGAAGAAGAGGTCTCCTTCATCTATGGAATTTTGACAATGTTTGTATGTTTAAATATAGTTCTATTTTGATAGAGTTCTAGTTCTGATAGGATTTCTCTTTCCTTTTCAATTATAGGTTGAAGAATTCAAATTTTAATTCAATGCTCTATTCTTTGGGAGTGGAGTTAATGGTTTCAGTTAGTTGTTGCTTTCAATAAATATTCCCTCAGTTTGTATATAGTTGTTGGCTAAATCTGTAGGATAGTTAGTTGGTTTTTATCAGTTTTATGTTACCAGTTACTTTTAGTTTCAAGACATGAAAAATATTCCAAATGACTGAGTCCAATCTATGGAAAGATCTTTTGTAATATTTTACAATATGTAATGAATGGAGTTAATCTTATGGGATGCATAGAATCTATTAGTTAGATTGCATTCAGTTAAGTGAGAATAGTTACTTGAGTAGTTCACTCAAGGTATTATTCTTCACTTCATCTTTTAGTTATTTATTTATGTTAATAGCTGTTATTAGTTTATCATTGTTCATGAATCATATGCAAGTTAATTGGAATTTCATTTCTTTCTTATTATGAATGAATGCTTGAGAATATATGATTATTAGTAGCACTCCAGAGGATAGATCAGTTGAGTCATTACTTTTTATTAAGTTTCAGTTAACACAGTATCATTTTATTAGCAACAGTTCAGTTACAGTCTTTACTGTAGGTACTCATAGCAACTAGTTCTAGTTTATGCTTTTAATATTTTAGAGTTCTATGAGTTTATAGCAAGTAGAATAATTTAGGTAGGGTAGTTTAAGTAGTTTCAAGTCCATGAAGGCATATATAATGCCGCACCATCATAATCTTACAAGCCCTAGGTTGATAACTTAATTTGGTCTTAAGCAATATGAAGTGGACTATTCATCCAGTTAAACCTCTGAATTGAGTAGATTCTACTAATTTTAAAATATATTAGCTTAGAATCTACATTTTTGGTGTCGTTGTTGGGGATGGTGCTATCTTCATAGACTAGTTTTTAAAGTTTTTATAGTTAATTTCTCTTTTCAAGCATTATGATTGTTAGATATCATATTTTTCAACACCAAGATATATTATTGTGTAGGACCATTGAATCTAAATCCATATTTCATGTATGTAGAGGTAGAGAGATTCCTTGGGTAGGTTCCTTCCCTCCACATGCCAGGAAGTTATTGCAGAAATTGGTGATCATAGTACTTAGAGTGAAGGTACCATTGAAGAAGAAATTTTCTTCTCACCAACCTCTAGCACACATACAAAAGAAACATACCGTACCATGGATGATGCGATAGATGATGATGATGCCTGACCAACATATGGGTTTCCCATTACTGACCAACAAAGGGCTATAGTGCTGAAGACCATTCCTCCTTCGCCCTTGCTAGTTTTCTATGGGTTAATGACTGAGGACCCAAATATATTCCTCTTTGAATTTGATGTCTTATGAAAAATTTATGACTATACTTATGGTGCACATAGGTTAAAGCTTTTTCCTACCACTCTCAAAGATGCAACTTTGAGATGGTTCATGGGATTAGGTAAAGATATTGTTCCTGATTGGGACATCATGATTTTTTTTTTTGGAGAAGTATCAGGACTATTATAGAGGACTTGACAAGAGGAAAGATGATATATTCAGAATGAAAAAAATGGATGATGAGAATTTACAAGATTATGTGGAAAGATTTCAGTTTTCTCTAGAGAAAAACCCTCAGAACAAGTTGTCAGAAGAGTCTCTCAAGTTAGTCTTTTTGAAAGGAGTTAATGAAGATTGCATGGATGCCTTGAATCTCATTGGCTAGGGAGATATTTCTTAGCTACCATTTTCAGACATTTGTAAGGCTTGTAGGAATTATTCTAGGACCTTTACAAAAAGGCCAAGAGGAGATAGAACATTAGTTATTAGTAAATCATCTACAAGGGTTTCAAAAATAGAGCTAAGAAATCTATTAGATCCAAAATGAAGAAGGGTATCATCAGTCATTTGGAAAATTAGCTAGATACCCTTCACATTAAGAAAAATAGGAGCAAGCTGAGGCTATGCTTACTGAATATTGTCCAAGCTGTAGGAAAAGAAAAGAAAATTATAAATGCAAAAGAGTGGCCAGTATCTAGCAGGATAAAGTTGAGAAGCTAGTATCTAGAAAAACTGTAAGGGATCTATGTCTTAAGAAACCAAACATGAAAAGAAAAGATCCACAAATAGTCCATGTCTTGGGAAATCTTGTAGATATCATGTTAGGGAACATTACAATCTATAAGTATAGAAATATTGGTAGTCCAGTTGTGGACATTAAGATTAATGGAACCCTCATTAAGAATACTTTGATAGAATTGGGGGCAACCATCAATGTCATGACAAAAGAAAAAATGAATTTGCTTCATTTAGTTAACCTCAGGCCCACACAATTTTTTTTGCAGCTAGCTGATAGGTCCAAAGTTAAGCTTGAGGGAATTATTGAAGACCTAGTCATTGCATTGGATTCTTGGGAATACCCTACAGACTTTATAGTGTTACAAGCCAAATTCAATCTTGTGGGTTACCCACTCATCCTAGGTAGGTCTTGGTTGGAAACATATGATGCCTTTATAGGCTATAGGTTTGGTAAAATGATAATATCCAATGGGATAGATACAAAGAACTTGGTTCTTTATCCACCAAACCAACCATATGTAGACCTTGAGCAGACTATTTGGCCCAATTTGGGTGAGGAGGAGGAGGATAACTATTCTCTGCAGATACTAATGACTATAGAGAACAACCCCTTATTGGGTGACTAGGATGAAGATGAGATCATTGCTCACATAATCCAAAATGACTGTGGCAAGAGCCTGCAACAACATGAATGCCTTATATGCTGATAAGACCCCTTGCAAAGTATTATACCTACTGATTCTACAAAAGAGATATCACAACTATTTCGTTCATTACTACCTCAATAATGTTTACCCATCATACCAAGCCTTGATCTCTCATCAACTCAAAATTCATCAAAGGAATTGGAAGTCATGACAGGAAGGAAGTTGAATATTAATAATTCTTTGATAGAGGAACATCAGAATTCCCTGCAATCAGTCAACTGCATATGCATGGGATTACCATGATATGAAGGGAATATATCCTGATTTATGTAAATAGAGTATTTATATCAATGATGGATATAGACCCATTCGATAACCACAGTGGTGTATGAATCCTTCTCTCAGGAAAATAGTGAAATTTGAGTTACAAAAGCTCCTTCATGCAGATTTTATCTATCCAATTTCAGATAGTGAATGGGTCTCACCTTTGGTGATTGTTCCCAAGAAAGGTGGGAAATGGAGATTTTGTGTAGACTACAGGGAATTAATTACATCCACTAGAAAATATCATTTTCCTTTGACCTTCATCGATTAGGTACTTGAATCACTAGATAGGAAGAAGTAATTCTCATTTATTGATGGTTTAAGTGGTTATAACCAGATTAAAATCACTCCATAGGACCAATACAAGACTACATATACATGTCCTTGGGGGACTTATGCTTACTCTGTTCTTCCCTTTGGTTTATACAATGCTCCAGCTACCTTCCAAAGAGAAATACTCAACATATTTTTTGATTATGCACATGATTGCTTGGAGATATACATGGATGACTTCACCATTTATGGTGAAAGTTATTAGGAAGCTCTCAATAACCTAGAAAAAGTGTTAAAAAGGTGTAAAGAACACAACCTATCACTCAAAAATGAGAATTTTTTCATGATGATGACACAGGGAATTGTATTGGGACACTTTATATCCAACGCAGGAATCAAAATTGATCCACACAAAATAGAGATAATATCTACCTTACCTGTTCCTCAAAAACAAATAGATATGAGGAGCTTCCTTGGTCATGCAGGTTATTTTTTTTTGCCGAGTAAGGGAATTGAGTTTGAATGGACCTCTAAGTGTCAATGCTCCTTTGAAGAACTAAAGAAATCTTTGACTCAAGCACTAATGCTGAGAGGGCCTAATTGGACTCTCCCATCTCACATACATGTTGATGCCTCATATTTTTCCATTGGAGCAGTCTTGGGTCAGAAGGATGGCAGCAAGGAGTATGCAATTTATTATATCAACAAGAATCTTCAAGGGGCAGAGTTAAACTATATTGTAACAAAAAAAGAGATGCTTGTTGTATTCTATGCTATTAATAAATTCAGACACTATATTATTGGTTATCTAGTTTTTATCCATATAGATCACACAACAATCAAGTATTTGATGAACATGCCAGTATTTGGAGGAAGATTGATAAGATGGTTACTTCTCTTACAAGAATTTAACATTACCATTGTAGACAAACTTGGTAAAGAAAATGTGGTGGCATATTTCCTATCAAGATTTCCAACACAATCAACTGAAGGAGTGGTGGATGATTCATTTCTTGATGAACACTTTTTTTCTTTGCAAGTACAATTACCCTGGTATGCAAATATTGCTAATTATTTGGTCACAAGGTAGATTCCACCACATTTCTCACCAAGAGAGAAAATAAAGTTGGCTCACAAATGTCTTCCCTACTCCCGGATATTTGGTTATCTATTTTATACAAGGCCTGATAACATCATGAGAAGATGCACAAGAGAGGATGAGATTTTTGATATTGTAAAAGAATTCCATTATGAGCCATGTGGAGGTCATTTTGCAAAAAAGAGAATAAATTTTAAGATCCTCACAACTAGCTATTATTGGCCTAATCTACATAAAGATGCTATTAAATACACTAGGATAGGTGTCAAAGGATGGGAAGGCCAACAAAGAGTGATGAGATGCCCTTACAACCTCAATTGACATTGAAACCTTTTGGAAAATGGTGTTTGGACTTCATTGGGCTAATCTCTCCTAAATATAATAACAAGGAACATATCCTTGTTTGCACTGATTACTTGACAAAATAGGTGGAAGTTAAGGCCCTAAAATTTTCCAGAGATGGTAATGTAGCTAAGTTCTTATATGAAGATATTTTTACTAGGTATGGAGTACCTAGAGAAATAGTCACTGACCAAGGGCCCCAATTTACTTATGATCTAATTACCAAGTTGGTTGAGGAATACCAAATTAGACATAAGAAATCAACACCCTATCATCCACAGGCTAATGGTCAAGTGGAGGTCACTAATAGGGAGATTGAAAGAATTCTCACCAAGAAAGTGCAGATGCATAGGAAAGATTGGGTTTTAAGGTTACTTGAAGCAATTTGGGCATACAAAACTACATGGAAAAAAACCACTGGGTTTACACCCTATGAGTCAGTCTATGGAAAGAAAACAATCCTTCCTATTGAGTTTGAATATAAAACATTGAGGGCAACAGTAGAGTTGGGAATGGATTTAATAGAAGCACAAAAGGAAAGGCTGCATTCTTTGAATGGGTTGGATGAAATAAGAATGGAAGTAGTACATCATATAGAGGTAGTCCAAAAACAATGGATGAAGTGGCATGATCAATACATTAAAATAAAAGAGTTTACTGTGGGAGATTGGGACCTGTTATATGATTCACTGTATAAATATTTCAAAGGAAAATTCCAGTCCAAATGGCTGGGCCCTTATGAGATTAGCAAGGTTTACCCTTATGGGATAGTACAATTACACACTGTTTATCCAAAAATATGGTGATTCTAGTGCAACTGATACAACATCTGATACACATAGTCCTACTTCAATAATACGTGACATACCTAGTTCTTTTGGTGGCCGAGAGATTGAGTTACCTAGCTGACTCCTTGAGCTTCCTTGGTACTAACTTTTCATGTTTTTTATCACAAGCACACACTGCACATTATAATAATGTTCAAAATATCTTTAGAGGGACTTTTTATCAATATTCACAAGGGTCCTAATGCCGAAGGGACTTGTAGCTTCACATTGTCAACGTTCAGGTTAGAACCTAACACTGCAGGTGCCCTTAGCAACATCTGGCAATTGAAAGAATATTGAACTCACTTGGCACCATATTTACTACGAGTCAATTCACATTCATTTCAAATATATTCTTGTATAATATCTATCATTTCATGCAAAATAAAGCAACACAATTTTTTTATTATGCGCTCTCATTTCAATTACTTGAGTTGTCAAATTGCCAACTCTTACTCATCATTTTCGTCCCATCAAATACACTTGCCACCTACTATTCATTATCTTGATATTAATATGTGTCACATCAAATTAAAGAATAAATATATTCTTTCAGTTCCCACACACAAAAGATGGTTATTTCTACAAGGTAGTACTTAAGGTATGCTTTTATGATTAATCTAGTTTTCTTTAAACTTTCATACACTTTTTCATTTAATTCCATGCATGCGAAATGCTATATCTTTAATTTCCTTCATGGATTTATGCCACCTCCAAATCATCAAGGTGAAGTGAGGAAAATTCACCAATTTAGTTGGGGGAAGGGTACACCTTACTCGGTCTTTTCTCCAATCCTTTCAAATCTGCCACCTAAAATTAAATTTAATGAATATTATGACATACAAAACCCTTAGTCATGTTTTATTTTTCTTTCTATTTCCATTGCCATTTTCAAAAGTGCTAAAACTTTAAACCTTGAGATTTTATGATAACTTCATCTTAGTTAGACTAGAGTTGAAATCCAAAGGGAATTTTCACTTGTAGTATGGTATAGTAGTAAGGATATATGAGGAAATGGGGGTTTTGAAGTGGTAGAGTAGTTTGAAGGTAGTGGGAGGATTGAGTTGAATTTTTAGAGTTGAATTTGGCATATTGAGAAAAGAAGGAAACAAGGATGGGAGGAGACATTATAAGAAGAGAGCCAGTGGTTGACCAATAAATTTTAGAGGATGCAACAGTCCTGACTATCTTCACAAGGGTTGGATAGTTTGATTACTTTTTAAAGTTGATAAAATTTAGTGATTATTTAACAAGAATATTTGCATAAAATCTTCAATACGATGAAGCCATGGTAAAGGGACTTTTTGTAGATGCATCTAAAGTCGCCATTGCATAGGTTACAGTACTACCAAGGACAAGAACAAAATTCCTAGCTTGGTCTGATGTAGTTACAACTTGGTAATAATTCTGGATAAGAGGAGAGGAATTTGATTCCTCATCACAAGGTACAAAAATACTTTCTCTCCACTAGTTGTGGGAAAGATGTGACTCTTATATTATTAGATACATTACTTGTGATGGTAGATAAAATCTTTTGTATATGGCCCATTTCAAATTGTTAAGTCATCTCAAGCATAATAGGGTAGTAAATGTACCAAATTTTCTCTATAACTTGTTGAAATGAATGGCCTCAAAATATGAGAAAGGGCAATGTGACACTTTCCTCTCTCATCACTACTTAGTTACCTTATTGATAAAAAGGAGTTTAAGAATCCAATACCCACAAGTGAGGTGGGAGGATTTTAGGGCAGAAGAATGCAAAGACATTAATAGTTTGTTGGATGCATCTGTAGTGCCTGAGGGTGCGAAAAATCAAAATGACCCCAAAATGAACCTAAAGAGGAAAACCCTCATGTTTCACTTGTGGCCTCACCTACCCGTAGCCAAGGAAAGCATGAAGAACCTGCAAAGCTAGAGTTTAGGCCACCCATAAATGAGTAATTACCTTCTTCTTCTAAGTTAAAAAAATCTAAAAGTTGGAGAGGTAGTGTATTTACCTCCCCATACACCCTCGAAACTAGAAGAAGATATTTCAAAGAAATAGATGGATACTCAAAACCAAAAAAATGAGGAAGTTACTAAGAAGAAATAAAGTGTTAAAAAGGAAAAGAGGAAACTTGAAGAAGTATTAACACTTAGATGCTCTAGTAGGCTCAAGAAACAAAGTGCTACAAAAGAAAATGTAGAAGAAAAACCTCAAGAAGAACAATACCAGAAATGACAACCTCAAGAAAATTTCATGCTTGTAGAAACTAACTCTGAATTGGAGAGGAATACTCGTGGTAATGAGAATGTACCAGTGAAAAAGAGAAGGTATGTAGAGACCACTTCTAATTCTGTTAGAAGACATATTTGATGCCAATAAATTTTGGACATAAACCTTCCCCACTCCTAGAGATTATGAAGAGAGTAATGAGCAGTTTGAGAATGTAGAGGAATCTTACATTGAAGACAAGGATGTAAGAAAGGAACTCTAGGAGGCACTAGACAAAATTAAGCACCTAAAATAATTGGTACAAAATTATGAGCAAAAGGATAAAGAAAGAGAGGCAAAAATGAAGGAGATGGAGGAGAAACTACAACTATATGGTCATGGCACTAAACTAGATGTACTGACATAGTTGGTTGTTACTAAGATAGGGGATAAAGAATTGGCAATGCCAGGTGAGAGACCTCCTCCTCTGAAAACTCTTGATTATCATACAACCTACTCAATTGAATACCAATTGTGGAAAGAACTGATAAGTTTGCAAAGGAAAAAGAGAAGTGGAGAAAGGAAAAATATGAAAATGAATTGGAAAAGAAGGATATGGAATTGAATAAAATAATAGTTTGGTTGGAGGAGATAGCAAATAAGGTTGCACAAATAGTTAGGTATAGACATCCACCAAGAACTTATGCACTGTTTCTACAAGAAAGATTTTTATGTTTTCAGTTCAGTAGATTAGTTAGCAAGCATTCAATTGGCATGAGTCAAACTTCTGAGTTTCTTGAAGTTTTTGCTGCTTCCACACCCAAAGACCAAGATCAATTGTGTGAATTTTATTTACACAACTATGTGATACCTGATGAAACATAATGGGACCCTTTAATCTTTGTGGCGGATCTTCAGATTAGGTAATTTTCCTCTTAATATAGAAATGAACAACTTAGGGGTGAGATTATGGAGGAATATGAAGAGAAAGAAAAATCTATTGCAGTTCCAATCAAAAGAGAGGCTAAGGATCCAAATACAATAATTGATGAATGGATGAGACTCCTTACACACAAGGGAGTAGGTAAGAAAATCATGAAGCTCAGGGAGGTGGACTATGACAAAATGAAAATGTTAGCTATGGGAGTAGGTCAACATTGTTTTAAATATATGCAAGATAGATGGAATAGTTTGACACTTGAACTGCAAAAGAAAGAGTCACATTCCATGCATAATTTCATTGCTATGCTTTAGAGAGCACATAATTACATGATAATTGGTATCAACAATGGAGTTCATTGGATTCCACTTACTTTCCATCCACCTATTTTCCTTTATCCGATCCCACATTGGACAGGGGTGAAAATTGATGAATGTGAGAGAGCGGGAGCTATCCAGATGAGGCAACTTTCAGAACATCAAGGTTTTTAACTGAGGCAGATTTAGGGTGTTAGCATAGTTATGGACCTAAGACAAATTTATCAATAGTACAATCAAGACCCTTAATGTTTTTCTTGGGGACAAGAAAAAAGCTAGTTGGTGAGAGTGATAGGCCTAGATAATGGTTTAGTTTCTGTTGTTTTTATACCCATTTTAAGATACTTTTAAACATATTCTCTAGACAATGTTCCTACATTATGCTATTATTTTATATCCATTATGTAGACTTGAACCTTAATTATGATGATGGAATTATGGTTATAATATATTAGTATTATATGGTTTATATGAATGTATGTATGGAATGTTGATGGAATGCTATGCATTAATTATGATAGCTATCCTTGTGTACTAGTTTTGCAGAATTAACTTGTTTGCAACTCAAAAGGAACCATAGCCCAAAAATTGCGGGGTGAACTGGTAGAAAAAGGGATGACTGGACATTGAAGTAGGGGAAGCTCCAGGTTAAGTTGAACATGGCGGTCATTGATCAAAGGCTCTTAATGAAGATTGGACGTGCGTTATTATGACCAGTTTAATAAATGTTGAAGAAGAGGTCTCCTTCATCTATGGAATTTTGACAAGTGGTTGTATGCTTACATACAATTCTATTTTGATAGAGTTCTAATTCTGATAGGATTTATCTTTCCTTTTCAGTTATAGGTTGAATAATTCAAATCTTAATTCCACACTCTATTATCTAGGAGTGGAGTTAATGGTTTTAGTTAGTTGTTGCTTTCAATAAAAATTCCCTCAATTTGTATATAACTATTTGTTGAATCCATAAGATAGTTAGTTGGTTTTTATCAGTTTTATGTTACCGGTTACTTTTAGTTTCAAGACATGAAAAATATTCCAAATGATTGAGTCCAATCTGTGGAAAGATCTTTTGTAATCTTTTACAATATGCAATGAATGGAGTTAATCTAAGGGGATGCATATAATCTATTAGTTAGATTGCATTTAGTTAAGTGGGAATAGTTACTTGAGCAACCCACTCAAGGTATTGTTCTTCACTTCATCTTTTCATTATTTATTTTTGTTAATAGTTGTTATTAGTTTATCATTGTTCATGAATCATATGCAAGTTAATTAGAATTTCATTTCTTGCTTATTATGAATGAATGCTTGAGAATTTGTGATTATTAGTAGCACTCTGGAGGATAGATCAGTTGATTCATTAGTTTTTATTAAGTTTCAGTTAACACAATATCATTTTATTAGCAGCAGTTCAGTTACAATCTTTATTGTAGGTACTCGTAGCAACTAGTTCTAGTTTATGCTTTTACTATTTTATAGTTTCGTGAGTTTCTAGCAAGTGGAATAATTTAGGTAGGGTAGTTTAAGTAGTTTCAAGTCCATGAAGGCATATAAAATGTTGCACCATCATAAGCTTACAAGCCCTAGTTTGATAACTTAATTTGGTCTTAAGCAATATGAAGTGGACTATTAGGTAAAAGCACAAAGTTGTGCCACACTTTATAAAGGAAACATCCAACACTGATTCGACTTTTAAACTTGAATCACTAAAAAGTGGCATATATGTTTTGAATTTTGAAATATGATGTAAACTAGTAAAATATGTATTTTTTTAGTATATTTTATGTTTGTATTTTAAAAAAAATTAAAAAATTATTTTAAACTAGTTTTTAATAAATTAACACTATAATTTAGTTGCTGATAAAATGCTGAAAAATGAAGTTGCATGAGACGTCAAACTTTTTATAGTGTTTTATTTTTTTCTTTCAAATTTTTTCTATGTATTTATAACTTGAAACTTTAGTGCATGGATATATATTTTTTCCAATTTAGATAAATATATATTTTTAAATAAAAATTAAAATGTGCATGAATTAAAAAACAATTGTTTCCATTGGACGTCAACTTTCATATTAAATACTTATCTGAAATGCAAAAAAAATATACTTTCTTGAAATAGATTTTTTTAATGTAGTGCATGATATTTTTTCAATTTTTTTTAATAAGTTTTAGTATTTTTCCTTGGCATGGTAATCAACCTAATATTTTGTGTTGATAACCTACTTTTAGTAAAATTAAAAATAAAATATAAAAATAAATTAAACTATTAAAATAAATATATTTTTGAAAACTACATTTATGGATCTACAAAAGGGTATTTTTATATTTTAAAAAAAATGTTATTTACATTAGTAGAAGTTATTGAAACTTAAAGTTTTTAAACTAATTTTATTTTTTTGGTAAATTGGACTCAAAGTGGTGCTCCATATATTTTTAAGCAACAATTTTAATTGAAAAATTTATGGCAGTATCTAGCTTAGCTAGAATGAATCTTACTAGATCATATGTTTGACCAAAATTGGTTTTTAGTTAGAAATACTTAAATTCAGTTTTGTTGATAAGTTGGCTGAAAGTGTGACACAACTTTGTGTTTTTACCTTGGTAGCCAGTTAAACCTGTGAATTGAGTAGATTCTACCAAGCTTACAATACATTAGCTTAGACTCTACACTTGCCAGCCCGTTGAGATTTAGTGGGCCTGTGCTTTCGCCAATAGTACAACGAGGAACAGTGTAGATTCAAATGCAAAGATCTAACGATGATCGCTATGCCTATTCACATTGTGTGACAAAACATTGAATACTCGTGCATTATAGCAATGAACGATGAATAAGATCAACGACACATATTCAAAGTTGGTTGATCTAATGGTGGTGCTTTAAAGGACTGTTCATCCGACAGTCAGGATTTAAGGTTATTGCGATTGTTATATGATTGACAGTGGAGATCAAGCAATGTCAATCTAACAACTATGATTTAAAGGTGAGTGATGGTAGTGAAATGTGACATTAGTTGAAGGTAGGTGGTGAGATTTTACTGCATCGTGATAATGGAAGTTGGAGGCATATGTAAAGCAACGATATGTGATGGGTATGAATACAAAGGAACCTAGATCAATGATGTACATCTAAAGAAGATTGACCAAACAATCATGTTTTAAAGTTGCCAAGATGAATGGAGAGCCTGAGGATCATGGTGCGAAGACTACAAATCGACGACCTAGATTTGAATGTGAAGATCTCAAATGGATAAGTCCATGTGAACAAGGGTTTCAACTAGTAGCCGACATAGAGGATAAATTTAATTGGTCCAACTGCACCAACGACCAATATGAATGAAGATTTATTTTCCAAGTTGACAACACAAATTTCCATGTCGAGAGAGATCAAAATAAGATCAAATAAATAGAGAATAAAATTTAATGCATATTTGATGCTAGGGTTTTACTAGTTGCTATTCTTAGCAAATTCTCTGTATTAGAATTTAATGTGTGTGAGGCTCGATGCAAAGGTTGTGTAATGAAGAAGATTTATGGTAAACCCTAATAGAAGTTTCTAGATGAGCTAGATGATGGTGCATGGCTTGAGGCATTGATTGCAGATCAGTGGAGTTGAGAAAAAAGAGAGACAATAAGGTAATTGTCTAAGTGTTGTGTTTGCAGGAGTAGAGAGTGAAGAGAGAGAAAGAGAATAGTGTAGTAGACATAGAATATACAATCTATGAATGAGTTGAACCCAAACAAAAACTAGAGATTAAGATCTAGGTTAACATTCAGAGAGTAGAACAAAGAATTTTCTAAGTGCAAAGCAAAAAAAGGGGAGAGTGCAAAAAAAAGTAGATAAGGAGAGTGCAGAGTAGAGGGGATGTGTTGCTAAGATTGCAGCTTCAACAACAAAGAGAATGTCAGCATAGTTGCAAAACAAAGATTGAGCAGTTATAGATCAAACTTGTAACAAAGAACTAGATTCATGTGAATCATTTGTATTTGTCATTGTAAATTTGGTTGGTAGGTGCCATTAGATAACTGAGTTGGTGCTCAGTGCAAGTTGGTGCTTCCTTGGAGTTAGTGCTCCTAAAATTGGGGGATTGGTGTCTGCTTAGGATTGGTGCCCTTAAACATTGTAAATAGAAGATTTGATTGTGATGCTAGATTTGAGTGGTAGACTCAAGCAACCTTTGTCACCGTGGTTTTTCCCATCTTGGGTTTTTCATGTATATAATGTGTTATGTGATGTTTTGTGTGTGTGCATGTCTATCTCTTTACATGTTTAGTAAATATGCATAAAGGGCTAAAAGGAATTAATCTATAGTATTGGTTAAGGGCTAAGTTTTAATTGATCTACTGATTCACCCCCCTCTTAGTAGATTGTTGTGTTCCAATAATTGGTATCAGAGTACTAGGCTCCCTAGGAGAAGCTTAATTAGCTCAGGTAGATCTTGGATAAGTGAACACAAAATAGCTCGTCAAGAAGGCTTATCAATGTATGGCGGATCTCTCTTTGATAGATTAGAATATATTGTTTGGAGAATTCAAGTGGAAGTTTATTTGGGATCCTTAGGGTTTGATGCATGGATTTCTTTAGTAAATGGGTATACAGTTTCTGCTACACCTCCAAATACTAAGGTTGCAAAGAAGGCATATGAAGACAATGTTAAGGTAATGGATTCAATTCTTTGTGGGTTGTCAAGCTCTGTGTTTATCAGAGTCATGTACTGTCAAAATGCACATGAAGTTTGTAACAAGTTAAAGAGGATGTATGAAAATGATGAAAATGAGGTGCAAGTCTTGATTTAGAAATATGAAAGTGAATCTGAAAGTATGAAGCTGAGTGAATATGAGAAGAGTGCAAATACATCTATGAGAGAAGATGCAACTAGAAGAGAGATGGTAGAAGCATCTACTTCTAGATCTGAGGAGACTAATAAGAAGGAATCTAATTTCATTAGAAGACTAAGGAAAGGCTTTAGAAAACTTAGAGGTAAGCTACTCCTTACTTCTGAAGCTACTCCTTAATTCTACCAAGATTAACGATATTAATCTTGGTAGAATTGGCCATCTTACTTTTGAATGCACTTATCATGAAAATCACAACATAGAGTAAGAAAATGTTATTGAAAGGAATAAGAAGAAGAATTTTCACACTAGAGAATAAAATGGGCCATCTAATGTTAGTGGCAACTCAAATGATAAACATCAAAGTTCCTATGAGATTGAGGGGAATACATCCTTGTTCATGTATTTTGGAACAAATTATGATGAAGAAGTTCAAAGATTTGATAAAAAAGGAGAAGAAGAAGTTGAAACCTGTAGTGAAGAGGTAGGAGAGGTTGAATTTGAAGGTGAGATCAGTTATGCTCTGGATGAGATTAGAAGTTTGAGGAAGGAGAACAAAAGGATGCAGAACCATGCACAAAATGAGATAGAAAGGCTAACCAAAAGCCTTGAAGAATACGATCAAATTGTGATAATCTTGAAGACACAAGTGGAAGAAGAAAATAGAGTAGAAGATGTAGTTAAATCTAAACTATAGTCTAAATAAGATGAGTGCATGAAGCTGAAAGAAGAAATAGATGCTCTGAGAAAAGAGTTAGAAAATGCTAAGGAGAAGATTGAAAAAGGATTGAAGTTGAAGGGTGGCTCTAGGATACTTGATGGACTGATTAAATCATAGAATCCATCAAAACCTAAAGAAAATGTTGCCCTTGGGTTTGAGAAAGGAAAGAGTCCCTCTACTAGTACTTCTGTAAAATTATATGACATATTTAGAGAAAAATAAAGATGTTGCACAAAGAATGAAAATGTCTACATGAAGAATTCCACTAAGAATGTAAAACCAAATAAGGATGCCGCTGATAAGAAGAAATTTGATTTAGAAAATAAGCCTGTAACATATAAGAAGGTGGAAGAAGTAGCACACAAAGGGAGCTGATGTAGAAAGATTCACAAGGATGAGACATGCCAAGATGTCAAATCAAAGAAGACCACCTCATCCTACACAAAGGAAAGATGTGACCAGGTAATCCTCATGATTTTATGGTTACTATTATACCTATAATTAGTTTGGTCATAGGGCTAGAGAGTGTAGGACTACACCTAGAAGGAACACAAAATATGTGAATAGGAATTCATTTTCTCCTATAGTGAAGATGAATGTAATGTGCTATAATTGTAATAATTTTGGTCACATAGCCAAATATTGTAGAATAAATTATGTAGAACCAAAAACATAGAGTAAGAAGAGGAATATATCCCCTAGAGTGAACAAAAGTTCATATGTTGTTCAGAAGAAAGCTAATCCGACAGAGAAGAAGCCAAAAAAGGTGTGGAGAGTGAAAGGTCAATAGGAAACACTCAATGTGGCTACTCCTATCTCACATAACTAATATGTAGTGATAGGGCATGAGTCCAGGGGGAGCTTAATTGGTATTTCATTCATCCATGGAAATGAAAAGATAGATCAAGTCAGGTAAAATAAGGTTTACAAATTTCTAATGACTTGATGGTTGGAAATTCGTGGTTACACTCTTTTTCTTTGTATGGCTTGTCAAAGGGGAAGAATATCTATAGTTGAGAGATGTGTCTGAGTGGGAGCTGTTCTGTAAATAAACTCAAAATTTATTTTGTTATAATTGGTGTAGAGTGGTTCCAATTGGTGTTAGACCATTGTGAATTGGTTCAAAATAGTTTAGTTGGTACAAAGCCCGAAGTGAAGCAAATGCTCACGTATGTAGGAGAGAGAATGAAGCAAGGTATAAGGAGATTTTTCTATTAGTATTAAATCAATGTCATACTTGGTACAATGTAGTTTAGGTAGTTAAATGGTACAAAGCATAAAGTGCAAGAATTTGCAATTGGTATCAAACTTGATTGGTTCAGAGCATGAAATGGAACTTCAACTGGCATCAGACAATGTTAATTAGTAAAAAGTGGTTGGAGCATTTGGTTTTGCCATTGCAGTCAAAGGAGAGTGAAAATTAGTATAAGTTGGTATCAGTCAAAGGGGGAGAAAAGTCCCTTTTTTCCATTGCTAAGGAGAAGTAAAGGTTGCAAAAACATGGTAACCTGAGACAAGATGTTCAAGAGTGTGACCATTTACCGTTGATGTCAAAGGGGGAGAAAGGTGAGAAAATGCTCAAAGTAGGAGCATGGGAGAAAAGTATGCAAATGCTTAGAAGGTTGAGCAAAGGAAAATTGAGCTCAACTGGTATCAGACCATTAGTTGCAGGTTGAGCATTTAGTTTTTCCATCAATGACAAAAGGGGGAGATTGTTGGAATAATGTTGCCATTGATGTCAAAAGAGAGATCAAAGATAATATAGAACTAATCATGTAAGAGAGATTGTTGGCATTGATGTTAAAAGGTGTCATTGATGTCAAGAGGCAGTTCAATGGTGTGCTTGGATGTCATGAAGACTAGAGGATCAATGTTTGGAAGAGTTGGTGCATAATGATGAAGAAAAGAACATATATTTGAAAATGTTGCAAAGTTGTTCCAATGTTGCAAAAGTGTCATGGAATGTTGAAATGTTATTGCAAAGGGTTATTCTAGAAGATAGAGATGAAAATAGTGTGCAAATTTGATGTGGGTTTCCTGAGTGCATTCCAAATATATAATTTGCAGATTCAGATGATGTGTTGATTATTTAGAATTGATTTATTTATGCTCTCATTCAGAACTAGGGTTTTGCAAATAAACCCCAAGGGTTAATAGTAATGGTGACCAATAGGTGTTATAATTTGTCATTGACTGATTATTGTAAGTTTTTGGTTGCTTAAGTTATCACTTAAGCCATTGTGTATGTTGGGTGACCAAACCCCTTGTTTTAGTATAATCGACCTGACAAATATTTGATGCACTTAATATTTCCTAAGTCGAGCGATAAATATTTGAACCGATTTATCAACGACTGTGATCAAGCCTTGGAGATCAATGACTTCCCCACCAGTCCACAGAGAATATAGTGAAATAGTCTATATCGGGGAAACTACACCATAGTGGTAGGAGTTACTTTAAAGTCCCTTTGATAAAAAAATTTGCATAAAAAAACATAAAAAATCATCGAAGAAACTCTTACATATCGGGAGGAGATGCTTTAGAGTCCCTTCGATGAAATGATCTGCATTAAAAAAAGTAACAATGGAAATTAGAAGAGATAGTTTCAAGACTTCTCCAATAGAAAGATCGAAGGGACTTTTGGATATCAGATTGAGTAGTTTTAAGTCTCTTCAATGTAACATAAAATAGATTGGGCATATAATTAACTTAAATAATTCATCAGGGAGAAAGATAAATTTTGGTGGAATAAAATGTTGGTCCCTTCAACACAAAGAAGGCACCTCCTTGCCTTATTGATATGACAATAATTTTTTGAAGAGACAATTGATGGTGATGACAGATTAATCGATAGTGGATATTGAATGGCGAAGATCAAATGGTTCTCGCGGTATGTATGGTGGGACTAGATTAAGTGTAAGGTGATAGAAGAAGGCACTGACGTGCAAAGATAGATGGTGAAGGATGATTGCTTGATATAATAATTCACATATTTGTTGTGAATTATTTGGAAATAATGTGGATGACAAATGGCGAAAGCCCACCAACCTGCTGAGATTTAGTGGGTCGTGTCTTTCGCCAGCGGTACAATGGGAACAATACAGATTCGAAGGCAAAGATCTAATGATGATCGCTATGCCTATTCACATCACTTGACAGAACATTGAATACTCATGTGTTGCAACGATGTGTGGTGAATAAGATCAATGATGCATATTCAAAGCTGGTTGATCCAACAATGGTGTTTTAAAGGACTGTTCATTCAACGGTCAGGATTTAAGGTTATTACGATGGTTATATGATCGACAGTGGAGATCGAGTGATTTTAATCTAACACATATGATTTAAAGGTGAGCAATGATAGTGGAACATGACATCAACTAAAGATAAGTGGTGAGATTTTACTACATTGTGAGGGTTCTATGCATCATGATAATGGAATTTGTAGGCGTATGCAAAGAGGCGATATACAATGGGTATGAACACAAAGGAACCCAGATCAACAACACACGCTTAAAGAAGATTGATCTAATGATCATGTTTTAAAGATGCCAAGATGAACAAAGAGGCAGAGGATCATTGTGCAAAGACTATAGATTGATGAGTCAAATTTGAATGTGAAGATCTCAAATGGCTAAGTCCGTCTGAACAAGGGTTTCAACTGGTAATTGACATAGATGATAGATTTAATTGGTCCAACTTCACCAACGACTAATATAAATTTATATTTGGTTTGTAGGTCAGTGGCACAGATTGCCATGTTGAGAGAAATCAAAATTACATCGAATGAATAGAGAATAACATTGAATGCATATCTGATTCTAGGGTTTTACTAATTGTTATTCTTAGAAAATTCTCTGTATTAGAATTTAATGTGTGTGAGCCTCAATGCAGAGGTTGTGTAATGAAGAAGATTTTTGGTAAACCCTAACAAATGTTTCCAGATGAGTTGGATGGTGGTGCATGGCTTGAGGCATTGATTGCAAATTGATGGAGTTGAGAAAAAAGAGAGACAATAAGGTAATTGTCTAAGTGTTGCATCTACAGGAGTAGAGAGTGAAGAGAGAGAGTAGTACAGTAGAAAAAGAATGCACAATCTATGAATGAGTTGAACCCAAACAAAAATCAGAGATTCAGATTTGGGTTAAAATTCAAAGTGTAGAACAAAGAATGTTCTAAGTGCAAAGAAGAAAAAGGGGAGAGTGTATAACAGATCAGATAAGGATAGTGTAGAGTAGAGGGGATCTATTGCTAAGATTACAACTTCAGCAATAGAGAGAATGTTAGCATAGTTGTAGAACAAATATTCAGAAGGTACAAATCAAACTTGTAACAAAGAACTAGATTCATGTGAATAATTTGTATTTATCATTGTAAATCTAGTTGGTTGGTGCCATCAAATAATTGAGTTGGTGATTAGTGTAGGGGATTGGTGTCTCCTTGGAGTTGGTGCTCCTAAATCAGGGAGTTGGTGCTTCCTTGGAGTTAGTGCTCCTAAAAAGAGGGGATTGATGTCTCCTTAGGGTTTGTGCCCTTAAACATTGTAAATAGAAGATTTGATTGTGACACTGAATTTGGGAAGTAGACTTAAGCAACCTTTTTCATCGTGGTTTTTCCATGTATATAATGTGTTATGTGATTTTTTGTGTGTGTGCATGTCTATCTCTTTTCATATTTAGTAAATTTGTATAAAGGGCTAAAAGGAATTAATCTATAATATCGACTAAGGGCTAAGTTTTAATTGATCTAATGATTCACCCCCCCTCTCAATAGATTGTTGTGTTCCAAAAATTTCTACCAAACATCACATATTTGTTTGTAGAATCTCACCTTATAGATTTAAATGACACAATTGAGTACATTCATCTCCTCTTTGATGTCAGGTTTGATCATCATTTCCATATTAGATATTTTTCTTGCCTCACATACATCGACTTCTATTATGATAGATTGTGAAGAAATTCATGAGTTGACCTATCTAACTCAGTCATCATCATCTGCAGGAGTATCAAATTTACAGTGGTCCAATTGTCATCATGCATCCATGGTCCCTGTTCTTGAATCACATATGGTACTCGATCCATCTTATTATAATTCACCACACATTAGAATTGGCTTGGAAATCATTGAGAATAATTATAAGGTATCATTGAAATCATTTCAGTATTTGGATCATGTGTATAATTCAAAGACATTCATCTTATTTCCTGCATATTCCTATCAGGAATGATAAGTCATAGTGCACACATTTGTGGTATTATTTCTTCCCAAGGGGAGAAATATTGTTCAGTGATCGTGGATCATCTTCAACATCCAATGTTGAGCATCTGTCGACACTAAAAATATCATTTTGAGGGGAGGCTACATGGTTTCTCTTCTCTTATCAGTTTTGGGAGGAAGCATTTTCCTCACATGGAGTTAATTACTTCACATTTTCTAGGGGGGTCAAAATAGTCATTATTTCCTTTCTCTCCTATGGGGGGAACATCCATTGTACATTGTGCTAGTAGTCCTTGGAGGGTCATGATGAGCTCTTAGTATATCACTTATTTTCTTCACTTGTACATTCCATTGTATTTTCATCATTTCTCTTTTGGAGAGGAGTTTTATTTGCCACAAGGTTTTCTCCTTTACTCCACTTTTTGAGAAATTTTTACATGAGTATCTAACATGGCCTTGTATTTGGGATTCATCATTAGTTTATACATTACTTGCTAAGTTGCACTTAAGGAGGGTGTTAGTGTAAATAGTCATTATTTATCTAGTTAGCTAATCACCTTTTTAGGATTGACCTATTCACACCTAGCTTAAGTTTACTTAGGTTTATTTTATTTTTGTCTCACTTTATAGGATTGAGACATGTATCCTCATCACTTTAGACACCTATTGACACTTGCTCACACACTTATCGAGTGAGTTCACAAGTGTCCCATCTTTGGAGGGGTATTTAGTCACTGTATCCTACCTTCTCACCTCCTCATCCTTGCCTATATATGCAAGGTTGATCATTGTATATTTGCACTCTTCATTTTATATTGATAGATATACTATTGTACTCATATTTTCACTTGTGGAGGGTTATCAATTCAAGCTCTTTGATCTTGGTATTCTTTAGCACTTGCTAGGCACAATAATTTATACGAAAGTATTTATAACACACTCAATAATAGTAAACGAGGAGTTTCAATTTACTTTATAGAAATGCACCCTTAATCTATAGTGCTACAAATTTATAGATGTGGTACTCACGTATATTCATGAATATTGGTCCTCTTCACTCACCCTATTTTGGTTTACACACCCTTTTCACTTCATAAATACTTAACTTCTCTTATATTAATGTTCACGCAATAATTTGAACTATGCACTATCTAAATCAATAATAGTTGACAAACATGGTGCAATTTAGGTTTTAGACATGGACTATGATAAAAGAGGCATGATGAAGTCTTCTTAAATGTTTGTGACATCTAGTTGAACACCAATATATGAATCTACCTTTCTAGAAACATTCTAAATAAGCAATGTATGCTAAATACTAAATAATTTAATCCTCAATTTTTCTATGCATATTAAATCATCAAAAAATGGGATGAATACCACACCCCTTTGAGATGGTGTAAGTCATGATTAGTTAGTTATCACAAAGTAAACCATAAGGCACTTCACATTGGGCCAATGTATCCAAAATTTCCTTTATGCTCTATCATTTACACATGCCTCTCAACCTACCACTCTTATACCAAATGATGAAGAAAACTATAGTCTTCTATTTAGGTGTTCAACCATTGTCACTCCTCATTTCCTCCAATATTAGATTGGAATTTCTCTTGTATCATTGGTGTTATTACTATAGACTTAAAGATAGATTTTAAAAATTAGCGCTTGTAGTATAGGCTCTATGATATGGGAATTGGATTCTAGACTTGGTTTTTTCACAAAAATAGGGAGTGACTTTAGAGTATTGTTGGGTGAATATTTTTTAATCTACTAATTGATTACAAAATGGTGATATCAGCCACAGTTATAATGAGATTAAATCTCTCCCCTTTGAAAGGGGAGGCTCCCTTCATATTTATCACTAAAAATAACTAGTAACTAACTAAAATTATATACACTACAATTATCCATGGGTGTTTCCATTCATCCTATTCTCTTGTTTAAGAATAGATGTATTCCTCTTACAAAAAATACAATTATATCCCATAGAAATTACAACATGAAATTAATGATAAATTCCTAGTTTGAGCAATAATAACCAATATCTAATTCGATTAGATGAAAGAATAATCAAAATGATACTAGTGAGTGTCGGTAACAAGAAAACCCAAAAAATCACAAAGTCTTTTGTTGTTTTCTATGATGATTCAAAAAGAAAAAAGAATGGTATATGTTGCAACCCAAAGTCTCCAATATATGCCACCAAAAGATCAATTAAATGTAGATAACAACTCATAGTCCAAAGTCTTCGAATTATCATCAGAGTACACACATAAAACATAATCTTCAAAGATAATAATAAATCTCAAAGTCTACAAAATCAAATTTGAATCCGCTCCTAGAATGTATGATTTCACACCACTATTCAATAATGTACAAGATAATCCAATGAGAAAGACATAAGAAAATCTTAATACATAAAAAATTTAATCCAAGGAAAAGATTGGATGCGAACTTGCTTCTTTTATTGATCAAATTTTGATTTACACCTCAAAAAAAAAGTTTCAAAATGCACTTCAATTTTGCAACGCTTCGCTTCACAACCTAAAAGGTACTAAATAAAAAATGAGCTCCCTCATATATATAGAGGAGAGCCAAGAGCCAAAGTAAGAAAGTTACAACTTGACTTATTCAACAAAAAAGTTTGATTTGATTTAGGACTTCTCTATTTCTACATGTAATTACATACTTACAAAATACATGTAATATGTCATCTACAAAATAAAAATTACATAAAGGAAAAATATTAAAATAAACTATGTTTGGATAAGCACATTCTTTCATTCTTCATAATTTTCTCCATGAAGTCTTCATATATTTTTAGTGCAGCTTGGACTTCAGAATCATTTGGCCCTATTGTATGATTGGATATAGTGAGCACTCGTGTGATGGAGTCTTCGATATTGATGCATGCTTTCTTGTAATTATCTAATATTATTTTTAGGCTATCCAAATCCAATTTAAAATCCACTAACTTGTCAATAGAAAATAATGAGAAATCTATTGACTCGATCTCCTTTTGAACGAGTGATGTAAAATCTTGGATAACCGTATTATTGGGAAGGAATTTCTAGTTTTCATCTAGTATTTGGCAAGGAAACTCCTTAATCTTGGCGATGAGATTTGAATTTTTTTCATCGCCTATCTCTTGAGCTTCTTGTAGATCCTTGATTAGCTCATCGATGACATCCTTTTTATGTATCATTGCCTCTTGGATTTTAATGAAATTTTTTCTATTGGGAATCACCCAAATTTCTACCAACACATCAAGCTTGAGATCTTTCATTTTAGTCCAAGCTTCAACGCTTTTCTCTAAAACTTCAAATTTTGAGATAAAGCATCAATTGTTTGATTCAATTCTACTTTCACATCCTCCATGTTGTTGATCATCTCAACTGAATATTTTAGTAGTTGTGTACCTTGTTCCGACAAATTTTCAATCCATTGAGAAACAAATCTTCCATGTGCATGTGTCCTCTCATCCTTTTGAATTGTAGGATCCCCTATACTTGTAGTAATAGGCTCAATTGACTTGAAATATTGAGTTATAGTTATCATTTGGATCACGAAAGTGAGTTGTTCCACCTCAGCCTTCAGTTGATCCTTAATTATTTTTCCTTTGTTATACTTTTCTAGCAAAGAGGCCATTTCAACTTGCACATCTTCTTTTACACTCTCATGTGTCCGCTTACCCAACCCAATCCTGGTGATTGCATAGTTTGACAAATCAACTTCTTCTACAATTTTATCTAGAGGAGGTTGTGCTATATCAACATATTTATAACCTAATTTATCCACCATAACCCTTGAAAGAGTTTTTTCCTTCTTTGTGGATTTAGTCTTTACAAGAACTAGCTAGCCAAAATTGAAGTCATCTAGGGAGACAACTTACTTATTCCTCTTCGGTGCTTGTGATGCTAACCAAGGCGGAAGAGAGAAGAATCTCCTTCAGGACCTTCCACCATGGTTTGTGTTGATGGAGCTGCATTCACAAAAATGGTGGTTACAAGAGGTGGAGCATTGGTCAGAACTGCAATCGAAATTTATACATTAGGCACATTTTTTGCAAACTTGGATATGAATTTTTGAAAATTAGATTGGGTGTTCACATACAAAATAGGAGAAGAAAAACTAGGCAAAGAATATGAAGAGACAAAAATGTTTTCAAAATTATTATGAGGACTTTCAAAAATTGACTCAGAAGTTGCGGATGAATGAAAGGACTGAATTGATATAGTAGGAGCAATAGAAATGGTGGAAGTAGTAGGTAAAGGATTTTCACTTGTAATCGCTAGAGAAGTAGGACTTGGCAATGTAGCAGTAATAGGAGATGAAGAGGTAGGGGAATCTTTAGGTGTAGAATCAGGTTGTGAATTAATTGGAGGCTCTTGTGTTTCTTCATTTGGATTTTCCTCTCCTTTTTCTTCACCTCGAGTAGATGTCCCTTCCTATCCTTTACCCTTGTATCCTTTCATTGTGAAAATGAACTTTTAATTCCCCTTTCTTTTTATTTGTAGGCCTTTTAGTATCTTCCTCCTCTTCTGATCCTATATTAAAATACTTCAATTTGATCCCCTTTTTCCTACAACCAAATATCAGTGTTTGTAAGAATAAATTGAAACCTCTCTTATGGAGATCATCTCTTTTTAAAACCACTAGGTTGACGAAAAAGGAGTGTTGGAAATCTTATTCTTTTCATAGACATGATCAAGAATGTCCTCTTCATCTTCCATATCCTCAAGGATATCAACAAGATTCAAGTCTACGATCTGCTCTAAGGTAACCCAACTGTAGTCAAGCTTCCTTACATCCTCATCAGTTTTGCACTCTTCCCATATGTCTTCAACCCTATGAACATAAATGTAAATTTTCTTGTTTTTCTCCTTAATTCCTCTGTAATCAAAACTTGGCATCTTTTTGTGTTTTTTCATTATAACCCATTTTATCTCTATTTCCATATGTTAGGCTCTGGAAGATGTGGTGATGGAGTACCTACAAATTGTCAGAGGAAACTTGAATCTAGGCTTGCGTGATTCAGCTTGCCTATTGTTAACAACCATTACTTGTTTGCATAGCTCCAAGAGCACAATATTATCACTAGGATACCTGGGGAGCATAAATGGGTATATGTCAAAACAACCAACTTGGATATATGTAGAAGTGGGAAATGATAAATACATGTGAACCATTGGGGAAAATGATTTGGATGGAAAAGGGACTCACAATGCAAGAAAGGAATCCCTAATATTTGATTTTCCCTTTTTATTGTTTGGGGATGGTTAATTCAAGGAAACCTAGGATCCCAAATTGGATTGACTATCAACACAAAGGTGAGTCAATTCTCAACAAAGAATACCGAGGAAGATTCCTTAGGCTTTGAAGGGCTCACCACCAAGCAAAATCTAGGAAAAGACAACTTGATATTCAACTAAAAAAACCTAGCAATGCAAGCCAAATAATGAGCACAAATGACAAAATTAAGTAACAAAATGTTAGGATGTATGTACTTGGGAAGTCTAAAAATGTGATAAGGATTCTGGAAATGCAAAAAATGCTGTCAAAATATGCTAGGGAGGACAAAGACGCCCTTATTATTGTCTTAATCCCATTGCTATTTTTTGGGGTAGATGTAGAATCTTCGAATGTCGAAACAAAATCTCAAAGAATCTCTACAAAATACCACTTGGAGGACTAAGACGCCCTTACTATCAACTTAGTCCTAATTTGAATTTCTACAACTTTGAAATGTGATCTTGAGGTTCAATATTTGCACTTCCTTCTTCTCAGATCTCAGGTCTTGAAACCTCCAGATTTGGCCTGTAGGTGACTTTCCGTGAAGATGACAACTTTGCAATGCGACTTTGCAAATTTTCACTTCAAATGGTCTTCAACCTAAATCTACAAACATAAACACATAAGAGAGGAAAAATTTGTTGATTTTTAGTAAATGGGGGTTTGCCTTGGTCAAACCACTTTGTTGGTAATTAAACCTTGGAATGAAATGAAATGATGGAGGGAAATGATGAATGAACAAAGTGCTATGTTACAACTCACAAAACCCTTGTCATGAAATTTGAAAACTTGTGTGAAGTGGCTAGCTTGAATGTAGATTCTGAATCAAATGAATGCTTGATAGATCTTGACTTGAAATTCTTGCTTGAATAAAAGCCCTACATCACAAATGTTAGCTCAAAAACACACATGATGTAAGAATATCTTTGACATTATGCTTGAATCTTGATGATGGCTCCAAATGCTTGATGAATTTCTCTTGAATGCTCTTGTAAACTCAATTTTCTATAAGGATGAATACTTGAATGATTTCACAAAAGTCCTAGGTGAAAATGAGTGAAATAACTTGTATTTATACTTATCCATTCTTAATATCTCGAAATTACACCACAACAAGCCGACATATGAATTCATTAATTAAAGGAAGCTAAATCCCGCCAAGATTTGAAATTAAATCCCAAAAATAACTTAAGGGGGACTAAGATGTCATAGGTGGCATCTTAGTCTTGAGGCTTGAAACTCAGGGCACAAACTCCAAAAAAGGGCCTTTTAAGGTTCCTTTAAAATCAAGGTCCCAAGACCTTTGGGGGACAAAGACACCCTAGGTGGCATCTTAGTCCCTATCCAAAAATCAAGGACACACAACCAAAACCATTAAATTATCATTTATCCTTTGATATTTTTCGGGATTAACCATACAAATATATAATTTATTAGGATTGTGGACACAAAATAGGACCAATTAAGACATAAACAAGGATAAATAAAGCAAGGTGGGCCCAAACAAGTGTGAAAATGCAAGGGTATGCATTTTAATACACTACATTTAGCCCCCACTTTAGTGAGAGGATAAAATTTCTTCAAACTCATACTAAAGTAGCCAACCACACAATCAAGAGGGGTTCAAATGTACAAATGCTAGAAATATAAGATGACAATAACCAAGAGGGTGGCTAAGCCCCCAGGATTAAGATCATATGCTAGATCAACATAGGCACAAATGAACACACTTGTAGATGATATATGAAGCCATAACTAGATCACAAGCATACACCATCAAAGATAGAAAAAGAAAAAAAATGAAAATGAAAATGCTATGGATCAAGCTTTGACTGGCTGTCCAACACATTGTGGACCGGGTCTAGGTTGTTTGTCCAAGAAAGGGTTTACAAGTGGAACACACTGTCCACTATGCAAACAAAATGCATGCTCATAAGAGTTAGTGAAGCTAGTTGTCCATTAGGTGACCCCCAAGAGGTCCATATCAAAGTAATACCCCCATGACTATGATAAGGAAAAAAAGAAAATGCACGCTCACAAGGGCTAGTGAGGCTAGTTGTTCACTAGGTGAGCCATAAGGAACCATATCAAAGCCATACCTCCATGAATTTAATAAGGCACAAAAATGCAACACAATAAGAAAGAGGGATGTTCGAAGGGGTTTTGCTTAGTTTGAGCAAGGTCTATTCTTAGGGAAAATTGTGCCTAATGTCTCCAAGAGAGGACAAGTCAAATAAATATCACACTCTCGGAGGAAATCAAACCCAATGACACCACCAAGAAAATAATGCTTCACAAGAAGAAATAAAATCACACAATGAAACATGAGTGTCGATGTCTGCCCCCACTTTAAAGCGGTTGTTAATACCATTGATGTGAGAAATTGCTTTAAAGTAGAAGAAGACATGAGAGCTTATTCGGAAAGCCCTATACCAAGTCATATGTATCCAATAAGCTACTTCATGAGAAGGGAAGGAGTTGCCCCCAAAATGCATAACTTAGTAAATAACATGTGATCCAACTTAAGGCATGTTTTCCACATCCCAAGCTTGCTCTTACATATAAATGGAAGGTGGTCAACTGGCCAGAAGAGACAACAAGTGAAATACAAGGACTAGGCTACCTAACCCCTTGCCCCCACTTAGTGCAAGACAAGGATGAGCCAAAATGATTGATGAGAAACATGCTCATGTAAAAATCAATATCAATTAGAGGAATTAGGTGCTTCAACACAAGGAAGAGCACCACACTCCTTAAGATGTTGAATTTTATCACTTAAAGCCTTACATTCACTAGTAGCATGACCATGAACTCTATGATATGCACATAATGAATTCTTGTAGTAAAATTCCTTTTGTGTTCTTGGAGGTCTAGGGATATCAAATGATCTTGGAGGAGTCTTGAAAAGACACCCTCTTGATCAATGGTAGATATTGATTTATTTTGTGAAAAAGATATCTCTTGCTTAGTACAAGGTGTCATACCTACACAAGACTCTTTAGATTGCGAGATTTTGTTCTTCTTTAAAGGAAGGTGTAAAATCTGTTGAATTTAAATTGTAAGTGTTTGGCATGATGAAATTGATGTTAAGCGAGGATTGCTTTGTTTCTTTCATGTATTTCAAAGGATAATAATAAGGAGCATTCATGTCTATCAGTTCAGGATGCACTACTATTAAAGTCAGCTTAAAAGAATTTTTTGTAATAGTGTTGATATTGAGTGAAGGCTTGTTTATTTTTTTGAGAATCTATGTCTCAATTTCCAGTCATGTTGCCCTTTACCTTCTCCCTCGGTGCATGCTTAGTTTTCTTTTCGGGCTTTATCACTTTACCACGGCGGCTTTGGATTGCTTTGGCAGTGACTGGCCTGGTGGTTACCGACATACTGCGGTCAGCCAAGAGGTTGACTGTGGTGGCCGTGGTAAGACCGCCAACATCTGGCTGGCGGTTACCACGGTATTGTGGCTAGCCAAAGGGCTGACCACGGTGGCTGCGATAAAGCCACCAACGGCTTGGCGTGGCGGTTACCACCCTACTGTGGTAAGACTGCCAGTGGCTGGCTGGCGGTTACCGCCCTACCGTGGCTAGCCAAAAGGCTGACCGTAGTGGCCGCGATAAGGCTGCCATCGGTTGGCCTAGCGGTTACCGCCATACCGCGACCAGCCAAAGGGTTGACCATGGTGGCCGCAGTAAGACCACATGTGGTCTGCCTGGCCGGTTACCGCGGTGTGCCTTGGGGCCGACCGCGGTAGCACGGTAAAATGAATGGTGAGCTCGGTATGCTTACCACCATACCGCAAGGTGAGCTCGGGTGGACCGCGTTAGCATGGTAAAGGCTATGGAGAGCTCAGTCGAGTTTGGTGACTGGGTTGATTGAGTTGGACTCAGTGTTAGAGCCTGACAACGAATAAGTTGAGGACACATGGCTCAGTGTCGTATGATTATTGGCTAATGGCCAAAATTCTATGCAACAATTATTGCAGGTCGATTCAGGGTGGCGAACAGGACCCAATTTGGGTAATGGCTTTAATGCCTGGGTGGCTTGATGCATGAAGATCGATATGGGCAGTTCATGCATGCGATTTTTTTTGACAGGGATGTACCTTGTGATAGGTGGTTGGCTGACAGACTTGATTGCAACGTGTGACTTGAGGAAGTTGGTAACATATTGTTGAGAGAGAGTTCGAACTGTAGGTTGAGTGAGAGAACATTGTAACAAAGAGAATTTTGTGTTGCTGCTGTGAGCTGATAAGAGAAGACTGTATCTTTGTATGTAATCATTTTGTTACTGTAATACAATTAGTCTAACTTTGTGTGGTGGGTTTTTTACCTGAAAAGGTTTTCCCACGTATATCTTGTGTCAATTGTGAATGCTCTCTTTATGTAATATTTATTTTACTTGCATGGATTCATCTTAAGAAGTTTTAGAAGCTATTGAAACCTGTATTTTCTCTTCTCCTCTATTGTATTAGTGTTAAGGGAATGTATTCCACACTGTTGGGTCTATAGATCCATGCTTGTTTTTCCCTTCAAGTGGTATTAGAGCTTGGCCCGTTGTGTTATCCTTGTAGGAAAGATTAGTTTTTTGTGCTAATACTATTTCAGTGGGAGTCTTGCATTGTTAATACTTATTTCTGTTTAAGATGGCGAGTACATCTGGTAGAGTAGACATTGAAAAGTTTAATGGCAGTAACTTTGAGTTATGGAAACTCAAGATAGAAGACTTGCTTGTGGATAGAGACCTCTGGATTGCAGTGTCTGGAACCAAGCCACAAAGTACAACACAAGAAGTCTGGGATCTTGCTGATAGAAAAGAAAGAGGTTTGATAAGATTGAGTCTAGTCGATTATGTTCTCCTGAACGTTCATGAGGAGTAGTCTGCAGCTTCATTGTGGAAGAAGCTTGGTAATATTTATCAGGGAGAGTCCTTGGTAAATAAGTTATTCCTGAGGAAGAAGTTGTACTCCTTGAAGATGGATGAAGGTGCATCTATTGTAGACCATTTGAACTCGTTTAATATGAGTGTCATTCAACTGACATCTGTAGGTGTAAAGATCGAGGAGGAGGATTGTTGCATGCTCCTGTTGTATTTGTTACTTGATAGTTGGGATCATCTTGTGATGGCCATTGGAAGCACTACTGCCGCTTTCAAGATGGAAGACGTTTTTGCCTCATTGCTATTTGAAGAGATGCGGAGGAAGTCTTCAGAGATGGCCAAAGAGGCTCTTGTTGTTCGTGGTAGACCAAAGGAGAAAGGCAAGAAGAAAGACAAGAAGTCAAAATCCAAATCTACAGGGAGATCAAAGTCTCCTTGTAAAAAGTTCAAGGTGAGATGCTGGAACTGTGGGCAACCTGGTCATATCAGGAAGGACTGCAAGGAGAAGAAGAAAAAGAATGCTTCTGACAATGAATCTTCTCAAAGTGATGCAAAAGCCTTCATTGGAGTATCCTTGACAACTCAGGCATCAGATGATGTTTGGCTAGTTGACTTAGGTGCCTCTTTTCATATGACGTCCAATAGAGAATGGTTCTCTAAATACAAGAAGTATGACGGTGGAAAGGTATACTTGGCAAGTGATTCAACATTGGAGATAGTTGGTAGAGGAAGAGTTAGAATTCAGTTTCCTGATGGGAGAGTCAAAGGTATTGGTGGCGTACTTCACATACCAGGTTTGGTTCAAAATCTTCTCTTTGTCAGTAAGTTAAATGATGTTGGGCTAGAAGTTTCTTTTCTAGTAAGGGGTGTAAAATGGCTAGAGGTGCAATGGTGCTGGCTAAGGGTGCTTGTACTGGCACTCTGTACAAGCTGGATGCACATCCTATTCTTTGTAACAGTGCCTCTGTAAAGTCATGTAATGCTGCACCTTTAGAGAAACATGAAGACTCTTCTCTGGCTGCAAATGCTATGGAGGTAAAACTCCCAGCTGAGAAGACTATGTTGTGGCATCACTGACTTGGTCACATTGGTGAGAAAGGTTTAAAAACCTTGAAGAATAAAAAACTTGTAGAAGGGCTTGATGATTGTAACCTTGAGTTCAATTTTTGCGAGCATTGTATCTATGGAAAACAACACCGTGTTTCTTTTTATTCTAGTCCTCATAAATCTTCTAGTATACTGGATTATGTTCATTTTGATGTGTTTGCTCCAGTAAATGTTCCTTCGTTATTGAAGTCTAGATATTATGTGTCCTTTATTGATGACTGTTTGAGAAGGGCATTTGTATACTTCATTAAAAGTAAATCAGAAGTGTTCAGTCGGTTTAAAGAATTTAAATCTTTCGTAGAAAATCAGTCTAGAAGGAAAATTAAGTGCTTGAGGACAAACAATGGTGGTGAATTTTGTTTTGAAGATTTTGAAAGGTATTGCACTGATCATGGTATTAAAAGGCACAAGACAATGCCTTATACTCCACAACAAAATGGAGTTGCTGAGAGGTTGAACAGGACGCTGATGAAAAAGGCAAGGAGTATGCTGAGTGGTGTTGGTTTGGAGCAAAAGTTCTGGGCCGAGGCTATGGCTACAATATGTTATTTGATAAATAGATCTCCTTGTTCAGCACTTGTTGACAAGACACCTTTGGAAGCATGGTCTGGTAAGAAACCCTCTTTGAGGCATGTCCGTGTGTTTGGCTGTGAGGCATATGTTTATGTGCCAAATGAAAAGAGATCTAAATTGGATAACAAGGCTTTCAAATGTATTCTCATTGGCTATGGAGTTGGTGTGAAAGGATACAAGCTTTGGAACCCTGTTACTGAGAAGGTTTTTTATAGCAGAAGCGTGATATTTTGTGAGCTAAAACCTTCAGTTAGTGATCAACAGCTTGGGACAAATTAGAGTGACAAGAAGAACAAGGATGTAGTTGAAATTCCCCAAACTCCAAAAAGGGAAGGGCTGCATGGTGTTCCTGAGACTGAGGAGAGCTCAAGCAGCTCTGGAAGTTCTGATGATGAAGATCAACCTCAGCCTGTAAGAAGATCTACTTGAGAAAAAAGGCAACCTGATAGGTATGGTTTCTCTATGTTAGATTCAAATTGTGCTTATGCCTTAATTACCAGCATTGATGAACCTAGGACTATTAAAGAAGCAATCAACATGCTTGATTCAAAGTCTTGGCTGGAAGCCATGAATGAAGAAATGGATTCTTTCAAAAAGAATGATACCTGGAATTTGGTACCACTGCCTAAAGGGCGAAAGCCTATTGGCTGTAAGTGGATATTCAAAAAGAAGATAGGTCTTGATGGCAGTGTTGAGAAGTACAAGGCTAGATTGGTTGCAAAAGGTTTTTTTCAAATTGAGGGAATTGATTATGGAGAGATTTTTTCCCTTGTAGCAAAGCTGACATCCATCAGATTTTTATTGTCATTGGCAGCTATGTATGATTTTGAAATTGAGTAGATGGATGTGAAGACAACATTTCTCCATGGTGAGCTGGAAGAAGAAATCTACATGTCTCAGCCTGAGCATTATGTTGAAAGAGGTAAACAAAATCTGGTCTGTAAGTTAAATAAATCTCTTTATGGTTTAAAGCAATCTCCTAGAATGTGGTACCATAAATTTGACACGTTTGTGTTGTCAATTGGATTTGTGAGATCAAAATCTGATCATTGTATCTACTATAAATTTGAAAATGATCATGTGCTTGTTATCACCCTGTATGTGGATGATATGTTATTTATTGGAAATAGCAAGACTATGATTTCTGATCTTAAATCTCAGTTGTTTGCAAAGTTGGAGATGAAAGATCTTGGTGCAACTAGGTACATTCTTGGAATGGAGATTACCAGGGACAGAACAAGCAAAAAACTTTGGGTCAGTCAGAGTAAGTACGTGAAGACAGTTCTAGAGAGGTTTAGCATGGATGACTGCAAGTAGCTTGTTGTTCCAATCATGCATGGAACTAAGCTGTCTATTGAAGACTATCCAAAGTCTGCTACAGAGATGGAGGACATGACTAGTGTACCTTATGCAAGTGTTGTTGGTAGTTTGATGTATGCTATGGTCTGTACAAGACCAGACATTGCCCAAGCAGTGGGAGTTCTAAGCCGATTTATGGCAAATACAGGGAGATCACATTGGGATGCAGTGAAGAGAGTTTTCAGATATTTGAAGGGGACTTCAGATTATGCCTTGTGTTATCATGGTAGTATGGTTGCATCACATAAATCTCTCAACATCCAAGGTTATGTTGATTCAGATTGGGCAGGGGACATTGACAGCAGGCGATCCACCAATGGATACTCTTTCGTGCTTAATAGTGGAGCTATCAGTTGGATGAGCAAGTGACAGACTATAGTTGCTTTATCCACGACATAGGCAGAGTACATGGCTGCTACTCATACCTGTAAGGAAGCTATTTGGCTGAGGCATTTGTGCTCAGACATTGGATTTGATGTTGGGTAGATTACAATCTGCTGTGACAGTCAGAGTGCCATTTGTTTGGCAAAGAACCCAACTTTTCATGCCAGGACCAAGCACATTGATGTGCAGTATCACTTCGTGAGAGACATGGTTGAAGATGGCAGGGTCAGTCTGGAAAAGGTAGACACCCAGAAGAATGTTGCAGATGCTTTGACAAAGCCTATTGGCACAGACAAGTTCAGATGGTGCGCAAAATCGATGGGCCTTGGGGCCCATGATAGACAGTGATTGTTGGTGCAATGGGATTGTTGGAAATGTTCACCAAGTGGGAGCTTGTTGAGAATCTATGTCTTAATTTCCAGTCATGTTGCCCTTTACCTTCTCCCTTGGTGCATGCTTTGTTTTCTTTTCGGGCTTTACCACTTTACCACGACGGCTTTGGCTTGCTTTGGCGGTGAGCCTGGTGGTTACCACCATACCGTGGTCAGCCAAGAGGCTGACCACCAACATTTGGCTGGCGGTTACCGTAGTACTGTGGTGGCCATGGTAAAGCCGCCAACGGCTTGGCCTGGCAGTTACCACCCTACCGTGGTAAGACCGCCAGTGGCTAGCTGGTGGTTAACACCCTACTGCGACTAGCCAAAGGGCTGATCGCGGTAGCTGTGGTAAGGCCGCCAGCGGTTGGCCTGGCAGTTATTGCCATACCACGACCAGCCAAAGGGCTGACCGCAGTGGCCACGGTAAGACTGCCTACGGTCTGCCTGGCCGGTTACCACAGTACCGTGGTCTACCTTGGGGCCGGTCGCAGTAGCGTGGTAAAATGAATGGCAAGCTCGGTATGCTTACCGCCATACCGTAGGGTGAGCTCGGGTGGACCGCGGTAGCGCGGTAAAGGCTATGGAGAGCTCGGTCGAGCTCGGCGACTGGGTTGACCAAGTTGGACTCGGTGTTAGAGCCCAATAGTGAATAAGTTGAGGACACATGGCTCAGTGTTGTGCGATTATTGGCTAATAGCCAAAAGTCTATGCAATAGTTATTGTAGGTCGATTCAGGGTGGCGAATAGGATCCAATTTGGGTAATGGCTTTAATGCCTAGGTGGCTCGATGCAGGAAGATCGGTATGGGCAGTTCATGCACGTGATTGTTTTTTGACAGGGATGTACCTTGTGATAGGTGGTTGGATGACATACTTGATTGCTACGTGTGACTTGAGGAGGTTGGTAACATATTGCTGAGAGAGAGTTTGAACTGTAGGTTGAGTGAGAGAACGTTGTAACAGAGAGAATTCTGTGTTGCTGCTGTGAGCTGATTAGAGAAGACTGTATCTTTGTATGTAACTGTTTTGTTACTATAATACAATTAGTTTGACTTTGTGTGGTGGGTTTTTTACCTAAAAAGGTTTTCCCATGTATATCTTGTGTCAACTGTGAATGCTCTCTTTGTGTAATATTTATTTTACTTGCATGTATTCATCTTAAGAAGTTTTAGAAGCTATTGAAACCTGTATTTGCTCTTCTCTTCTGTTGTATTAGTGTTAAGGGAATGTATTCCGCATTGTTGGGTCTATAGATCCATGCCTGTGTTTCCCTTCATATTTCTTTCGAGGGACAATAACCAAGACCATGAGTTGTTTCTTGTGTGTGAGGCTCTATAGGGACATGGATACCTTGTTCTCTAGCACCACATCATTTTCCACTTTAACCAAGTTGTTTCATCATTTCATAACCTTTTCCATGAATTTTCTTCATCTCTTTTGGATTCAGAGGTTGTTGATAGTTAAATTCATCAAAGTTTGTTGTGTAGTTTTCTTTTTCTTCTAAAGTGGTTGAGGTGGATGCTTTCAAAGGGTCTTCCAAATTTTGTGTGGACATTACCACTTTTTATTTTCCCTTGTCTGAATTTTTGTTTATGATCTTGTATTCTCCCGTGAATGTTGGTTCAATGTCTAAGGAACCCCAATAATCTTCTAATAGCTTTGTGAATTCCTCAGTGTGTTTTTCTTTGTCTTTCTATTGCATGGGTTCCACTTGTGTAGTTGGTGTTAATTTTGTCAAAGAATTCTCTTTTCCTCTTTCAATGTTCAAACAACTGTTTGGTTTGGGGTCGGCTTCAAGTGTGTACACTTTGTTATTGTAGATGTATTTCATTTTACGATGAAGAGTAGAAGGCAACCCATTCATTGCATGGATCCACAACCTTCCTAAAAGAATATTGTATAAAATATCGTTGGGCATAACATGGATCCATGTTTCTAATGTGGCCTTTCCAACTTTAATAGGTAAAGTGATCACACCCAATGATTGTTTTCCTACATTGTCAAATCCCTAAATAGATAAAGAATCAGGTTGAGTTTTTGATTTATCCATGCCAAGCCTATCCAAAAGGGTTGCACTAAACACATTAAGGGTTGATCCATTGTCAACAAGGGTTCACTTAATCCCTACCATTTTGTGGATAGCTATTATAATGAATGCTTTATTTTGGTTTTGCACTTTCAAAGGGGGGAGGTCACTTTGGTGGAAAACAATGTCAGCATTTAGACCTTGAATCATGGTTTCTATGTCATTCAGTTGCGTATTAGAAGGGATAGGAGCTTGTTGTAAGGAAATTTGAACCATGTTATGATAGTGAGGGGAGGCTTGGATAAGGTCCCACAATGATATTTTAGTGGGAGTATTCTTTAGTTGTTTGACAAGATCATACTCCTTTCCATGAAGAGGGCCTGGTAAGATACAATTAGGTAGGATGGGATTAGGTGATGGGAGGGATGTTGAAGGTGTTTGTCTTGGTTGTGGATTGTTCCTAGTGTTATATGTATGAGATGGTATTGTGACTTGATTGTTGTGACACATTTTTCTTAGGTGATTCAAGGATAAGGACATGTTTGTTTTGATATTGTGGTTTGTGTGAAGGTGGATAAGGAATTAGGAGATTCTTAGGATGTCCCACGGGGTATGTAGGAGATCCATAGTCAAGGGGGCTGTAATTGACACTTGCACATTCATAACCTCATCAATCTTGGTTTGATGCATTTGCAATAAAGGGCAATCTAGAATCAAATTTTTACCATCACCTATTTACCATCACCTAAGGAAGACACATTACTATTGTTGTCATTTTCTTGCACCATGATATCCTCTCTAGGAGGAGAGTTTTTAGGAGAGCTACAAACCACCTATTTATGGCATTCAAAGGTTGGTTCTTCTAAAATGACTTCATCACATGCAAGGGTGTTATCAATGGTTGGAAAGTCCTGTTCAATAAGGTTTTCCCTAGGGTAAGAGAGATCTAAGATTCTCATGAATTTATTTAATCAAAGTATCATCTTCACAACTAGGAGAGGAATAAATGTGATTTTCATGTTTATCTATTCTTTCATCCTCTTCAACTAGGACATTCTCACAAGAAAGGGATGAATGGAGGCTAGCCAAGGTGATGTTTAGGAATGTGTTTGCGATCTCATTCTCTTGTGCCAAAATATCTTCCCAAGGGGGGCAAGGAGAAGAACAACAAAGACTCCCATGATTCTCAACGATTGTATCTTCTTTCACCAAGATACCTTCATCACTAATAGGAGAGGTATCGGGAGAAGAAAAATCATGATCACCATGGTTATCTATGCTTGTGTTCTCTTCTATCACATCATTCCCACAAATAGGAGAGATAAGAGGGGGGATAGGTTTAAGGAAACCATCAAAATTTTCACTCTCTTGCACTAAGAGACTCTCATAACTAGGAAATGCATTGAATGAATGACTAACATGCTTATTGACTAAATTTTTCTTTACAAACTTGGAAAATATCGATACCAACATTTGTGAAAAGTAATCTATGCAAACTCAAAATGAAAAGTAATCTATTCAAACTCAAAATGCAATGTAAAGGCCCAAAATGAAATGTATAAATGCTATTTTTCATGTTTCAAACAAGGTAATTTATTGATTACACTATGCAATGAAATGAACCACTTTAAGATAGATTTAGTAAAACGCATGAAACAGAAGGTCAACCCACTGAAATAGACAACCAATGGAAACAAATAGAAGCACATAAAAGAAGATTTAAAACCTAAAAAGTGGAACTTCAAAGTCAATAGGGACTAAGACACCAACAAGGGCATCTTGGTCCTTCTGATGAAATTTTGAGGTTCCAAAAAATAGAATAGAAAGAAAGAAACCTAGATAGGATTTTGAGGCAGAAAACCACAGAGGGACTAAGATGCCAGTAAGGGTGTTTTAGTCCTAGTAGGTTTTCGTCAAAAAAAAAGAAAAATCTAGATTGTTTACAATCTTTCCAAGTTGCCTACCTAGGGACCCGATGTTTAGAAACATATAAGTGTGCAAATGAATGCAATAAAAAGTGACTAATGACAAGTAATTGAATGCAAGGTTGAATGCAATTTTTTAAATTTTTGAATGCAATAACAATGTTCCTGAATGAAATTAGGATAATTAACAATGCACTTTTTAGTTTTTCAATGAGATAAGATAATGCAAGAAATAAAAAATGTAACCTATATGCATTTTCACTAATGCAAATGTGAGAAACCCTAGATGCACTTTCACTAATGCAATATGAAATGCAAGAATGAATGCAACCTAGATCTAGGACCTTAGTGAACTCCAAATCAGAAAATGAATGCCCAAAAATGCCAGGTTCACCAAAATGATTAATTGGAAAAATGGATGCTTTATAGAACACCACTTTTCTCCAACTAGTCATTCAAGGATGCCCTAGGATCCCAAATTGGATTGAATATCAACACAAAGGTGATTCAATTATCAACAAGGGAGACCTGGGGAGGTTCCTTAGGCTTTGAAGGGCTCACCACCAAGAAAAATCTTGGAAAAGACAACTTGATATTCAACTTACAAAACCTAGTAATGCAAGCCAAATAATGAGTGCAAATGACAAAATTAAGTAACAAGTTAGGATGTATGTACCTGGGAAGTTTGGAAATGTGATAAGGATTCTAGAAATGCAAAAATGCTGTCAAAATATGCTAGGGAGGACAAAGACACCAATAAGTTGTTGTCTTAGTCTCGCTGCTATTTTTTAGGGTAGATGCAAAATCTTTGGATGTCGAAACATAATCTCAAAGAATCTCTGCAAAATACCACTTGGAGGACTAAGACGCCCTTACTTTCAACTTAGTCCCGATCTAAATTTCTACAACTTTGAAATGTGATCCTAAGGTTCAATATCTGCACTTCCTTCTTCTTGGATCTTAGGTCCTGAAACCTCTAGATCTGGCATGTAGGTGAATTTTTGTGAAGAAGACAACTTTGCAATGCAACTTTGTAAATTTACAACTTTGCACTTCAAATGATATTCAAACTAAATCTTCAAACATAAACACACAAGAGAGGAAAAACTTGTTGATTGTTAGTAAATGGGGGTTTTCCTTGGTCAAAACCCTTTGTTGGTAATTAAACCTTGGAATGAAATGAAATGATGGAGGGAAATGATGAATGAACAAAGTTCTATGTTGCAACTCACCAAACCCTTGTCATGAAATCTGCAAACTTTTGTGAAGTGGCTAGCTTGAATGTAGATTTTAAATAAAATGAATGCTTGATAGATCTTGACTTGAATTGCTTGCTTGAATAAAACCCTACATCGTAAATGTTAGCTCAAAAACACACATGATGTAAGAATATCTTTGACATGATTTTTGAATCTTGATGATGGCTCCAAATGCTTGATGAATTTCTCTTGAATGCTCTTGTGAACTCAATTTAATATAAGGATGAATACTTGAGTGCTTTCACAAAATTCTTAGGTGAAAATGAGTGAAAGAACTTGTATTTATGCTTATCCATGCTTAATATCCCAAAATTACACCACAAAAAGCTGCCATATGAATTCATTGATTAAAGGAGGCTAAATCCTACCAAGATTTGAAATTCAATCCCAAAAATAACTTAAGGGGAACTAAGACGCCCTAGGTGGTGTCTTTGTCCCGAGGCTTGAAATTCGAGGCACAGACTCCAAAAAGGGGCCTTTTAAGGTGCCTTTAAAATCAGGGTCCCAAGACCTTTGGGGGACAAAGACGCCCTAGGTGGTGTCTTATTCCTAGTCCAAAAATCAAGAACACACAACAAAAATCATTAAATTATCATTTATCCTTTGATATTTGTCGGGATTAGCCATAAAAAGATATAATTCATTAGGCTTGTGGATGCAAAATAGGACCAATTAAGACATAAATAAGGATAAATGAATCAAGGCGAGCCCAAACAATTGTGAAAATGAAAGGGTATGCATTTTCCTACACTACAAAATGCAACCAAACTTCTTGATCAACTCACATGCCTCATTCAATACTCTCTTCTTCTCAAGCTCTCTATCAAACATGCTCAAGTATGGAGCAAAAAAGGCATCATTGACCCTCCTAAAATGATTGTTACTTTGCTTCAGGTTCAATTGAGAGTATTTCTAATATACATGAGATTTCCTTCTACCACCCTCTAATGAAAGCCCTGGAAATTGCCTCATAGAGGTAGCAACATACATTAGATATGAAGTCATGTAGAACTTCAATGAAGTACTAACCTTAGAAATCTGCTCACAAATGACATCACTTATTTTCTTTCCCCAAAAGATTTGTTCTTGTCTTTTCCTTATAACATGAATGTAAAGATTCATCCACTCTTGAAAATTGGTGGAAGTGGGAAATCCCTTAACTCTACCAAGAAGAGTTATCAAGTCATTTACCTCCTCAATGAATTCACTACTGTGAATGTTCTTAGGCCACCTTGAGATATTTGGCCTAGAGATTTTGAGCCACTAAGTGTTGATGGTCCTTTTGCACTTATCATGATTATTATCATAATTGGCCTGAGAGTCTTCCATATTGAGGTTAGCATATGTATCAATACTTGGACATCTGAATATCTTATCAAAGGACTCTTCATTCAATCTTATTAGCACATTTCAATCTGCATCTCTGAAACTTTTGGTTTCCTTGTAAAAATGGGTCCTTGTTGCAAGTAATTTTTTTGGATTATGTGCTGACATCAGGAAAGTAGCCACCAAAGGGATACTTCTCTCAACAATACATCTCATGCCTTCATCAACTGATTGCTTATTCACCATTTCTATTAATTTGGACATGTTGACATGACCAATTTCTATGTCCTTGATGTCATCAACATTTGAAGTCATGAAGGTTACTAGGAATACCCCTTGATACTTATAATTCATTTTTTTCTTTTTTGGCGAAGGATTGGTCATTGGTGATCAAGCTACAAAAGGAAATTTCAGATTTTCCCAATGTTAAAGAAAATTTCAAGATTTCATGCAATGACAAAAAAAAATCTACGCCCTTACATATTGGTGAACTTTAGGATGCAAGGGTGGAAAAATTATCTGCCCCTACATGGAGGTAGTGTAGTTTTTGGATGCAAGGGCAGAGAATTTCTCCGCCACTACATGTGTGTAGTGCAAATTGATGTAACGACAAAGAAATTCTCTACCCCTACATAGGGGTAGGTAATTGTAGATGTAAGTCAGGTAAAGAACTCAATCTACATATCGGCTATGCATTGGGTAACAAGGATGTAGGTCAAGGTTTAAATCATGACTCACATCTTGAATGTGAATGGTAGTCTTGTTTTGGTCAGGGTTTAAACCATGACTTGTTTATGAGTAAAGATAGCAATGTGTTGTTGCAAGAAAATTTCTCGCAACCACATGAAAAGTATAATTCAAGGTAGTGTTTTGTGGGTTTTATTTCTCGCACGTTTTGGGAAATAGATGATTTGAGATGTAGATCAAGATCAAAATCTTGATTGACATCTATAGACAGTGAATAGGATTTGAAAATACCGTTAAGAATAATGAATTATTTTAGGACATAAACCTCGAAAAACATTTCAATAGTGGGTTTGTGATGGAAAAAGGGGATAGGTATGTTTGCAATTTACCCCCCCAAGCAACATGAGTAATATAGAGAGAGGGTGAAAGTAAAATTGAAAGGGATAACATGAATAGGTAAAAACAATGTTCAAAATAAAACCCAAAACCAATGGTGGAATAAGAAATCCTAAAATACAAAATTTTGGGATAAGGTGCCATTAACCTTGTAAATCCCAATATTGTATTTATTCCTTTTATTATTTGCTATTAGTAATTACCCATAAGGAGTTGTACAAGTTTCACCGACAGTGGTAAAAATTATTTACTATCCATAGTAAGTTTTGGAGTTACCAACGGTAATTACAAAGTGACTTTTACTATTGGAAAATGTAAAAACTTATGGTAAAATAGGTTAGGCATTTCCTCTTGAGAATCAACTATTTTTGGCATGTATGACACATGTCATAATGTTTGGTGGGTGCATAAAAATAATCTATGACGGTTGCAAGTTATCATAAGATTCTATGACACTATGACGCATATGATGAATATGGTTGTTGTATATTTGCTCTATTTAGCCCCAGGTGCCCATCTTGGGTTGCATGCATGTTGGAGGTATCTATGACAATTATGATGTGTTATAAGATGCTATAAGTTGTCATGCATGGCTATGGGCGCCCAACTTTGGAAGGGTCTTTTTGAAACTTGTACATTGCATGTCGATGCCACTTTGATGCTTACATGTGGGAGAGAGAAATTGGATGCCTAGGCCTTGTTGGAGACATTTTTTATAAGTATTTTCCATGTATTTGCTGCTGCATAATAGTTTTATAGGTACCCAGGTTCTGCCAGAGTGAAGGTTGAAAGATAGAGGAAGTGAATGTATTTGTAATATCCTTTTGTGAAGATAATACAACTTGGCCTCTTTTCTTGGTGCAGTTTTTTACCCGAAAGGATTTTCTCCATGCTAAATATCATGTTGTGTGCTTCATTATGCTTTTGGTATATTTTTGTATTGTGGGTTTATATTTTATGTTACAATCTCCATTGATAATACACACTTAAAAGGTTGCAATATTTAATCTTAAATCGGATTTCCATTGAAGTAGTGTTGCTTTCCTTTCTAACATTTGGTATCAGAGCCTGGCCAAATTTGACTCTTGGGTGGTAGTGTGGAAGCTATAGTTGCAGTGGGAGATTTGGTTGTATTTTTTTTGCAAATCTTTTGTTGAAATTATGGTTGCATCCATCGTTGCATCAACCTCTTGCTTGGACATTGAAAAGTTCAATGACATGGGGTATGACTTGTGGAAGCTGAAAATGGAGGATTTGTTGGAAGAAAGAAACCAATGGTCGACTATTAAAAGGGAGAAGAAATATGATGATGTCTCTCAAGATGAGGGATGGATTGGATAAAAGGCATGGGGTACAATCCGATTGTGTCTTTCTGACTCTATCTTGTTGAATGTTGTAAACAAAGAGATTGCACATAAATTGTGGAATTGTTTGGGTGAAATCTATCAAGCCAAGAGTATGGTAAATAAAATTTATTTAAAATGAAAGTTATTTTCTTTGAAAATGAAAGAGGGCGAGTCGCTTGTAGAGCATTTAAATTATTTTAACATTTTGGTGAGCCGACTTGCTTCAGTAGATGTTGAATTAGATGAGGAAGATAAATGTATCTTGCTTCTTTTTTCTTTACCCAAGTCATGGGAGAATGTTAACCTTGCTATCATTGCTAACATCACAAATCCAAAGTTGGATGCCCTTGTTGCAGTTTTACTAGCACAAGAATTGAGGAAGAAGTGTTTGGATAGTTCAGGGGATGCTCTTAATGTCAGGGGAGGGTCTAAGGAAAGGGCACCGAAAGGAGATCATAAAGGGGCTAAGGACAAGTCCAAGGGCCATTCTAAGACTCCTAGAAAGAAGAACATTGTTAAGTGTTGGAACTGCGATAAAGGGGAAATGTAAAGGAGTGCAAAAACCCCAAGAGGGAGAATGCTTCTAATAAGTCCTCAAATGCAGGTAAAGATGTTTTAATTTATGCTTGTAATTTTGTTTATAATGATCACTGGTTGGTTGAATCGGGATGCTCGTTCCATATGACCCTGCATAAAGAATGGTTCTCCACATATGATAAATATGATGGAGGTAATATATATCTTGGAGACAAATCTTAATATCCGATTGTTGAGAAATGCAAGGCATTGTTATGTTTCAATGATGGGAGGATTAAAACCCTCCTTGAAGTTTATCATGTTCTTGGATTAGCTAGAAATCTGATTTTTGTTTCAAAGCTGAATGATTTGAGAATGCATGTAACTTTTTACAAGCATGGCTACAAATTAGTGAGAGGAAACTTGGTGGTAGCGAAGGGGAAGAGATTGGGAAACCTGTTCAATCTTGAAGCCACTATAGTTTGTATTGCCTCCTATGTATCTAAGGCTAGTACTAAAAATGCACGTATGTTGTGGCATCGTAGATTGTGCCACACAAGAAATAATATATTAAAAATTATTAAGAATAAAAACTTGTTGGACAATTTCTCCTATTCTGATGAGGACTTTGATTTTTGTGAATATTGTGTGTTTGGTAAATAAAACATAAAATATTTTCGTTCAAGAAGCAATAGAGCAAAAGAGAAGTGAGAAATTATTCATATGAATGTGTTTGGGCCTATGGATATTGAATCTATTAGAAAATATCATTATTTTGTTACCTTCATTGATGATGTATCCAGATTTACATGGATTTATTTTATGAAACATAAATATGAAGTTTTCACCAAGTTTAAGGAATTCAAAGTCTTAGTAGAGAACCAATCAGGTTTAAAGATTAAAATATTAAGATTTGACAATGGAGGGGAATATTGCTCTAAGTAATTTTTTGAGTTTTGCAAGTATGCAGGTATAATTAGACAAAAGACAACTCTATATACACCACAACAAAATGGTGTTGTAGAGAGGATGAACCGAATGATTATGGAAAGAGCCAAAAATATGTTGAGTGATTCATAGTTGGATAAATTCTTTTGGGCAGAGGTTGTGGGTACTACTTGCTACTTAATAAATAGATCTCCTTGTAAGGCTCTTGATTCAACTCCTTATGAAGTGTGGACAGGTAAGAAACCTTTAGTTTCACATTTAAGGGTTTTTGGCTGTGAGGATTTTGTTTAAGTGCCTAAGGAAAATAATTCTAAGTTGGATCCAAAAGTAGAAAAGTGTGCATTCATTGGATATGGTGATAATGTTAAAGGTTATAAGCTTTGGAATCCACTAACCCGCAATATTATCTTTTCTAGAGATGTTATTTTTAGGGAACTTAGAGTTATTTTTGGACATAAACAACCAAAAGAAAAAGAAGAAAATGGAAAGAGAGTGCTCTTTGAGTTAGAGCATTGAGATGCACCTCGGGAAGAATAGAATGATGGATTGGGGGATGAAGAAGAAGAAGATTCAAATAGATTTGATGAAGATGGATCTTTTGTTACAAAAGACGTTGGTACAGATGATCATGCAAAACAACCAGTTGAGTCTCTTACTCGACCCTTGAGGAGATCCACAAGACAAAAAAATCCTATTGACATGTATAGCCCACCAGATTTATGTTGTGCGTATGCTTTATTGAGTACTAATGATGAACCTAGATCCTATAAGGAATCTATTTCTACAGATGATAGTGAGTCTTGGCAGTTAGCCATGTAGGAGGAGATGATGGCTTTAGACTCTAATAACACTTGAGATCTTATTCATTTTCCCAAAGGAAGAAAGGTCATAGGATGTAAGTGGGTCTTCAAGAAGAAGCTTGGAGAAGATGGTTACTTGAAGAAGTACAAGGCTAGACTGGTAGCCAAGGGCTACTCCCAGAGAGAGGGAGTTGATTTTGGTGAGAAATCCTCTCCTGTTGCTAAATTGAATTCTATTAGATTTCTCTTATCCATTGCTGCAACTTATGATTGGGAGATTGAGAAAATGGATGTTAAGACTACATTCTTGCATGGAGATCTTGAGGAAGAAATATATATGCAACATCCTATAGGTTTTGAGGTAAAAGGAAAAGAACATTGGGTTTGTAGGTTGAAGATGTCTCTGTATGGTTTAAAACAATCCCACAAAACATGGTATCAAAATTTTGACTCTTTTGTTTTGAAATTGGTTTTTTATAGAAGCGGGGAGGATCACTATGTTTACATTCACTATGTTGGTGATTCTATGTTTATTATTGTTTTGTATGTTGATGACATGTTATTTTTCAGCAATACCAAGGATATGATCAGTGAGCGTAAAGCCCAAATTTTAGGTGCATTTTATATGAAGGATCTTGGAGCTTCCAAGTATATTTTGGGAATGGCGATCATAAGGGACATAAGTAACAAAAAGCTTTGGTTATCACAAAGTAAGTATGTGAATACTATTTTGCAGAGGTTTAGTATGCACGATTGTAATCCACTTAGAGTTCCTTTACCGATTGGTACTAAACTTGCATTAGATATGTGTCCAAAGATAGAGGATGATCTTGGGGATATGTCTAATGTGCCATATGCTAGTGCTATAGGGAGTTTGATGTATGCAATGGTTTGCACTAGACTAGATATAGCACAAACAGTGGGAGTCTTGAGCAGATTTATGTCTAACAATGGTAGACAACATTGGAATTATGCAAAGAAGGTGTTTAAATGTCTTACAGGTACTCTTGATCATTGTTTGGTTTATTTTGGTACTCATAGTGCTGATAAATTTTTGGACATACAGGGTTTTGTTGATTCAGATTGGGCAGGTAACTTGGACAGTCGAAGTTCCACTAGTGGCTATGTATTTATTTTATTTGGAGGTGCAGTGAGTTGGATGAGTAAGAGGCAGCTCACATTTGCTTTGTCTACCACTGAAGCAGAGTGCATGGCTGCTACTCATGTCTCTAAGGAGGCAATTTGGTTGAGGAGATTGTGTACATGTATTAGATTTGATTGTAGAATCATTCAGATTAGTTGTGATAGCCAGAGTGCTATTTGTTTGGCCAAGAATCCTATGTATCATGCTCAAATTAAGCATGTTGATGTACAATATCACTTCGTTCAAGAGTTGGTTACAAATGGACAAATTGAGTTGAAGAAGATAGACACTTTGAAGAATATTGCAAATTCATTGACCAAACCTATGAGCACAAAGAAGTTCATGTGGTGCAAAGAGGCCATGGGCCTCGTTTCTAGTGCTTGATTATTATTTTTATTTGATTTCCTATGGGTTGATTTACAATGTATAATGTCAAGTGGGAGAATGTTGGGATAAGGTGTCATTAACCTTGTAAATCCCAATATTGTTTTTATTCCTTTTATTATTTTTTATTAGTAATTACCCATAAGGAGTTGTACAAGTTTCACCGGGAGTGGTAAAAATTATTTACTGTCCACGGTAAGTTTCAGAGTTACTAGCGGTAATTACAGAGCGACTTTTATTGTTAGAAAATGTAAAAACTTATGGTAAAAGAGGTTAGGAATTTCCTCTTGGAGAATCAACTATTTTTGGCATGTATGATACACATCATAATGTTTGGTGGGTGCATGGAAATAATCTACGACAACTGCAAGTTGTCATAAGATTCTATGACACTATGATGCATATGACAGATATGGTTGTTGTATATTTTCTCTATTTAGTCCCAGGCACCCATCTTGGGTTGCATGCATGTTGGAGGTATCTATGATAGTTATGACGTGCCATAAGATGTTGTAAGTTGACATGCATGGATATGGGCACCCAAATTTGGAAGGGTCTCTTTGATACTTGTACATTGCATGTTGATGCCACTTTGATGCTTGCATGTGGGTGAGAGAAAGTGGATTCCTAGGCCTTGTTGGAGACATTTTCTATAAGTATTTTCCACGTATTTGTTGATGCATAACAGTTTTATAGGTACCTAGGTTCTGCTAGAGTGAAGGTTGAAAGATAGAGGAAGTGAATGTATTTGTAATCCCCTTTTATGAAGATAATACAACTTGGCCTCTTTTCTTGGTGGATTTTTTTACCCGAAAGGGTTTTCTCCACGTTAAATATTGTGTTGTGTGCTTCATTATGCTTTTGGTATATTTCCCTATTGTGGGTTTATATTTTATGTTACAATCTCCATTGATAATACACACTTCAAAGGTTGCAGAAATTTATCTTAAATCAGATTTCCATTGAACTAGTGTTGCTTTAATTTCTAACATTAACCATAACAAAACCCTAAACAATGCTAAAAATGACATTATTTACATTAATATTTACAAATGATACCAAATAGAAAGAGAAGCAACATAACATAACTGGAAACCCTAAACAATGATGAGAAAACTGATCAAATCTGTCAAGAATCCAAACACAAATGTTGGAATCAAGCAAGGGGACCAAGAAAATGCGGGAAAATGGAGAAGTAATGGTAAAAATGGAATTAAAATCAAGTTAAAACCATTTAAAATCCATATTAAAAATTGCCATTAATGCCATATGTGTGACATAAGGAGTGTAGTATGCTAAAATTCAGTGCGACGACATCCTTAATATGCAGTCAATAAAAACATGTAGGGGCGTTGAAATTCAACGACCCTGCATGTTCAAAAAAACACTAACACTGAAAATAAAGTTTTTTGCAATTTTTCAAAAAGCAAAAACTTGATCACTTGAAATTACTTTTTGAGAGATCGGACCACGCCTAAGGGCAACTAAGATTTTCCTTGGTTTGCATTCTTAGAGGACGTGGGCTACGAAATTGACAAGTTTCGTAGGGGTTATCTCACAAATTGAGCATGTTGAATTCGAGGATAACAAGTATCTACTTGAATAGAAGAAATGCACAAACTAATGCAATGTAAATTATAAAAACAACCCATTTATAACTCATTTTCTTGTTCAAAATAATGAAGCCACAAAGTTTCTAGAAACAATATACATGTAAGAAGAAGTCAATAGAGACTAATTGTTAAAATTAAATTAAAATATGCCCATATCATTAGTAAAAAATTATAGGTTAGAAGAGGAAACCTAGAAGACATGTTGACAAGTTCTTGAAAGCTTGTATAAAATCTTAAAAACTAAAAAACTTGCACTAGTACAAATTGAAGGAAACCTATGGAGAGGAAATGTAAATGGAGAAAAGCTATTGAGAATTAGAATGATAGAGATGATTAGATAAAAAATGGTGATGAAAATAGAGACTTGAATAAAACTCATTAAAGAGTGATAGATGTAAAGGGGGAAGAAGATAAACAAGAGGTACATGCCACATGATACAAAGGGAATAAATGCTAAGTAATATGCATAACAACACCTCAACACATCTAAAAATTGTTCCATAACTCCTTTATCCATTTCAAGGACTAGAGGAAAAATATATCTTCAATACTTGAAAAAGCCCACAAGATAAACCTAAGAAAATATTACAAGATAGACCCAAAAAACAATGTTAACCATTAATAAAATTCCCAAATCTAAATGATTAAGTTGAAAAAACTTAAAATTAAAAAAATTCTTCTGCATAATTCTTGATAAAAAATCAACATTTTAACTAGTTAAATCACATAGAAAATCACTTTCTACCAATATAAAAACTAGGAAAATCTAACATTTTCAATCATTAGTGAAACCATTCTATTTTTTTCTCTTTGGATAGTTCTCAATGCGAAGAAATAATGAAAGATGATCGCTCTAATTTGTCAAAAGAACTAAAAACTAAGAATAAATCTTTAAATATTATTATTTTTGAAAAGTTAAGCAGCATTTGCAGGGTGTCATACCCTTTACACAGGGCTCAAAGGCCAAAAGAAAATATAGTTCAAGAAGAACTTGAGCTAGAGGAACAACCAGCAACAACTGACTGACAACTATAGAAAACCAAAGAAATTAAGCAAACCCAGAAACATAGGGGTCAAGGCTGGCTCCACAAGTCCGGGGTTGAGAAGCAACAATAGAATGGGGGAGCCCCTTCTTCTTCTGCAAGAAAACCGACCAAGGAGGCTCAGAACCAGGAACCAACGAGGAAGGAGAGACGAGCGATTCCTCCCCCGACACCATAGGAGAGGAGCCACCAAGCAATGATGGAGACGACAGCGGAGTAACAGAGATCGAGTCAACCACAGGAACAATAGAGGTGTTCAACAAAGGGTAGATCAGAACCGACAGAGCAGCGACATAAGCTGAAGATCGGTCAGGCACAGTCTTAATAGCGTCAACAGATTGATCCAAAAATGGATCCTCAGTAGGGAAGTCCGGGTGAGGAGCAGCATGTTCGTCCTCCCCAACAGAAGAAGAATCTGAAGGAGAGCCCACCGTGAGGTGGGCCAAGAGAGCATCCTTCCACCAAGTCGCGACGCCCTTGTGATGGACATGAGGATAGGCAGCGACCAAATGACCCACAAAAAAACACCTCCTGCATCGAAAGGGGAGACCCTCATAGTCCAAGAGCTGCTTCCAAGGTCTGTCCTCCACCAGCAAAACCACATCCCCATGGAGAGGTTTGGAGATGTCTAGATCAACCAGCAACTGAGCGACCATAGTATGTCCAAACTCCCTAGTTGTAGAATCCACCATAAGGAATCGACCAATGGAGTTGCCAATGGCCTTAAAGCATGATTCTTCCCAGAACTAGAGAGGAAGATTATGTAGACAAACCCATACTAGTCTTGTGTTCAACAACTCTTTAAGGGGGTTGAAAGAACGAGACCAGGGCCTGATGGACAGAGAATGAATACCCCACATCCACCCCCTATCCAAAACACTGTTTCACTCAAGAGGGGAGGCAAAGGTAGCAATAAAGAAACACCTAGCGCTAGGATAGAGCTCGATTTCCCCAACAACCAAAGGCTTCCAGGAAACCGTCACCCAATCGTGGAGATTTGGGAGGGAGGGCCACAGGCCATTGAATCTGTAGACGGCTGATCTCACAATAGTGGTTTACAATTTTTGGCCAAACTGGACACTGCAATTATTATTTTTAACTAAATCTTCATATTTGGGCACCTATAGCAACTAAACCGTGAGGAATTTGAAGATGATGCAAACTAGAGTCTCATCACATTTTTTTTGTAGATTCTAAAAATATTTTTTTCAAAATTTTTGGAATCAGATTGCACTTTTTTTTCCATCTCCCACGAAAACTAGTTTTTTTCAGAAAACAACATTTTTAAAAAGTGACGCTCACCGTATACAACATAATTTTTTTTGTATGAAGGATAAAACTCTATTTTTTTTGAATTTAGATTTGTAACTACGATATCTTGCACTTTCATTTGGTTTCATAGTTTTTTATTGAATATTTTTTCCTTAATCAAGTTTCAAAGTCAAACCAATTGCAATTCAGACATAGGCGGACTGTATACAACATAACTTTTTTTGTATGAATCGAAATTCAATTTTTTTTTTTTTAATGGATCAAGGACATCAATACTCAGCCTCAATGTATTTTTAAAATTTTTATTTTGATAATCTGCTATTTTTCCACATGTGCAGACCAGATATTTTAATTTTCAGTGAAAAACCTATGTTTAATAAAACTAAAAAATAAAATACATTATAAAAGCAAACCATATTAAAATTATATTCGAGGGATAGATCATTCTGAGGACTATTATTATCTAGTTGGGTTTCTGAAGTTTTCTACATTTTCATTTTCAAATTGAGCTTCGAAAGACATTTTAAAAAAAAAAATTCAATTTTTTGGGGAGATAGGGGAAAAAGGGTGTTCGGCCGAACATAAAATATATGTTCAATCGAACATAGGTTCAATCGAACCTATGTTCGATCGAACCGCTTTAAAATAATAAGAAAAATTATTTTAAAGGGGTTCGTTCGAACTACACAAAATTGGTTCGGTCGAACCCCCTCAGTATACATCCGAAAGTCAAACAACTTTTCCAGGGTCTATTTGCGTTTTTTCGAGCTCCTGTGTAAACGGCGATTTTCAAGCGACCCTCGTGCTTCCAAGCATGTCGGCTGAAAAAGAGATTTCACAGGTAAAAAAATGATGAATATTTTGAGAATGTTTTATATTTTATTTGTTATTGTTGCATTTGTTTTTACTATTGTAAGTTTTTTCAAAATTTTGTGACAAATTTTTTGCATTTTAGAGGAAAATTTGTTAGTTTAAATCAATCATTTGTATTTTGAAGAAGAAAATGGGACAAAAAGCAAAAAGAAAAAATAAAGCTCAACGAAATTTTTCAAAAGATAAAGAAGAAAATAGATGCAAACAAAACTTGACAAATTATCATAGAAGGAAACAAGGTACGTGTTTATTTCTTCTCTTTCTCGTCAAATATGGGTAAATTTATTTATTTACAATTTAGTGGGTTTATCATATGTTTTATCTAGCAACAAGGAAAAATGCATCAAATAATTGATATATAAGAAAATTGAAGGTTCCTCATTTCAATTTTTTGAAAATGAAAACTCAAATGCACATCATCAATGAGTTCTATAAAACGAAAATTTGCAAGTTATCACTAGATTTTATGAATCCTTATACTAAATATTTTACTAGTTTTGATCTACAATATATTCTCTTTATTTGTATTTTTTTGTAGCACCCAATTTTGCATCTATCTATGTTTATGTCCTTCTTTAAATTATTATATTTATTTCATCCAATTGTACATCATCAATTATATAGATATAGTAGAAACACCATCTTTCACCAGTATTTCCTCCTCTATATTGGTATCTCCCTTTGTATCAATACATGAAAATCAATAGTATGGAAATCATTATGTATAACCAAATTGGATAAAAGAAGACGACACAAGATAATTCAACAAAAGAGAATTTCTAAACTCATCTAAAAAACCTAAATAGTGATAATTAGTTGAGAAGGTGGGGATAGCTCAAACACTCCACAAACACACAAAAATTGGTAAAAATTATAAGTATTATAATAAATAGAATCATATTAAAGTTAACAATAACTATTTTTGGATTAGGATAGATTTAACAACAAGTACGATGAATATACACATAAAACATACATTAACTAAATAAGTTTATATGCGAGGAACATATAATGTAGAAGTATGTATCTAAAATAATATTTTCTAAATTTTCTAACACATAATCTAACATAGAATTAGAATATTCTTCATAACAATGAAATAATTCATAAATAAATAAACATAATGATAGTAAAAAAAAAATGTATTGAATTTGATTACCTAAATAAAAAGTTGAAAGTTTTATCTAACTTTGTTCCTAGGTAAGATTAATAACACAAAAATACTATCCAAAATAGATAAATCAACAAGTGTAAATGGTCTTATCTAAATTGGTTTCACCTATATAAACTATGCAAGCTTATTTTTCCTATAAAAAAAAAGTACTATGTTTTTATTAAACAAAATATTAAAAATGGGATTTAATTATAAACAAAGAAAAACCTAGAATGAGAGTTGAGAAATAGATATCTCATCATGTGATAGGAATCTAGAATATGAATCAATAGAAGATAATAAAAATTACATCATGTTTCCTAGATGGTAGCATGACTACATTAAGGTCTATATGACTACATAGATTTTTGTTGTACATAAAAAATACTAGTTTATACAAAAAATTGAAAGTCTATAAAATAAGAATAAAATACACAACCAATAACAAGAAACTAAATAGTAGAATAACACATAAATTTTGTAAAATAAATTAAATTATATAAAATGGTCATAATGTTATTTAAACTGAACTCTAAGATAATATAATTATGATAGATAGGAAAAGACACAAAACCTTCATATGAAGAGATTTCCAAGAATACATGTAGCTAGTGCCACAAAGGGAAAGGGGTGAATTTTGGTTATCTTACCAATATTGTCAAATCCCTAATTTGGTATTTTTACCTTCACAAATAATCAAATAAAAAGACATTAGATTAATATGGTTGCACTCTTATCCTATGTGCATCTAGAACTAAGATGAGTACAACATAAAAAATATATATAATCTATAGCAATAAGTGTATCCCTTAGATATATGAAAAAAGAAAATTTGAGAAGATGGATCAACAAGCATTTCCAAGAGGATATGAATCTACAAGAAGAAATATGAAAATTTGTGATTATGATATTTTCTTAGGTAGCTTCCTCAATGAATATAGCCATCTAAATATGTCATCTTCTTCTACATCTCTTTCTTTTGCTATCTTCTTGTCATAATCTTAATCTATATTCATATTCAAAGATATATGCACTATCTAGCCCTCCATGTATAAAATGTTAATTCTTCTTTTTGGGAGTCAAAGATTTCATTACATTCTACATGAACCAATTTGAGATTAAACAAAATTTTAAAAGCACCAAAGAGTCCTTTTGAATCTCAAACACTGCAAAATTTATTTTTCCTAAATAAACCCAATAGGTTGACCTTTATATTAGATACCATGTGCTAATGGAAATTTTGGATCTTCCCCCTCATCTAGTACTATATCATAGGGAGTATCATATAAATTTGGTTTCCCAAACTCCTCCCAATTTATTTTAAGAATAATTTTAACATCTACTCCCAAGTTTATTAATATATTTTTCATCCATAAAAATGAGTTCTATATGATTGTGCCCATTTAAAAATATTAAGATGTGAAAGAGATGCATTTTGTTGTAATTATCATGTTCTTAGAATTAATGTCTATTCTAACATGTTCCAAGCCAAAAATTAAATTACGAGTGTTGAAATCTATATATATTTGTTGTTTTATAACTTGAAAATTAGATTTTATTCAGTATTAATAGATAGGGATTGAAGGTTGAGACACAAATCCTAATGATCTCTCGTAATGGGATACCTTATCTAAGAAAAATAAAATATTTAAATTTACTAGATCTTGACTATCTACTTAGGCACAAAGAGGCTCATAGACTTACCACACTATCTAAGATTTTTGTCTTGGTTTTCTATCTTTTTTTTTCCTGTTTTCTTTATTTCTAGATTAGAGTTTTTTTTGTTTGCACGCTACTAATCTGTTTGTTTTAGCATGTGTCCATCTAGAATTAGCTAAATGTTATTTTAATTATTATTTTCCTTTACAACTTGCATTTTACACACATTGGTTAAAAAGGAACAGACATGCAAATGCATATGGGTTAAAAAGAACAACACACTTTGTTTTTCATTGGGTTTAAAATTAACTCTTAGATAGAAAACACTACAAACGGTTAAAATTAAGCCCTTTGCTTGAAAAACACTACAAATGGATAAAATGAACCTTGAGCATTCTCTATTTGTTCACATTTTGATTTTGGTTTAAAAAGAACACCATGCGAGTGTGATATGAAATATTCATGTGCTCTCTCTTTGTTTTTAAACAAAGATCAATTGAACTATGAATATTTTGGTTCACTTTTGTTAAGTCTTAGATCTTGGGCTTGCTTTGGTGGGAAAAAGTACTCACCCCAAAGCGACTCAAATCGGGAACGTGATAAAGCTAAGCGACGCCCAATCGGTATATAAATTCGAATGTTAAGGAAAGCTTAGCATTACAGAACTTCTTGCAGACCAATAATTGACTCCCTAGTACACTTGTGGTGCGTCGAAACCTGTAGACCCTAACCTCTGCAAAATGGGATGATAATTCCTCTTGCGTGGCCTTCTGAACGGGTGCCCAACATAAATCCTTTGTTTTAGAAAACCACAAACCTTCTATTCTTTGGTGCAACAATGGTCATTGCCAAGGCACCCGCACCTGCGCAGTTCTTAGTAGAAATGATCAATCTGCCATGGGAGTTTCATGGAGATTGGAAGCTTGGTTGCCCTGAGAAGTGAGTGCACTATAAGGGGGAGTCCATGGGGCCAAGCTTCTGAAATTCATTCGCTAAGGATATGCGGTTCATGGGATCCATAAGAATACTATCCTTGTAGCCTTAGGATTTTTTTTTTGTAAATGTCTTCTATGTGGTTGATTTTCATTCTTTACAACACCACGTGTTTGCCAACTATTTTCAGACAACATGAATAGATGAACATCATCCTCCAAATCTGAATCAACACAGTCAAACTAAAATAAATTCCTTGCAATCTGCTTGAAATTTTATCAAATCACTTCCTACAATGCATTTTCCATCATGAACCGCATTTGTCAAATCAAGTCCTCAATTTCGCACACTTTGGGATAGGAAAAAATTCCTTGCTTTGTCAAGCCATTGTCTCAAAAAGTAAATTATCATTGGAACAAATCAAACAAGTCCTTAGTCATTATCCTCTTGTGAGCTATTTCCAACTCATAAGTCTAGTGTGGAAATCTCACCTTGTCATTCTGTCATCTTGTTCTTCAAACTAGTCCTTTGACAATCCAAATTGAGACATTGGCCAAACTTTGATTGGTTAGTAAGCCTTTCCTAGGAATCATTTGACATAAGGCTCTCATTTTTCATTTTACCACTTCACATTTGACATTCCTTTTATCCTCATTACCACTTTGCATAGTCTTAGTCTCATTTCATCCACCACCATGTCTTCAAGTCACTATGACATACTTTCTAGTCAAATTGAATGCCAATTTATTAGTAATCGTCAAGCACAACTAGCTAGGGACTTCAAAACACTATACATCCAATCCAAGTCCAAATTTACAACCCCTAGCCCTTCATCCATCTATCCATCTTACCAACAATCCAGGAGTCTTGGTCCTCTATCCATCTACTATCAAGAGTCCCCTAACACCACCCATGACACTAAGTCACAAAAACCTTCCATTAGTCATACCCACCCTAACCTTGACAAGGGAAACTAACCATCCACATCATATCCTATTCCTTCATTCATTTCATATCCTAGTCCTCCAATCATGTCATATCCTAATCCTCCATCCACATCATATCCTTGCCATGCATTCATGTCCTATCCTATCCCATCATCCCTCAACCAAGTCTGCACCTCCATGTCATATCCTAGTCCATCATACACCAATCCATTCCAAGAAACTCCAACACAAAATACATTTGGTCATGAAATCATATCTAGTCATGGTCTCCAAAGTCCCATACCATTTCATAAACTTGAGGATACATGTCAAGAGGCAAGTCCAAAGCATGACATCATAACATCACTGTCATGTCAAGATCTAAGTAGTCCATCCCATGACCCTATCTTTACATCCATTCAAGAAGTCCTCCTAGACAACCATGGTTAACTAAATAAAATACCTATCATTTGACATTTCCCTCTTTTTAAATAAAATAATTTATTTAAAATGTCTCACATGGTTAACTGCTTCTTCTTTTAGTAATTAATTTTAAATCAATTACTTATTATTTCACTGAATTCATATTTTGAATTAATTTTAATTCAAAATGGTATTATTCCTCTACTAAATAAGTAATTTCCAAAATTATTTATTTACTAATTTCAATCTTTCAGTTCAAACATTATCTTCTTGAAACCTACTAATTTCATCTCACTGTCACATTCATTCTCCATCCTTGATTTAATTTCTTAAATTAAATCTTGTCCACTCATTTGAGAATTTACCCTAACCCTATTGAGAGTTGTCATTTTGAATCTTGACCATTGATTCTAGGGCATTTCTCAATCTTCAATCTCATCCGTCCATCCAAAATTGCATTTTCTATAAAATGTCAATTTTGTTCTCATTTCGACACCTCTTAATTTGATCTCTTAATATCTCTTGAATCTCTTAATTTCTAGACTTCTTATCCTTCATGCATTCTTTCATTTCTTTATTAAAATCCTTCGACATTTGCTAGGTCATGTCATGAATTTAATTTGCTCATCAAATCTGAGGTCATCCATCATATTGCAGCAAATAGAGAAGGTGCAAGGAAGGTGATTCATGGAGGTTGAAGGAATTTGGTGAGATCTTACCTTTTGTTTTGTTGTTTCCTCCTTTTTTCTTTCTTGAATACTTAGGTTTATTGTTTATGCATTTAACCATGCTAACTTGAATACTTACCCTATGTTACATGAACATACCATTATCCTTTCTTGTCTAGAGAAATCCTTTTGGAGTCCATCATCTCCTACATACCCTCTCTTGGTCATTGGTCCCTTGTTTTTATCCATCATAACACAAGTCAAGCCTTGCATCGTAGCCAAATTTGGACCTAGAGTTGCATGTGACCTCTTGCATTCTTAACTTATCACATCATATCATACCATTTTCATATATCCCATCTTATAATCATATCCTTTTCATTACATCCCAGTCCTTACATATTCCTACTCTTGCATACATAGATCACATCACATAGTCCTTGTATACATATATATCATTTCACCTAGTTCTTGCATGTACAAACCCTTGCATATATCAAGATCATATCATGCCTAAGTTCCAATTTGCATACATTCCATGAATTTAGTCCTTTGCATATTCATCATTGATCAAATAGAACCCTTAGCTCTTGCAAAAGTTCCACTACTCTTCATAGGTATCAAAACCAATCCATTTTTTGTCTATCGCCCACATCACTTAGGTTTATCATGGACTTTCAAGTTAGGAAAATACCATTATCCTTGCTTGTCTAGGGAAATCCTTTTGGAGTCCATCAGCTCTTGCATACCCTCTGTTGATCTTTGGTCCCTTGTGTTTATCCATAATAAAACAAGTCAAGCCTTGCATCCTAACCAAATTTGGACCTAGAGTTGCATTTGACCTCTTGTATTCTTAGCTTATCACATCATATATCATACCATTTTAATATATGATACCATTTTCATATATCCCATCTTAGAATCATATCCTTTTCAAATGCATTTTTTCCATGGAATTCTTAAGTTCAAGAATCTTTGATTTCATATGTTCAACTCCACTTATATATCATCATCTCTCACTTTCTTTGCACAATATTTTGTGACATGTACAAATGGCTCAACAAGCAGGAAGTTCTCAATCAAAAGTTGAGGCCAATCTAGATATTGGACCAAATGAATCAGTTGAAGAACACATGGACCTTGAAGATAGGGAGGAGGCCCGAGTTCAAACAATGCATGTTGGAGAGGGGTCGGGATCACTTCCTTCTACACCAATGGATGAGCATATAAAAGTAGCTGAAACAGTGGGGAAACAAATTTCTTATAGAAATTTAGATCATTTACTTGAAATGGATATGAAGAAACTGAAATGTTATGCCGACCAACCTAAAAATACAAGTAAGAGGTCAATGACTAAATCTGTAAATAGAATAATCCATGATCATTTCAATCATCTTGAAACACTTGAAAAAACCCAATTGTTATCATGTTTACTTCTTCGTGATGAGCTGAAAGAGTCATTACAATTGTTGGGTGTACATTCTGCATCGAATAAGAGGAAACACATGAGACTGCAAAAAGATTTTGTTGAAAATGTTAAAAAAGGTTTAGATTCCATTGGGAAAGGATCTCAATCAGTGGATAAGGCCATTGCAAGAAAGGTGATTTTGACATCTGTTTTAAATAAAGAAATATCCAAAAAAAGAAAAATGTCAGCACTTTCCACTGAATTTGGTTATAGTAGAACCACACTAATAAAATATGAGAAAAAGAGAAAGGTTTTAGATGATAGTTCTGAAGGAAATTGGACAATTATGTGTAGAGATCCCCATTCTGATAGGATTGAAGATGTTGTTAGGAACTTGATCTCAAGTTTTTGGAATGATCAGACCTGTCTGTCATCAAATACTAGAGATGTTATGAGGCATAGGATTGGGCCTGGTATTGATGATTAACATATTAAACATTGGCTAGACATAACACAGCTTGAGATGTATATGAACTTTTGTAATATGTATCCTCATATAAAGATTGGGCAAACAATGTTTGAAAGGTTAAAGCCATATTATGTGAAGATAAACAAGTTTTTTGAAACTTCTTGTTGTCGTTATCACATTGAATTTGATCTCTACTATAAGGTGTTTCGAAAGATGAGAGAAGAAAGATATGGTTTTCAAAAGGTGCCTCCTAAACAAGTAAGTTTGTTCATAAAGGATCTATTATGTGATCATGAAAATGGACTTCAAATAAAATGCATAAAAGGACTCTATGAAACATGTGGAAATTTGGCTAAATTTCCTTCAACAAATGAAAATGCTGACCTAACAAAGATAGTAAATTGCAAAAGTTACAAGTATGTAAAGTTTCAAACAAATTTTGGGAAAGAATCCACAAGGTTAAACTATGTAGAAGAGGAGATACCTATTGGGAAATTTATGGAATATTTTCAAAAATTGATACAACCATACATACATCATTCCTTTTATGCTAAGTGGCAAGCAAATCAATTTCAAAAATTAAGAGATACTTTCCCACTTGGAATAGTTCTATCAATAGTTGACTTTGTAGAAAATTACTCTTTTGTACATCAAAAAGAGATTCAATCAGAATATTACTTTTCAAAGTAGGTCAGTTTTATGGTTCATGTGTGCTATCAACATGCACAATTGGAATTGGATGGTGTTGAGAGTATAGATGAACAACGAGCCATCAAGAAATAATATCACTTTTATATTAGTGATGATAAAGAGCATGACACACTTTTTGTACAACATTGTTTTACAAAATATTTTTTTGAGAATTTGAGAAGCAGGGGTGTAAAATTTGAAAAACATTTTGTATGGTCAGATAGATGTGTGGCACAATTCAAATCATCATGGCCATTTTATGCACTTTCTAGATATCATAAAATTTACAACATATCACATGTTTGGAGTTTCTCTGAGAGTGGGCATGGAAAGGGTGAGCATGATGGCGTAGGAGCTTGCATCAAACGTGCTTTAAGAAAGCATCAAATGAGTTATTCAGAAGATCATATAGACGATGCACATGATGTTGTTGAATGGTGCAAGAAACACTTTGCATCAAATGAGGCCGACACATCTTCAAGAACAAACCAAAACATTCCACATAGAGTGTTTTGGGAGATATCGGGTATGTATAAATCACATTTAAAAGAAAATAAATTATTTAAATTTAAAATTTACACACACATATATATACACACATGTTCAAGTTCACATAAGTTTGTTGCAATTACATTTATCTAGGTGTGGATAGAATATCGATGCATGGATGCAAGAGGGTAGAAAAAACAAGATCTTTGCATTGTGTTATGAGTTCAGATAGTCACCCTGGATGGACATTATACACGAGGGATTACTCTTGTTTCTGCACTGAGTGCATTGTGGGAAACTCTCATGCATGCAACAATGAAGAACTTGAATATGTTAGTAAATGGTATATGGTGCCACTATTTGTTTCAAACACATACGATGAAAATGAGGATGAAAGATTTCAAGACATTCCTTTGATTTCAATTGATTATGACCATATTTCAGGATTGGTTAGAAAAGGTACATGTGTAAGTTTTCAATAATTTAAATATTATATAAATTTAATGATATTTAACTTGTCTAGAGACAATGATTCTATTTTTTTAGAATTTTATTGTGTAAATTTGGTGTACATGAGATGTTTTTGCAGTTATAGCAGAGCCTGGAAACATAGAAGGTGTTAGCTATTATTTACTATGTTGCACAGAAGAGAGGAATAAGCTAACACGGCCTAAAACAAATGATGGAATGTTATTTCCCACAGGTGAGTTTGAATTTAAAATTATATATATACATTGTGTACATGTGTACATTACCTTAAAAACATTAAATATATATTGTACAAACCTTGAGCACGCAAATGTTGTACACATGCACATTTATTAACCCAGGTTCATGCTTACCGTGCAGGTTCTGTTGTTGTGCAAGGGATATATCTAAAACAAGTCAAAGTTGTTCAACATGGGATTCATTTTGTGGACTATCAAGTTGATAACAAGGTATATCAATATAGTCACCTTATAATTGCTACCGCCCTACATCTTCATGCAGTTCCACATGCACGTGGATGAAAAAAATGGAGACTAGATAGTGATGACCATCAATTTTTTTACATGTTATTCAAGAGCGGGTTGAACCAGAATGTTTGAGTTAGATTATATCCATGATTTTCAAGTTCACTTGTACATGTACATACATGTTCAAGACGCGAACTTATAGTAACTTTTTTGAACTCTGGATTGTTTTAGTTACTTATAATATATGTTGATGACAAGTGTTTTAAATTTGGTTGGACACAAATTAGGGGTTGAAATACATTGAGAACCTTAAATTGAGTAGATATTTCCAATTATATATTTTTTCCATGGAATTCAAGTACTTGTTATGTACATAATGTGAAAACCTTGTCATAAAAAAATTCATTGGAAGAGTGATGGTGGGAGTAGAAGAAAATTTAGTGTTAGTTTCAATGATCCCCCAAATCTAGCATCTCAACAAAAAAGACAATTGGCACACAAGGAGATGTTATGACCACATCTCAAGATGTTTCTTCTCCTAAACATCCAAGAAAAATCATTGATTCATTAGTCCATGTCTTCTATATATATAAAGTGAATGTTGTCTCAATCTTCTTTTTTGCTGTAGAAAAAGAAACCTAACATATTAAAATTTGTGTCTTGTAGAATGATGTACCAAACAAAAATCCCAAAAGTGTCTAGTATGGTGTGCTTCATGTTAAGTCAAAACCCATAGTGTGTGTGAAATAATTATATATAATAAATTAGGGAAGATTGATCTCAAATTCAAGGGTTTCATAATGTATCATGTTCCAAAATTATTCCAAACCCATCACATTTGTGATTCATGGTAACATATGTTTTTCATGTTAGTAGTGCACATACCTCTAGGATTCCTAAAAGATATACATGAAAAATTGCAAGAATGTCATTGAGTTTTATTCATTTGTGATGAATACTCATTCAAAGTTGTGTGTTTTGGTACTTCCCATTCAAGGGGTATACACTCTCTTCCCTTAAGGGGGTGGTATTGACCTCTCTCATCTACCAAGAGAAATTTTGTGTATGCCAAATTTGAGTGAAGACTACAAAGTAGAGTTGATATGGTGGTAGATTTGGTAAAATGTTGTTGCAATTCCCACTTGATATGAATTCTTTATTGGGAGGAAGCTCAAAGAAAATTTGATATGATGGTATAATTAATGCAATGTTATAATTTGTGTGTAATTTGCATGGTAAAGATGTCATTGTGAATACCTACGTTATAACTAGTGATTTGTTTTATTGTATTGATGATGTTGAGTTGGCTTTTGGATTCCATGTGGCATCTTGTGATGGTGTTCAATTTTTTTATTGGTTGACAATTGTTGATGTACCTAAACCCCAAATATTTTAGATTGATAATATTATGATGTTGATCTAACATGTGTGACTTTTAATTGTAGTTGTTTATGCTTCGTGTTGGTTGGTGAATAGTGAAAATGTGCATAATTCTCCTCATTGTGCACATATTTAAGTTGGTTGAATATATGGTTGCCCCATAAGTAATATTGTTGCTTCAAGTTTCTTGTTTGGTGACTATCTATTTTTGAGATTTTTCAATGATGATCCAAACCTATACCAAATATTATTAGCTAGAGACTACTCCTTTTAGCCACTTTTCAATTGGCTGCATTTGGATGGAGGTCACAATTTGAATGTCCATGATGAGAGTTAAAGACTAATATAAATTAATGACTATGATTAGTCACATTATTTACCACTTATGTATGGAGCAATTGAGTTTTTTATTCTAGGCTTTTTATCAATGATATTGGCCTAAGATTATAAAACTATGTTTTGAGATGTTCAAAGACTTTTAGATACCTAGACCATAATATTTTTAGTGACCATTAGATATGAAAGATATTGATGGTCAAACTTTGAGTTGATCATCTTTGGTTGGAGGGAAACTACATTTATGATTGGGAGTGCAAATTCCCCATTTTTTGAAAATTCCCTTACACAACAACAAAGGATCATCCATTAGAGAGTGACATATAAGAATATGTCATATACATTCATGCTTAAATTAAATTGAGGAATACAATGATTTGATTGGTTAACTTATGGTTGTATTGGAAGCATTAAGTCATATTTTTCTTTAGGATTAACACGTTTTTGTCCAAAGTTATATTTGTACCTTCATTGGTTTGAGATCTTTTGGCAGTAGGATTTTGTACCATCCATAGATGTATTCATGTATAGTTGTGTACAACATTTATTTCGTGATTTTAGGGTTACTTGGTTACATACATATCTAAGTTGAAATATTCCATTTTTTGCATTGAGAATATGTGGTTACATCTTTCTTTACAATAGATCTTGATACATATCTTCTATCTTACTTTTTAATCTTGAAAAATTACACAATAAATTTTTTTAATGCATTTGTAACCATCCAATTAATAAAATTCTGAACAAAAACCTATGCTTCAAAACTTCAAACTACACATCCAAAACATCATTATTTTCACACCAATCACTCTAAATCAATCTTCATAGTAGATAGTTGTCACATAATTCTTGATCATTAAATTTTCCTTTTTAATCTATCAATTTCCTTTATGGAATGTACCCTTCCCCAAATTAGGCATAATCCTCTTCCATTTATCCTAGTAAGACCTTGGAAAAAGGGAACAATGTTGTATGTTAATTCATAGTTAATATTTTATTTCTTTGATATATATTTTTAATCTTTCTATATATCTTTTAACCCATATCATGCCTACTCAAGGTCACCATGATAAAAAAATATATCACGGTGTGCTTTGAATAGTGTACATTGAGGCATGGTATGTTATTTATATATGATTTATTTGTTTTTTGTTTCCTCACAAAAGCCACCAAGGTGAAATTCCTTATGATTTGTAGGGGCCTAATCTTTCTATCTATAGTTCATTCTCTCAGAGTATCCACCTAGGTCAAAGACCTTGAGATGTGATGGGAACTTCTCTTTGTGTCTATTGGTTGTCCCATCTTAGACCCACTAAGAAAATCAAATGTCTTATTGAATACTAGGGATTCCTCTTGTTTATTATTTTATTATAAGTTATTACATGCATTGGATACATTTTAACCTCAATCCTACATAATTTGGTGCATAAAATCTACTACTATATTAAGATAAAGTTGATCTTCACATGTCAACATAACTAAGTATTAAAAAACAATCAATCACATTTTTCACCTAATTTTACTTTTCTTAAATCCTTTTCTACATTCCTCCTCTTCTTTTCTTCCATCATCTTCTATATTTCATATGAAATTTTCCTCACAATTTTCTTTTTGAGAGCTAACTTGTGTATTTTTTACACAAATAATCTCGAGTCCAATCATCATCAACTACCTAATATTTTCTTATTCCTCCACCTAATTGAGGCATATCATTATTTTTTTCATCTCTTATAATTTGTTCTTTTTTTTGAAACAATGTTATTTTGAACATCATCTTGTAAGACACTAAAATAATTTTGTCGAACCACTATTATTATTTTATCATATACCATAATTAAGATCCATTATTATTCATTATCGTCCATTAATACTTTATTACAATTTAGTGAATTAATTCCTATTATTTATTTAAAGTTAATTAATTTCCCGCATTTAATAAATATATTAAATTCATATTGTCCATCTCTTATCCATCAAATAATTAATTACTTTATCAAACTCCACCTCAAATGCACACATTATCCATATAAATAAAGAATTAAAATTTCTAGTTCCATCTCATTTAGTTAACTAATAAATCAAGATTAATTAAATCATTAATCTTGAATTAGTCCACTCACTGATCTATTCAATTCACTTCCTCATATAATCAATCAACTGATCGATGGAATCAACTAACTCTTTCATACACTTAGTTAACTATTTTATGAAAATATTTGACTCTTCCTAACTCACAATCAATCTTGTTCACTCACTCACCAATTCACTTAACTCAATAATCATTAATTAAAATTTTAAATAAGTCTTAACTTCTCCATGATTTCCACTTCACTTCATTAACTCCAAAATTAATGGAGTTACTCAAGATTCAATATCAAGTCTAGATCATCCATTCATCCTTTCAAAAACCTATAAATGCATCCTCAACATATTCTCTTCAACATTGATCATTAATATAAAATCATGATATTAATTTTATCATCCAAAGAATGGTAATATTATGCTAGTATAATGAGAACATACATATCATTGTTATCTTGAACACAATAATACAATGCTCAATAAAAGGTTTTCTTGAGTTAGTTAGGATTTTAGATTTTTTCTTTAATGCCAAAAGTTCTAATTTAATTTCTTATAATTACACTAAAGGAAAGTAAGTCTTCTCATTTGAAATTAATTGAGCTTCTTCTTTACATATTATACCTTCATGAATATTTTTTCTATTTTGAAAACACCAAGATTCCATCTATTACATCATGTCATTATCCTTAATGTGTGCTTCTAGTTACTAAGAGGGGTGAAATCATTCTTCGTGAATGCCAGGGGAAACATTAATATTTGAACATTCATAACACCTCCAACCAATGTGCTTAAATGATGCATTTTATAATCATTATTGTACATATTTAAATGCTTATATGAGTATATGGTTCTATTTTTATATGATTAAATGATTGTATTCTTAAAATATTATATGCCTACATGTTGAGATTATATTTAATCCCCATGTACTATTGTTTCTCTTTTCTAGCAATTTCTTATATCCTATGAATGCAACCAATTTTTGAGAGGGAATATTCTATCACTAAGGTTTTCCTAGTTAGATCTATAAATAATTGCAAGTGCTTATAGAGGTCCATCTTATGAAAAAATATACATAGAAGGAAAAAATTCAAGATCATATATATCCAAGGCATGCGTACGAAAAATATTTATTGTGATCAATATGTGAATGAACTTAATTATAAAGTGGCATTCATTTCCTAAAATTCTACTCTAGAGAGATCAAATGTATATATCATATAAGGAAATGTAAGTTGTAAGAGATCATCAAATAAGAAAATGTATGTATATTGAATATAAGCAAATGTATACATATATCATATAAACATGTAAACATTTCAATATTGATCAATGTATAAACATGTAACATGTTATAAGAAAAGTGCCAAATGTATGTATATCATAAAAGAAAATGTAAGTTAGAGATCATCAAATGTGGAATACTAAAGATCATCATATAAAGAAATGTCGAATACTAAGAATCATCATATATAGCAAATGTAAGTTAGAGATAATGAAATTTCAAATACTAGAAATATCATCATATAAGAAAATACATGTAGTAACGATCATAAATCTAATGCAGGGCCTAATACGAATGTCGAATCCTAATCGAACGACTATCTGAATGAGAATGGTCTTGCTCTGATGGATGTGTTGAGCCCTGAAAATAAAATGGTGTACAAAATGTGTTAAATACATATAATTTATATTAAATATGTATCTAGACCTATGCATACATATTCATGTATATATACACATGTATATATAAAAATTTAAAACTCACAAGTCCACTAGCATCAGATTCATCCACAGAGTCACGTCGATGTGCACGATCTGGATCAAGGCTAGGAGTGACATTAGGTATGTCCACCTACAAATATATAAATTCATATATATCAGTACATGAATATCTAGTTATTAAAACTAAAATTTAAAAATAATTATAAAGGAATTGAAACATGCACATGCACATGCACACATACATGCACATCATTTGATATCGGATGACCTGAGCCCTCTGAAACGGCCGCCTCCACCATATCAACTATATGGTCAAGCGATGAACCAATATCTGCATCCATCTAATCTATCTCATGTCGTGCCAGAAATGATGAGTGGAGAGGACTATGTAGGTGAGATGGCATTGACGATAACGAACCGACACCAACCAACATCTCAGTAAAACCCATAGTTTGTGTAGCTATCGAATGATTAGATGGTGGATCCTGACATGCACTAGTGCTGGGTTGAGAGTGATGGGATCCTAGAAGTGAACGACCTCCATGTGCCAAAAAATCTCTAACATGCTCTATATCGATCCCATAGTCTGATGCAATGAAGGCATATGCCTCCAAGAGTTCCTCAGCCAAACAATGCAGAGTCCTGCGTGCCATATCTCCTATAAGTGCCTCAAGCTCTATGGGAGTAGTGATGCCTGCTGCTGTGAAAGGATCCTTGGTGGCCCACTATGCTGAAGATGGCATGGGCTAGGGACGTCTAGACATCAAATACTGACCTACACGATCAACATATATCCTAGTGGTGGCAACTACAATGTCACCTACAATATCAATTGCTTCCTTTTGGGAAGCAACGACAACCTCATCTGCTATGGGGGCTAGAGCTGGGGTGAGAGCAAGAGACCTCTCACCTACCAATACCCTAAACACTAGGGTCGGTCTATCTGCTCGATGCTAAGTGGGTCTGTCAGAAATCCTGCCACGCCCCTGACCAACATATGGTGGAATGTATAGGTAGTTGACTTTGAGGCCCAAATGGACCTCAACATACAACTGCTGAACAAATATAATGGAATCTGGTCATTGTTTAGGTATTGACCATGTGCTATGAGAAATCGTGGGTAGATCAATGAGGCCATAGCACGATCGACACATTTGTTACCCGGTATCCCCTAACCTTACATGCACTTTGATAAAATGGAAAACAATTGGTTTTTATCATTTCTTTGGTCACACTACTTGTCTAAGGGGAACCTCACCATGTACTTCTTCCCGCATGCGGGAAAGAATAGCAACTACTATATCTAGAGAAAATGCACTAGTCCTCTCAAGTTCATCTCTTAGTTTTTCAAGACTATGCAATATTGACATGCATGGTTTAGAATATATCCCTGGGTTTGCACTTTGCGCTAATGAGTCTTTCAATTTATTAATCTCATTAGTGGTATTTGCAAACAAATATTCCAGAGGTGGAACATTTGCATTATCCATGTTATGTATGTGTACCTAAAGAAGCAATGAGACCTTAGTTTAAATAATATATCTAGATATAAGGAATAGAAATCTAAAACAGTTCTAATAATTCATCTACTCATCAATAATATTTCCATACCATTAACAAAAAACATGTTCAACATCTATCATAGTTTTTAACAATAAAAAAATTCACATTACTAGATTGCACAAAAAACATAATCTAAAACAATTCTAAAATTTAAATTTACAAGTGTGTGTGTGCACTCTAGTACAAAATGTGTCATTAAAGATAGTTTAAAAAACATTGATAAAGGTTGCATCTAAGATTTATTTCCTACAACTAGTAATAAAGGGAAAACATCATTACTTAACATTGGCGGTCATGTAAAATCAATTTAGTCATTATTGAAGGCACAAATAAGAGAAGAAAATGAGACAAATGATAAGCTTGTAAATATGATTTCTAAACTATGGAAGGACAACATTAGTGCTTCCCAAAAAAAAATCTACTTCATGAAAATATAATCGTTTGAAATTGGATGGAAGAATCTTAATGCTTAAAGCTATGATCTAATACATTCTAATCTATATGATGTCATGTTTATTGATCCTCTTGAAGATCTCTCAAGATTTAGATAAAACAATAAAGAAATTATTATGGGGTGGTTCGAATGAAAGTAAGTGTATTCCTCTTATTAAATGGGACACTATATGTCTTCCCAAAGGTCTTGATGGCTCATGAATTAAAGTCTTATCAAAATGGAAATAAATGATTAATTACCTACTTAGAATTATATGAATGTAAATATATCATAGAAGATATCTAGGGTGGTTACATGCTTAATTATTTGAACCATGTGGATTATCCAAGTGACTTATAGTGGACTTGGAATAATTTTGATTTGGCTCCCATTCCACATAAAATCAAAAGGATTTTAACATGGATGAATTTCACAAGTAAAAAAATTATATACCACATAAGACAATTATTTAATATTATATAAACTATTTAGCCATAATAAAAATAAAAATGTTGAACATGAAAGGGAAAATATTGCAAAATGTTATGAAACACATATCGAAAAGAGTAACATCATAGAAAAATAAGAATTCAAATTTAGAAATATTTTTGAAAATGTAGAAATGAACCCCATGATATTAAAATTATACTCCATGATCCAATTGTTGATTATATTAATAAAATTGATAACACACATAAAAAAATGAAAGTCATTGTATCTCCAAGTTACTTAAGAAAAGAGAGGACCTTTCCGAATAAGAATGATATCCCATATTCAAAATTTTCTAATGAGCTTGATAAAATTGTAATAATTCTGGAACCCAAAAATGGTTACTTAAAATTGATGAGAACATAAGATAAAGTCTTAAATGAAAGAGATCATCATGAACCATTCAATTTTGAGCTTCAAAATTTTTCAATGAATACTTTTGTAAAATTACTAAAGTTGTAAAAAATAAGACCTTTACAAAATAAATTAAATATTTAGACAATCAAAATTTCTAATTAAAATAAAATAATTATTAAAATATTTTTTAATTCTCTCAATTCTATTAGGATTACTAGTAAGTAGAAAGATAAAAGAGCTACTTGTAGAGTAATAACAACCTCAATAGTAAGAAATAAATTAAGAAAGGTTTGATTAATGAGGCAAACTCATCTTCACTTAAGCATAAATTGTAAAATATTGTGAAAAACACTAGCAATAAGATCAAGACTAGATAGTCCTATTGAAAATGGTAATTGAGATTTTAATGGTAGGATTCCATGAGTTCATAAAAGTCTAATTAATAACACAAATGATGAAATTGACTCTAGAGTATCACTCAAATGATGAAATTGAATGATTTTGGCACTTTAACTCTAGAGTATCACTCAAATGATGAAATTGAATGATTTTGGCACTTTAACTCTAGAGTATCACTCAATGTAAAGGATGTTTAAAAATAAAAAATTGGTGATCAAGACCACACACTACATATTAAACATTAATTGGAATGTAGCCAAACAAAATTGTGTAAAATTTCTTGAACAATATATTCATTTAAAAATATCACAAAGGAAATTTGAATCTTGTAAGCCTTTTTATTGTATGCCTCTTAAAATTTATAATACTTATTGTAAATGCGACATGCAGTTTTTATCTATCATGAACTATTATGTAATATTAATTATACTTTGTCTACTAACCAAATTTTACAAGAGTGTGGTACAATTAAAATACCAAATTTATCCAAGGACTTATTAGATTTATTTTAATGTGTTAGATACAATGATTGTAGTTTTTGTAAAAATGTGTTTAAATGAGAAGTGTTTACAATGCGGTGGGTTATCAAAGTTTATATCATGTACCCATGATGGAAGAAAAATGATCTGGGAAATAAAATGTTTGAGAAAAAGAGATATGAGATAGTAAAATACAATTTGAAGAGTGGAGGTGAAGATTCTAGATGTGAGTTGGTCACAAGAGAAGCACTGCTAATTTTATTTCTTTGTGGAGACATATGATATAGTTCTTAAGGTGGCATCTAATATAATTTATATAATTTTAAGTAGTGATTCTTAATCTTCCAATATATTTTTTGTAATAAATGTTAAGTTGTAGTTGATGTCAATTTTATTTTGCTTAACGTTTTTTAATATTTAAATGTAGGTGTTTTGGAGAATTTAAATATATTGTATATGAGGATTGTGATCAAGAGGTTAAATAATTTATCTTTCATCATGGATACTTTCAATATAATTTGGATACAATTTAAAAACATCTATTAAATCAACATTTTGAGGAGATATTATATTTTTTATATTTAATTTTTAAAAAGTGTGTTTCTTGGAAATTTTAAAATTTGGTAATGATGTTACCAAAATATCTATGAAATATGTTTGCGAATTAAAATTGTGCTATTGAGGCCTTGATAAATAAATGGTATTCTTGTATTATCAATATTTGATGTTTAAAATTTTGGTCAAGCTATATTTGATTGATAAGGTTGTGAGAAGATCTTGCTTATGCTTGAATACAAAAATAGATTGTATACCTTCCTTGTTTAACTCTCTTTTCCTTCTTTGTCCATTGGAATTGCATATGGAATTTGTTCATGTGATTTTATGGTTATTTGATTGGTGTGTCCCATCCACTTTGTTTGTGGTTTTCTTATGGGCACTATTGCATTACTATTCAATCAAATCAGGTTATCAAATGGAAAATTTAATATTAAATTCCTTAGGTTGGCTTTCTAGATTGTGTTGGGGAAATCATGCCTCCCAAAAGCTAGTGCATTTTCCTTAGATGAAATTTCACATGAGAATACCTATAGGATATAGAAAAGTCACACATTTGTCTTTACATATCTATCTCTAAGGTTTCTACTATGCATGTCTACTAAATAATCTTCCAATCACCTATTACTCAACTATTCATATTCTTCTAAGTTCTAGAATTAGCATTGTTGTGAGTTAGAATGGTCTAATTGCCTCTCACAATATCTCTTATCTCTATTTATCAATTAGAAATTTATGCTTATCATTTAATTCCACTTGGGATAGAATATGGAAGGCTAGCCCATTTAAGATGAGTTAGAATTTATGGAAAGAAATAAATTGATGAATATTTAATGATAGGGACATCCCATTTAATTCTTTACAAAATAAAATTGAAATCATCATTTATGAGAATATTTCAACCAAATTTAGAATGGTTTCACATAGAACAATTGAGTTCACTAGCTAGGACAATAGGATGACAAATAAGTAGTTAGGTTTCAGTCTCCTATTGGGTTTCTCCTATTGCTTGAGTAAGGTGGGTATGATGGAAATCAGATGGTTGGAACCTCATTTTGGAAGATAATAAATAAATGTGGATGGGGCTTGCAAAGGTAATTGAACTCCAATTTGGGTTGGTTCTATAATAAAAAATAACAAAGGTAATCTCCTTTGAGTTGTATCTAAGATACTCCACCCATCCACACATAATGAGGTTGAGTTATATGACTTATTTGAGGGGATAAGATTGTGCCAACATACCATTAAAGTTGTGGGTATTGAAGGAAAACCCCAAATTCTAATTAATTTTTCTCTTTTAGAAGATCACCAATTATAGGCTTAGCTCAAAGTTACAAAAAAAATATTGTTATTTTTTGATTGTATGAGGCCCTTCTTGATTAGAAAAATATGCAAAGAGGCCAATATACATAGGTGTAACACATGATCCAAAACACACATGATCTATCAAAATGATATGTGAAGTAAGTGAAATATTTTTTTGGATCAATCAAAGTGATATATGTAAATCACTTTTTTCAATGTGAAAACATATTCATATTTATATGCTATATTTTTCAACCAACCAAAAAATTTATGAAATAGACTTTACTTCATTACCTAGACCAATTATAGAGTTAAACACTATTGTATAATTGGTGTTTCATCTATCGACTTTGTACTAGATCTAAAGTATATTTCATCTAAATTCTCATGCATCCTAATAAGTTCCATATATATTGAACACCACTCTTTTTATGCATCCTAATTAGCCAATAAAATATATGTGAATTTTAAACTTTTGATGCACAATTATTTGACAATATGTAATATGCTAACCAAATATAATGCTCCTACTACTTCCATATATAATCTAAAATTAACCTTGCACAACTCTCTAGAATAAGTGCATGATCATCACTAGTTTAAAATAATACCAAGTTTCAAGGCCTTTCTATCTTCCTTTGTATTTTTGGTTGGATTAATGAATGTTATATGTACATAAATATTTCAATTTGAGTGGATTTATAGTATTGTGATTCAATTTCTTAACTACATGAAGTTTTGCATTTTCCCTTTTTTTCTCCAAATTCTTCTTAAATCCATACCTTGAATAAATGTTTCATGATCTAATTAAATTGGAAAAGATGATATATCTTCATCTATGGAGTTCAATTTCTTAGTTTCATGAAGTTGTATCATTTATTATCTTTTCTTTGAATTCTCAACTTCATACTCTTTTGATATTTGAGTCTTTGATTATTTTCTTGGTGTTATGTTGAATTATATACCAATCAAATACAATTATTCAAAATAATCAAAACAAAATTATTCTCAATTATCAAAAACAAATTAAAAACATGGAATCAGTTATTCAAATTATTAAAAATATAGTATAACAAGAAAGTTAGATTAGAAACCAACTTTGGTATATCAAAAATTATGGTTAAGACATGGTGATTAGATGATGATGGAAAAAATGGGGGTTTTGGAACAGGGAATGGATACCCATCAAAGCATTTAAATTCAACAGCAAATGCAATTAGCAAATCGTTTAACTATGTAAATGGATTTGTTGAAAATGCTTTAGAAACTTTCAAACAAATGCAATTCATGCAAAGCCAAATTCCATGAATTTTGTGCCAAAATGCTAGCTATGGAATAGTGCAACCAACCTGGGAGGACACGTTGGAGGGTGATGGAGGTTGCTCAAAGGTGAAGGTGTGTGTGGGCTATGTTTGTGCTTGTTTCTTCGTGGGTTCGCCACACGCACTGCACTGTTCGCCGAGCTCTGTTCACCGTGAAAATGACAGGCTTTTTAAAAAAAATCCCTATTAAGGGGGTTCGACCGAACCCTTTATTTTAATATTTTCGCTCATATGTCAATGGGGTTCGAGGGAACATATGGTTCGGTCGAACCCTATGGTTCGATCGAACCAATATAAAGGTTCGGGTGAACAGTTTGGTTCGGCCGAACCCCTTCACTTTGTGTAGAGGGAAAAAATGACTTTTCCCTTCCTCCACAAAAGTGTTCACCACTTATGTGGGTTCACCCAGACCACACCTGTTTTCAAATAATATTCCTCATTTTCAATGATCTTAGGACCACAAACGATCATAGGGGAATCCCGGGCGCTGGGTAGGGACCTACGAGCATGAGATGGAGGCCGAGCACCCCCCCTAGCAGCATCAGAAAAAGATTCGGCCTTCCCCGTAGCAGCAGTAGCAGGAGGAACCAACTGATGGGCAAGAGCAGAGCCCGCAAGCCCACCAACAAGCTCAGCCACAGGCACCAGGGTAGAGGGGCCCCCAACAGAAGAGAGACCCGGGATCGGGGCAAAGGGGCCCCTAGTGGAAGAGAGACCGGGGACAGGCACCGGGGCAGAGGAGCCTCGACGAGAGAAAAACCGGGGACAACGCTACCAACAAAAACAACTGCACCGGGCACGAAGGAGGTTGCAGAGAGCGGACCCTTAGTAGATCGTGAAGTGTCATTTGAGAGGACTGGAATAGGGACAACGCCCCCATCACACATACCAAGAGCAGAACCCCATCCACACCCCCAGCCGGAAGTAAGCGGACACCAGTCGCAACCAAAACCGCGTCCACAGTCGCAACCTTCCCATCGGCCCATTGTAGAACAGACTTCCTCCCGCCCACGCACGTTTCAAAAATCCTTCAATTAAATATTATTGTTAATTTTAACTATTCTTTTAATAAATTTAATTTTCATCTCTATAATTATTAAAGTGTTTATACCATCAAAAAATATTATTTACAATCAATATAACTATCATACATATTTTTAAATTCATATTTTTTATTTTAAATTAGTATAAAATGATAATAACATATTACATACTATTTGATTTATAATACATTATTATCCTTAAATCATATGCATCCTACTTATTTTTGAAATTATATAATTTTATTTTTGACAAATACATTATTATTATTGTATAAACTGCACAATAAATGGAAAACCTTTTTCATAAGCCCCCAAATCCTTGAATCTATTTAAATTATCATTTCAGTGCTATCATAGAAAAAAGAATACCAAAAAATTCACATACATATAAGCATGAAATGCATGACAAACAAATTACAACGTTTACTTTAAAAAAGGACCATTGAGTATTAATTAAATTTGCCCCAAATATCACGTTATTGGAGATATGTGGTGGGCACAAGATTCCCATTCAAAATGGATAGAGTTGGAAAATCTATTTAAGTATATTATACAATTTATTATAATTTTTGATATAAAAGTTTAAATAAAGTTTATTAGGGATCATGTTTTTTTCAATATAATGTCTATGATGATTTTAAGACATTAAACCAAAATCATGTTTTAGATAATTTTGATACAATAGATATTTCTTAATCTTTGACTCTTAGATGAAAGAAATAAATTATTTATGCAACTTTGATTTGTATTCTTAATTGTTTAATCTTTAATTCTTATAAGAAATGAATTAATTATTTATACAATTTTGATTCATATTTGCAATATCAACATATTATGAAAATAATAATTTTTTTTATTAAACTTCTAGTAATATTTTTTAATGTAATATTAAATATGAAAAAAATAATCTTTAAATTTTATTGATATATAAATAGTAAAAAAATTACTACTAAAAAAAAAATCAATTTTTTTACATAAAAAGTTATAAAAAAACTAGAACTATTTTCTTAATACCATAACTAATCAAATTCAATCAAATATATCCTTCTAAAATTAAAATATACCTATTATAAATTTAAAACTTACTACCCAGTGTTAAATATTTAACTTTCACCATATTGAATATTTTAAAGTTCATCTACTTATTACTAATTTGTTGTATGTTTATTTATATATAAATCATGAAGTGAAGAAAAAGTTGATTCTATTATTTTTAAAGAACTTTTTCCCTATTCTTACATGTAAAAAATAAATAAATAAGTGAAATAGAAAATAAACAATCCTATTTTAAAAACAAGGGAGAATATAAGCATTTATAAAATATTTTAGATATAAAAAATATAGAAATATAATAAATTCATAAATATTTTGGAATTGAATAAAACAACAAATTTATTTAATTAGAATTGTGATAAATATGAAATGTGATTTGTTGAAAGTGTATAATTGATAATAAAGGCCATAATATTATTTGTTGTTATAGGTAATTTTTATAATTATGGAATCAACCTTGTAAGTGTATATTTCATTTGTTTTGTAGATTTAATATAGATATATGGATTTGATTTTTGTAAAATCTCATAATGTCATTTTTAGCTTGTTTTGATGTTCTCAAGCTATTTTGATATAAAATCTAGTTCTAGTATTTGATGTTTTACATGTGGTAGGGGTAATGGCTTCCCTTTTGTCAAACTATGTAAGTATACTCATATTACAACATGATCTAGACGCTTGTGCAATACAAATTCCATGATAAATGCTCTTGGTAATATGCTAAGTAGTAAATGATAGTTCTAGGATGCAAGAGTTTTAGATATGTCCTAGTGATGTAAAATAAATTATGGGGAATTCTTTAATACATCACCAAGGATCAAAAGAATCAGTTTTACTACTCGAGTTAACAAACACTGGTGACAAAAAGGGTAAAGTTTGCCCCTATTTGAATTTGAATTTTAAAAGTTAAGGGGCAATTCTTGCAATTGCAAATCTAACCTAGGACACAAAAGAGGTAAACCAAGGGTCAAGATTGTTTGCTTGAAACAAGTGTAGATATGAACAAATAAGACCTAAGTTATATATCCTTGTACTTAACTAAAAATGTGTCATTTGTATGCTTGTTATTACATAACAAATCACCAAACCAATGCCAATCCTAAAGGAATGTGAAAAATGTAAGATACATTTTTAATGAAATAAACATTTATATTAACTAAAAAAGTCCTATAAAGTATACTATATCACAAGAAAAGTTGGGCTGATATAGTCACACCACAAAGTCTAGGCCAAGTTAAACCTTATACGTATCTACAGGGGAAAAAAACTACTAAGCAACAATAGATATGGAATGAATAGTCAAAATTGTAGGTGACAATCATGCGAGTTTCACACATACAAATTTTCTTATATATCAAGGCTCCCAACAAATAAGAGCACCATCAAGCTTATCCTTACTAGTTTATACTTCTTCAGGAGATTATGAAGTAACCCTAGAAGGAGAAATGACTAGGACAAGCCAAGGGATTTTGCCACTATTAAGCCAACTTGAAGCTCATTTAAGATGGTTATAAGGAGAAGGTGAGTGGGAGGATTGAGACCAACTATGAGCACTGTGACCTTGGGCTATATGCTAAGAAGTATGGGAATCATCGCACCTATAGATATTTTGACTATTCCATGTCAATGCACTTGAACAGGAGATTGGCCCCTATTAGAAAGAGGAGGGGACGCTAGTGACACTCTTAAAGCATATTTCACCATTACAATATGTTTTTCTTTTTCACATGGAAGATGACCTCATAAAGCATATATTGTTAATGATCGAGTGCCAAAAGCTAAATTTGACATAAGCAATTTGTTTCTTTATTTTAAAATTAAATAAACAATAGTTGATATGAGTTTTCCATAGTCCATGAATGTTGTAGAGCGATTTTTTTTGGATTTCACTGTGTATGTTTTTAGATCGATGTTTCGGATCACACTCAGTGATCCATCATCCTCTTCCTGATGATGGATCACTGAGTGTGATCTGAAACGTCGATCTAAAAACATACACAGTGAAATCCAAAAAATTCGCTCTAAAATTAAATAAACGTTAAAATAAAAAAATTCATGGATTTGAATTAAAATTATACATTATGTGACGTTTTATAAAGATTTAATTATGCAATTTTTGAGTCAAACTAATGGACCCATATTTTATGAATAAAGTAGTTCATAAAAATCTCTCTAATAAACATAAATGATCCATTGACATCATTACATCTAAGTAATACTTATAGAAATCAAACATTGAGATGTCATGAATGATAATACATCTTAATTATATACCGACTCAAACACGCTTACATTCCACCCAAAATCAAACCCACTTTTTAACTTCTTATCCTATTTATAGAATCTTGAAGAGATATTGCACCCTATAAACTATTTCCTTATAACGCTCTACATAGTGGTTTTGATAATGATGTAAGACTATTTATGTGGAAAATTCGAATTTCCATTTTGACTGAACAAGAGTAGGGGACGTGGTTTCATGAACGTAAAATTGACGCTCTGCCTTCGCCACAGGAAACCGAGTAACATCACATAAGCAAGTTTTACTAAAATAACATAGAATAGAATGTCTGCCATCGTAAAACGCGTTACGACTTAAGAACTATTATAATTTGGACTGAAACGATTTTATTCTAAAATAATCTACAAACTAGCATGGCAAACAACTTACAACGTTTACTGCTAAAAAAAAAGTAGCATTTAAATCTCATGGCTAGCAATTTAGTTTTATGAGAGAAAGAATGGGTCATGCAAATTATATCACCTTCACTAAAAATTATAATCATAATCCACACACTTTCCCTTCCCTTGGAAAAAATGTTTTATGTGGAATATTAATTAAATTTGCCCCAAATATCACGTTATTGGAGATGTGGTGGGCACAAGAGACCCAATCTAGATGATTTTCTTTCAATGCAAATATACAACCATCATCTCATAAGTCAACATCTTCCTTTTCAACCATTCAAAATGGGTAGAGTTGGAAAGTCTATTTAAGTATATTATACAATTTATGATCATTTTTAATATAACAGTTTAAATAAAGTTAAGTAGTTTGTGGTTTATTGATAAAGTTTAATGATTTATAAAGTTGATTAGGGATCATGTTTTTGTTTTTGAAAAGATAACCAGCATTTACAGGATGATGTATCCTTTACACAGAGAGTCCAAAGGGTCAAAGGAAAACATAGTTCAAACATAATCTTGAACTAGAAGAACAGACAGAAATAGCTGACCAACAGCGGTTAAAAACCAAAAAAATACACAACCCCTGAAACAAAGGGGTCAAAGCTGACTCCCCGAATCCGAAGCCGAGTAGAGGCAATAGATTTGGGGATCATGTTTTTGTTGAATGTAACGTCTATGATGTTTTTAAGGGATGAGACGAGAATCATGTTTTAGATGATTTTGATAAAATGGATATTCTTTAATTTTTGGCTCTTAATTGAAAAAGTAAATTATTCATACAACTTTAATTTGTATTCCTAATTCTTTAATCTTTAGTTCTTATAAAAATAAATAAATTATATGTACAACTTTGATTGATATTTCCAAAATCAACATATTATGAAAATAATAAAAAATATTATTAAACCTCTAATAATATTTTTTTAAATGTAATATTAAATATGAAAAAATTAATCTTTAAATTGCATTGATATAAGAATAGTGAAAAAAAATATTAATAAAAAAAAATCAATTTGAACTATTTTCTTAATACCATAACTAATCAAACTCAATTAAATATACCCTTCTAAAATTAAAATATACTTCTCTATAAAATTATTATATTTAGTTTTATTATGAATTTAAAACTTACTACTAAGCGTTAAATATTTTTCACTATATTGAATATTTTAAAATTCCTCTACTTATTACTAGTTTGTTGTATATTTATTTATATATGAATCAAGAAGTGAGAAAAAAGTTGATTCTGTTATTTTTAAAGAACTTTTACTATTATTCTTACCGATTGTAAAAAAATAATTTATAAGTGAAATAGAAAATAAACAATCCTATCTTTAAAACAAGGGAGAATATAAGCATTCATAAAATATTTTAGATACCAAAAATATAGAAATATAATAAATATATTTATGTCAATGGGATTGTGCTTAAATGGAAAGGCCATATGGTTCTCAAGATGGAGATCCATGTTTGAATCCCCGCAATTGACATCTTAAATTGAATATGTTGAAGGGGAGGAGGTCCCTCTTGTGACTTCCATTAGTGTGGGGCCAATCTAAATAATCCCTCCTTATTGATAAAATAATAATGATAATAAATGTATTTATGATATGAAATATTTTGAAATTGAATAAAACAATAAATGTATTTAATTAGAATTGTGATAAATATGAAATGTGATTTGTTGAAAGTGTATAATTATTAATAAAGGTCATATGCATATTATTTGTTGTTATAGGCAATTTTTATGATTATAGAATCAATCCTATAAGTGTATATTTGATTTGTTTTGTAGATTTAATTTAGATCTATGGATCTGAGTTTTGCAAAATCTCATAATGTCATTTTTAGCTTTACTTTGATGTTCTCAATCTATTTTCATATAAAATATAGTTTTAGTATTTGATGCTTTATAGGTGGTAGGGATAGTGGCTTCCTTTTTGTCAAACTATGTAAGGATGCTCATATAACAACTAGGTTAATGATTGAGGATAACGTGTTATCAAATGTACAACATGATCTATATGCTTGTGCAATATGAATTCCATGATAAATGCTCTTGGTAATATGTTAAGTAGTAAATGATAGTTCTAGGATGAAAGGGATTTAGATATGTCCTAGTGATGTAAAATAAATTATGGTCACTTCTTTAATACAAGACCAAGGGTCAATAGAAACACTTTCACGCCTTGAGTTAACAAACATTGGTTACAAAACGGTAAAGTTGGTCCCATGTTTGAATTTGAATTTTTAAAGATAAGGGGTAATTATTGTAATTGCAAATCTAACCTATGACACAAAAGAGGTAAACCAAGGGGCAAGATTGATCCCTTGAAACAAGTGTGATATGAACAAATAAGATTTGTGTTATATATCCATGCACTCAACTAAAAATATGTCATTTATATGCTTGTTATTACAAAAAATAACCAAACCAATGCCAATCCTATTTAGGAATTGAAAAATGCAAGATGTACATTTTTAATAAAATAGATATTTATATTAACTAAAAAAGTCCTCTAAAGTATACTATACCATAAGAAAAGTTGGGTGGAGATAGTGACACCACAAAATCTAGGCCAAATTGAACCTTATATGTATCTAAAGGGAAAAAAAAACTACTAAACAACAAGAGATATGAAACATATAGTAGGAGGTAGGTGACAATCATGTGAATCTCACATATCCAAATTTTCTTGTCTTTCAAGAATATGCTCCCAACGAATAAGAGCACCATCAAGCATATCCTCACTAGTTTGCACTTCTTCAAGAGATTGTGAAGTAACCCTAGTAGGGGAACTGACTAGGACAAGCCAAGGGAATTTTCCATTGTTTAGCCAACTTGAAGCTCATCTAAGACGGTCATAAGGAAAAGGTTAACATTGGTGGGAGGATTGGGACCAACTATGAGCACAATGACCTTGGGCTATATGCTAAGAAGTATGGGAATTGTCACACCTATATGTATTTTGAGTACTCGCATGTCAATGCACTTGAATAGGAGATTGGTTCCGATTAGAAAGAGGAGAGGACATTAGTGACACTCCTAAAGCATATTTCACAATTACAATATGTATTTTTTCACATGGAAGAAGACATCTTAAAGCATATATTGTTAATGAATGAGTGCCAATAGCTTAATTTGATATAAGCAATTTGTTTCTTTATTTTAAAATTAAATAAATGTTAAAATAAAAGAATTCATGAGATTTTTGAATTAAAACTATACATTATGTGACGTTTTATAAGGATTTAATTATATAGTTTTTGAGTCAAACTAATGGACCCATATTTCATGAGTAGAGTAGTTCATAAAAACCCGTCTCTAATGAACATAAATGATCCACTTTACATCATTACATCTAGATGATATTTATAAAAATCAAACATTAAGATGTCGTGACTGATAATCCATCTTAATAATACAACAACTAAACTACACGTAACCATAAAATTTCACCCAAAATCAAACCCACTTAACTTCTTATCCTATTTATATAGAAATATTACTAACCTATAAACCATTTCCTTATAAAACTCTAGAGTGGTTTTTGATAATGTTGAAGACTATTTATGTGGAAAATTCGAATTTCCATTTTGACTAAGTAGAGTAGGGGACGCGGTTTCATGAACGTAAAATTGACGCTCTGCCTTCGCCACAGGAAACCGAGTAACATTGCATAAGCAAGTTTTACTAAAATAACTTAGAATAGAATGTCTGCCATCGTGAAACGCGTTACGACTTAACGAGCTAATTATAATTTGGACTGAAACAATTTTATTATAAAATAAAGTACAAGTTAATAAAGTCAAGTCTTTCGGGTGACTCGAAAGACTTTCCCAGTTAGTGGAGTTGAAGATTATAAACAGTGAGTTGGGAGCCAATTAATGAACGAGTTGTGGTGAGATTTACATTTGGTGAGGTCGGGTGATCGAGTCCCGTGCTGAGCAAATTTTTAGTTTCAGAGTAGAATTAGTAATTCTGAGGCCTCTGTAACTCTTAGTCTGTTTCAGTACATGGCGATGTGGATTTATTTTTACTACAGAATTAGTAATTTTGAATCTTAAAAGCTGTTTCTATAATTCTTACTTCGGCTTATAAACGTAAACCAGGTTTGGAACAACTGATCTTTTACAGATAAGTTGCTTAGTCTAAACCAATTCGACCAAACCCTAAATGGCGAGGTGGATTCAAATGGTGGAAATTGGACGGGTGACCTCCTCTCACTCATCCAGCGTCGCTGCTTTTTTAGCAGTGGCCGTATGCGTGTTCGCTGCGGCAACCGTGGCGGCGGCGCTCTGCGCTAAGGAATATAAAAGCCGCTACAAGAGCCGCCGCGGCAGGGGTTTCATGGAGGCGCCGCCGGGTTGTTTGGGGGATTGGAAGCTGCCGGCCGAGGCGAGAGGCAGAGCTCTGATCAACACTCTGAGCAACAAAAGCCTCCTTTTTAGTAAGAAATGGCGGCGGAGCGAGAAAGAGGAAGCGGAGGGATATGACAGCGCCAACACCGAAGACGGCGATTTTCTGTGGCAGAAAAACATTCTGATGGGAGTCCGATGTCAGCCTCTGAATTTCTCAGGGCATATCGTATACGACCATAAGGGAGAGCGTTTGCCCCAATTGCCCCCACGCTCCCCTCAAATTAACATCTTCCTTCCTTCTCCACAGGTAAGATCAATTGGAAATTTGAGTTTCAGATATAAAATTATGAAGGAAATTCATGGAGGGACTAATTGTTTTCTCTTCTTCTCAGGCGGACAAGCGGGCAAATTGAGTTTATCTTTTGAGTATTTTTTATTTTGGAGATGTAAAATACTCCACAGAGCAGGCGGCCATCTAGCATGGTCTTCTTTATGAGATAGGAGAAACTGAGAAGAAAAAATGGAATCGCATCCAAAAGAAGTAATTTCCGATGAAAAACAGAGGGAAGATTTATGTAACCTTGAAAATTTGTATTTAACTAACCATGGTTTCTTAAGATGCATTGGCTTGGAGATCATTGAGCATCATTCGAAGGTATCATTGACATCATTTCAGTCTTTGGATCATGTGTGCATAATTCAAAGACATTCATCTTACTTGTTACATATTCTTATCGGGAATGAGAAGTCATATTGCACACATTTGTAGTGTTGTTTCTTTTCAAAGGGAGAAATATTGTTTAGTGATCGTGGATCATCTTCAACAACCAGTGTTGAGCATCTACCAACATTATAGGCATCATTTTGAGGGGAGGCTGCATGGTTTCTCTTCTCTTATCAGTTTTTGGAGGAAGCATTTCTTCACATGGAGTTCATTACTTCACATTTTTTGAGGGGGTCACATAGATTGGCTTTTTTTCTCTCTTATGAGGGAACATCCATTGTACATTTGCTAGTAGTTCTTGGAGGGTCATGATGAGTTCTCCATCTATCACTTATCTTCTTCACTTGTACATTCTATTGTATTTTCATCATTTCTCTTTTGGAGAGGAGTTTTATTTCCCACAGGGTTTTCTCCTTCACTCCACTTTCTGAGAAATTTGTACATGTGTATCTAACATGGCCTCGTAGCTGGGATTCATCATTAGTGCATACATTACTCCCCATGTTGCATTTAAGGGGGGTGTTAGTGTAAATAGAGTCATTATTTATCTAGTTAGCTAATTACCTTTTTAGGATTGACCTATTCACACCTAGCTTAAGTTTACTTAGGTTTATTTTGTTTTTGTCTCACTTCATACCTTTGAGACATATGTCCTCATCACTTGAGACACCTATTGACACTTGCTCACACACTTATTAAGTGAGCTCACAAGTGTACCATCTTTGGAGGGGTGGTTAGTTATTGTCTCCTACCTTCTCACCTCCTTATCCTTGCCTATATAGGCAAGGTTGATCATTGTATATATTTGCACTCTTCATTTTATATTGATAGACATACTATTGTACTCATATTTTCACTTGTGGAAGGTTATCAATTTGAGCTCTTTGATCTTCACATTCTCCAACACTTGCTAGGCACAATAATTTATACTAAAGTATTTGTAACACACTCAATAATAGTAAATGAGGACTTTCTATTTACTTTCTAGAAATGCACCCTTGATCTATGGTGGTATGAATTTATAGATGTGGTACTCACATATATTCATGAATATTGGTCCTCTTCACTCACCCTATCTTGGTTTGCACACCCTTTGCACTTCATATTTATGCTTAATTCATCTTGTATTAATGTTTATGCAATATTTAAATCAATAGTAGTTGACAAACATGGTGCAATTAAGGTTTTAGATCATGGACTATGATAAAAGAGGCATGATGCACTCTTCTTCAATGTTTGTGACATCTAGTTGAACACCAACATATAAATCTACCTTTCTAGATACATTCTAAATAAGCAATGTATGTTAAATACTAAATGATTTAATTTTCAATTTTTCTATCTATATTAAATCATCAAAAAATGGGATGAATACCACACCCCTTTAAGATGGTGCAAGTCATGATTAGTTAGTTATCACAAAGTAAAATATAAGGCGCTTCACATTGGGCCAATGTATCCAAATTTTCCTTTATGCTCTATCACACACGCCTCTCAACCTACCACTCTTATAGCAAATGATTAGAAAACTACTTTGATTTAGGTGTTCAACCATTATCACTCGTCATTTCCTCCAATATTAGACTGGAATTGCTCTTGTACCATAGGTGTTATTACTATAGCCTTAAAGATAGATTTTTAAAATTAGCACTTGCACTTTGGGCTCTATGATATGGGAATTGGATTGTAGACTTGGTTTGTTCATGGAAATAAGGAGTGACTTTAGAGTGTCTGTTTGAATAGAAGAAATACACAAAATTATGCAATGAAGATTATAGAAAACATCCCATTTATAACTCATTTTCTTATTCAAAATAATGAAGCCACAAAGTTTCTAGAATCAATATACATGTAAGAAGAAGTCGAAGAAGTTAATAAAGATTGATTGTTAAAATAAAATTAAAATATGCCTATCATGAGTGGAAAATTATAGATTAGAAGAGGAAACCTTGAAGACATGACAAACTTGAAAGCTTGTATAACATCTTAAAAATTGAAAATCTTGCACATTTAAAAATTGAAGGAAACCTATAGAGACAAAATGTAAATGGATAAAATCTATTGAGAATTAGAATGATAGAGATGATTGGATAAAAAATGGTGATGAAAATAGAGAGACTTGAATAAAACTCATTAAAGGGTGATAGGGGTAAAGGGGGAAGAAAATAAGCTAGAGGGACATACCACATGATATGAAGGGAATAAATGCTAAGTAACATGCATAACAACACTTCAACATGTCTAAAAATTGTTCTATAACTCCTCATATCCATTTCAAAGACTAGAGAAAAAATATATCTTTAATACTTGAAAAAATCACACAAGATAAACCTAAGAAAATATCACAAGATAAACCAAAAAAACAATGTTAACCATTAATAAAATTCCAAAATCTAAATGACTAAGTTGAAAAAACTTAAAATTATTAAGCACTATTTAAAAAAATAAAAATCGTGAACAATTCTTGATAAAAAATTAACATTTTATCTAGTTAAATCACCTAGAAAATCACTTTCTACCAATATAAAAACTAGGAAAACCTAACATTTTCAATCATTAATGAAACCATTCTATTTTTTCTCTTTGAATAGTTCTCAATGCAAAGAAATAATGAAAGATGATCGCTATACTTTGTCATAACAACTAAAAACTAAGAGTCTAAATCTTCAAATACTATTGTTAATTTTAATTATTTCTTTAATAAATTTAATTTTCATTTGTTAGAGTATTACTTACAATCAATATAACTATCATACATATTTGTAAATTCACATCTTTTATTGTAAATTAGTATAAAATGATAATAACATACTACATATTATTTTATTTATAATACATTATTATCCTTAAATCATATGCATCTCGCTTATTTTTTGAAATTATACAATTTTATTTTTGACAAATACATTGTTATTATTATATTATAAATTGCACAATAAATGACAAACCTTTTTTTTAAGCCCCCAAATCCTTGAATCTATTTAAATTATCATTAAGTGCTATCATAGAAAAAAGAATGTCAAAGTCAACTTACAACGTTTAATTAAATTTGCAAAAATCCTTCACTAATAATCATAATAATAATAATCCACACTCTTTCCCTTTCCTTTGGAAAAAATGTTTTATGTGGAATATTAATTAAATTTGCCCCAAAATATCACGTTATTGGAAATGTGGTGGGCACAAGATTCAATACAAATATACAACCATATAAAAATTTAAATAAAGTCGAGTAGTTTGTGGTTTATTGATAAAATTGAATGATTTAAAGGACCATGTTTTTGTTGAATGTAATATCTTTGATGTTTTTAAGGGATGAGATCAAAACCATATTCTATATGAGAATATGATTTTGCTAACATGGATATTCCTTTATCTTTTATCTTTGACTCTTAACTGAAAGAAGTAAATTATTCATGCAACTTTTTTTTTTTTTTGATGGAGGGTTCAGACCTGCGAGGCAGCCCAGCGAGGCACGAAGCCTGCGAGCTACCAATCAACGAAGGCCACCACGTAGACGTTTTAGGAACCCGAGACGAGCCCACACGTGCCAAAAACCTCTTCGGCTTAGAGCCAAGGACTGAGGGGCATCCACGCCGCCAAATTCGCCTAGGGCACGATCCTAGCCTCATCCCTTATGATGTCGGAGCCTTGCACTTAGCAAGACTTGATCCCTGGTGGGCTCATTTCGAACCTTTCAACTTCACCAGTAGACCAAGGGCCCATTGACATTCATGCAACTTTGATTTGTATTCTTAATTCTTTAATCTTTAATTCTTATAAAATAATAAATTAATTATTTATACAAGTTTGATTCATATTTCCAAAATCAAGATATTATGAAAATAATAAAAAATATTATTAAAACTCTAATAATAATTTTTAAAATGTAATATTAAATATAAAAAAATTAATCTTTAAATTGCATTGATATAAGAACAGTAAAAAAAATGGGGTTGGGGCCCTAGCTCGGTTGGCTAAATCTTTCCTGTTGCAGGAGGTTGGTTACGAGGTCTAGTCTCCCCCACCCCGTGGTATCGGAGGGTGTGTCGCGCCAGCGTCGTCGGTCACGTCGTGCTACCCGATTCCTGCAGTCTAATAAATAATAAAAAAAAAGAATAGTAAAAAAAATATTAATAAAAAAATATCCAATTTGAACTATTCTCTTAATACCATAACTAATCAAATTCAATTAAATATACCCTTCTAAAATTTAAAATATACTTCTTTATAAAATTATTATATTCAATTTTATTATAAATTTAAAATTTACTATCAAGCATTA
>CM021103.1:64300037-64556580 GCA_007115665.2 Sequoiadendron giganteum
GAGGAAATTGAAGAAATTTTGGATAGCTGTGTGGGAAGGAGTACCAGAAACAAGCAGTATGAAGAATATTTGGTGAAGTGGAGAGGAAGGCCTGTGGAAGATTCATCTTGGTTGTCTAAGGCAGAGGTTGACCATTTGGGTTTTCCTCAACCATCTAAGAAGTGATGGGGTCACTTTTCAAATTACCCTAGGTGTCTAATGCAAGAGCATCCAGCAGTGTAAGGGCAATCCTACATCACCCAAAAATATATTTACTTTCATTTAGATTTTTGTAGATTTTTTTGCATTTCTGGATACCCTTTTTGTCGAAGAAGAATTCCCAACTTTCAGAATTGCTTTTCTACTTTTTCTGCTCATCTGCTATTTTTAGCAGGTATGATTTTGAAGGTGTGAGGAGACAGAAATTTAAGGGAAGCTTCAGGATATAATAATAAACACTCTGGTGAAAGAATCAGGCGAAGATCATTCTCGGTTCAAAAGTTATTCGAGTTTCAGTTTCTGCTTTTTGCCCTACAAAATCTTTGGAGCTAATTTTGAGGGACTTAAAGGCTTCGGATGGGCCCGAAAATTGGCGGAAAATGAAAGTGGTTAGCCTTTAGGCCCCACTATTCGGCACTTCATTTTCTCAAGACCTTTCTGAAAAGGTATTATTATTGAAGATCCGATGGTTAGATCTTGAGTTAGGGCTTCTGAAAGTTTGTGCATAATTAGAATGTTGTTTTTGGCTCCAAATGGAGGAAATGGGGCTATTTATGGGGTAGTTTCTTATTTTTGTGAGTAGTTATTGGGAAAAGAAGATCGCATGCTAGGAATAGGGGAATTTCTATAGTTTCTTTCTGTAATTTAAATGTATTGCAGAACTTGAAGATTTGAGATCCTCTGCATGTAAGATTTTCATTTTTGAAAATAATAAGGATCTCAGTTTTCTGTGTGATTTTCTTTGTCTCAGGTTGCACCCTCATCAATAATATATCTAGATATAAGGAATAGAAATCTAAAACAGTTCTAATAATTCATCCACTCATCAATAATATTTCCATACCATTAACAAAAAACATGTTCAACATCTATCATAGTTTTTAATAATCAAAACATTCACATTACTAGATTGCACAAAAAACATAATCTAAAACAATTCTAAAATTTAAATTTACAAGTGTGCATATGCACTCTAGTACAAAATGTCTCATTAAAGATAGTTTAAAAAATATTGATAAAGGTTGCATCTAAGATTTATTTCCTACAACTAGTAATAAAGGGAAAACATCATTACTTCACATTGGTGGTCATGTAAAATCAATTTATTCATTATTGAAGGCACAAATAAGAGAAGAAAATGAGACAAATGATAAGCTTGTAAATATGATTTCTAAACTATGGAAGTACAACATTAGTGCTTCCCAAAAAAAATCTACTTCATGAAAATATAATCGTTTGAAATTGGATGGAAGAATCTTAATGCTTAAAGCTATGATCTAATACATTCTAATCTATATGATGTCATGTTTATTGATCCTCTTGAAGATCTCTCAAGATTTAGATAAAACAATAAAGAAATTATTATGGGGTCGTCTGAATGAAAGTAAGTGTATTTCTCTTATTAAATGGGACACTATATGTCTTCCCAAAGGTCTTGATCGCTCATGAATTAAAGTCTTATCAAAATGGAAATAAATTATTAATTACCTATTTAGAATTATATGAATGTAAATATATCATAGAAGATATCTAGGGTGGTTATATGCTTAATTATTTGAATCATGTGGATTATCCAAGTGGCTTATAGTGGACTTGGAATAATTTTGATTTGGCTCCCATTCCACATAAAATCAAAAGGACTTTAACATGGATGAATTTCACAACTAAAAAAATTATATACCACATAGGACAATTATTTAATATTATATAAACTATTTAGCCATAATAAAAATAAAAATGTTGCAAAATGTTATGAAACACCTATTGAAAAGAGTAACATCATAGAAAAATAAGAATTCAAATTTAGAAATATTTTTGAATAATGTACAAATGAACCCCATGATATTAAAATTATACTCCATGATCCAATTGTTGATAATATTAATAAAATTGATAACACATATAAAAAAATGAAAGTCATTCTATCTCAAAGTTACTTAAGAAGAGAGAGGACCTTTCTGAATAAGAATGATATCCCATATTCAAAATTTTCTAATGAGCTTGATAAAATTGTAATAATTCTGGAACCCAAAAATGGTTACTTAAAATTGATGAGAACATAAGATAAAGTCTTAAATGAAAGAGATCATCATGAACCATTCAATTTTGAGCTTCAAAAATTTTCAATGAATACTTTTGTAAAATTACTAAAGTTGTAAAAAATATTACCTTTACAAAATAAATTAAATATTTAGGCAATCAAAATTTCTAATTAAAATAAAATTATTACTAAAATATTTTTTAATTCTCTCAATTATATTAGGATTACTAGTAAGTAGAAAGATAAAAGAGCTACTTGTAGAGTAATAAAAACCTCAATAGTAAGAAATAAATTAAGAAAGGTTTGATTAATGAGGCAAACTCATCTTCACTTAAGCATAAATTGTAAAATATTGTGAAAAGAACTAGCAATAAGATCAAGACTAGATAGTCCTATTGAAAATGGTACTTGACATTTTAATGGTAGGATTCCATGAGTTCATAAAAAGCTAATTAATAACACAAATGATGAAATTGAATGATTTTGGCACTTTAACTCTAGAGTATCACTCAATGTAAAGGATGTTTTAAAATAAAAAATTGGTGATCAAGACCACACACCACATATTAAACATTAATTGGAATGTAGCCAAACAAAATTGTGTAAAATTTCTTAAAAAATATATTCATTTAAAAATATCACAAAGGGAATTTGAATCTTGTAAACTTTTTTATTGTATGCCTCTTAAAATTTCTAATACATATTGTAAATACGACATGTAGTTTTTATCTATCATGAACTATTATGTAATATTAATTATACTTTGTATACTAACAAAATTTTACAAGAGTGTGGTACAATTAAAATACCAAATTTATCCAAGGACTTATTAGATTTATTTTAATGTGTTAGATACAATGATTGTAGTTTTTGTAAAAATGTGTTTAAATGAGAAGCATTTACAATGTGGTGGGTTATCAAAGTTTATATCATGTACCCATGATGGAAGAAAAATGATCTCGGAAATAAAATGTTTGAGAAAAGGAGATATGAGGGGTATGTGCAGGATCATCATGGAAAAAACAGGCCCTTAAGTGGCAATAAAATTCAGAAAATCAGAGTTAGGCAACTTGACTTAAAAATTTGAATAAGTTATCTATATTATTTAAAAAATATGTAAGAATAAAATCTTTAGAAAATTGAATGTAGTTTCTAAACTACTAGGTCTTTTTTATTTTTCTAAAAATCTATTTGGTGAAAATTTGAAATTTCAATGCAGTAGTACTTAGATTTCAGGGAAAAAATAAGAAGTAGGTGTCTATCTGACCACCCTAACCATAATAAAATAATAATATTATTTTATAATATTTTAGATATAAGTAGAGGACTCATGTCCCATTGTGATGCATATTTTTTTGTATTTTTTTTCCAAGTAATTAATTATGAATTTTTTATTACAACTTTTAAAAAATATAAAAATTTGTATGTTTGACCACCTTAACTTGGTCAAAACTTCATGAAATTCTTTTTTTTTTTTAATCCTATAGTATGCGAAGCATAGAATGTGACACATGTTTCGGATTCAAAAAATTTGATGTCGTTTGAAATCTATAGATGTTTTTCAATCAGCCTATCAATTAGGACTTTAGTTGTAATTCAAATAGAAAATGAATAATAATTATTTATTAAATTCAAAGTAAAACATAATTTATATTGGTGGAAAGCTGGGAATCTCCTTTAAAAACCCTTTTCATTTCTCAATTTTGGGTAAAAAAAAAGTCATCAGCCACATGGGCCATCATATCACTTACATATTGCTACTTTTTGGCCCATCATGATCTTGCACATACCCTGAGATAGTAAAATACAATTTGAAGAGTGGAGGTGAAGATTCTAGATGTGATTTGGTCACAAGAGAAGCACTACTAATTTTATTTCTTTGTGGAGACATATGATATAGTTCTTAAGGTGGCATCTAATATAATTTATATAATTTTAAGTAGTGATTCTTAATCTTCCAATGTATTTTTTGTAATAAATGTTAAGTTGTAGTTGATGTCAATTTTATTTTGCTTAACATTTTTTAATACTTAAATGTAGGTGTTTTGGAGAATTTAAATATATTGTATATGAGGATTGTGATCAAGAGGTTAAATAATTTATCTTTCATCATGGATACTTTCAATATAATTTGGATACAATTTAAAAACATCTATTAAATCAACATTTTGAGGAGATATTATATTTTTTATATTTAATTTTTAAAAAGTGTGTTTCTTGGAAATTTTAAAATTTGGTAATGATGTTACCAAAATATCTATGAAATATGTTTGTGAATTAAAATTGTGCTATTGAGGCCTTGATAAATAAATGGTATTCTTGTATTATCAATATTTGATGTTTAAAATTTTGGTCAAGCTATATTTGATTGATAAGGTTGTGAGAAGATCTTGCTTATGCTTGAATACAAAAATGGATTGTATACCTTCCTTGTTTAACTCTCTTTTCCTTCTTTGTCCATTGGAATTTCATATGGAATTTGTTCAAGTGATTTTATGGTTATTTGATTGGTGTGTCCCATCCTCTTTCTTTGTGGTTTTCTTATGGGCACTATTGCATTACTATTCAATCAAATCAGGTTATCAAATGGAAAATTTAATATTAAATTCCTTAGGTTGGATTTCTAGATTGTGTTGGGGAAATCATGCCTCCCAAAAGCTAGTGCATTTTCCTTAGATTAAATTTCACATGAGAATACTTATAGGATATAGACAAGTCACACATTTGTCTTTACATATCTATCTCTAAGGTTTCTACTATGTATGTCTACTAAATAATCTTGCAATCACCTATTACTCAACTATTCATATTCTTCTAAGTTCTAGAATTAGCATTGTTGTGAGTTATAATGGTCTAATTCCCTCTCACAATATCTCTTATCTCTATTTATCAATTGGTAATTTATGCTTATCATTTAATTCCACTTGGGATAGAATATGGAAGGCTAGCCCATTTAAGATGAGTTAGAATTTATGGAAAGAAATAAATTGATGAATATTTAATGATAGGGACATCCCATTTAATTCTTTACAAAATAAAATTGAAATCATAATTTATGAGAATATTTCAACAAAATTTAGAATGGTTTCACATAGAGCAATTGAGTTCACTAGCTAGGACAATAGGATGACAAATAACTAGTTAGGTTTCAGTCTCCTATTGGGTTTCTCCTATTGCTTGAATAAGGTGGGTATGATGGAAATTAGATGGTTGGAACCTCATTTTGTAAGATAATAAATAAATGTGGATGGGGCTTGCAAAGGTAATTTAACTCCAATTTGGGTTGGTTCTATAATAAAAAATACAAAGGTAATCTCCTTTGAGTTGTATCTAAGATACTCCACCCATCCACACATAATGAGGTTGAGTTAGATGACTTATTTGAGGGGATAAGATTGTGCCAACATATCATTAAAGTTGTGGCTATTGAATGAAAACCCCAAATTCTAATTAATTTTTCTCTTTTAGAAGATCACCAATTATAGGCTTAGCTCAAAGTTACAAAAAAACTATTGTTATTTTTGGATTGTATGAGGCCCTTCTTGATTATAAAAATATGCAAAGAGTCCAATATACATAGGTGTAACACATGATCTATCAAAATGATATGTCAAGTAAGTAAAATATTTTTTTGGATCAATCAAAGTGATATATGTAAATCACATTTTCAATGTGAAAACATATTCATATTTATATGCTATATTTTTCAACCAACCAAAACATTTATGAAATAGACTTTACTTCATTACCTAGACCAATTATAGAGTTAAACACTATTGTATAATTGGTGTTTCATCTATCAAATTTGCACTAGATCTAAAGTATATTTCATCTAAATTCTCATGCATCCTAATAAGTTCCATATATATTGAACACCACTCTTTTTATGCATCCTAATTAGCCAATAAAATATATCTGCATTTTAAACTTTTGATGCACAATTATTTGACTATATGTAATATGCTAACCAAATATGATGCTCATACTACTTCCATATATAATCTAAAACTAACCTTGCACAACTCTCTAGAATAAGTGCATGATCATCACTAGTTTAAAATAATACCAAGTTTCAACGTCTTTCTATCTTCCTTTGTATTTTTATTAATGAATGTTATATGTACATAAATATTTCAATTTGAGTGGAGTTATAGTATTGTGATTCAATTTTTTAACTACATGAAGTTTTACATTTTCCCTTTTTTTCTCCAAATTCCTCTTAAATCCATACCTTGAATAAATGTTTCATGATCTAATTAAATTGGAAAAGATGATATATCTTCATCTATGGAGTTCAATTTCTTAGTTTCATGAAGTTGTATCATTTATTATCTTTTCTTTGAATTCTCAACTTCATACTCTTTTGATATTTGAGTCTTTGATTATTTTCTTGGTGTTATGTTGAATTATATACCAATCAAATACAATTATTCAAAATAATCAAAACAAAATTATTTTCAATTATCAAAAACAAATTAAAAACATGGAATCAATTATTCAAATTATTAAAAATATAGTATAACAAGAAAGTTAGATTAGAAACCAACTTTGGTATATCAAAAATTATGGTTAAGACATGGTGATTAGATGATGATGGAAAAAATGGGGGTTTTGGAACAGGGAATGGATACCCATCAAAGCATTTAAATTCAACAGCAAATGCAATTAGCAAATCGTTTAACTATGTAAATGGATTTGTTGAAAATGCTTTAGAAACTTTCAAACAAATGCAATTCATGCAAAGCCAAATTCCATGAATTTTGTGCCAAAATGCTAGCTATGGAATAGTGCAACCAACCTGGGAGGACACGTTGGAGGGTGATGGAGGTTGCTCAAAGGTGAAGGTGTGTGTGGGCTATGTTTGTGCTTGTTTCTTCGTGGGTTCGCCACACGCACTGCACTGTTCGCCGAGCTCTGTTCACCGTGAAAATGACAGGCTTTTTAAAAAAAATCCCTATTAAGGGGGTTCGACCGAACCCTTTATTTTAATATTTTCGCTCATATGTCAATGGGGTTCGAGGGAACATATGGTTCGGTCGAACCCTATGGTTCGATCGAACCAATATAAAGGTTCGGGTGAACAGTTTGGTTCGGCCGAACCCCTTCACTTTGTGTAGAGGGAAAAAATGACTTTTCCCTTCCTCCACAAAAGTGTTCACCACTTATGTGGGTTCACCCAGACCACACCTGTTTTCAAATAATATTCCTCATTTTCAATGATCTTAGGACCACAAACGATCATAGGGGAATCCCGGGCGCTGGGTAGGGACCTACGAGCATGAGATGGAGGCCGAGCACCCCCCCTAGCAGCATCAGAAAAAGATTCGGCCTTCCCCGTAGCAGCAGTAGCAGGAGGAACCAACTGATGGGCAAGAGCAGAGCCCGCAAGCCCACCAACAAGCTCAGCCACAGGCACCAGGGTAGAGGGGCCCCCAACAGAAGAGAGACCCGGGATCGGGGCAAAGGGGCCCCTAGTGGAAGAGAGACCGGGGACAGGCACCGGGGCAGAGGAGCCTCGACGAGAGAAAAACCGGGGACAACGCTACCAACAAAAACAACTGCACCGGGCACGAAGGAGGTTGCAGAGAGCGGACCCTTAGTAGATCGTGAAGTGTCATTTGAGAGGACTGGAATAGGGACAACGCCCCCATCACACATACCAAGAGCAGAACCCCATCCACACCCCCAGCCGGAAGTAAGCGGACACCAGTCGCAACCAAAACCGCGTCCACAGTCGCAACCTTCCCATCGGCCCATTGTAGAACAGACTTCCTCCCGCCCACGCACGTTTCAAAAATCCTTCAATTAAATATTATTGTTAATTTTAACTATTCTTTTAATAAATTTAATTTTCATCTCTATAATTATTAAAGTGTTTATACCATCAAAAAATATTATTTACAATCAATATAACTATCATACATATTTTTAAATTCATATTTTTTATTTTAAATTAGTATAAAATGATAATAACATATTACATACTATTTGATTTATAATACATTATTATCCTTAAATCATATGCATCCTACTTATTTTTGAAATTATATAATTTTATTTTTGACAAATACATTATTATTATTGTATAAACTGCACAATAAATGGAAAACCTTTTTCATAAGCCCCCAAATCCTTGAATCTATTTAAATTATCATTTCAGTGCTATCATAGAAAAAAGAATACCAAAAAATTCACATACATATAAGCATGAAATGCATGACAAACAAATTACAACGTTTACTTTAAAAAAGGACCATTGAGTATTAATTAAATTTGCCCCAAATATCACGTTATTGGAGATATGTGGTGGGCACAAGATTCCCATTCAAAATGGATAGAGTTGGAAAATCTATTTAAGTATATTATACAATTTATTATAATTTTTGATATAAAAGTTTAAATAAAGTTTATTAGGGATCATGTTTTTTTCAATATAATGTCTATGATGATTTTAAGACATTAAACCAAAATCATGTTTTAGATAATTTTGATACAATAGATATTTCTTAATCTTTGACTCTTAGATGAAAGAAATAAATTATTTATGCAACTTTGATTTGTATTCTTAATTGTTTAATCTTTAATTCTTATAAGAAATGAATTAATTATTTATACAATTTTGATTCATATTTGCAATATCAACATATTATGAAAATAATAATTTTTTTTATTAAACTTCTAGTAATATTTTTTAATGTAATATTAAATATGAAAAAAATAATCTTTAAATTTTATTGATATATAAATAGTAAAAAAATTACTACTAAAAAAAAAATCAATTTTTTTACATAAAAAGTTATAAAAAAACTAGAACTATTTTCTTAATACCATAACTAATCAAATTCAATCAAATATATCCTTCTAAAATTAAAATATACCTATTATAAATTTAAAACTTACTACCCAGTGTTAAATATTTAACTTTCACCATATTGAATATTTTAAAGTTCATCTACTTATTACTAATTTGTTGTATGTTTATTTATATATAAATCATGAAGTGAAGAAAAAGTTGATTCTATTATTTTTAAAGAACTTTTTCCCTATTCTTACATGTAAAAAATAAATAAATAAGTGAAATAGAAAATAAACAATCCTATTTTAAAAACAAGGGAGAATATAAGCATTTATAAAATATTTTAGATATAAAAAATATAGAAATATAATAAATTCATAAATATTTTGGAATTGAATAAAACAACAAATTTATTTAATTAGAATTGTGATAAATATGAAATGTGATTTGTTGAAAGTGTATAATTGATAATAAAGGCCATAATATTATTTGTTGTTATAGGTAATTTTTATAATTATGGAATCAACCTTGTAAGTGTATATTTCATTTGTTTTGTAGATTTAATATAGATATATGGATTTGATTTTTGTAAAATCTCATAATGTCATTTTTAGCTTGTTTTGATGTTCTCAAGCTATTTTGATATAAAATCTAGTTCTAGTATTTGATGTTTTACATGTGGTAGGGGTAATGGCTTCCCTTTTGTCAAACTATGTAAGTATACTCATATTACAACATGATCTAGACGCTTGTGCAATACAAATTCCATGATAAATGCTCTTGGTAATATGCTAAGTAGTAAATGATAGTTCTAGGATGCAAGAGTTTTAGATATGTCCTAGTGATGTAAAATAAATTATGGGGAATTCTTTAATACATCACCAAGGATCAAAAGAATCAGTTTTACTACTCGAGTTAACAAACACTGGTGACAAAAAGGGTAAAGTTTGCCCCTATTTGAATTTGAATTTTAAAAGTTAAGGGGCAATTCTTGCAATTGCAAATCTAACCTAGGACACAAAAGAGGTAAACCAAGGGTCAAGATTGTTTGCTTGAAACAAGTGTAGATATGAACAAATAAGACCTAAGTTATATATCCTTGTACTTAACTAAAAATGTGTCATTTGTATGCTTGTTATTACATAACAAATCACCAAACCAATGCCAATCCTAAAGGAATGTGAAAAATGTAAGATACATTTTTAATGAAATAAACATTTATATTAACTAAAAAAGTCCTATAAAGTATACTATATCACAAGAAAAGTTGGGCTGATATAGTCACACCACAAAGTCTAGGCCAAGTTAAACCTTATACGTATCTACAGGGGAAAAAAACTACTAAGCAACAATAGATATGGAATGAATAGTCAAAATTGTAGGTGACAATCATGCGAGTTTCACACATACAAATTTTCTTATATATCAAGGCTCCCAACAAATAAGAGCACCATCAAGCTTATCCTTACTAGTTTATACTTCTTCAGGAGATTATGAAGTAACCCTAGAAGGAGAAATGACTAGGACAAGCCAAGGGATTTTGCCACTATTAAGCCAACTTGAAGCTCATTTAAGATGGTTATAAGGAGAAGGTGAGTGGGAGGATTGAGACCAACTATGAGCACTGTGACCTTGGGCTATATGCTAAGAAGTATGGGAATCATCGCACCTATAGATATTTTGACTATTCCATGTCAATGCACTTGAACAGGAGATTGGCCCCTATTAGAAAGAGGAGGGGACGCTAGTGACACTCTTAAAGCATATTTCACCATTACAATATGTTTTTCTTTTTCACATGGAAGATGACCTCATAAAGCATATATTGTTAATGATCGAGTGCCAAAAGCTAAATTTGACATAAGCAATTTGTTTCTTTATTTTAAAATTAAATAAACAATAGTTGATATGAGTTTTCCATAGTCCATGAATGTTGTAGAGCGATTTTTTTTGGATTTCACTGTGTATGTTTTTAGATCGATGTTTCGGATCACACTCAGTGATCCATCATCCTCTTCCTGATGATGGATCACTGAGTGTGATCTGAAACGTCGATCTAAAAACATACACAGTGAAATCCAAAAAATTCGCTCTAAAATTAAATAAACGTTAAAATAAAAAAATTCATGGATTTGAATTAAAATTATACATTATGTGACGTTTTATAAAGATTTAATTATGCAATTTTTGAGTCAAACTAATGGACCCATATTTTATGAATAAAGTAGTTCATAAAAATCTCTCTAATAAACATAAATGATCCATTGACATCATTACATCTAAGTAATACTTATAGAAATCAAACATTGAGATGTCATGAATGATAATACATCTTAATTATATACCGACTCAAACACGCTTACATTCCACCCAAAATCAAACCCACTTTTTAACTTCTTATCCTATTTATAGAATCTTGAAGAGATATTGCACCCTATAAACTATTTCCTTATAACGCTCTACATAGTGGTTTTGATAATGATGTAAGACTATTTATGTGGAAAATTCGAATTTCCATTTTGACTGAACAAGAGTAGGGGACGTGGTTTCATGAACGTAAAATTGACGCTCTGCCTTCGCCACAGGAAACCGAGTAACATCACATAAGCAAGTTTTACTAAAATAACATAGAATAGAATGTCTGCCATCGTAAAACGCGTTACGACTTAAGAACTATTATAATTTGGACTGAAACGATTTTATTCTAAAATAATCTACAAACTAGCATGGCAAACAACTTACAACGTTTACTGCTAAAAAAAAAGTAGCATTTAAATCTCATGGCTAGCAATTTAGTTTTATGAGAGAAAGAATGGGTCATGCAAATTATATCACCTTCACTAAAAATTATAATCATAATCCACACACTTTCCCTTCCCTTGGAAAAAATGTTTTATGTGGAATATTAATTAAATTTGCCCCAAATATCACGTTATTGGAGATGTGGTGGGCACAAGAGACCCAATCTAGATGATTTTCTTTCAATGCAAATATACAACCATCATCTCATAAGTCAACATCTTCCTTTTCAACCATTCAAAATGGGTAGAGTTGGAAAGTCTATTTAAGTATATTATACAATTTATGATCATTTTTAATATAACAGTTTAAATAAAGTTAAGTAGTTTGTGGTTTATTGATAAAGTTTAATGATTTATAAAGTTGATTAGGGATCATGTTTTTGTTTTTGAAAAGATAACCAGCATTTACAGGATGATGTATCCTTTACACAGAGAGTCCAAAGGGTCAAAGGAAAACATAGTTCAAACATAATCTTGAACTAGAAGAACAGACAGAAATAGCTGACCAACAGCGGTTAAAAACCAAAAAAATACACAACCCCTGAAACAAAGGGGTCAAAGCTGACTCCCCGAATCCGAAGCCGAGTAGAGGCAATAGATTTGGGGATCATGTTTTTGTTGAATGTAACGTCTATGATGTTTTTAAGGGATGAGACGAGAATCATGTTTTAGATGATTTTGATAAAATGGATATTCTTTAATTTTTGGCTCTTAATTGAAAAAGTAAATTATTCATACAACTTTAATTTGTATTCCTAATTCTTTAATCTTTAGTTCTTATAAAAATAAATAAATTATATGTACAACTTTGATTGATATTTCCAAAATCAACATATTATGAAAATAATAAAAAATATTATTAAACCTCTAATAATATTTTTTTAAATGTAATATTAAATATGAAAAAATTAATCTTTAAATTGCATTGATATAAGAATAGTGAAAAAAAATATTAATAAAAAAAAATCAATTTGAACTATTTTCTTAATACCATAACTAATCAAACTCAATTAAATATACCCTTCTAAAATTAAAATATACTTCTCTATAAAATTATTATATTTAGTTTTATTATGAATTTAAAACTTACTACTAAGCGTTAAATATTTTTCACTATATTGAATATTTTAAAATTCCTCTACTTATTACTAGTTTGTTGTATATTTATTTATATATGAATCAAGAAGTGAGAAAAAAGTTGATTCTGTTATTTTTAAAGAACTTTTACTATTATTCTTACCGATTGTAAAAAAATAATTTATAAGTGAAATAGAAAATAAACAATCCTATCTTTAAAACAAGGGAGAATATAAGCATTCATAAAATATTTTAGATACCAAAAATATAGAAATATAATAAATATATTTATGTCAATGGGATTGTGCTTAAATGGAAAGGCCATATGGTTCTCAAGATGGAGATCCATGTTTGAATCCCCGCAATTGACATCTTAAATTGAATATGTTGAAGGGGAGGAGGTCCCTCTTGTGACTTCCATTAGTGTGGGGCCAATCTAAATAATCCCTCCTTATTGATAAAATAATAATGATAATAAATGTATTTATGATATGAAATATTTTGAAATTGAATAAAACAATAAATGTATTTAATTAGAATTGTGATAAATATGAAATGTGATTTGTTGAAAGTGTATAATTATTAATAAAGGTCATATGCATATTATTTGTTGTTATAGGCAATTTTTATGATTATAGAATCAATCCTATAAGTGTATATTTGATTTGTTTTGTAGATTTAATTTAGATCTATGGATCTGAGTTTTGCAAAATCTCATAATGTCATTTTTAGCTTTACTTTGATGTTCTCAATCTATTTTCATATAAAATATAGTTTTAGTATTTGATGCTTTATAGGTGGTAGGGATAGTGGCTTCCTTTTTGTCAAACTATGTAAGGATGCTCATATAACAACTAGGTTAATGATTGAGGATAACGTGTTATCAAATGTACAACATGATCTATATGCTTGTGCAATATGAATTCCATGATAAATGCTCTTGGTAATATGTTAAGTAGTAAATGATAGTTCTAGGATGAAAGGGATTTAGATATGTCCTAGTGATGTAAAATAAATTATGGTCACTTCTTTAATACAAGACCAAGGGTCAATAGAAACACTTTCACGCCTTGAGTTAACAAACATTGGTTACAAAACGGTAAAGTTGGTCCCATGTTTGAATTTGAATTTTTAAAGATAAGGGGTAATTATTGTAATTGCAAATCTAACCTATGACACAAAAGAGGTAAACCAAGGGGCAAGATTGATCCCTTGAAACAAGTGTGATATGAACAAATAAGATTTGTGTTATATATCCATGCACTCAACTAAAAATATGTCATTTATATGCTTGTTATTACAAAAAATAACCAAACCAATGCCAATCCTATTTAGGAATTGAAAAATGCAAGATGTACATTTTTAATAAAATAGATATTTATATTAACTAAAAAAGTCCTCTAAAGTATACTATACCATAAGAAAAGTTGGGTGGAGATAGTGACACCACAAAATCTAGGCCAAATTGAACCTTATATGTATCTAAAGGGAAAAAAAAACTACTAAACAACAAGAGATATGAAACATATAGTAGGAGGTAGGTGACAATCATGTGAATCTCACATATCCAAATTTTCTTGTCTTTCAAGAATATGCTCCCAACGAATAAGAGCACCATCAAGCATATCCTCACTAGTTTGCACTTCTTCAAGAGATTGTGAAGTAACCCTAGTAGGGGAACTGACTAGGACAAGCCAAGGGAATTTTCCATTGTTTAGCCAACTTGAAGCTCATCTAAGACGGTCATAAGGAAAAGGTTAACATTGGTGGGAGGATTGGGACCAACTATGAGCACAATGACCTTGGGCTATATGCTAAGAAGTATGGGAATTGTCACACCTATATGTATTTTGAGTACTCGCATGTCAATGCACTTGAATAGGAGATTGGTTCCGATTAGAAAGAGGAGAGGACATTAGTGACACTCCTAAAGCATATTTCACAATTACAATATGTATTTTTTCACATGGAAGAAGACATCTTAAAGCATATATTGTTAATGAATGAGTGCCAATAGCTTAATTTGATATAAGCAATTTGTTTCTTTATTTTAAAATTAAATAAATGTTAAAATAAAAGAATTCATGAGATTTTTGAATTAAAACTATACATTATGTGACGTTTTATAAGGATTTAATTATATAGTTTTTGAGTCAAACTAATGGACCCATATTTCATGAGTAGAGTAGTTCATAAAAACCCGTCTCTAATGAACATAAATGATCCACTTTACATCATTACATCTAGATGATATTTATAAAAATCAAACATTAAGATGTCGTGACTGATAATCCATCTTAATAATACAACAACTAAACTACACGTAACCATAAAATTTCACCCAAAATCAAACCCACTTAACTTCTTATCCTATTTATATAGAAATATTACTAACCTATAAACCATTTCCTTATAAAACTCTAGAGTGGTTTTTGATAATGTTGAAGACTATTTATGTGGAAAATTCGAATTTCCATTTTGACTAAGTAGAGTAGGGGACGCGGTTTCATGAACGTAAAATTGACGCTCTGCCTTCGCCACAGGAAACCGAGTAACATTGCATAAGCAAGTTTTACTAAAATAACTTAGAATAGAATGTCTGCCATCGTGAAACGCGTTACGACTTAACGAGCTAATTATAATTTGGACTGAAACAATTTTATTATAAAATAAAGTACAAGTTAATAAAGTCAAGTCTTTCGGGTGACTCGAAAGACTTTCCCAGTTAGTGGAGTTGAAGATTATAAACAGTGAGTTGGGAGCCAATTAATGAACGAGTTGTGGTGAGATTTACATTTGGTGAGGTCGGGTGATCGAGTCCCGTGCTGAGCAAATTTTTAGTTTCAGAGTAGAATTAGTAATTCTGAGGCCTCTGTAACTCTTAGTCTGTTTCAGTACATGGCGATGTGGATTTATTTTTACTACAGAATTAGTAATTTTGAATCTTAAAAGCTGTTTCTATAATTCTTACTTCGGCTTATAAACGTAAACCAGGTTTGGAACAACTGATCTTTTACAGATAAGTTGCTTAGTCTAAACCAATTCGACCAAACCCTAAATGGCGAGGTGGATTCAAATGGTGGAAATTGGACGGGTGACCTCCTCTCACTCATCCAGCGTCGCTGCTTTTTTAGCAGTGGCCGTATGCGTGTTCGCTGCGGCAACCGTGGCGGCGGCGCTCTGCGCTAAGGAATATAAAAGCCGCTACAAGAGCCGCCGCGGCAGGGGTTTCATGGAGGCGCCGCCGGGTTGTTTGGGGGATTGGAAGCTGCCGGCCGAGGCGAGAGGCAGAGCTCTGATCAACACTCTGAGCAACAAAAGCCTCCTTTTTAGTAAGAAATGGCGGCGGAGCGAGAAAGAGGAAGCGGAGGGATATGACAGCGCCAACACCGAAGACGGCGATTTTCTGTGGCAGAAAAACATTCTGATGGGAGTCCGATGTCAGCCTCTGAATTTCTCAGGGCATATCGTATACGACCATAAGGGAGAGCGTTTGCCCCAATTGCCCCCACGCTCCCCTCAAATTAACATCTTCCTTCCTTCTCCACAGGTAAGATCAATTGGAAATTTGAGTTTCAGATATAAAATTATGAAGGAAATTCATGGAGGGACTAATTGTTTTCTCTTCTTCTCAGGCGGACAAGCGGGCAAATTGAGTTTATCTTTTGAGTATTTTTTATTTTGGAGATGTAAAATACTCCACAGAGCAGGCGGCCATCTAGCATGGTCTTCTTTATGAGATAGGAGAAACTGAGAAGAAAAAATGGAATCGCATCCAAAAGAAGTAATTTCCGATGAAAAACAGAGGGAAGATTTATGTAACCTTGAAAATTTGTATTTAACTAACCATGGTTTCTTAAGATGCATTGGCTTGGAGATCATTGAGCATCATTCGAAGGTATCATTGACATCATTTCAGTCTTTGGATCATGTGTGCATAATTCAAAGACATTCATCTTACTTGTTACATATTCTTATCGGGAATGAGAAGTCATATTGCACACATTTGTAGTGTTGTTTCTTTTCAAAGGGAGAAATATTGTTTAGTGATCGTGGATCATCTTCAACAACCAGTGTTGAGCATCTACCAACATTATAGGCATCATTTTGAGGGGAGGCTGCATGGTTTCTCTTCTCTTATCAGTTTTTGGAGGAAGCATTTCTTCACATGGAGTTCATTACTTCACATTTTTTGAGGGGGTCACATAGATTGGCTTTTTTTCTCTCTTATGAGGGAACATCCATTGTACATTTGCTAGTAGTTCTTGGAGGGTCATGATGAGTTCTCCATCTATCACTTATCTTCTTCACTTGTACATTCTATTGTATTTTCATCATTTCTCTTTTGGAGAGGAGTTTTATTTCCCACAGGGTTTTCTCCTTCACTCCACTTTCTGAGAAATTTGTACATGTGTATCTAACATGGCCTCGTAGCTGGGATTCATCATTAGTGCATACATTACTCCCCATGTTGCATTTAAGGGGGGTGTTAGTGTAAATAGAGTCATTATTTATCTAGTTAGCTAATTACCTTTTTAGGATTGACCTATTCACACCTAGCTTAAGTTTACTTAGGTTTATTTTGTTTTTGTCTCACTTCATACCTTTGAGACATATGTCCTCATCACTTGAGACACCTATTGACACTTGCTCACACACTTATTAAGTGAGCTCACAAGTGTACCATCTTTGGAGGGGTGGTTAGTTATTGTCTCCTACCTTCTCACCTCCTTATCCTTGCCTATATAGGCAAGGTTGATCATTGTATATATTTGCACTCTTCATTTTATATTGATAGACATACTATTGTACTCATATTTTCACTTGTGGAAGGTTATCAATTTGAGCTCTTTGATCTTCACATTCTCCAACACTTGCTAGGCACAATAATTTATACTAAAGTATTTGTAACACACTCAATAATAGTAAATGAGGACTTTCTATTTACTTTCTAGAAATGCACCCTTGATCTATGGTGGTATGAATTTATAGATGTGGTACTCACATATATTCATGAATATTGGTCCTCTTCACTCACCCTATCTTGGTTTGCACACCCTTTGCACTTCATATTTATGCTTAATTCATCTTGTATTAATGTTTATGCAATATTTAAATCAATAGTAGTTGACAAACATGGTGCAATTAAGGTTTTAGATCATGGACTATGATAAAAGAGGCATGATGCACTCTTCTTCAATGTTTGTGACATCTAGTTGAACACCAACATATAAATCTACCTTTCTAGATACATTCTAAATAAGCAATGTATGTTAAATACTAAATGATTTAATTTTCAATTTTTCTATCTATATTAAATCATCAAAAAATGGGATGAATACCACACCCCTTTAAGATGGTGCAAGTCATGATTAGTTAGTTATCACAAAGTAAAATATAAGGCGCTTCACATTGGGCCAATGTATCCAAATTTTCCTTTATGCTCTATCACACACGCCTCTCAACCTACCACTCTTATAGCAAATGATTAGAAAACTACTTTGATTTAGGTGTTCAACCATTATCACTCGTCATTTCCTCCAATATTAGACTGGAATTGCTCTTGTACCATAGGTGTTATTACTATAGCCTTAAAGATAGATTTTTAAAATTAGCACTTGCACTTTGGGCTCTATGATATGGGAATTGGATTGTAGACTTGGTTTGTTCATGGAAATAAGGAGTGACTTTAGAGTGTCTGTTTGAATAGAAGAAATACACAAAATTATGCAATGAAGATTATAGAAAACATCCCATTTATAACTCATTTTCTTATTCAAAATAATGAAGCCACAAAGTTTCTAGAATCAATATACATGTAAGAAGAAGTCGAAGAAGTTAATAAAGATTGATTGTTAAAATAAAATTAAAATATGCCTATCATGAGTGGAAAATTATAGATTAGAAGAGGAAACCTTGAAGACATGACAAACTTGAAAGCTTGTATAACATCTTAAAAATTGAAAATCTTGCACATTTAAAAATTGAAGGAAACCTATAGAGACAAAATGTAAATGGATAAAATCTATTGAGAATTAGAATGATAGAGATGATTGGATAAAAAATGGTGATGAAAATAGAGAGACTTGAATAAAACTCATTAAAGGGTGATAGGGGTAAAGGGGGAAGAAAATAAGCTAGAGGGACATACCACATGATATGAAGGGAATAAATGCTAAGTAACATGCATAACAACACTTCAACATGTCTAAAAATTGTTCTATAACTCCTCATATCCATTTCAAAGACTAGAGAAAAAATATATCTTTAATACTTGAAAAAATCACACAAGATAAACCTAAGAAAATATCACAAGATAAACCAAAAAAACAATGTTAACCATTAATAAAATTCCAAAATCTAAATGACTAAGTTGAAAAAACTTAAAATTATTAAGCACTATTTAAAAAAATAAAAATCGTGAACAATTCTTGATAAAAAATTAACATTTTATCTAGTTAAATCACCTAGAAAATCACTTTCTACCAATATAAAAACTAGGAAAACCTAACATTTTCAATCATTAATGAAACCATTCTATTTTTTCTCTTTGAATAGTTCTCAATGCAAAGAAATAATGAAAGATGATCGCTATACTTTGTCATAACAACTAAAAACTAAGAGTCTAAATCTTCAAATACTATTGTTAATTTTAATTATTTCTTTAATAAATTTAATTTTCATTTGTTAGAGTATTACTTACAATCAATATAACTATCATACATATTTGTAAATTCACATCTTTTATTGTAAATTAGTATAAAATGATAATAACATACTACATATTATTTTATTTATAATACATTATTATCCTTAAATCATATGCATCTCGCTTATTTTTTGAAATTATACAATTTTATTTTTGACAAATACATTGTTATTATTATATTATAAATTGCACAATAAATGACAAACCTTTTTTTTAAGCCCCCAAATCCTTGAATCTATTTAAATTATCATTAAGTGCTATCATAGAAAAAAGAATGTCAAAGTCAACTTACAACGTTTAATTAAATTTGCAAAAATCCTTCACTAATAATCATAATAATAATAATCCACACTCTTTCCCTTTCCTTTGGAAAAAATGTTTTATGTGGAATATTAATTAAATTTGCCCCAAAATATCACGTTATTGGAAATGTGGTGGGCACAAGATTCAATACAAATATACAACCATATAAAAATTTAAATAAAGTCGAGTAGTTTGTGGTTTATTGATAAAATTGAATGATTTAAAGGACCATGTTTTTGTTGAATGTAATATCTTTGATGTTTTTAAGGGATGAGATCAAAACCATATTCTATATGAGAATATGATTTTGCTAACATGGATATTCCTTTATCTTTTATCTTTGACTCTTAACTGAAAGAAGTAAATTATTCATGCAACTTTTTTTTTTTTTTGATGGAGGGTTCAGACCTGCGAGGCAGCCCAGCGAGGCACGAAGCCTGCGAGCTACCAATCAACGAAGGCCACCACGTAGACGTTTTAGGAACCCGAGACGAGCCCACACGTGCCAAAAACCTCTTCGGCTTAGAGCCAAGGACTGAGGGGCATCCACGCCGCCAAATTCGCCTAGGGCACGATCCTAGCCTCATCCCTTATGATGTCGGAGCCTTGCACTTAGCAAGACTTGATCCCTGGTGGGCTCATTTCGAACCTTTCAACTTCACCAGTAGACCAAGGGCCCATTGACATTCATGCAACTTTGATTTGTATTCTTAATTCTTTAATCTTTAATTCTTATAAAATAATAAATTAATTATTTATACAAGTTTGATTCATATTTCCAAAATCAAGATATTATGAAAATAATAAAAAATATTATTAAAACTCTAATAATAATTTTTAAAATGTAATATTAAATATAAAAAAATTAATCTTTAAATTGCATTGATATAAGAACAGTAAAAAAAATGGGGTTGGGGCCCTAGCTCGGTTGGCTAAATCTTTCCTGTTGCAGGAGGTTGGTTACGAGGTCTAGTCTCCCCCACCCCGTGGTATCGGAGGGTGTGTCGCGCCAGCGTCGTCGGTCACGTCGTGCTACCCGATTCCTGCAGTCTAATAAATAATAAAAAAAAAGAATAGTAAAAAAAATATTAATAAAAAAATATCCAATTTGAACTATTCTCTTAATACCATAACTAATCAAATTCAATTAAATATACCCTTCTAAAATTTAAAATATACTTCTTTATAAAATTATTATATTCAATTTTATTATAAATTTAAAATTTACTATCAAGCATTAAATATTTTTCACTATATTGAATATTTTAAAATTCATCTACTTATTACTAGTTTGTCATATATTTATTTATATATGAATCATGAAGTGAGGAAAAGGTTGATACTATTGTTTTTTTAATAAGTGAAAAAGAAAATAAGCAATCTTATTTTTAAAACAAGGGAGAATATAAGCATTCATAAAATATTTTAGATATAAAAAATATAAAAATATGATATTAAATATTTTGGAATTGAATAAAACAATATATGTATTTAATTAGAATTGTGATAAATATGAAATGTGATTTGTTGAAAGTGTATAATTGTTAATAAAGGTCATATGAATATTATTTGTTGTTATAGGTAATTTTATAATTATAGAATCAATCCTATAAGTGTATATTTGATTTGTTTTGTAGATTTAATTTAGATCTATTGATTTGATTGTTGTAAAACCTCATAATGTCATTTTTAGCTTTACTTTGATGTTCTGAATCTATTTTCATATAAAATATAGTTTTAGTATTTGATGCTTTATATGTGGTAGGGATAGTGGCTTCCTTTTTGTCAAACTATGTAAGGGTAGTCATATAATGACTAGGTTAATGATTGAGGATAACGTGTTATCAAATGTACAACATGATCTATATGCTTGTGCAATACGAATTCCATGATAAATGCCCTTGGTAATATGTTAAGTAGTAAATGATAGTTCTAGGATGAAAGGGATTTAGATATGTCCTAGTAGTGTAAAATAAATTATGGTCACTTCTTTAATACAAGATCAAGGATCAAGATAAACACTTTCACGCCTTGAGTTAACAAACATTGGTTACAAAAACGGTAAAGTTGGCCCCATGTTTGAATTTGAATTTTAAAAGATAAGGGATAATTATTGTAATTGCAAATCTAACCTATGACACAAAAGAGGTAAACCAAGGGGCAAGATTGATCCCTTGAAACAAGTGTGATATGAACAAATAAGATTTGAGTTATATATCCATGCACTCAACTAAAAATATGTCATTTATATGCTTGTTATTACAAAAAATCACCAAACCAATGCCAATCCTATTTAGGAATTGAAAAATGCAAGATGTACATTTTTAATGAAATAGATATTTATATTAACTAAAAAAGTCCTCTAAAGTATACTATACCATAAGAAAAGTCGGGTGGAGATAGTGACACCACAAAATCTAGGCCAAATTGAACCTTAAATGTATCTAAAGGGAAAACAAACTACTAAACAACAAGAGATATGAAACAAATAGTAGGAGTTAGGTGACAATCATGTGAGTCTCACACATCCAAATTTTCTTGTCTATCAAGAATATGCTCCCAACAAATAAGAGCACCTTCAAGCTTATCCTCACTAGTTTGCATTTCTTCAAGAGATTGTGAAGTAACCCTAGTAGGAGAAATGACTAGGACAAGCCAAGGGAATTTTCCATTGTTTAGCCAACTTGAAGCTCATCTAAGACGGTCATAAAGAAAAGGTTAACATTGGTGGGAGGATTGGGACCAACTGTGAGCACCGTGACCTTGTGCTATATGCTAAGAAGTATGGGAATCATCACACCTATAGGTATTTTGAGTACTCGCATGTCAATGCACTTGAATAGGAGATTGGCCTCGATTAGAAAGAGGAGAGGACATTAGTGACACTCTTAAAGCATATTTCACAATTACAATATGTAACTTTTCACATGGAAGAAGACATCGGGTGAAGCCACAATAGTGGTTTACAATTCAAGTGAGGAAGGAAAACTCACAAAAAATGACCCCAAGGCAAAAAAAGTGATTTTAGGGGTTCGTACGAACCTACTGGTTCGACTGAACCAAAAAGGGGTTCGCTCGAACTAGGGTTCGACCGAACCCCTTTGAATCTTGGCAGCCAAAAAATCCAACACAATGCATAGGGAAGGGGTTTGAGCGAACCTCTTTGAAGGGTTCGCTTGAACCCCTATGGGTTCGAACGAACCCCCTTATCCCACATCCCCCATCTCAGACACAAAATAAAATAAAATTTGGCACTTCAGAGCTCGGATTGAGGATGAAAATGGAGGAATCTTCACAAATCCAACTAGAATTAGGTATTCCTCAAAACGAACTATCCAACGAATATAATTTTAATATGTTTTGGTTTTATTATGTATGTGTTTTTTTAGTTTTATTAAACATAAGTTTTTCATTGAAAATCAAGCTCTTTGTTATGCACATGTGAAAAAATAGCAGATTATCAAAATAAAATTTTAAAAAATACGTTCGGGCTGGGTATTGATGTCCTTGATCCATTAATTTTTTTTAAAATTTTTTTGATACATACAGAAAAATTTATATTGTATACAGTCCGCCTATGTCTGAATTGCAATTGGTTTGACTTTGAAACTTGATTAAAGAAAAAATATTCAATAAAAAACTATGAGACCAAATGAAAGTGCTAGATATCATAGTTACAAATCTAAATTCGAAAAATCAAAATTTTATCCTTCATACAAAAAAAGTTATGTTGTATACTGTGAGCGTCACTTTTTAAAAATGTTGTTTTCTAAAAAAACCAGTTTTCGTGGGAGATGGAAAAAAAAGTGCAATCTGATTCCAAAAAAATTGAAAAAAATATTTTTAGAATCTACAGACAAAATGTGATGAGACTCTAGTTTGCATCATCTTCAAATTCCTCACGGTTTAGCCGCAATAGGTGCCCGAATATGAAGATTTAGTTAAAAAATAATAATTTCATTGTCCAATTTGACCAAAAATTGTAAACCACTATTGTGGGATCACCCCATCTTAAAGCATATATTGTTAATGAATGAGTGCCAAAAGCTTAATTTGATATAAACAATTTGTTTCTTTATTTTAAAATAAAATAAATTATTTTAAAAATTAAATAAATGTAAAATAAAAAATTTCATGAAAATCTTGAATTAAAACTATAATATATTATGTGACATTCTATAAGGATTTAATTATGTAGTTTTTGAAAAATTAATGGACCCATATTTTATGAGTAGTATTTCATAAAAACCCGTCTCTCATGAACATAAATGGTCTACTTGACATCATTATATTTAGATGATACTCATAGAAATCAAACATTAGAATGTCATGAACCATAATCCAGCTTAATAATGCATCCACTCAAATACTCTTAACCATAAAATCACCCAAAGTCAAACTCACTTTTAACTTTATAGAAACTTCAAGCGATATTACACCCTATAAACCATTTCCTTATAAAGCTCTAGAGTGGTTTTTGATAATGTTGAAGACTATTTATGTGGAAAATTCGAATTTCCATTTTGACTAAGTAGAGTAGGGGACGCGGTTTCATGAACGTAAAATTGACGCTCTGCCTTCGCCACAGGAAACCGAGTAACATTGCATAAGCAAGTTTTACTAAAATAACATAGAATAGAATGTCTGCCATCGTAAAACGCGTTACGACTTACGAACTATTATAATTTGGACTGAAACGATTTTATTCTAAAATAATCTACAAATTAATGAAGTCAAGTCTTTCGTGTGACTCGAAAGACTTTCCCAGTTAGTGGAGTTGAAGATTATAAACAGTGAGTTGGGAGCCAATTAATGAACTTGTTGTGGTGAGATTTACATTTGGTGAGGTCGGGTGATCGAATCCCGTGCTGAGCAATTTTTTAGTTTCAGAGTAGAATTCGTAATTCTGAGGCCTCTGTAGCTCTTAGTCTGTTTCAGTACATGGCGAGGTGGATTTAATTTTTACTACAGAATTAGTAATTTTGAATCTTAAAAGCTGTTTCTATAATTCTTACTTCGGCTTATAAACGTAAACCAGGTTTGGAACAACTGATCTTTTACAGATAAGTTGCTTAGTCTAAACCAATTCGACCAAACCCTAAATGGCGAGGTGGATTCAAATGGTGGAAATTGGACGGGTGACCTCCTCTCACTCATCCAGCGTCGCGGCTTTTTTAGCAGTGGCCGTATGCGTGTTCGCTGCGGCAACCGTTGCGGCGGCGCTCTGCGCTAAGGAATATAAAAGCCGCTACAAGAGCCGCCGCGGTGGGGGTTGCATGCAGGCGCCGCCGGGTTGTTTGGGGGATTGGAAGCTGCCGGCCGAGGCGAGAGGCAGAGCTCTGATCAACACTCTGAGCAACAAAAGCCTCCTTTTCAGTAAGAAATGGCGGCGTAGCGAGAAAGAGGAAGCGGAGGGATATGACAGCGCCACCACCGAAGAGGGCGATTTTCTGTGGCAGAAAAACATTCTGATGGGAGTACGCTGTGAGCCTCTGAATTTCTCAGGGCTTATCGTATACGACCATAAGGGAGAGCGTTTGCCCCAATTGCCCCCACGCTCCCCTCAAATTAACGTCTTCCTTCCTTCTCCACAGGTAAGATCAATTGAAAATTTGAGTTTCAGATATAAAATTATGAAGGAAATTCATGGAGGGACTAATTGTTTTCTCTTCTTCTCAGGCGGACAAGGGGGTAAATTGAGTTTATGTTTTGAGCGATTTTTTTTTTTTGGAGATGTAAAATACTCCACAGAGCAGGCGATCATCTAGCTTGGTTAGATACCAAATCTTCTTGATCAGATTGGAGAAACTGAGACGAAAAAAAGGAATCGCATCCTAAAGAAATAATTTCCGATGAAAAACAGAGGGAAGATTTCTGTAACCTTGAAAATTTGTATTTAACTAACCCTGGTTTCTTAAGGTCATTGTTGAAAACACAATATAATTCTCCAAAATTTTAATCTTGAACAGATCTTACAGAGCTCTGTAAGAGAGCATGATAGTTAAATTTTTTTATTTCAAACTTAATTGGTTGAAGTATTGAGTTTTTATTGTACAGGACTAAATTTAAATCCCTGTGATTTTTCGTCTTTCATAATTCATTTGTAGTGAAGGTATTTTCTAAATAAGTGGATTTATAAATTGTAATTCTTGATTTTTCACAAGTTTTTAGTTTGATTGTTGGAAATAAATCATAATTGTTCTTACCAGAATTTGTATTGATCTCATCTTAGACTTCATATAAACAGAATATTTGTAAACGATTAATAATATAAAATAATCAGATATAAAAATAATATTCCATAATATAAAAAAACAGTATAAAATATTTTTTAATAATATTTTTTCCCTTTTTTTTCTTCAAAATCTCTTAGGATAAGTTTCTGGAAGAGATCTGGTTACAGTCTCAGAAAAAAAATATATACAAGAATACCTGTTAAAGATCTATACAGATAATTGGAATATATTTTTTTTCATGTTTTATAAAATTAGGATACATTTATTTAACATTTTAGAAATTTCAGGACTTTCTGCAATACATACTTTTCATCTCCTTTTAACACGAATATTGACTTGACTTCAAGTACTGAATTATCGATTCCAATTTTCATTTTCATTTCAAAATCGCTTTCACATTAAAATAATCTAATACCTACGACTTACTTTAATAATAATCCAATTAATATTTGTGCAAGGGAAAATAAATTGCTGAACATAAATATTTAGCTCAGTTAAAATTAATAAAGTATTTATCAGGGAGATTTATATCACTGTATGTTAAATCAAAATAAATTAAATATGAGGTATCGAACTTATGATTTAATAAAGATTCTATAATATAGATATTTAAAATTTGTTTGTTAGAATGTAATGAAAAAAAAAGGTATTTTAATGTGATTGTGTGATATGAGAATTTAATTGTACATCATCTTGATTCATTTTCGTGAATGTAAATTTTAATTTCTATGCTAAATTAAACTTATGATTCATAGATATAAAATGGGTGGATTCTACTAATTAGAACTTGTTCACTATGTGTAAAAGCTTCAAATATGATAAGAAATGGGTTTTAAAATATCTTTAGGGAATCTACTGGGTCATGTTCTCCTTAGTCAAACCTTTGGGTGGACCAATTCAATGACGATGGACCACAATCAAGTGAAAACAAGGGAAAAAATGAATGATAACATGCAAAGATTCTAAAACAATAATAGAACCTTTTACCTTGTTTCTTCTTTGCTCATTCACTTGAATGGAGCGGAGTGCACCCAATGCTCCAATTGATGTGCTCCTTAGATGGTGGATTGATGGTGGAATGTAGTTTCTTAGTAAACTAGTAGCATGATAGTAAGGTTTCTTAGTAAACTAGTAGCATGATAGTAAGGTTGAATGACGTGAGATCAAATGAATAGCATGTAGTTAGGACATAGATAAATGATTAAATGGGATGGGAGGCCTCTAATTTGTAGATTTCTCAAGAGGTAAATGGAGGGCCAAGATACATTAGTTAATCGAGGGTTAGAATTTGAGGAAGATGAAGGAAATGATGTTAGGCTTAGCCTTGTGACAAGTGCCATAAGAAGGAAAAAAGAGGATTAATGAGGTGTAAGAGCTAAGCATTCTTACACATCTATGAGCAAAGGAGTGGGGATAGGTGTAAGATGAAAATGAGGCTACACATGTGTCAAGAGCATGCTCACATGTGTAAGGAAAGAGTAGGGTGAGTAGGAATGCTCACAAATGTGGGAGTATGAGGGGGGTAGGAACACTTGTCAAGTGATGACAAGTTTAGATTTTGATTTATGTAGATAGATTTAATGGCTAGGATTAAAGGTGATGTGGATTTAAATAAAGGAAATAGTAATATGGATTAATTAGTCTTAATTAATTAATTAATTAGGGATTAGTTAATTAATAAAGTTAGAGGAATTAAAAAATAATTTTAATTGATTTAATGCATTTAATTATCCTTAGAGAAGACTTAATTAATGATGAATGGTGAAGATAATAATTAAATAATGGTCTATTTAATTAATTTACAAGAAAGTTAGTATCATGGTAATTTGTGGTAAACTTGGGGTCTCTATTGTAAAAGAGAGAAAATGATTTGATTAAACAATATATAATTTAACAACCAAGTTCCTACTTTACTTCAAATAAAATAGAATCCTACACCTACTTGCAAAAACATAAAGACTGTTGTACTAGAACAATAAAGAACAATACTAAATATTGGAATGAAAATACACTATTCCTACTATTAAAATATTGCAAGAAAATAGAAAAAGACCTAATTATAGGAAATGCATTTTCTTAACCTTATTTCATCGAATACTAGAAATAGAGATTAAGAGGAACTTGGTTCCTGACATTGTAGCTCTTTGCCCAGGACACTAGCGCATACATAGATGCCTTCATGTCATGTTGTCATCTGGTTACCAGTTGTACCAAAAAGCACCAAAATACATGGCTCAGGCCTCAAATTCCACTTAACCCACAAACACAATAATAAACAAAAAATTGATGAGGATATTTAGAAGTTTGTCTCAATCAAACCTTCATTTTGGTCTTTCAATCTCCATGGACAACCAATATGGTAAATAAATAAAAGTGTTGTTGGAGCTTGCTTATCTTCTTGGAGTTATTGCGATCAATATCCAAGTGGCAAATTGTTGGTTATGGAGCTTGATTTTGTTGGTTTTGGAGTCCATTTTATTGTGGGGGTGTAGGAGTACCCCCTCGATGAGGGGTTCAATTATGGAGCCTGATCTTGTTGATTTTAGATCCCATTTCATTGTAAGGGGTGTAGGGGTACCCCTCTTGCAAGGTCTAGGGACCATGCATCCTAGTGAGGGTTTGGGGGTGCCAGGGGCAACACCTCTGAAAATGCACTATATATATATTGTAATTCTAGACCATTAATCGTTAGGTCACATATTTGACGATAAATATTATGTTGGTATTTTTCTTTCCCTAAAAGGTAACACCCTTTTATGAGGGCATTGTATTATGGTTGAGTATTGTATTGTGTGAGGAGACTATGATAGAGAGAAGAGGAAGTTACAACATATGTGTTGTAGGTTGTCTGCCATTGTTTTGTTGGATAAATAAAAAGAAGGATCGGTTGTTTCTCCATGGACATAACTCATATTGGGTGAACCATGCATAGTCATCTCTCTATGTTTTGTATTATTTATCTATTTTATTTCTATATTATTTTTATTGTATATTGCTATGCAATCCTATACTTAACAAAAAAATGTGTAATTTTTAATCCTAAATGCATCAAGGATTGAAACTAGCAATAAATAAATGTATTTGATAATGGTGTTAACACTAGTCTACAATAAAAATCACCATTACATTCAAATAAAAATAATAAAAATAAATTTCTACTTCTACACCAAAGAGATTATCTCACACAAGACGAGCAAGCATAAAAATAGTTAAATAAAATGACAATGGTACCACCAATGGAGACCTTCACCAATGTATATGTAAAATATGATTATTAATGCATTTCTTTTGAGAAGCCAAAGATGTTGAGAAGAGAAAAGAACACAAAGATAGAACAACAAAAAGTGATTGAGATATCTAGAAGGATTTTGGAAGATTTTCATTGATCTATAGTCTTGAATAAAAACCATTACAAAACCATATCAACACACTTTAATTGAGCCATATAAACTTAATCCCTACTAATTTCCATTCCAGAAATGAATTATGTGGCCTATAAATTATTCTTATTTTAAGATCTTTAATCATGGCCTTTTTATTTCAAATAAGCATATCATCAATATATAATAATTAGTCACTAATAATCAATAATTAAAAAATATTCATCATGATCTTTCTTAATTAAAAAAATATATATATAATGAAAAAAAATCAAAAATTTGATACCAAATATATAGATATTGCTTTAATATAATTATTTTTTTAACCTACAAATCAAATTTACTTTTCTCTTCATCATAGAACTAGTAGGTTACCGCATATATTTTTTCTCTTTTTTATTTCAATGTAATTAATAGAGTTAATATCCATTTTATCTATTTTAAAACACAAGAAACTTTAATAGAAAATTGAAATCTAATGGAGGTTCAATTAGCCATAATCCAGAAAATAGGTGAAATAAATAAATTCTATATTAAGATTACCTTTTTCTACCAACCTTGCCTTGTACCATTCCGACTTAGCATCTACTCTATATTTCTTCTTAAATTCCCACTTATAACCAACGAGTTTCCTTCCCTTAGTAAAAATCATGATACCCTAGGTGTACATATGTCCAAGACTATCGTATCTTCCTACATGGCCTTGATATGAGACATAATATCTTCAAAATAAAGAGATTCCCTATTAGATATTATTTTCATATGAATAAAATATAAAGAAAATACATGACAAAAATATAGTAGGCTATATCTATCTTTTGGGTTTCATTATCTCATGGATATATCCTTAAGGGTGGAGTGAGAGATTATTCATGTTCCTCTACATACTTTCTCATATGAGAACTCAATCCTAATTTTTTTCTTTCTCTTTATCCTTGGATTCATCCTATTTTTATTAGACACATGCATATTCTCACTTCTCAAATTTTATCCAAAAGTGCAGTGCCTTTATTTCTTTTTATTTTAGGTATCTTGGATTAGAACGTACTCTAAGTTACTAAAAAATTTAAATCTTTAAAAGAATAAATTTTAAAATTATGAAGAAACCAAAGCTTATAACCTTAATTCTCTTACCATATCTAATGAGCATACACTTTTGAGCCTCAAGATCTAATTTATGCCATTTATGTTTCATCATATGAACACAATCCTCATAGCTAATTTTTTAAAAATGTGATATAATGGTTTCTTACATATCCAAACATTGAATGTTGTCTTATTAACTAGATATGAATAATGATATTGTCATGTCCCATTTTGTAGAAAACCAACAAAAGGATGAAATCTAAGAATTCCTTCATATTCCTTTGCAAAAGCACATTCTGGGTTATGGTTTGGAACATAGCATCTATGATGGCACCTACACATCATATTCAAATCTCATGAGAAAGGGTTCATATACTGGAAATATATTGATGATAGAAGATGATTGTGATTTTCTTGCAGATTGGGAAACTTTTGTTCTAATTAATTTTGTGGATGAAAAACCATAAGAGTTTGTGATCATTGGATGAAAAAATAGTGGTCACCAGGATTAGAGGAAAAAACCCCTTTGGTTCTCGAGGCATTTCTATTTAGGGAGTGCATCTAAAATTCAAGGAACTAGTTGGGAAGTCAGTAAGGTGGTTGTGGATCTATGTGCACCATTCCAGATTAATATTTGAAATCATTGTGAGTTGTAATTATCATTTCATGTATGTGGATATAATTTTGAATTTATTTTAATATATCAAGTGATATTTCTAGTCTATATTTCTATAATTCTAGTTTAATTTGTTAGATTTGTCTGCATATTCCTATTTATGTTGATAAATATAATTTAGGGACATTATAGTGGTATCAAAGCATGGTTTTTCTAGCCTATATGGTTTTATAATTATTGATGATTCCAAGTGATAGAGTGATCAAATACCTAAGGTAAAGGAAAAATAAGTCCCTTGTGGCAAGTCTAGATTCAAAATATGAAATCATGTTTGAAGAAGGAAGGAAAAAGTCAAAAAAAAGTCAAAAGATGATGAGGATATAGAAAAATTATTTGCAACTATAGACAAATTGGCAACAAACATGGAAAAAATGTGGTCATAACAAAATAAGAAGTGTGTAGAAGATAATAGAGAAGAAGGAAGCACCTTAAGTTGTATGAAATAAATGCACAAGTCAAAGACAACTAAAGACATATTCCTATTGGATAATGAAGAAGAAGCCACCCCTATTATCTCAACTAAGAGGTCCCCAATTCCAGTGGTTACAAAATAGTATGAGGATTATGTCAAATAATTTGATATATTCAAATAAATTATTCCATTTGATAAAATTATAGAGATTCATGAAAAGGACCAAAGGAGGAGAGAACAAGAGAAGAATGGAAGGGAGCTCAAGAGAAAAATCCATAAACTGTCAGCACCCACTATTGATGGATGTTAAATAATCTTAGCTAGTGCCTAGTTGCAAATATTGTAAACCTATTTTACTCTCAATCTAATGAAGGAAAAATATGATATTCAACTTGCAATCCTACATCTCAAAGGGAATTATTATGAATGGTGGTATCATGGCACAATTACATAAGGCCTTGATCAAATAAGTACTTTTGAAAATTTCAATCAAAAGGTTCTTGAGAGGTTTGAGCTTAAAGATGAGGAAGAATATTTCAAAGAGCTTTCCAATTTTTTTTTTTAAAAGAACCACAATCAAGGAGTATGCAAAAGAATTCTAAAAGATTTCTATTATGGTTCCCGACATATTAGAAAAGAGAATCATCTATCTTTTCCTTGAAGGACTTGAGGAACCCTTAAGGGGTTATGTTAAAGCTTTTGCACCATCAACTTTGTAGGAGGCTTTAGAAGGAGTTTACATATTGAACACTCCATTCCCAAGAACAATTTGGCACATCAACCCAAAGTTACTATTCCATGGCAACAAAAAGGTGGTTTTTAGAAGAAATATTTTCATATGCTGGTACAAACCAATGGTACCCACAAAGAGGTTGGATAATGAAGCAAAGAATAAAATCTGAAGGAAGAAAAATTTCTTTTCATGTAGGGAGCTATATTTTTGGAACATAGATGCCTAGGTAAGGGGCAAGTTCACTATATAGAAGTCACTTCTAATAAGGAACTGGAATTAGATGAATCAAAGGAGTTCCATGACCAAGAAGACCCACCCTAGGAGGAAGAAAAATAAGCGAAAGGAAACATCTTGGCCTCACTCTCAAGAACACATTGATATCATCCTTTCGAGATTTGGGAAGTCCTAGTTGAAAAAAGAGTTCAATCGTGTTGATTAATGGAGGAGCTACTCACAACTTCATTGATTAAGGGCTTGTGAAAATAAGAAGGTTAAATGGTCTAAGATTTTGTGGGCTTCAATGTCACTATGGAAGATGGGTATAATCTTCCTTGCAATGAGAAAGTCTAGAAATTGGACATAGCATTTTGAGGTCGTAAGGTTTGTGATGATTTCTATGTTATTGGTTTAGGTGATATTGATGTGATTTTGGGTGTGTAGTGCCTACATTCACTAGGTGAGCACTCTAAACACTACCAAACAATGGAACTCAAATTCAAAGATGATGGGAAGGATGTGGTACTAAAAGGAATGGAAAATGAGGCTCCGCAAGTAGTCTCAGCTTGGAGAATTAAGATGATATTTTGGAAGAGCCAAGTAGCTTGGGTTGTCAATGGTCTGGTAATCTCAAAAGATCCTTCTAAAGGTAAGAATATTTAAGTTCATGTTGATATACAAAATATTTTGGATAAGCATAGTTTGGTCTTCTGTGATATACCTCCTGGATTACCATTAGATAGAGGTTTCTAGCACATCATAGAAGAAATGGATCCAAACTGGTCATGACCACCCCTTACCGCCATCCCAAGATATATGAGGAGATAGAGAAATAAATTAAGGAACTTCTAGATATAGGGTACATTAGACTGAATTCCAGTGCCTTTAAATCTTCTATAGTGCTGGTAAAATGCAAGGATGACACTCTATAGATGTATATAGACTACGAAGTACTAAATAAGAATACCATAAAGAAAAGATACCCAATACTACGAATAGATGAATTGATTGATGATATGCGTGGTGTTGTGAACTTCTCAAATATTGACTTGAGGTCTAGATAACATCATGATGCAGTCACAGATGGATGATACAGAAAGGAATATCCAACCATGTAGCCTTGATTTCAACACAATAGAAATAACACAAGAAATTTTCAGTAAACAAGAACTATCATTGATTCAAATCATAGTCTTACATGCATCACATGCCACTGGTGTAGACTAAGTGTTGCAAGTATGAAGGTGTTTTCATTTATGCCAACAAGCTAGTGTTGCCATTGATGTCAACTATGTTGAGGAAGATTTTTGCATGATGAAGATGTCAAGGATACTAAGAAAATTGATAAAATAAGGAAACAGGGTGTTGTAGAGGTTTTCTGGTTTTTCTTCGTATTTTTTCTAGGTTGAAGATCTTATTTTGTGGTTTGGATAAGTTTGTTAGAGTTGTTCAGAGTTTCTATATCCATAATTTGGGCTTCTGGATCGTTGGTCAAAGGAAGTTGTGGTCACTCGTATGTGAACTAGTTTTGCAGTGTTATACAAAGGTGTTTGGGAGAAATGTATTTTCTCCACATTTCTCTGTAATTGATTTTTAGGAATTGTGGTTCTAAAGTAGAGTTAATGGTGTTATTCTCTTGTTTGTGTCAAGATGATTCATGGCTAGGTATATCAGAAGAAGGTATTTTGAGTTACAAAGTATTGCAGTGTTTGGCAATGTTGTCTGGAAAAAATATGATTATAATCTTCAAGTGAGATTTGTTGTGAAGGAGTTTGTTTTTTTTTCAGGATGTTCTTGGATTGTGTTCAGGTGATTTTTTTTGTCTGGAAGTTTCATATTAATTCAAGGAAGCATGTACTTAATGTTTAATGTGTTTTCACGAGTAATGACCGACTTGGTGTTTACACTACATTCAAAGATGTTTAAGTATTAATTAAGGTGTAGCATGGTGTGTAAGATTTAATTTAGGTCCCAACTAAGTGTTGTTTTGGTCCACTTTCATTCCTATCCAACACAAGAATGTTTAGTGCCGACCTAATTTGAAATTGCAAGGTGTGAAGCGTGTATTGCCGACCTTGGAGAAAGTTTTCAAGGTTGAGGATGGTATAAGTATGAGTTGAGATGCTGAAGGTTTTCAAGATAGAAACTATAGAGGTGTGTGATGCAAGTGATGCAAACTTATGAAGAGTAGAGTGTGAGTTTAAGCAGAGCAGTGTGAACTTTAAAGTGTTGGAATTCTGAATGCAGTGAGCTGAAGGTGTCTGCAATCTTTCAAACAATATTGCAAAAGTGTTGGAGAATTTGTTGTGGATTCCTTGTTGCACTGAGAAGTTATTCTCTATGTAACATTTTTCTTCTATCTTCTTTATTTCGGTAGTGAGCCCTAGTTGTGAGCCTTTTTGGATAATGTATCCTATTCTGGTAGTGAGCCCTTGTACCAATTTTTCAATTACTTATATTATGAGATAATCCTCACCGTGGTTTCCCCTCATTTTGTTCTCCATGTAAATATGGTGTTCTCTTGCATATGGTATTGTTAATTCAATTTTTGTTAGCTGCATTTCACGATTAATCACTTTAATAGAATAAGGGATTAATGAATGTTTGTGGATCTGATTACTGTTGAGGGTTTTGATATTTTAATTTTATACAACTGTTTCACCCCCCCTCTTAGTTTTCTTGTTAATTAATCAATTGTTATCTAAGCAAGGTTCCTTGGAGAAGAGCTTAACTTCTTGAGGTAGATCTGGGATGGTGCACAAGTTGGATTGCCCTAGATTTGATGGAACTGACTATGCATTCTAGAAGACAAAGATGGAAGGATATTTGGCATCTCATGGATTTGAGATTAAAATGCAATAAAGAATCAATATAATGCAATAGTGAATGGCCCAAGCATAAGTGATGAGATCAAGGCACATGAGGTAAATGCTAAGGAAATATTTATTTTGGTGAATAGTCTTTTAAATTTTGAATCGTTTAAATTTATGAATCTTAAGACTACTAAAGAAGTTTTGGATAAGCTTGAGAGTATTTATGAAGGAGATGATAAGGTAAAATAAGAAAAGTTGAAAAATTTGAAGGCACAATTTGAGACCCTACAAATGTCTAAAGATGAAACAATTACAGTCTACATGCAAAGAGTTGATGAGTTGGTAAGTGTTATGAGAGGTCTTGGTGTGCAAGTCAAAGAAGCTAGGGTGGTAAAGAAAGTTCTCAGATCTCTTCCTGATTCATACAGTGAAAATGAATTTTCTATTAAGGAAGTTTCAAGTTTTAATACTTATTTTAGAGATCAGTTGATTGGTACACTAACTTCTTTTGAAATGAGAAAACCTAGTTTGAGAAATGGAACAAAAGTGGAGACTGCTTTTAAGGCTAGAAAATTAGAAAAGATTGAAGATTTAGATGGAGAAGATCCTGATGATGTGGAAGCTAACTTTGTAAGAAGGATGAAAAAGGGAACTGATAAGTACAAAGGTAAATTACCTTTCAAATGTTTTAGCTGTGGAAATATAAGTCATTATGCTTCAAGATGTCCAAACATAGCCGCGAACAATAAAAGGAGAATAAAGGAAAGATGATTAAAAGAAGCTACTATGTTAGAGAAGATGCTAGTATTTCTGATGATGAATCTAATTATGGAGATGATGATGAATGCTTGTTCTTGGCTATAAAATATGAATCTATTAGAGTAATAAGTTATTTCACTTAATTAATTTAATCATATTGGATACTTAATTAAGTCACTTATCACTTTAGTTTTACTTAAGATAAACTTAGACACATTAATAATTAATAATTTATTAATTATTAAGTGTGCACACTAGGGTTTCCTTTTAGGGTTTGATCTCCTTTCTTAAGGATTGATCTCATTATAATTATTCATTCTCTTAATGCATTTTTTCTCTTGAGAATTGTAGAGCATATTTGTTGTTCTGGACATCTTTCTTTCTTTGTGCCACGTTATTGCTTGCAGGTGTTCACTGGTGTCTGTGAGGTTGGTTTATGAAATTCTATAGAATCTACTTCTGCTAACGCTGAAAGTTGTGTGAAGGAAAGTGTTCCAGAGAAGAAGGATAAGGTTGAAGGTACTTTGGTTTCTACTTTTCATGTTAAATAGGATAAGAACTACTGAGTTGTTGATAGTGGTTGCTCTAATCACATGATTGGAGATAAAAGTAAGTTTGTTAAACTTGAAAAGTATGATGGAGGATTAGTTAAATTTGGAGATGATTTAGGAGCTAAAATTTATGGAATAGGTTTAATCAGTTTTGATGGCAAGCATAATACTGAAGATGTTTACTATGTTAAGGGTTTATGGAATAATCTTTTGAGTGTTGGAAAAATGTGTAACAAGGGATATAATCTTGTGTTTAAGGATGAAAGATGTGAGATAAGAAAAGGGTATGAAACTATGATCTCTATTGGAAAGAGGACAACTAGAAATATCTATCAACTTAAGGGTGCTGATGGTCATTGCTTTATGTCTCAAATTAATGACAGTTGGTTATGGCATTGGAGGATGTGTCACATGAACTTTGATAATCTAGTCAGAATAGGTTCAATTCATGCAGTGAGAGACCTACCAAGAATCACAAAGCCTATCAATATTGTTTGCAAGAATTGTCAATTTGGAAAGCAAGGAGTAGTTTCAAGGGAAAGGAACAATTTGCTACTAGACTACTAGAATTAATACATATATATATATATATATATATATATATATATATATATTTGTGGTCCTACAAGGGTGATAATTCTTCAAGGTGACAGGTATTTCATGCTTTTAATTGATGATTACTCTAGAATGACATGAGTTACTTTTCTTAGAGATAAATCTGAAGCACTAGGTAGATTTAAAGCATTTAAAGCTATGATTAAGAATGAAATAGATTTGAAAATCAAATGTTTGAGGTTTGAGAGAGGTGGATAATTCACCTCCAATGAGCTTAACGTGTTTTGTGAAGTTAATGGAATAAACAGGCACTTGTTTTCCCCTATAACTCAATAGAATGGAGAGGTTGAAAGGAAAAACTGAACTATTCAAGAAGCTTCTAGAACTATAATGAAAGAAGCAAACCTACAAGAAGTCTACTAGAGAGAAGCAACTCATACTGTTTTTTACATACTTAACAGAGTTTAAGCTAAAGTTAACAACACAAAGACTCCCTATGAGTTATGGTATGGAAGGGTTCGTATTGTCAAGTACGTTAGAGTGTTTGGAAGAAAATGTTATATCAAAAGAGATGAAGAAAACTTAGGAAAGTTTGATGTAAGGTCTAATGAAGGTATATTCCTTGGATATTCTACTAAAAGAAAAGCTTATAGATGTTACAACAAAAGATTGAGAAATATTGTTGAGAGTGCAAATGTTAAGGTTGATGGAAATTTGTAGAATTCAATTGTTGTTGATGGATATGTATCAGATGAACCCGATTGCAGAGAAGAAGAAGAAGAAAAAATTGAAGAAAAAGAAGTGGAGAATGAAGAGGAAGAAGCTCTAAAAAAGACCCCTAAGTATGTGCAAAAGAATCATTCCGAAGAACAGACTATTGGAGACAAAAGGAAAGGAGTATTGACAAGAAGAAGAGTTGCTGAAGTTGAGGTAAATTTGTGTTTATTTTCTAAAGTTGAACCTAAAACAATGAGTGAAGCATGCAAAGATGAACATTGGATGAAGGCAATGGAAGAAGAACTTATGCAGATTGAGAAAAATCAAACTTGGGAATTGGTTCCTAGATTGGCAAACATGAACATAATTGGAACTAAGTGGGTTTTCAGAAAAAAATTGACTGAGAATGGAGAAGTGGTAAGAAGCAAGGCAAGGATTGTGGGTAAGGTTTACTCACAAGTGGAAGGCATAGAATTTGAGGAAACATTTTATCCAATGGTTAGAATGGATTTTGGAATTTGCAACATATAAGGACTATAAAGTTTATCAGATGGATGTAAATTCTACTTTTCTGAATGGTGAACTAGAAGAAGAGTTTTACATGGAACAATCGAAAGGATTCCGGTTGTTATATTAACCAGATATGGTTTATAAATTGAAAAAATGAATTATATGGATTGAAACAATATCCTAGAGCTTGGTATGCAAGATTGGACATATATTTGATACAACAAGGATTCAGTAAAGGCACCACATATAGTAATCTTTACTTCAAAATTGAGAAGGGAAAAATATTGATAATGGTTGTGTATGTGGATGATATTATCTTTGGAGGAAATGAAGCTATGTGTAAGGAATTTGAAGAAGAGATGTAGAAAGAGTTAGAGATGTCAATGTTTGGGGAGATGAATTTCTTCCTTGGGCTATAAATCAAGATCAAACAGATAAAGGAATTTTCATTTCATAATAAGAGTATGTCAAAGAGATGTTGAAGAATCTTGGAATGGAAGACTCCAAATAGGTATGCAATCCTATGGTGACTAGTTGTAAATTGTGAAAAGATGATGATTCAACTAAGACTGATCAGAGAAAATATAGATCTATGATTGGTGGACTGCTATATCTAACTGCTATTACACCAGATATCATGCATGTAGTTTGGCTTATGGCTAGATTTCAAGAGGTTCCTAAAGAGACACATGTTGTGATAGTGAAGAGGGTATTTAGATATTTAAAAAGCACTTCAGATTATGGCTTATGGTATCCTAAGGATACTGATTTAACAGTAAGTGCTTACACAGATACATATTGGGTTGGTTGTATTGATGACATGAAAATTATAAGTGGTGGTGTATCCTTTTTTGGATGTAGATTGGTGTCATGGTTGAGTAAGAAGAAAGATTTAGTTTCCTTATCCACTGTAGAGGCTAAGTATATTGCAACAACATCTTGTTGCACACAAGTGTTGTGGATGAGACAAACATTGAAGAATATCAAAGTAGTGTATGATGAGCCTATATCTATCTTTTGTGATAATACAAGTGTAATTAACATTTCAAAGAATCCGACAACGCATTCAAGGACAAAGCATATATCAATCAGGTATCAATTTCTAGGAGAGAAAGTTATGGAGAATGAGGTGAAACTTGAATATGTACCTACAAAGGATAAAATTGATAACATATTTACTAATGCTCTTCCTACAGATAATTTTGAGTATCTTCAAGAGAAGTTGGGGGTTATTTCCCCCTCTTATTTGAACTAGATGCATATGGATATGCATCAATCTAGTGGATCTATGAATTCATCTTTTTTCTAGATTGATGTTGGCGGCCACCTCTCAGGGAGAGTAGGTAGTGTCATGTGTTTCCATTGTGCACAGTTGGTGATTTGGTTGGGTGTAATCCTAGGGGGAGTATTCAGAGCCAGTATCTTGGTTCAGTGTCAAAGGGGGAGAAAAATGAAAAACATTTTATCTTTTTCCGTTGATGTCAAAGGGCGAGAAATAATCGTGTGAAAATGTTTATCTACTTAGGGGGAGAGAAAAGGAAATCATGAGAAAGTGTATTCAAAGTTGTGTTGTCTTTGATAGTTTTTCACATCATGTGTTTCCATCAATGACAAAGGGGGATATTGTTGCAAGTATGAAGGAATTTCATTGATGTCAACAAGTTGGTTTTTTCATTGATGTCAACTATGTGTTGAGGAAGATTGTTGCATGATGAAGATGTCAAGGATACTGAGAAAATTGATAAAATAAGGAAATAGGGTGTTGCAGAGGTGTTTTGGTTTTTCTTTTCATTTCTTCTAGGTTGAAGATTTTATTTTGTGGTTTGGATATGTTGGTTAGAGTTGTTCAAAGTTTATATATCCAAAATTTGGGCTTCTGGATCGTTGGTCAGAGGAAGTTGTGTTCACTAGTATGTGAGCTGGTTTTGTGGTGTTGTATAAAGGTGTTTAGGAGAAATGTATTTGCTCCACATTTCTCTACAGTTGCTTTCAAGACTTGTGGTTTTGAAGTGATTTAATGGTGTTGTTCTCTTGTTTGTGTCAAGAGGATTCATGGTTAGGTATATAGAAGGTATTTTGAGATACAGAGTATTGCAATGTTAGGTAGTGTTGTCTGGATAAATAGTATAATTATAATCTTTAGGTGAGATTTTTTGCGAAGGATTTTGTTGGTTTTCAAGATGTTCTTGGATCAAATTTTGGTGATTTTTTTTTTGGAAGTTTCAAATTAATTCAAGGAAGTGTGTACTTAATGTTATTGTGTTTTCATAGATAACGACCGACCTCGTGTTTACACTACATTCGAAGATGTTCAAGTATTAATGAAGACATAGCATGGCAGGTGAGATTTAATTTGGGTCCCAACTAAGTTTTTTTTGGTCCACTTTCATTCCTATCCACCATGGGAATGTTTAGTGCTGACCTAATTTAAAATTGTAAGGTGTGAAGTGTGTATTGCCAAACTTGGATGAAGTTTTCGAGGTTGAGGATGGTATAAGTATGAGTCAAGATTTTTGAGGTTGTCAAGATAAAAATTATAGAGGTGTGTGATGCAAGTGATGTGAATTTTTGAAGAGTAGTGTGTGAGTTTGAGTAGAGTAGTACAAACTTCAAAGTGTTAGACTTCTGAATGCAGTGAGCTAAAGGTGTCCACAATCTTTCAAAAAGGATGTGAAAGTGTTGGAGCATTTGTGGTGGATTCCTTGTTGCATTGAGAAGTTATTCTCTGTGTAAAATTTCTCTTCTATCTTCTTTGTTTCTTTTTGTGGCAGTGAGCCTTTTTGGATAGTGTTTCCTATTCTGGCAGTGAGCCCTTCTACCCGTTTTGCAATTACTTATATTGTGAAATAATCCTCACCGTGGTTTTTCCCTCATTGGGTTTTCCACATAAATATGGTGTTCTATTGTGTATGGTATTGTTATTTCAATTTATGTTATCTACATTTCACGATTAACCACTTTAATAGAATAATGGCTTAATGAATGTTTGTGGATCTGATTATTGTTGAGGGTTTTGATCTTTTAGTTTGTTACAACTAATTCACACCTCTCTCAGTTGTCTTGTTCATTCAACACTATGGGCTCACAAGCCTACTAAAAGGCATTACAATACATTATAATTGGCACATTACCTTATTATAGCCAACAAACTAGAAAAATTGAACTAACTATTAGAACCATTAAGCTACCTCCAACTACCTTCCCACAGATTACAAAATGATCTTAAATATGAACCTCTAGCTTCAATTATCATCCACATTGGACTTAAGGGCTTACAAACCCCAATGCAAGATCAAACGTGTGGGTCATTGTTAGAATATGAAAAGATAACCCACTGGGAGAAATTTTTTTTGTGGATCTCCAGGGAAGCTCCCTCAGACCTAAAAATTCCTTGCATGATGTTTTGGATTAAGCTACACACATTCCAGAAAAGGTTCGGACATCAAGCCCAAACCAAATAGGCCCAAAATGCTCTAACATAGAATTGACAATGAACTTTTGAGAGCGATAATTTTTTGTAAATGCTCTAACATAGAATTGACAATGAACTTTTGAGAGCGATAATTTTTTGTAAATGAATGTAAATCACCTAAAATTTGTATATGAAGAAGATGACCTCATGCAGAATCTAAATCCTACTCCATGAGCTAAGAGATGGTAATGCGGTAAAATATGAAAGAAACTTTTGAAATAGTTACAATCTAAACTGTAAGAAGGGAAATATTTTTGGTTGATACAAGATTGCTTTACAACCAGGGATGCTCTTGCATCAGACACCCAGGGTTAGAAAAAAGTGAGTCCCTCACTTTTTTGGGGCTAGAGGAAAACCAAATTGTTCTACCTCATCTTGATAAATCTATGATGAATCCGCCATTGGTTTACCTTTCCACTCCACCAAGTACTCCTTGTACTACTTCTTCCTAGTGCTCCTTCCATTTTTGGTGTCCAAGATTTACTCAATCTACTATGTTGGTTGATGTGGTAACTACTTCTGCAAGCCAAATTTTTGTTAATCACACTTGAATATCCTTCATGATACTCATATATTTTTACAATATTGAAAATAGGTGATATACCAAGTTCCTCTATTAACTCCACTTCATAAGAATTTATTGAATCAAATTTCTTGAGAATCTTACATGGTCTATGTAGAGTCTAACTAATGTGTTTGTAAACTTGGTAAAATTTACTCAATTCAGAGGGTTAACTGGCTGAATAGTCCACTTCACATTGTCAAGACTACATTAAATTATCAACCAAAGTGCCTAAGCTTATGATGGTACTGCACAATATATGCCTTCATGGACTCATGTATACGTAAATTATTCTATGCAAACTTATTCAAACTATTCTATTTTGCAGAAAGCTTACAAAATTGTAAAAATAGTAAAAGTAGATACAAAACCTAATGGCTACGGGTACTTGTAGCATAAGCTATAGGTGACTGCTAATAATAAGAAAGTACATAATCAATCTAAAAATTATTTGAAATAATAAGCAATTAAATCTAACCTTCAGAGTGCTAAGATTCACTATTTATACAACTATTCATGAATGACAACTAATGCAATCAACTATAAGAACTAATCTACTTTAATTGCAATGTATTTATGAAGCAAATAAAAATTTTATTAACAAGAATGTATAAATGAATAAAATAAATGAAGTGAAAGGTAGTACCTCGAGTGACCAACTCAAGGGACTGTCTCACTTAACTAAGAACCAGATCTAACTTAGAATCTTATGCATCCATGTAACATACAATGCCATTCATTACATAACACCAGATATCAAAAAAATCCTCCTTTAGATTGTATTCAATAATGGCATATTAAAAACATGTTCTTGATAACTTGAAACTGGAAACAACTAACTGCTTAATAACTTGTAACAACCAACTAACTTAACTACAAACTCATCCCCTAACTTTATAAAAAAATGGGGAGAGAATTATTCAAACTACTGACTAACTACAACCATTAATTTCACTCCTAGATATGAGGATAGGAAATTAATATTAGCTTATTTATTCCAACTGAGAAGGAAGAAAAGACCCATCCAACAAAGATCTTAAATGAAACAAATTGCATGTCAAACACATAGGCAAACGTTTAGAGTTCTAGAACAAGTATCTTCCTTCAGTATTTATTCCTCCACGATGGTTCACATCTAGCTCCATAGTTTCTTGCACTTTAGGCAGTTTAAACTTTAATGGCCCCCATTTCACTGCTTCGATTCTTGCTACAAATTCTCCATTCTTGTTACCTCGTGTTGAGCTGTAGAGAGGTTAATCCATACAACATACATATACAAGTAACCCTCATAATTAAATCATAGAATTCTATTCATATACATACATTCTCACATTTAAATCATGCAATTGCTACAAATAGCACCATATTTCATATTCTTCAAACTAGGTTCAAGTTGCAAGGTATGTTATAATAAGATATCATAAAATGGAATTTTTTGTCCTAGAAAACATATAAAAAGTGTCTAAAAGCATATGGAAAGTAATAGAAAAAGCATGAATGATCAAGACCATCATTCCCCCCAACTTATCTTATTGCTTTCCCTCAAGCAAAAATACTTGACTAAAACCACCTTGCAAGTCTTCCACCTACCACTAGTTTATTCATCAAGTATCTAATGGTTGTATCATCTCTATGTATGAACACTTGATATCTAGTTATATAATGTCTGAAATTGTTAATGGAATAGACAATTACAAGCATTTCTTTTTCTATCACAGTGTACTTCAACTTTTCTCCTTGGAGGTTTTTGTTGATATAGTATATTGCATATTCCTTATTCCCTTCTTTTTGCCCTAGGACTACTCCACTGGCGAAGTCTAATGCATCAGTGTGTATGTGAAATGGTAATTTCCAATTTGGACCTCTTAGAATTGGTGCATGAGATAGAGTTGTCTTTAATTTCTCAAATGAACTCTGACAACCTTCAGTCCAATCAAGCTCACTATCCTTTGTCAAAAAAACGAACAGTGGTGCAACAATTTTACTGAAATCTTGGATGAATCACCTATAATAACCTACATGTGCAAGGGAGCTTTTGACATCTTTTTGTTTCTATGGTACATGTAGGGTAGATATAATTTCAATCTTCTTTGGATCAACCTATATTCCTTCACTAGATATAAAGTGTCCTAACACAATTCCTTGTGTCATCATCATGAAACACTTCTCATTGTTGGGTGATAAATTGTGTTCCTTACATATTTTTAACACTTTCTCCAGGTTACTAAGATCTTCTTTATAACTTTCACCATAAGTGGTGAAATCGTCTATGTATATCTCCATGCAGTTATTTGCAAAATCAAAAAATATGCTAAGTACTGCTCGTTGAAAGGTAGTTGGAGCATTGCACAAGCCAAAAGATAAAAAAGAAGAAGAAGCATAGGTTCCCTAGGGGTAGGTAAATTTGGTCTTATCTTGATCTCCTGGTGTAATCTTGATTTGATTTAACCATTGAAACCATCAAGAAATGAAAAATATTTCTTTCTTGCCAAAGAATCAAGAACTTGGTCAATAAATGGTAGTGGAAAGTGATCTTTCCTTGTGGCAACATTTAATTCCCTGTAGTCAACACAAAATCTCCATTTCCCACCTTTCTTGGGAACTATTACCAATGGTGAAAACCATTCACTATTTGATATAGGGTATATAAAACTAGCATCTAAAAGATTTTGCAATTCAACTTTCACTATATCTCTTAGAGTTGGATTCACATGTCTTTGTGGCTGTCTTATAGGTCTGTAGCCATCATTAATATAAATCCTATGCATGCATCAATCATGATCAATGCCCCTTATATCATGGTAATCCCATGTGTATGCAGTTGAGTGTGCCTGCAACACAGATTACAGAGAATTTTGTTGCTCCTTAGTCAGGGCATTATTAATGTTTAACAACCTCCCTAGCATAATTTCCAACTTCTTTGATGACTCTTTAACTGATGAGAGATCAAGGCTTGGTATAATGGGTAAACATTGCTAAGGGAGTAATGAATGAAATAGCTATGATATTTCTTCTATCGAATCAATAGGTATAATACTTTGCAAGCGGTCTTGTAGGCATATGAGACAATCTTGTTGTTGTGGGCTCCTGCCACAATCATTTTGGATTATATGAGTAATGAGCTCATCTTCATCCTGGTCATCCAATAAGGGGCTGCGCTCAATAGTCATCAATGCCTAAAGAGAATAGCTATCTTCCTCCTCTTCACCCAAGTTGGGCCAAATGGTGTGATCAAGGTCTGCATATGGTTGAGTAGGTGGATAAAGAACCAAGTTCTTTGTGATTATCCCATTGGATATTATCATTTTACCAGATCTGCAACTTATAAATGCATCGACTATTTCCAACCAAGGCCCACCTAAGATGAGTGGGTAACCTAGAATATTAACCTTGGGTTGTAATACAATAAAGTCTACAGGGTATTCCTAAGAATCCAATGCAATAACTAGGTATTCAATAATTCCCTCAGGTTTGACCGTAGACCTATTAGCTAATTGCAAGACAGTTTGAGTGGGCCCGAGGTTGACCAATTGTTGCAACTACATTGTTTCTTTTTTCATGACATTGATGGCTGCCACCAAGTCTATCAAATTTTTCTTAATGAGGGTCCCATTGATCTTAAATTCCACAACTGCACTCCCAAGACTGGTATACTTAGGGACCATAATGTTCCCCAACATGAAATTTGCAAGATTCCCAAAACTTGAACTGTTTGTGGATCTTTCCTTTTTCTTCCTGGTTTCTTAAAACAAAGACCCCTCACTATTTTAGTATAGATGGGGATGTAATTGATAGCTTGGATAAGTGGTATTTTGATGTTAACATATTTCAACTTCCCTAAAAGTTCTATCCCAGCTTGAGTGTGATGCTTTTGCAGAGCTAGGCGTTCAGGAAAAGGTGGCTTGGGGTTTGAGGTATTCTGGTGTATTTAGTTTTTTTTAGGCTCCAAAGGTGGTTTATCTGAAGCCTCAACTATAATTTGGGGGGATGAAGGTCCAACAAGTTTTTTTCTTGATTTAAGGTGAAAATCACTCACCTCTACCCCATAAGTGGGGTACTGCATAGCTTCATTAGTATAAGCCTACTGAACAGTCTTAGTGTTAGGGTTAGCTACAGGTTGGGTAGGTATTTTCTGCTTGGGTGGTTGGGATGCAAGATTTTATGGTGGCATTAATTCTTGCTACTGTTGTGGAGGAGGGAGCATGGGCTATTGATAATTCATATTCTGTTGCTGCCATTGTTGGCCTTTCTGCCATTGAGTTTGCCATTGATTTTGTTGGTTTGGCCATCGTGGATTGTAATTGGAACCTTGAAGGTTATGTTGGGGCCAAGGATTAGGATTTTTGTTCCAATGAGGTTGAGGGTTTTTCCATTGGGGATTGTGGTACTAGTTCTAATTTACTTGCCAGGGTTGAGAGTTCCAAGTAGAGAAGTTTTTGTTGCCAATAGGAAAAGAGGAATTAAAGCTGAGGGGGTCTTGCGACATACCTTGTATCTATTACCATGGCCTTCTTTGTGCTATATAAAATAGCTTTCCATCATCTCTTTCAATGGGTTGAAAGTCAAGCTTCTCAAATTTTTATTACTGGATGTTGGCCACCCTCTTACATTTGCAATTTGCTTTTCTCTGCCTGCAATTTGGACAATACTTAGTAAGCATAGCCTCTACTTCCTCCTACTTATTTTTAATATGGAGAGTATTCAAATGTGTTTCCAAATGACTGGTTATATCCTCTTTCATGTTAGATAATAGATTACTCAACTCAACTTAAAAAACCTTAGTAGATGATTTACCAAGAACTGATGGTCTAGTTTCTCTTGGCCTCTTTGTGAAGGTTTTGAAGTAGTTTCTACATATCTTACAGATTTATTCAAATTTCATTTGAGAGATGTCTCCTCCTCCAATAAGGTTGAGGGCATCGATATAGTCTTCATAAATCCTCTCAAAAAGACTAGCTTGAGATATTCTTCTGACAACTTGTTTTGGGGGTTTTTATTGAGAAAACTGAAATATTTCAACATAATCCTCTAGAGATTCATCATCTTCTTGTGTCATTTGAAATATATCATCCATCCTCCTGTTAGGTCCTCTACAATAGTCTTGATACTTTTCCAAGAATAATGTCTTCATGGTGTCCCAATCAAGGACAACATCTTTACCTAATCCCACAAACCATCTCAAAGTTGTATCCTTGAGAGTGGTAGGAAAAAGCTTCAACCTATGTGCATCAGAAGTATAATCATAGCTTTTGCATAAGAAATCAAATTCAAAGAGGAATGTTTTTGGGTATTCGGTTATTAACCCATATAAAATTGGCAAGGCTAAAGGAGGGATGTTTTTCAACACTGTAGCCCTTTGCTGGTCAGTAATAGGAAACCCAAATGTTGGCCAAACATCATCATCATCTACTGCATCACCCATGGTGTGATATGTTCCTTCTGTATGTGCACTATAAGTTGGTGAAAAGGAAATTTTGTCTTCAGTGGTAACTTCGCTCAGAGTACTAGGTTCACCAATCTCTGCAATAGCTTTTCGACATGTAGAGGGAAGGAACCTACCTAAGGGATCTCTTTTCCTCCGCATACATAAAATATGAATTTAGATTCAACAAGCCTGCACAATGTTAGTAACTTGGTGTTGAAAAAGTGGTGTCTAATAGTCTTAATGCTTGAAAGAAGAATTAACTATAAAAACTTGTAAAAAAAGCCTGTGAAGATAGCACCATCCCTGAAAATGATGCCAAAAATTTAGAGTCTAACTAATGTGTTTGTAAACTTGGTAAAATATATTCAATTTAGAGGGTTAAATTGCTGAACAGTCCACTTTGTTGCAAGAATGGAAAGAGGAATGAAAGTGTTGTCATTGATGTCAATTGATCAGCTGGTTATCTACTAGTTATTGTTGACTATATATTTTGAGGATATTGAGAAAATTATATATAAAGAAGGTTACAGGTTGTCAGCTATTGGTCTGGTACTTGTGAACTATATTTTCTATGTTTTGGCTGAGGTTTGGGAGAATTTTTGTTGGTCCAAATTTATCTTTATGGTTCTAGAGTTGTGTTTCCTTGGTTCTATTGAAGATGGTTTCGACATTTGGAAGTATCGAGCTTAATTGATCTATGTGGTTTACACTAGTTTGGCCGACTGTGTGTCAAGCACTATCTTTGAATTTGATGAAGTGTGTTGGATCCATTATGGGTCCTAGTGAAGTGTGTGTTTTGGGTTGCCCTCATTTTAATTCCACCCTAAGATGTTTGGCGCCAACCTAATTTGAATTTGAAGTTGGATGGCTGAATTTGTATCTTTTGAAAGTTGGAGATGGTATAAATATAAAATGCACTAGCAATGAAAAGCGCACATAAGAAAAGAAGGAAGATAATTATAAGTGAAATATAAGACGTGACTTTGATGCTATTCTGAAAGTGTGTGAGTTATTTGTGTGGTTGACTAGTGCAAAGCTTAACATTGAGTTTCCAGATGCAATGAGCAAAAGGTGAACTCTATCATTCATGCAAGTGGATCAGTGATTATGGTGGAATAATTTTTTGCTTTGGGATTGTTATCTCTCTATAACAAGTCTTCTTTTTCTTCTTTATATCTCTGTGGCAGTGAGCCATCTAGGTTGTATCCCTGTGAACAATGAGTCCTTATTCTAGGCAGCGAACCTTATTCCAGGAAGTGATCCTTTTTGTAATCGGTTTTGATATTCTATATAGTGTGAGTTAATCCTCACGGTGGTTTTTCCCTCATTGGGTTTTCCACGTAAATATGGTGTTATTGTGTTTGTGCATTGACATTTGATGGTTAATCACTTAATCAATTTATGTGTTAGTTTTGATAATTAAATTTAAGGTTAAAATCCATGATAATTGATTCACCCCCGTCTCAATTGTCCTATCCAACAAATGGTATTAGAGCTTGGTTCCTTGGTGAAGAGCTTAACTGCTTGAGGAAGGTCCAGGATGGCTAGCAAAATGATCTATGATTATCCAAGGTTTTATGGAACTAATTATGGTAGCTAGAAAGTATTGATGAAAGAATATTTGGAGTATTGCAGATATGATATAGAGAAATATTATAAGAAACCCTACACTCATTCCGCTAATGGTTTGAGTACACCTAAAGAAACTAGAGCACACAAAGTGAATAATAAGGAAAAGTTCATCTTGAAGAATAATCTGGTATATTTCGAGTTGATTAAGGTTCAAAATTTGAAGACAACTAGGGAAGTCTGGGATGCTTTAGAAAGAGCACACGATGGTGATGAGAGGGTAAAAGAGGCAAAATTACATAATCTGGAAACACAGTTTGATCTTTTACACACGTCCAAAGATGAGAATGTTAAAGCCTATGTACAAATATTGGATGAGGTTGTGGCTGGAATGCGATCCCTTGGCACTACTATAATTGAAACTAGAATTATAAAAAAGATTCTCATAACTCTTCTTGATGCTTATAGTGAAAAGGTGAGTGCTATTGAGAAGACTATAGATTATAAGACTTGTACTAAGGATCTGCTGCTAGGATTTTTTACATCTTATGGGATGAGGAAGCCGAATCTAAGAAGTGGAGGTAAAATAGAGACTGCTTTTAAAGATACAAAAACTAAATATCTGTATGAAGAAAAAATTGATGAAATCAAGGCTAGATTTGTAAGAAGAATGGGAAAAGGCTTTGATAAGTATGAAGGTAAATTTCTCTTTAAGTTTTTTAGTTGTGGAGAAATTGGTCACTATGTTATGAAGTGTTTAGAAAGAGCTAAAAGGAATAAACAAAGATATGAGGAAAAGAAAAAAGGAAAGAAGATTAACAGAGCTTACTATGTTAATGAGAATGCTAGTATTTCAGATGAAGATTCTTAATATGAAGATCCAGATGAAAATGAATTCTTGTTCTTGGTGATTAAGGATGAACCTACTTCTACTAAATCAGAAAGACTGTCAAAAGAAAGTCCTCTAGAGAAGGAGAAAGAGAAAGAGACAGAGAAGGAGAAAAATTAAGGTACAATTATCTCTGCCCTACATGATAAACAAGAAAATAATTTTTGTGTAGTTGATAGTGGTTGCTCACTTCACATGAATGGTGACAAGAGTAAGTTTGTGAAACTTGAGAAATATGATGGAGGTCTAGTTATGTTTGGGGATGATACTGGTGCTAAAATTTGTAGGATAGGTTCAGTAAGTTTTGATGGAAAGCATCATACTGACAATGTTTAGTATGCTAAAGGTTTAAGGCATAATCTGTTGAGCGTTGGTCATATGTGCAGACAAGGATATGATCTTGTGTTTAAGGATGAGAAATGTGAGATCCAAAAAGGATTTGGAACATTGATTGCTATGAGAAATAAATCTGAAGGGAATATTTATCAACTTAAAGGTGTTGATGGATGATGTTTTATGACTCTTGGATAAATGATAGTTGGCTATGGAATAGGAGAATGTGTCACATGAATTTTGATAACTTGGAAAGAATTAGTTATGTTCAGGCCATGAGAGATCTACCGAGAATTACAAATCCTGTAAATGCTATCTGCAGGAATTGCCAGTTCAGGAAGCAAACAAGAAATCATTACAGATCAAGAGAACAATCTACTACCGGATTGTTGGGTTTGGTTCATACAAACCATTTTGGTCCTATGAGAGTGTGGAGTCTACTTGGTGAAAGGTACTTTATGCTTTTAATTGATGATTATTCTAGATATACATGGGTTATATTTCTAGGAGAGAAATTAGATGCATTAGATAGATTCAAGGCATTCAAGGCTATGGATGAAAACAAAGTGAATTTGAAGATTAAATGCTTGAGATCTGATAGAGGTGGAGAATTCACCTCCTATGAGTTCAACATGTTTTGTTAAGTGCATGGTATAAAGAGACAACTATTTGCTCTGAGAACTCCTCAACAAAATGGAGTTGTTGAAAGGAAAAATAGAATAGTTCAAGAAGCTTCTCGGTCAATGATCACTAAAGCCGAATTACCAGAAGTTTACTAGAAATAAGCTATTCACACCACTGTATATGTATTCAATCAAGTTCAAGAAAAAGAAAACAATACAAAGACTCCCTGTGAGCTATGGCACGAAAGAATCCCTACAATCAAATATTTCAAGGTATTTGGAAGCAAATGCTATATCAGAAGAGATGAGGAAACTTTGGGTAAGTTTGATGCAAGAAGTGATGAAGGAATATTTCTTGGATACTCTACTAAAATCAAGACATACAAATATTTCAATAAAATATCAATTGAGGAAAATTGTAGAAATCTCGAATGTGAATATTGATGAAACATTAAAGAATTCTATTGATATTGATGGGTATATTTCTAATGAACATGAATGTGTAAGAATAGAAGAAGTTATGGAAGAATAGGATAAATATGATCAAGAAAAGCAGAATACAAGTGAAGAAGATGCTCTGGTGATGTCCCCTAGGACACTGAAATATGTATAGAAGAATCATTCAAAAAGTTAGATTATTAAAGACAAGACAAAAGATGTGTTAACTAGAAGCAAAGCTAATGCTGAAGTAAATTTGTGCTTATTCTATGAGATTCAACTGAAGTCAGTAAGTGAAGCCTACAAGGATGAACATTGGAAGGAAGCAATGAAAGAAGAACTTTTTTAGTTTGAGAAGAATGAAACTTCAGAATTGGTCCCAAGATCGGTAGACAAAAATATCATTGGATCAAAATGGGTATTCATAAACAAGCTGAATGAGAATGAGAAAGTTGTCAGAAAAAAAGCAAGGCTTGTGTGTAAAGGCTACTCGCAAGTAGAAGGTATAGATTTTTAAGAGACTTTTTCTCTGGTAGCAAAATGGAAGCTATAAGGATGTTCTTGGCATTGGCTACTTATAAATATTTCAAAGTCTATCAGACGGATGTCAATATTTTTGAATGGTGAACTAGAAAAAGAGGTCTACATGGAACAACCGGAAGGATTTCAATTAATAGATCAACTAGATATGGTGTTTAGATTGAAGAAAGCCTTATCGGGATTGAAGCAAGATCCTAGAGCCTAGTATGCAAGGCTAGATAAGTATTTGAGTTAGCAAGTGTTTAACAAAGGTACGATAGACAATAATTTATATTTCAAGATTGAAAATGACAAAATCTTGATTGTTGTTGTATATGTTGATGACATTATCTTTAGAGTAAATGAAAAGATGTGTAATATGTTTGCGGAAGATATGTAGAAATAATTTGAAATATCTATGTTTGGTGAGATGAATTTCTTTCTTGTGCTACAAATTAATCAATCAGAAGAAGGTATTTTCATTTTACTATCTAAGTATGTGAAAGCGATGTTGAAAAGATTTGGGATGGATGGTTCCAAACCAGTAAATACTCCTATGGTGGCTGGTTGTAAGCTGGGTAAGGATGATGATTCACCTAAGGATGATTAGAGAAAGTATAGATCTATGATTGGTGGAATATTGTATTTGACTGCTACTAGACCAAATATTATGCATGCGGTTTGTCTTGTGGCTAGATTTCAAGAAGATCCGAAGGAAACACATGTTACTATAGTTAAAAGGATATTCAAATATTTGAATGGCACTCTGGATTACGGATTATGGTATCCTAAAGATACTGAATTTACACTTAGTGCTTATATAGATGCAGATTGGGCCAGAAGTATAGATGACAAAAAGAGTACTAATGGTGGTGCATTATTTCTTGGATGTAGATTGGTGGCGTGGTTGAGTAAGAAGCAAGATTCAGTCTATTTTTCTATTTCTGAAGCTGAGTATATTGATGTTGCATCTTGCTATACACAAGTGTTATGGATGAAATATATATTGAAGGATATCATAGTGTGGTATGATGATCCTATTCCTATCTTTTGTGATAATACAAGTGTAATTAACATTTTGAAGAATCCTGTAATGCACTCAAGAAGGAAGCATATATCAATCAGGTATCATTTCTTGAGAGAGAAGGTCATGGAGAATGAAGTCAAGCTTGAGTATATTTCAACAAAAGATCAAATTGCAGATATATTTACAAAGGCTCTTCCTAAAGATACTTTTGAGTATCTCTGAGATAAGCTAGGGATTATTTCCCCTCCTTTTACAAACTAAGATGCATCAGTCTGGTGGATTCATGGTTCTATATTTTTGGACTGATGTTTTTTGGTGGCTACCTCTCAGGGGGAGCAAGCAGTTTTTGAGTGTTGTCATTATGAGTATTTTGTTTTCATGTCAAAGGAATTTTCAATGAACATACCTTTTTAACTTTTGCATTAATGTCAAAGGGGGAGAGAAAGAGCATGTGAAAAAGAGGAGAAAGAGCATGTGAAAAAGTGAGAAAGAACATATGAAGAGGAAAGAAAGATAATAAGAGAAATTAGGTGATGATGAAGATGATCTTCTATGGGGGAGAAGCAAAAGAAAAATCTTGAGAAGTATTTTCAGACCTGGTATGTATCTTTGATGGTTTTTCACATCATGTGTTGCCATCAATGGCAAAGGGGGAGATTGTTGCAAGAATGGAAGGAGGAATGAAAGTGTTGTGATTGATGTCAACCGGTCATTTGGTTATCTACTAGTTGTTGTTGACTATATATGTTGAGGATATTGAGAAAATTATATATAAAGAAGGTTACAGGTTGTCAGTTGTTGGTCCAATACTTGTGAAATATGTTTCTTATGTTCTGGATGAGGTCTGGGAGAATTGTTGTTTGTCCAAATTTCTCTTTATGGTTCTAGAGTTGTGTTGCCCTAGTTCTATTGAAGATGGTTTCAAATTTGGAAGTATCAAGATTAATTGATCTATGTGTTTTACATTGGTTTGGCCGACCATGTGTCAAGCACTATCTTCGAAGTAGATGAAGCATTTTGGATCTATTATGGGTCCCAGTGAAGCATGTGTTTTGGGTCACCCTCATTCTAATTCCACCCTAGAATGTTTGGCACCGACCTAATTTGAATTTGAAGTTGGATGGACGACTTTGTATCTTTTGAAAGTTGGAGATGGTATAAATATATAATGCGCTAGCAATGAAAAGTGCACATAAGAAAAGAAGGAAGATAAGTGAAAGAGAAAACATGACTTTGATGCTATTCTGAAAGTGTGTGAGTTATGTGTGTGGCTAATTAGTGTGAAGCTTAATGTTGAGTTTCTAGATGTAGTGAGAAAAATGTGAACTCTGTCATTCATGCAAGTGGATCAGTGATTGTGGTGGAATCCTTTGTTGCAATGGGACTGTTGTCTCTCTGTAAAAAGTCTTATTTGTATCTTTGTGGAAGTGAGCCATTTGGGTTGTAGCCCTGTGGATAGTGAGTCCTTATTCTAGGCAGTGAGACTTTTTGTAATTGATTTTGATATTCTCTATAGTGTGAGTTACTCCTCATTGTGGTTTTTCCCTCATTGGATTTTCCACGTAAATATGGTGTTATTGTGTTTTTGCATTGGCATTTGATGGTTAATTACTTAATCAGTTTATGTTTTAGTTTCGATAATTGAATTTAAGGTTAAAATTTATGACAACTGATTCACCCCCCCTCTCAGTTTTCCTATCCAACACACTTCACATTGTCAAGACTACATTAAATCATCAACCAAGGTGTGTAAGCTTATGATGGTTACAATAATGCCTTCACAGAATAATGTATACCTAAATTATCCTATACAAACTTATTCAAACTATTCTATTTTCTAGAAAGCTTACAAAATTGTAAAAATAGTAAAAGTAGATATAAAACCTAATGGCTGTGGGTACCTACAACATAGGCTATAGGTGACTGCTAATAATAATAAAGTACATAATCAATCTAAAAATTATTCAAAATAACAAGCAATAAAATCTAACCTCTGAAGTGCTAAGATTCACTATTTATACAAGTGTTCATGAACGAGAACTATTGTAATCAACTATAAGAGCTACTCTAATTTACTTGCAATGTATTTATGAAGAAAATAAAAACGTTATTAATAGTAATGCATAAATGAACAAAATAAATGAAGTGAAAGGCAATATCTTGAGTGGCCAACTCAATGGACAGTCTCACTTAACTAAGAACCAGATCTAACTTAGAATCTTATGCATCCATGTAACATACAATTCCATTCATTGCATAACACCAGATATCAAACAAAATCTTCCTTTAGATTGTATTCAATAATGACATCTTAAAAACATGTTATGGATAACTTGAACCTAGAAACAACTAACTACCTAAATATAACTTGTAACAACCAACTAACTTAGCTATGAAATCATCCCCTGAATTATAGAAAAATGGGGAGAGACTTGTTGAAACTACTGACTAACCACAACCATTAATTTCACTCCTAGATATGAGGATAGGAAATTAATATTGGCTTATTTATTCTAACTGAAAAGGAAGAAAAGACCCATTCAACAAAGATCTTAAATGAAACAACTTGCATGTGAAATACATAGGCAAACGTTCAGAGTTCTAGAACAAGTATCTTCCTTTAGTATTTATTCCTCCACGATGGTTCACATCTAGCTCCATAGTTTCCTAAACTTTAGGTGGTTTAAACTTCAATGATACCCCATTTCACTACTTCGGTTCTTGCTAAAAATGCTTTGTTCTTGTTACCTCATGTTGAGATGTAGAGAGGTTAATCCATACAATATACATATACAACAACTAACCCTCACAATTAAATCATAGAATTCTATTTATATACATACATGCTCACATTTAAATCATGCAATTCCTACGAATATTTCCATATTTCATATTCTTAAAACTAGGTTCAAGTTGCAAGGTATGTTTTAATAGGATAGCATATTATGGAATTTTTGTCCTAGAAAACATATAAAAATTATCTGAAAGAATATGCAAACTAATAGAAAAAGCATTAATGATCAAGCCCATCAGTCTATAATTCCTCATCTTCAGCTTATTTTATGTTCCTACTGGAAACCTTTCCTTCCTGAGATATACCATAACTTCATTTCCAACAAAAAATTCCTTGTCTCCTCTTCATATTTTCCCGCTCCTTTTACTTATTGTTCATGTCCTCCAATTTTTTTCAGAATTGAATATGCACTGTCTCCATGAATCTTGTAAATTATTTTGCTTCGTCACTCCTCTTATTCACCATATTGATGTCTTTGAGATCCAAAAATCCTCTGAGATGTATTCCTGTTATGATTTCAAATGGTGTATTCCCTATGCTTTGATTTACTAAATTATTGTATGTGAACTCTGCTTGCAGTAGAACTATATCCTAGTTTCCTGTCTTATTTCCAACCAAACATCTCAATAAGTTACCCAAACTCCTATTTACAACCTCTTTTTGTCCATCTATTTGTGGGTGATATGTTATCTTTAGATTTTTCCATAATATCCTCCAAAAGTATCCAATGAACTTGGTGTCCTTGTCTGAAATTGTAATCTTTGGTAGTCCATTCAATCTCACAATATCCTTGAAAATTAAGTTAGCAACATGAAAAAAATCATTAGTCTTCTTGCAAGGAATGAAATGTGCCATCTTAGAATACCTATCCACTACCACCATTATAGAATCATATCCTCTCTATGTTTGTGGTAATCCTAATATGAAATCCATGCTTATATCTTCCCAAGGTCCCTCTGGTATTGTCAAAGGTTTATACAATTCAGTATTGTAACTACTCCCCTTTGCTAATTAACAAATTCAACAATTTTGAAAATACTTCTTGACATCCTTATATATCTACGACCAAAAATAGTGTTCACTCACCAAAGCTACTGTCTTTTCTACCCCAAGATTTCTTTCTAGTCCTCCACTATGTTTCTCCTTAATCAAATTCTCCCTCATTAAACTCCTTGGAATACCCAACTCATTTCCCTTCAACAAAATATCTTCCTATATGAAGTAATCCAACAATGAATCCTATCTGTCACTACTGGTTCCTTACATTCCTTCCATACTTCAAAAAAATCTAGATCATCCTCATATATGTGTTTCAATTCTTCAAAATTCAATACCTCTATCTCCATTTCTATCAACAAATTCCCTCTCCTTCTTAATGCATTTGCAACTCATTTGACTTACCACTTCTATGCTTCAACATAAATGTATAACTCTGAAAGAATTCAACCCATCTCATATGTCTCTAGTTCAACTTACCTTGACTGTTCAAATACTACAAGGCTTGATGGTTAGTGTACAACAAAAACTCCTTAGGAAAAAAATAATGTCTCCACTTCTTCAAGGCTTGAATTATGGCATAGAAATCCTAATCATAAACTGAATATCTCCTTCTAGCATAATTCAACTTCTCATTGAAATAAGCTATTGGCCTCCCTTCTTGACTCAATATTGCTCCTATTGCATTTCCACTGGCATCACAATCAACTTGGAATAATTTATCAAAATTAGGTAATACTAACATTGGTTTCTCTTTTACCTTTTTCTTCAACAATTCAAAAATTCTTTGTGCTCTAGATGTCCAATTAAAGCCTTTTTTATCTCTTCCCATTGTTTCTGTCATGGGTGTTCAAATGCTACTAAAGCACCTGATGAATTACCTTTAGAGACTTGCTAGTCCATGAAAACATCTTACCTCTCCAATGTTCAGTAGTGTAGGCCAATCAACAATTACTCTAACCTTCTCAGCGTCCATTTTTAATCCTTAAAAAAAAGTTAAACCCAAGTACACCAACTCCATTTTCATAAAGCTACACTTCTTGATGTTTATTATCAAATTATCTTCCCTCAACATCTATAATACTTGTTTGATGTGCCACAAATTTTCTTCTCTATCTTACTGAAGATTAAAATATCATCCAAATAAACAATAACAAACTTACCGAAGAATTGCTTCAGTACCTCATTCATCAACCTCATGAAGGTTCTAGGTGCGTTAGTCAATCCAAAAGGAATCACTAACCACTCATACAATTTTTCATTAGTCTTAATTGCAATCTTCCATTCTTCTCCTTCCCTAATCCTGATTTGATGATATCCACTCTTTAGGTCAATCTTTGTGAAATATTTTTCTCCACTTAAACAATCCATAATGTCATCCATCCTTGGCAATGGGAATCTATAATTGACTATGATCCTATTGATTTATCTGCAGTCTATACACATCTCCACTCTCCATGTTTCTTTGGTTCTAGTACAACATGCATTGCACATGGGCTTAAGCTCTCTTTGATCAATCCCTTCTTCAACATTTTTTGTTTTTTTTGGTTTAGTTCCATATCTTTTGTAGGTGTCATCACATGTGACACTTTATTAGGAAAATTTGCTTCAAGTATTAGATCTATATGATGAATGATTCTCTAGACTAGTGGTAATCATTTTGGTAAATTCTTTGATGTGGTATCCTGATATTCTATCAAAATTTTTGAGCTACTTCTGTTTGCGATGGATCTTCTCCCTTTGTGGTAGATTTTGTTTCCTTATGATTACGAAACTTCTTTGGAATCAATGTAAAACACATGTTCTCATGCCTCAATCCTTCTAGAAACTTCCTTCCATCTACCAAACATATTCATGCAATTCCATAAAATTCACTTCCATCCTCTTCTCCCAAATGTATCAATATACGTCTATTTCCATTTGAAGTCATAGTATAGGTATTCTTCCTCCCATCATGAATTTATTTCCTATAATACTACCATAGTCTTCATAAAAATAAATTGCATGCATCCATAGGCATAACATCACACAATACTTCATCATTATATGAACCTATATGGAATTTCACCAAACACTGCTCACTTACCAGTATCTTATGTTCATCGTGAATCCATGCTATCTTGTAGGGATTTTGATTTTTCAATCTCTTCAATTCAACTTGGTTACCATATCCTCTAAAACTAAATGATCGGTATTGCCACTATCAATGGTAACTTTACATACCTTACCTCTGGATTTACATCTTGTCCTAAATAAATTCTTCCTTTGTGATGGTTCCTCGGTAACTTCTTCATGCATCAAATCTCTTCTCATTATTAATGAATTTCCCTTCTCTATTTTCCTAACCAAACTAGGGGATCCAACAGGTTCTTCATCCACATACGTTGTTCTTCTAGTGTTCTCAGTCCTCTTCTCGTTACTTTCCTGATAACATTCAAATGCTCTATGTCCTTCACCTCCACACTTGAAACAAGTTCCTCTGAATGGTCTCTTCTCATATCTTCCTTCATCTATATCCTTTATCCATCATTATGGTAGGAATTATGACCTCCTTTGTCACAGTGCTAGAAATTTCTATCCTCTCTTCCTCTACGGTATGAATTATTGTCCTTCTCTTCACTACAATAGGGTTTTCCATCCTTGTTTTTCTTCACATATGGTCTTCTCTCTCTAGATTGTAATCCGCCTCTCTAGGGTCTTATTCTTGCACTTCTTAGTCTTTGTTCAAACTTCTTGTTCAAATTTTCCTCTACCTTTAATGAAATTGGTATGATTCTTCAACTATTGTCATCTTCACCAAGCTCAACTCTTCTTGGATGTTTTCTCTCAGTCCATTGATATACCACACAAAGTTCTCATTACTTACTTCATTGTGCCCAACACTGATGATGATCATCTTGTAAAATTATTCAGTATACTCCTTCATAGAATTCTCCTTTAGCCTTAGATTTTGTAATCTCTTCAAAAATTCAAGCTCATAATCAATAGGTATAAATTGATTCTTCAACTTTGTCACCATCCTATCCCACTTTGCGATTTTATCCTTTCCCCTCCCATTCTTATCCAATTGAACTTCTTTCCACTAGATAGAAGCATGTCCTTTTAACTTATTTTTCACAAATATCACCCTCTTTGGATCTTCTATTTCTTCATACTTAAAAATATTCCTCTATGCCGTTGATCCAATCAATCAATTCCTCAAGATTTAAATTTCCTAGATAATTTTGAATTTTGATTCTAGGTCTCTTACCAATCTTGGAAATAGATTTTAAAATCTTTACTTGACCTAAAATTCTTCTTCTTCTAAGTTCTCTTCATTTTATTTATAGCATGGTCTAATTCATCATCAATTTCTGTCTCATGTCTAGGGTTTAGACCTCTCCTTCTATATTCTTCTACAACATCCAACCAGACTCTCATTTCCCTCATCATCTCCAACATTTTATCCATTCAAGTCCAAAAAATATTTTCATAACAAGCTCTCTTATTGGCAACATCTCTTCCCCTTGGATTCGGTGCATCTGCCTTAATTCAGTGATTTGGCTACAAGGTATCAACTACCTCATAGTCAGTGCTTGATTGAAAACACTTGTAGGTGGCCTCAAGTCAATAATATGTTCACCACAAGGAATGCCTTCTCTCCAAAGGACTCACAAAGTTGTTCTAGTACCACTTGAGGCAGTCACGAATTGAGGATCCAAAAAGGACTTTCCAACCATGTAGCCTTGAGTTCAATACAGTGGAAATAACACAAGAAATGCTTAGTAAACAAGAATTGTCATTGATTCAATTCATAGTCTTACATGCATCACATGCCAGTAGTGCGTACTAAGGGCTCACAGGCCTGTTGTAAGGCATTAGAATACATTACAATTGACACATTGCCTTATTACAACCAACAACTTAGAAAAATTGAACTAACTAGCAAAACCATTGAGCTACATCCGATTGCCTTCCCATGGATTACAAAATGATCTTAAATATGAACCTCTAGCTTCAATTATGATCCTCGTCGGCTTTAAGGGCTTACAAACTGTAATGCAATATCAAATGTGTGGGTCAACCTTAGAATATGAGAAGATAACCCATTGAGAGAAAAAAAGTGTTGTAGATCTCCAAGGAAGCTCCCCCAGACCTAAATTTCTTTGTATGATATTCCATTAAGCTACACACATTTAAGAAATGGTCCACACATCAAGCCCGAACCAAATAGACCTAGAATGCTTTGATAGAGAATTGGTAGTGAACTTCTGAGAGAAATAATTTTTTGTAAACGAATGCAAATCTCCTGGAATTAGGATATGTCGAAGATGGCCTCATGTAGAATATGAATCCTACTCCATGAACTGAAAAATGGTAATATAGTAAAATGAAAAAGAAAATGCTAAAATAGTTATAGACTGAACAATAAGAAAATAAATGTTTTTCGTTGATACATGATTGCCTTAAAACCAGGGATTCTCTTGCATCACATCATATCCACATGAGAGAAGAAGATGTTAAGAAGACTACTTTTTGGTGTCACTATGGGCATTTTGAATTTCTAGTTTTTCCCTTTGGCCTCACTAATGCTCCAAAAACCTTTCAGTCATGCATGGATCATTTCTTTGGTAAGCACTCGAGGAAGTTTGTGTTGGTTTTATTTGATGATATTCTAATTTATAGCAAGACGTGGGAAGAACATTCAATCCACCTAGACTTAGTTTTAGGAATATTGGAACAATAGTCTCTTTTTGTAATAATGTCCAAATGTGAGTTTGGTTAATGGAGATATTACATCTGGGGTATGTCCCAAGTGCCAAAGGAGTTCAATTTGATCATCAAAATATCCAAGCTATTCTAGATTGGCCACCCCCTACCAACCTATCTAATTTGAGAGGATTATTTGGACTGTGTAACTACTACTAGAGGTTTTTTAGATAGAGATATGGTATTTATCATATTGTAGCCATATAGACAGTCTTCCATCAAGAAATATGGATCAAAAAAACTAAAGCCTAAGTTCTATGGGCCATACACGATAACCTAGAAAGTTGGAGAAGTTGCATATGAGGTGGAGATCCCTACAAACATTAAAATTCATAATGTTTTCCATGTTTCATGTCTAAAGAAGGCACTTGGAGTTCATACTACTCCTTCAAGGGAGTTAACCTCATTGGATGATGAAGGGAAGCTCATTCTCATTTTGAAAGATATGACTAATACTAGAGTCAAAACTTTGAGAAGCAAGATAATAAATGAGTATCCTGTAAGGTGGAAGAATCTAACCATTGAAGATGCTACTTGAGAGGGATATGAGATTTTAGAACATCCCAATTTGTATTTATTGAGGACAAAAAATCTTGAGAGGGGAGGACTTTTCATGTCCCATTTTGCAGAAAACTAGTTGAAGAACGAAATCTAGGAACTCCTCCGTAGGGGCACGTTTTGACTTGTAGTTTGGAACAAAGAATCTACAATGACACCTGTACATCATATCCAAAGATCATGCGAAAGGGTTTATATACCAGAAAGATATCGCTAGCATAAGATGACTATGTTGGACTCACAACATCCAACTCCTTAGGCATGATTGATGGGGCACCTCTAGATCATTTGGCAGCAAGCTTGATACACTAGAAGGGAGGAAATGACTAAGGAGTCTTGTGGATAGACCCACAAGATGACACATTACTTGACGAGATATCACAATGGCCTTAGGGTTGACCTACTTTGTAATATGCAAGAATGTAATTTTTGGGCTTTAGCTCCAATTTGGCTCAAGATTGACCTGCTCCTCTAGGGAGATTAATAACATATAAATTTAGGAAGATAGCTCATGTGAAAGAATTCATTATTATGAATTTTTCTTGTAAATTGGGACACTTGTTTTCTAATTACTTTTTTGGATGAAAACCTATAAGGATTTTCTTATCATTGGATGAATATTCATCAATCACTAGGATCAGAGGATGAAACCCCTTTTATTCTCAAGGACATTTCCATTTAGAGAGCACATTTGAGCTCCAAGGAATTAATAGGGAAGTTGGTAAGATTGTTATGGATCTGTGTGCACCACTCTAGATCAGTATTTGCAATAATTATGAGTTATAATTATCATTTCATACCTTTATCCATGCAATTCTGAATCTCTTTCAATATATCAAGTGATCTTTGTGGTTTATATTTCTACAATTCTAGTTTAGTTCATTAGATATGTCTGCATATTCCTATTTATGTTGATAAATATAATTAAGAGATATTATAGAGATCTATTTATCGAGTAGGAGGTAGTATTCATAGCCTTGGGTAAAAAATATTGATCCAACTATGCACCACTCAACATACTTTTGTCTCTATTTATCAATGTTTAATTTATCCATTTTGCTATTTTTTATGAAATAGAAGGGGTAGTTTTTTGCTACATAATAATTTCATGTACATATAAATAATCGAATTCCCTAGAGAAATATTCTCCATCATTATAATTATTTTCCCACCTATCTATTTCTTGATCAAAGCTTTAGAGTCCTTAAACATATATAATTTTTTTTTTTTATGTCTTAAAAAATAAATCTAGGTAAACCTTGAACTATCATCTATAAATTTAACATAATAATTATATATTTTAATAGAGTGAACATTGAATAGACTAAAAATTATGAATGTATGACCTTTAAACATATCTTAGCTCTAATGCATACAAAAGGAGAACCAACCTATTGTGTTTTCCAAACACACAATAAGCTAAAAAAATAGCATCAGCCATATATTTTATTATAATGATTTGAAGATCATTTTCAGTAATTTGGTCCACTCTGGTTCCACAAAATACTTGAATTATCAAATTGTTAGTTATGTTGGTAAAATTCATGGACTTGAAACCCTCATTATGCATTTTATCTTCATTTATTTTTTGATAAATGTTGCAACAAGGCTATCCATCTTGGTCTTTGCATTATAACCACTAATAGAAAAAATGGTATCTCTCTATCTTAACATCTACACTTCCTAGCCAACTCAAAAAAAATTAAAAGCATTAAAATTCTAATTTGTGGAGCCTCTTTTTTCATCCTCAAGGAGCACATTATCCTCTTAAGGTACAATTTATTTGTTAAAATATTTATTTGGTAAATATCACATATTCCCTTTCACATAATGCAAAAACCTCGTCTAAGATAGCCAATAGAACACAATCTACAAGAGATAATTGAATGGTTCTCTATGATTTGTTTTCTAGTTTTTTCCCATGTTTATTAGGAATGTCTTCTATTTCCATCCTATGGAACTACTCTCCATTGATCCCTCTAGTCCAAGAGATGTTCTATTTTTAGCTTCCACAACTTGTACTAAAAAATATTAGATTTCTTAATCTCTAAATAAGCAATGCTAGCGATAGCCCAACCACATATGTATGAAAATAAACTAATTCAATAAATTCCAATGGATCTGAAAAACCCAAAACACTTATAAGAAAGGTGTCTCTCTCTAATTAAAAATATGGTTTGATACCAAATGTTGAGAAATAAGGTAAACTACTATAGTGAAATCTTAAACAAATAGTGAACCATTTTGATTTATTAATTAAATTAGCATGTGATTATCTATTAAAATAAAATAAGGGAAAAAGTACAAAGTTGTGTAACACTTCTATAAAGGAACCAACCAACATTGATCCAACTTTTAACTTGAATCACTAAAAGGTGCTATATATGTTTTGAATTTTGAAATGATCTAAACTAATAAAATATTTATTTTTAATATATTTTATGTTTGTATTTTTTGAAAAAATTAAAAAATTATTTGAATATTTTTTTATAAATTAACACTAAAATTTAGTTGTTGATAAAATGTTGAAAAATGAAGTTACATGAGACGTCAATCTTTATATAGTAAATTTAATTTTTTTTCTTTCAATTTTTTTGTGCATATTTATAACTTAAAACTTTAGAGCATGGATATATTTATTTCTAATTTTGATAAATATATATTTTTAAATAAATATTAAAATGTGTGTGTATTAAAACTTAGTTGTTTTTTCTAATCAACATCAACTTTCATATTAATTATTTATCTAAAATAATTTTTTTTTATACCATCTTGATATAGATTCTTGTGTCTAGGGCATCATATTTTTTAAATTTTTTTTCTAATAAGTTTTACTATTTTTCCTTGACATAGTAATCAACCTAATATTTTTTGCTGATAACCTACATTTAGTAAAAATAAAAAGGAAAATATAAATAATAATTAAATTATTAAAATATATACATTTTTGAAAACTAAACTTATGGATCTACAAAAGGGTATTATATATATATATATTTTACACAAGTAGAAGTTGTCGAAACATCAAGCGTTTCAAATAATTTTACTTTTTTGGTAAATTGGACTCAAAGTGGTGCTCAATATGCATTTAGCCAACAATTTCAGTTGAAAAACTTGAGGACATATAAAACATAGCTAGAATGAATCTTACAAGCTCATATGTTTTACCAAAATTAATTTTTAGTTAATAATACTTAAATTCACTTGTGCTAATAAGTTGGTTGAAAGTGTGACAACTTTGTGCTGATACCCATAAAGAAAAAAAAACATAGAAATATATGGACAAATAAAAAAACACATAACAATGTATGTTTGTGGAGAAAAGTTTTAATCAATAAAATACATTGATCTTGTATTAATTAAGAATAATATATAATATCAATACAATCTGCTCAAGTTGCTAGTCTAATCATATTTTGACAAAGTAATAGTACTCAACCTACAAAATAAAATAAAAAATCTATCTAGTGCATTCAGTGTATAAAGAAGAGAGAAGATGAAATAAAAAATTGTTTCCCAAAACTATAGGCACCAAAATAATGGTCTATGGAAAAAAACTCATTACCCATGTATAATAATAACATGATTGAAGATAGATATCCACTCACAAAGGTATATTTAATCTCATTATTCTAGTAGGCACAAATCCCCAACTAATGTTGACTCCACTTTGTAGTGGCCAACTATATTGACCCTATTAGGAAAATGGTGTCTTAACCTTGCTATTATATGAGGTTACTATTTATAGTAAGTTTAAATTTGAGCATAGATTGATGCAAAATTTCCCCAAATCTTCCAATTGGATAATAAGGATGCTCGTAAATTTTCATTGTAAGATTGACTAAAGAATCCTGTTATAGGCAAGAGGTAACGTGGTCTAGTCTCCCCACCATCCACATGGTACTAGAGGGCATGTCACGCTAGCGTCACTAGTCACGTGAAAAATTTACCAGGCACACTTTAGTTTATAGGGGGCAACTACCTGATTCTAAGTCTTGCAGTCTAAAAAAAAATCATCGTAAGATCATGTTTGGATTTGAAGATAATAAAGTTTTCATTTTTCAAAATTTCAAAGTTCATTTTGAAGGCCTTAGAGGCATTTTTTGGGTCTAAAAGTGGTAGTAACATGCGTAGTGAGTTATAGCTTGATAAAGTGTTTCACGAGATTTTTGATGGTTCAAATGGTTCATCAATCAAACACCCAGATGAAAATTTATGGCCTTCGGAAGTTGGGTCTCTTGAAATGAGAGATGTAAACATGTGTTGGACAAATAAATAAGTTGTAAAGGGGGAGTTACATGTAGTGCTGTGCATTTTGAAACATCATAGGCATTTGTTAATTGAGATAAGGATGAGTTCCACTTTTTAGGTGGTTTTAACTCATGGTTTTGTAATACTGTTTGACAATTTCATGTATTGCATATCCTATATATTAGGTGCAAGAGATGGAGGTTGTGTGAAATAGTCTTATAGTTGTTGATATTCCTTTGGATCTTTGGTTGGTGAAAAATCTTATGAGAAAGCTTGCTCTGTAAGTATATTGTAATCTTGTTGAATTTTGAATAATATGTTGGACAACTTTTGGAGTGTGGGGTTTTTCTCTGAAAGTGTTTTCTCCACGCAAATCATTGTGTTGTGGTATGAATTTTATTTATGTTTATTTCTATTTAAAGTTTATGTAATTATTTAGATCTGATAAGTTTTTGCATAACCCTCCTCTCAAAATTAGTGTAGGAAGTTGTTCCACTACCTTAGCTTCCTTATAGGCTCCACATGTCATAACAAGATCCTCCACTCTTTTTTATGTAACTCCTAAGTGCTTCATTAGGGAAATGAATAACAATTCTTGTGACAATGATGATTGTAGCTCATGGTAATTATAACCACCCTTTTTAATACCATTATAATGATATTCCCAAGTCTTGGACAATAATAAGTACATAATTTTTTTTTATCTTTCCCATGGGCATCCAAGTATTCATTTCAAGAAATCTAGAGATACATAATTTAAACATTAGACATAGGATTGCAAGCCTAATATTATACAAAAATATGAAAACATAATGGAAAAAAAATAGCAGCCTTACAAATTTAGGGATATTAATATCCAACAAGCAACAACTCAATAGTTCAAATAATCTCAATTTTAAAATAAATAAATAATATCAAGTAGTTGTAAATTTACAAAGTCTTACAGCTTATTAGGAACCTTAAACTTCCCAAAAAATTAGAATGCATCTCATTAAAAAATGACCTTGTTTTCTACATCACTAAATATTGTAATTAAATATCATGTCTATAATTTATTTCACATGTGCATAGAAACAAAACTGACCTTATTTTCTACATCACTAAATATTGTAATTAAATATCATGTCTATAATTTATTTAACATGTGCATAAAAACAAAACAATAGATATGCCTATCCATATACATCTATACGAAGCAATTATAGAGCAACTACTAGTATAGAAGGAAGCAAACCATAGAAGATGATCATGAAATAATGGATGAGTGGGAACATTTGTCTTCTACATTGTCTTTATAACAATCATTTTTGTAAATTCACTTGTAAGATGTACAATGTATTATAAATAAATTTGAGATGGAAAAAAAGACAATTAGGAGTGTACAAGATAGATCTCTTGGAAAGAGGTATTCATGGGTGAGATTCTACTCAAGACATTACAACACGCCAAATAAAAAGGCTAAGGAACACCTTTAAAACAATCCACATTCTACTTTTCCATCTCCTCTTTATGTGAAAAGATAAATATAATAGTTGCACAACTTGCTTAAGTGCCATGCTAATTATCAAAAAGTAAAATCCTTAATATCACATATTGTAAGAAAACAATATGAATTGGTCATTGATAAATTCTATTATCAATGAAAAAATGGTAGTTATTAATATGTTTAATGTAATAAATGGTAATTATTAAATGTTTAAAAATGTTGTAAATCTCAGAATTCGGTTATAATTTGTTTCCATGGATTTGATATGACAATCTCAAGATATGGGCTAAGTTGGAAGGAGGATAGATGGATATTGATGATACATCATGATGCCGCCACTAGGATAGATATTTTAGTGCTAACCTATCATTTGGCTTGTACAGGTTAGATGGAATAATTCATTTATTTCTATCTTATCTAAAATCCTTACATGTGAACTAAACTAATTGATCAATTCATATTTCGTAAGGATAGTTGAGCCATTATCATTAAAACCAATGTGAGGGTGCTTCTTAAGGATATCTGCATGGCCAACAACTGATAGAACTAGTCATGTCTCTATTGCTATTTATGGCAACAAGATACGATTCTGAAAAGATTCACAAGGTGTTTAAAATTGATCTTATGGCAATCAAAAATGTAATTTGGATAGTGATTAGAGAGGAAAATCCATGGGAATTTCCACATAAGACTTATATAGTGACATTAGCTCCATCTTTTTATTATCTAATGTAATGGATTTGGTGTAGGAATTAAGGATGATTAAACTACTGGCCAATACATATTATGATCCCTAAATGTCTATCCTATTCTAAAGATGCAAATCTAACTAATATTCAATAATGGAAGAACACAAAAGATACACCTCAAGATTAGCCTAAGAAATGATAATGCAAAGAAATAAGATGAAATAAAAGACAAGTGATTATACCTTCTTTGCTGCAAATTCCTTGGTTGGCCCTTGATGTTTGGAAGCTTGTGTGCTCCTTGGATGGCTAATGAGATTAAAGATGAAAGATGGGATGCAAGATGATTGAAAGTGTGATAATGGTGGATTCAAGTGCTATGATGAAGGAAAAATGTTCAAATAAAAAAGTAGCAAGAGTTTGGTATCAAATGCATTTTTTTTTTGGCTAATATGATGCTTGCAAATTGAGTGATTAATTTGGTAGCATAAGGGTGCAAATGGCTAAGTCTTTCAAATAAAAAAATGAAAAGAGTTTGGTATCAAATGCATGAGGTTTTCAAATGAGAGAAAAGAGGGGGTATTTATAGAGGAATTTGAATTCTCTAGAGAATTCAATGGTTGAGATTAAACCAACAAGGCCAAGATGAAGGGCTATGGTGAGTTGAGGACTCACAAACCCTCACATCTTGACATGTGGAATGTGAGATGGCCTAGGATGAGATGATGTGGAAGTGAGGTGGAAGGAAGCTACATGATGTGGAGAAAGGACGAGTACCTTGGAAAGGGGATGATGTGACCTCTCAATGATCACATAGGGAAGAGAATCTTGGGTGAATAAAAGTGAATTAAAAATTCACATGATTGGAAGAATCTAGTGGATAAGCATGTGAGTGATGTGACAAGTCAAAGATTCTAGAAGACTTTGGCACATGTGAAGTGACAAGTCAAAGGTTCTAGAATTTGTATGGGGAAGAGAAGATTCCTTGGAGGAATAAAAGTGAATTAAAAATTCACATGGAGAAGAGATGAGCCTTGGATGAATAAAATGGAATTAAAAATTCCTTGGGGGATAGGGGGAGTTGACCAAGGTATTGATTAAGCTTAACTAATTAGTAATTAGAAGATAATTAGTGGTTAAGGAGGATTATAAGCCAACTTGAAAAAGTTGGAGGATGTGACACATCCTAATGAAGGATTAGGCATGTACACATCCCTAATGAAGAGATTAAGAGGTTGATTAAGATTAAGAAAATGATGTGACATGTGAGGAATTAAATAAATGTCATATTTATTTAATTCATTTTATAAAAATGAGTATTAAAAAGATAAGGTATTTAATTATTAACTAAATACCTTAGGGATTTGGGAGAATTAAGGGTATTAATTAGATAATGGAGATATTACCTAATTAACGCAATCAAAAGGATGTTTTAGATGAAAAGGGATAAATTTGGACCAATGTAAGTGTCGAAATTTAGGTGTCTACACATACATAAGGAAAATTGAAAGAGGCACTAAAAACTATCATAGTAAGATGGGGCAATGGGACATTGGAGGGATTTTTTCTGTTGAAGGGATTATTTTATGCAACGATCATTCTTTATTACTGTTGCCTATATTTGGTAGCCTTTGTGTAACTACCAACTCTTCCACGGTGCATTCCATTCGTATGGCATCTTCTTTATGAGAAGGGTTAAACGATGATTGAATATAGGATTATGTATGATGTAATATTGGCTGGAACTGTACTGTGTAAAAACCAATGATAAATAAAAGAGAATCCCCTGTTGTTAAAAGTGGATGTAGCCATTTTGGCAAACCACTATAAAATTTGGTCTCTCTCTTCTGTATGTGGTTTTCTGGTTTCGTTTTTTTTTCTTTTTTTCTACAATCTATTCCATTTTATTTGTTGCTATTCAAATCAACAATTGGTATCAGAGCTTGGTGAAGAAGCTCATTGCAGACTCGGTGGCTGCCAAAAGCAAGTTAAAATTTCTTGATGTTGCAGCCACTCTTCTCAGTGAAGATATGAGAAGGAAACATCAAGAGACTTATTTCGATGATGCATTAACTGTTGTAAGCACTGACAATAGAGGGAGAAGTCAAGAATGAGGAAGAAAAAAAGATCGTAGAAGGTCAAAATCTGCAAAACGATCAAAGTCTAGAGGATGAACTGGTGCTTGTTAGTTATGTGGGAAATCAAGACATATAAAGAAAAATTGAGCTCCCTCATCTCTGATCAATCAAACTATTTTAGAGAGAGTTCGGTGCATGCTCTCCAATGCTGGTTTAGGAAAAGAGTTTTGGGTAGAGGCATGCAACATTACAGTTTATTTGATCAATCGAGCTCCCTCATCTCAATTGGACTTTGATATTCCAGAGGATAGGTGGACTGGAAAAAGGATTTCATACAATCATTTGCGTGTCTTTGGTTGTGAATCATTTGTACATATTCCAAAGGAGTAGAGGACAAAGTTAGATTTGAAGTCCAAGAGATGCATTTTCCTTAGTTACGATGAAGATCAGTTTGGTTTCTGGCTGTGGGATCCCATTACAAAGAAAATTGTTCGCAGCCGCGATGTTGTATTTAATGAGCATAATTTCCCAAGTTTGCAAAAATAGAGTTCATCTCCACATGAATTTATTGATGTTGATTTGTTTGAAAATAACAAACCTAGACAAGCTAGGAAAACCTCTGTTTCTTTTTCCTAGCCTTTAACAATTTCTATGCACCCTTCATCTATTCCTACGCATCCTTTTGTTGCTTGTTCAATGCCTCTTACCTTATTTTCACAACCTCTTACAACTCAAGAGCTTCCAGTTAATGATCAAGCACACCCTACACATGTTTCTATGGAACCTCTTTTAAATAATACACTACCTTTATTTGTTGTAGCACAATCCTCACACTTTGCTTCACCCTCCTTTTTGTTTACTCCATCCCCTCCACCCACTATGCCTTCCTCCTTTTCCACACACCCCCTTTTGAATCCACACAACTGTTTGACAAGGCTGCGACAACCCATAGAGAGGTTGCACATACCTTTCAACAGGCTGCGCCAGCCTTTGAACATGCCACACAGCCTCAAATTTTCATTGTGCCTCCTCTTTCCATTGGTGCACCCTCTCCTTTGATTGCCACATCCTTTATGTAGTAGCCACCAATTTAGTGCAATCAGAGTTGGCTATCTAGCTTCTTGGTACACAGGGGCTGGGCCTTGGAGGCAATATTCAGGAACAAAACACTATAGAATAGGGTGTTTTTCCACAGCACCACTTCAAAGGTCAACTAGGTAGAAGAAGCTTCCAACTAAATTTGAAGATTACGAGTTATTAATCTCTAATGAGGTAGAGCTTGCAACTGTTAAACAAGCATGTGAAAATGAAAATTATATAAAGTGGATGGAGGCAATGAACAATGAACTAGAGTATTTGCATGCAAATGATACTTGGGATTTGGTTCCCCTTCCACCAAATTGTAAACCTCTAAAGAATAAATGGGGTCTACAAATTGAAACAAGAAGATGGAGGACATCAAAGCTACAGGGCCAAATTAGTGTTGAAAGGTTTTGCTTAGCAAAAAGGTATTGATTTTAATGATTTTTTTTCTTAGGCATGGCAGCTGTTTGGGATCTCGAGCTTGAGCAACTTGATGTCAAAGTAGTATTTCTTCATGGTGATATTGAGGAGGAACTGTACATGGAGCATCCTGAAGGTTTTGTGAAAAAGGTCAAGAGCATTTGTGTTGCAAATTGAAGTGGAGTTTGTATGGGCTTAAGCAAGCCATGAGGCAGTGGTACTTGAAATTTGATAGCTTCATGACTCAACAATAGTTTGTCCGTTGTGAACTAGATCCGTGTTTATTACAAGAGGCTTCCTAATGGCGAGTTTGTTATTATTTTACTCTATGTTGATGATATGTTGGTTGTTGGAACTAGTATGCGGATTGTTAGTGAGCTGAAGCAACATTTAGCTCTTTGTTCTACCATGAAAGATTTAGGGGCAGCGAAGAAGATTCTTGGCATGAATATAATTTATTAAGTTTTGAACAAGTTTAATATGTCAAATGCCAAGCCTGTTAAAACACCCTTGGCTGATCACTTTCGTCTATCATCAACCATGTGTCTGAAAAATCCAGAGGAGCAAGAATCCATGAAAAAAATTCCATATTCTTCTATGGTTGGCAGCCTCATGTACGATATGATTTGTACAAGATTGGATATTTCTCATGCAGTGGGAGTTCTGAGCATATTTATGAGTAATCCGGGTAAGCCACATTGGCATGCCGCTTAGTAGATTCTTCGTTATTTGAAATGGACTGCTGATTATGTTTTATGTTTTGGAGGAAAGCACACACAACTTCGTGGTTACGCTGATTCAGACATGGTTGGAGATTTGGATAAGAGGAGGTCTACTACTGGTTAAATTTTTACTTTTTCCAGGGCCACGATCAACTAGGTATCTCACTTGCAACAAGTGGTTTATCTCTCTTCAATTGAGATTAAATACATTGCTCTAACTGAAGGAGCCAAGGAAATCATCTGGTTACAACGGTTTTTGGGTGAACTATGGTGTAAGCAATTTGGTTTTCCTTTATTTTGTGATAGTAATAGTGCCATTCATTTGGCCAAAAATTCTAGTTTTTATAGTCACACCAAGCATATAAAGCTGAGGTATCACTTCATTTTCCATGTTCTTGATGAAGGCAAGTTGCAGCTACACAAAATTGAATTTGGTGGATGCTTTGACAAAGGTTGTACCTCGAGAGAAGTTCAAATTATGTAGAGCTTCTCTTGACATTTTAAAGAAGTGACCTCAGCCTTCTATGGGGGATATCTCTGAGCATTCATTTTTACCGGTATGACTTGTCTTCAAGTGGGATATTTTGGCTACGTGTGAAGCCAAGTCAGCTTGATAACGACTAGAGCTAGGTTATTTTATGCAACGATCATTCTTTATTATTGCTGCCTATATTTGGTAGCCTTTATGTAATTGTCGACTCTTCCACGGTGCATGCCATTCGTATGATATCTTCTTTATGAGAAGGGTTAAATGAAGATCGAATATAGGAGTATGTACGAGGTAATACTGGATAGAAGTGTACTGTGTAAAAACCAGTGATAAATAAAAGAGAATCCCCTGCTGTTAAAAGTGGATGTAGCCATTTTGGCGAACCACTATAAAATTTGGTCTCTCTCTTCTATGTGTGTGGTTTTCTGGTTTCTTATTTTCTTGTTTATTTTATTTTTCTACAATCTATTCCATTTTATTTGTTGTTGTTCAAATCAACAGTGTGTGCCCTAAAATTATAGGGACAACAAACTGAAGGAATTGGGTAAATGCTCAATGCATCATTAGGAGGGTATATTCAAGTCCATTTTGGAAGGTGGTGTATGTATTGCACTTTTTGATTTCTATTGAAAATGAGAACCTTATATTATGATTATGAAATCATGTAAAAATAAATGTAATAAGAAAATATTTTTTATTAGTTGAAAATTCTTGTCAAACATATTGTATGGGATAGTGTAGATGCACTCCAAGCTTTTTAGAATGAATTTAAATCTTAAACGTTTAGAAATTTGAGTCATTTTAGTAAACATACAAAACAAATAAAAAACATGTTATATTTTGAGAAAAAAATGAGTATTATAATCATAAGTGACTTTAAAATATGAGTATCAAAACCATAAGTGAAAGATAGCAATTTTGTTGTATTTTTATTGAAGATGAGTCATAGATCCAATAAATATAGTTCAAATAGGAAAACTAAATAAATTTAAAATGTGCATTCCCATCCATCATGTGGCTGCAAGGTATTGTTGTTCAGAGTAGTAGTTGGGAACACATGTGTTGAGCACTCTCTATGCATGTTGTGATACATTGAAACCATGCTTGTGGAGACTAATGTAGTTAATTTCAAAGATGTAGTGCAAAGAGATTAATTGGGTAGAAAATCCCAACAAACTAAAAGGGTACAATCAATTTGAAAGCAATCATTATATGTTCTCATCAAATGCTAATAGAGTTTCTTTATTTTACACTTATGCCCATCCATAATTTACCAAGACATTAAAATGGAAATCAATGAGAAGTAAAAATTAGAGATATAGGTCTTGTTACTAATATTTTCCAAAGTCATTTACATTAATTTTTTTTAGACTGCAGGAATTGGGTAGCACGACCCCCTATAAAATTTTAACGTGATCAGCGGCACTAGAATGACACGCCTTTCAGTACCACAGGAGTGGGGGAGACTAGACCTCGTGACCAACCTCCTGCAATAGGAAAGGTTTAGCCAACCGAGCTAGGGCCCAACCCCTAAGCCATTTACATAAATCATTGAGATAACATTCCATAATTTGGATCAATTTGGGGGCCAGTAATATGTTTTTTTAATATTTGTAGATGGATAGATTGCAAAGAATTAATCTAAATTTATCTTTAAATTGACTATTTATTTTGTTAACTGGATTTTATGTTTAGGAATAAATTTTTAAAGTTAGAGGTTGTTTTCAAGTATTGTTTAGTTCAAAAATAAGTTTTCACTACTATTAGAATAGAAGTTGAAGGTAATATGATATGTGTAAACAAAATGCCACTTTATAATTTGTATAGTAAGATTATGTTTTGTAAAATAAAAGGAATGAAACATTGGAATGTTTTTGTACTCTAGTATAGGTGTCTCTAATAAGATTGCAACATAATTTATAAAACTTTTTATATTTTATAATATCATCTTATGGAGATATTCTTTCAACAAGGTTCTATGCAAAATCCTCAAGAAAATTCATGGATTCATTTAAAAAATCATAGAATGGACAAAGGAGAAAATTGATAAGGATATATTAAGATGTAAAATGAAACAAATATGAATCTACTCATTTAGAGTTTCTTTTCTACTCAAAATGCATGTGGTAAATTAAAAAACCTAGAGAGAGGATTATTGAATGTCAAAGCAATAATAGTTGAGAATGCATATATTATAAGTAAGAGGAGATGATAGGGAAGTGATTAGAATAAGAGATTTGTGAGAAAGGTTTACATGCAATAGGACTGATTGAGGACATGTGCTCACAAGTGTGTAGTAACAAGTGACAATATAGGTTTAGATATCCTTATCTTTGAAATATGTCATTATCTTTATTGTTTAATCTTGTTGAAGATTATTTTGGTCATCAAATACCAAGGGGTTGTAAAATACATGAGGTAATTTTTTTGATGAAATAATCTTCTAAATAATATCACGATTAGGTATTATCTTATATACATCCAAATACATGATAATAAATATTTAACATAATATAGATCAGATTTTTATTAAATGTTAGATTATTCCCCCAATTTATGTGATAGTGAGAATAAGAGCCCAAATAAGATAAATGATAACATTCTAATATAACATTAGAGACAAAAGACTTACATAAAAAAATCGAATGTGATATTGATTCATTTTTATATACTAATTGAAAAATGAAGATTTTGAACACAACGTTATTGAGATAGATATTAATAAAACCATGGTCTTAAGCATTGACTTTAATTCCTTTATTTTCAACCATCTACAATTAATTGAATTGGAATAAACCAAAATAAATCCCATACAAACATACAATATAATTAATAATAAACCTCAACATAAAAGTATAAATAAAATAAATAAATATCTAAGATTACAAATGGGGGTGATGGTTATAAATAAAATAAATAAATATCTAAGATTACAAATAGGGTTGATGGTTCTATTGGGTTCCATTGAATGGTTGATATAAAAGTAGTGAAATAATTTTAAATATGGGAAATAAAAACCTTTTAAATAAATGAAGGGAAAAGGAACCTTAACTTTTATATCATTCTTGAAAAAAAAAGGTGAATTTATTATTTGTTTGTTATTTTTTCTAATAAAATTCGACATGTCACCTTTCAACATACTATTAGATCTATAATCCAGTTATAGATTTGCCTTTGGTCATTAATTTATAGTGAGATATTGAGATAACGAACCTTTTGAACAAAGGAAGGGAATGAGGATAACATTATTTTTATAAATTAGGAGTTTAGTGAGGAAGGTTAAGTTTCGCCACTTGAGGGTAGGGTTGAGATTTTTTCTAGATATCAACTATTTTTTTTTATTCTTATTGTTTAAATTCTTATTTTTTGTTACAAATTTGTTAAATTATTGATGATTTTATTTTTTTAGAATAGTTTGATGTTTTAGTCATTATTTATTTTCTTAAATTCATATAGTGCATGTATATTTTATTTTTTAATTCAAGTTTTGATTTACATGTTTTTATATATTGTTTTGATTTACATGACATTCAAGTTTAGATGAGAGTTAGAAGCTTAATTTTGTGTTAGGATAAAAGGGCCTTTGGTTTTTATATATTGTTTTGAGACTAAGACCAGACACAAAAACTAGAAAAAAATGAAGAAACGACACAAGACCAAAACGAACGATGCAAATCCACAAATGGAGTTCAACAAAGAAGATGAAAATGAACAAATGCGAAACTAGAAACAAATGAAACAAGAACTAAGCACAAAGGAAAGATAGGGCAAAAAGACGATGAAACAAAATAAAAAATTAAAAGGGCCTTTGGTTTATTGAGGATCAACTCTTGTTGAGTGTAAGGTGTTAGATAATACCAAGATATGAAAGCATGAAACAACCTTTCACTAATGAATAAAATATGAGCACAATAGGATATCTATCAATATACAAATGAAGAGTCTAAATATACAATGAGAAACCTTGCATATATAGGTAAGTTGGATGATGTGAGAAGATAGGATATAATGATTGACTACCCCTCCAAATGTGCAACACTTGTAAGCTCACTTGACAAGTGTGTGAGAAAGTGGATAGTATGCATACAATAGGTGTCTCAAGTGATGAGGACATATGGACCTCAATTCTATGAAGTGAGACAATAGCATAAGAAACCTAAGTCATATATAGCTATTAGTGTGAATAGGTCAATCACAGAAATGTGATATCCTAATTAGTTGGATAAAGATGCTAATTACACTAACAAGTACCCCTTAAGTGCAACTTAGGAAGTAATGTATGCACTAATGATGAGTCCCAACTACTAGGTCATGTTAGGTACTCATGTACAAATTTATTATAAGGTGGAGTAAAGGAGAAAAACCTAGTGGGAAATAAAAACCCCTCTCCAAAAGATAAATGATGCAATGAAATAAAATGTACAAGTGAAGAAGATATAAGGACTCATGATGACCCACCAAGAACTACTTCTATCAGATAAGTACAAGAAATTTTCCACCATATGAGAGAAAGAAAAATTATGGAGCCATCCATATGATCATAGAACTTGCAATGCTAAGTGATGCTTGAAGAAGATTGTAGAATGTGATTCCTAAATATTAAAAACATTTCTTCCCTATGGAAGAAGATGAATTGTAGATAGGTGCATGAAATATTTCAATGTGAGAAGAATAGAAGTCTCTAAATGATCAAGATCCAAAGACAATGGTGAAATCTTTGAAAGTTGCTCAAATGCTCCATGTGAAGGATGATATAAAATAGAAACCAAACATGTAGATGAGTTGACAATAGTGTTAATTTTTTATCAAGTCATAAAAGGTTTCTACCAAATTTGCAAAATGGGATTCACTAAAAAATTCTAATATATGCCAAGTAATCATCCTAGAATCAATATAGTTGAACATAACTATGAATATCCTATCATCCTAAAACATGAGAAACCAATGATGTAGGAACACTCATTATTGAAGAAGAAGAATGTGAAGGTGATGTAATTTATCATTGTTAGGAGAAATAACCAATGAGGAGGATAAATTTCCAAGGTTTGAATACAACCAAATTGTATCTCCTTATGTGTGTTGAAGGTATCAATGTCATCTATGCACTCAAACCATCATCATACTCTATAAAACCAAAAGAAGAAAAGGAATACAATATGGAATCATGATTAACATGGCCCATGGAAATGATGTATCTAATATGTAAATCTCTAATGATCATGTAATTTGGTGTGAACCCAACTTTTTATTGTGCCACTATGTGTGATTTAATAAATGGGAAGGATATTATTGGATAAGGAAGGTACATAAAGTACATCATTAAATGTTCCTTCTCCAACTTCAATAGATTAGTTTTCAGAAGCTGACATATATGTGTTATTTGTCATCAATACTGGTGGGAATGAATAAGGCTCAAATTTAGAAAATAGTTCCCTATATGCAGCCATGTGGTGCAATGCCCCAAAATCAAGAAGCCACTTGTGTGATGTGTTGTTTACAAAAGAAAAGAGTGATATACCATTTTTCTTATCTTTTTCTGAGTATGTGGATGATGTAGATGGAGAAGAGGAAGAACCACATGTCTTAGATGTAGGCAATTGAATATGATGTTGTTGAATAATATGCCTCATTTCATCATTTTCCCTTTTAAAGCATTGGTGTTCTTCATGCCCTTGTTTCTTATAATGATTACATGCATGCCTCTCCTTATAATTTTTCCCTCTTGATATAAAGGGAGATGAGTCAAATAAAGTCTCTGCTTTTGGTCCCTTAGTTTGTTTCTTTCCCTTAGATTTGGAAGCCTTTTGGTCAGTTGCAACAAGAGAGCTTTTGGATTTGAAGGTTGTATCATACCCATTTGAATTAGTTTGTCTTGCTCCTTTGTGAGAGAAATAATAAATTCTAAAAGAGATGGCATAGTGTAATGTGCACCAAAAACATTCTATGTTGCATGAAAAGTAGAAAAAAAACTGAATAATGAGGACCTAACTTTGATAAGACACTTAGGACCAATTGTTCATCTTGTTTTTTCTATTCCACATTGCTTGAGTTGGAATCCTAGAAAATTCAATTTAGTAAACAACTCTTGAAATGTGTTAAAGTCTTGTGGATTAAGAATTATTAGTACATTCTCCATTTGATGTCCCCTCATTACGTCTTTCTTACTAAACACATTTTCTAATATTTTCCATACATCATTAGGTGCTCTGGAAAAATTAATGTGAAAGAGAAGGTTGTGAGAAATAAATATACATAATGTTCCATTGGCTTTATCATTTTAATTATGCCATTTTTGCTTTTCAATTTCTCTTGTAGGTTCGGGCTTCAAAACCATAGTGAATCGATGTAATCCTAGTTTCTTGAGATTTATCTCCATTGATTTCTCCCATTCATAAAAGTTAAATGGAGCTAGTAATATTCCCATTTTGTAGAATAACACGCAAAGACAACCCTCCGAAAAAGATGTGCAATTTTTTTTACAAGTTTGTTAAGTTTGGATGCCTAAATCGACCATTTATAAAGCACAATGATTTTAACAAAAAAAATCTATCCAAAACTTAAAAGCGGTTACAAATTTGAAATCCTTATGTTTTCTAAGAAATTTCAAAAAATAGTTGCAAATTTTAACTTGAACGAGGTGAAAATTATGCCTCATTGAAATGTGTTTATAATGTAGACTTGGGATGCCAAAAAACTAATTGAAACAATACAATTTCAAAAATGTTCTAATGTCAAATTATTCATAACAAAAAAATATTTACATCAACTATTCACACTTAAAATTTTGATTCCCCATTTGCAAAATATGAAAAAAAGAGAAGAAAGAAAGTAGACACCCCCCCTTACAAGAATTAATGATCACATGACCCTCAACATAAAATTCAAGTGATTTACTAACCATGTCTTAGGGTGGGGACCCATGGAGGGGGGCTTCTTGAAAAGTTTCAGCGAGTGCTGTTGAGAATTTTTAGGAATATTTTTAAGCTGGTGACCCCATGAATTCAATAGTGTAGTTCAGCTTAAAATATTAAGCTCCAGATTTTAAGGAAGTTGGTGGTCTCATCAACTTGGCAGTGCACTTCAGCTTAAATATACATAATTTTCTCTCCAAATATTTTTTGGCGGGAATTTAAAACATGAGATGGTTGAAAAATGACAGATAAAAATCCTAAACTGTAGGAGCAATCTCTAGCCCCACCCCATTTTCACCCCCTTAAATCTGCAGTCCTAAAAGGTAGGCGCTGCTATTTTTCAGGAATAGATTCCAATTAATCCTATAGCAATTTTTTTGTTCTTCATGAAACCCCCTCCTCCTTAAAAGTAGATCCTGAAGTCCCTCCATGGGACCCCACCCTTAGTGGCTAACTATTTGCTAGTGGCTAAATTTTAGATAAAAGTTTATTATAAATATAATATAACCATTTGAAATGATGACCAAGTAGGGAGTCAGTCACCGGTTCCAATGTGTGTTGTAGGGTGTTGGCCACGTGGGGAATTTGAACGGTTCTTGATGGAGACCAATGGAGCTGTTGAGAGTCCGTAACTGTTGCATTGCTGTTCAAATGGCTAGTTGACTGCCACGTGGGAGGCAAAAGAGAGTTTGTGTGAGATGTAGGAGGGGCTATGGAATGGAGGCTGAATGATAGCAATTTGGAATGGCCACACCTTAAATAAAGGCAATAGAGGCGAAATGACTCAAAAATCATTCAAATGCATGAATGCTCTATAGAAGGCAACGACTCGTGTGAAGGTCACTGGTAATGAGGGGAATTCGCTTGTCAATGAAAAAATCATATCTTCTCTCCTACGTAGATGTGGCAGTGCCAAATGAATTAGGGCATGGTGAATAAGGAGGTATAAAATCCACGAAGCTCCAAAAGACAACACCAATAGTCTAGGTGATGCCTATGGGCATAAGAACTTTTCAACCAATAGTCATATTTGTGTAGGTCGAGTGACTCACATGCATAAGTGTCTTTCATAGATCTACTCACCAATGGTCATGGCACTTTAGAAGGCTGCCTTGGATGTATAACAATACCTTATGAAGGTAGATTAAATCAAATAGCTTGATGAAAATGCACAAATATGTACGCCTCTATGAAATTGGAACAACAATCAATAATGATTTAAATAGAGATAAGACTTGATATATATTCGACCTGCAACTAAGGGTATTTGCAACATGCATAGTTACAAATAGATAAAAAATCGATCAATAGAATGCAAAGAGATAAATAAGCCTTGAGCTATAAAAGTAGTGATAGTGACCAATATAGATATCTCGCCTATGCCTTAGAAATATTACAAAATTTAGCTTCTTATTCAAAATCTAGACACCACAAACCAAATTGATAGGCCAAAATCTAAATTTAACGAAACTAAAGGTATTTTCCATTTCTTGCCTACCTTCTAGACATAATGGTGATAGATGTTATGGATCGATGATGCTCCGATGATAGGGTTATGTGTGGGAGTCACCTTGATGTGGGAAGGAGAATGCTCTCATGGCTTTGATTCCATGTTGGAGAATTCCAAGATCTGAAAGCATGAAACAACCTTCTAAGTTACTAAACAAAATTTGAGTACAATAGTATATATCTATCGATATACAAATGAAGAGTGTAAATATACAATGATAAACCTTGCATATATAGGAAAGTTGGATGAGGTGAGAAGGTAGGAGACAATGACTAAGTACCCCTCCAAATGTGCAACACTTTTAAGCTCACTTGATAAGTGTGTGAGCAAGTGGCAAGTATGCATGCAATAGGTGTCTCAAGTGATGAGAAAAAATGTCTCAATGCTATGAAGTGATACAAAATCATAAGAAACCTAAGTAAACTTAAGTTATGAGTGTGAATAGGTCAATCATAGAAAGGTGATATCCTAGCTAGATAGATAAAGACATTGTTTATTGTTGGAAATATGAATGAACAATAACCCACTTGAAGCTGCAGTCTTCAAGTGGATTAGTGTTCATTCATATTTCCAACATGGTATTAGAGCTTAGGCCAAAGAAGATCCATCTCAAATTGGGAAGTTGAGTTGAGGAGATTATTGCAGGTTGAAGGGTTTATATCAAGGGCTAGTTGTTCTCATCTAGGAGGCAACTTATTTTTGAAGCACATTAGGTTAGATCTGACCCCACCATTGCGATCAGGAGGTCAAAAGCCTTAGGAATGCCTATCCATTCGTCGAAATTTGACATTGTCATCTGGAGGCCATCAAATATTTTTTGTAGCTATATTGCAAGGGGTATCCATACTATATGGATCGTATAGTTGCAGGAAAAAAATTACCCCCCTTGTTGAAAAAAAATAAATCTGAAGCGACACTCAATCATTGCAGGTTAAATTTTTTTCGGGCTATAGTCTTATATAGTTTGGAAAAAATATATTGGGGTTTGATTTAATATATTGGCAATCTGAATATTTTTTAAATTTTGTGACTATTTAAAATGTGGTTGAATATATTATTTAGTCAACATACATATTTTAAGAAAAAAGGGTTTGAAAATATTTAAAAGGCATATATTTATTTAAGATTTTAATTGTCCAAAGGCAATATTAAAATCTCTGAAAATCTTTGGTGCCGGTTGAATTGACAATCTACAACATTTATTATTGGTCGGCGATATTATAATTTGGTAGAGCTCTAATCATGTTGTAGGTGGCATACTATTTTCTACTGGCATTTATATTCACTGTTGGCCACTTGTGTCTCCTGTCACCTGTGTGCTTTGTCGTTCATCCAACGTCTACCATCGATCTCTGCTGAAATCTTACCCATCGACCACTTGCACCTGTTGGGATCCATTCATTCCCTCTATCTAAGGGCCACAATCATATCTTGGATTAGGAGCTCAGCCTTGGAGTGATACCGCCCCGACCCCGCCAGACCTCAACCTCGCTGTCGTCGACCCTGGCAACATATTCTATTTTTTCTAACCAGACTGACCAAGTCATATTCGTGACCAGGAGATGTGCCCAGGGGGCTATTTTTTTGCCCTAGGTGCTTTAATTTTTGCACCTATTTAGCCTGCACACCCAAATTGGGATGATTCATTCAACAATGCATAACTTTTTGTCAGATTATCAAATTTTCGGAAACAAGATATCATCAGAAAGCCAATTTTATGTACTTTGTAGTGGTGCAAAGTACTTTTTCCAAATTTTATTTTGGGTACAAATTATAGCCAACTAAAGTCAGTGCTTCCCTTTGGACTCCCAAGCTCGTATCTTTTCACTAGTTTGTCAGATTTTGGAGATTCTAGTGGCATTACGAAGCTGATTCAAAGCTCTATTATTCTATCCATCCACATTTTTCAGATTCATCTCTAGGTACATGTTGAATCTCTCTTGTGCAAATTTTTCCTTGATGACAATATATGATACTCTGACATCTTGATGGTTACTCACTCAGTTGATCTGCTCTCCTGATTGGCATATTTACTTCACTGTTGTTACTATATATGGTGGTACTGATAACTTAACTCCATGTGTAGATCTCAGTTGAGGCATTCTAGTTACATGTTCTATGTTCCATTGTTCAGGTGACATGTTTCTGATTTGATAATTTGTGCTTCAGTGTTTCACTTGATTACATGTGTTTGGCATGTTCAGTTTTTCTACAGGTTGATTAATTATGGCTTGATCAGTTACAAGCATCTTGAAATTAAAATATGTTCTTGATATTCATCAAAGGTATATTTCTCTATTTTCTGTTAGTGGCATGGGTATGAGGAATAATTTGTTAATGTTTTGAGCACTCGGTATTCAGTTTTTGGCATATTATAAGGGTTTGATCATTATTGTGTTTATGGCTTTGAGATACACTTTGATCATTCCTTCTCATTTCCTATATGGTAATTAGCATGGGAGTATGGCTTTGTGAACTTTGCATGAAATCAGTCTTTATCTCTTCACAAGGTTTTGGATACTATTTGACACATTATATAGCATTGGTTATAATGAGGTGGCTATCATTTTTGTTTTTAATTGATATCTCTTGGCATTGAAAGTTGTGTTTGGCTCACTATGGGAATGCATATTATATTGCATTCGGGTTAATATTGGCAATTTTACAAGGCTTAAAAGCCGACAGTAGGTAAAGGCATTGGTTAATATATTAAAGTCACATTGGATGTGACCAAACCTTGTTCATTGGGAATTCAACATGTGATGAGTAATTTGGTCATATCAATACTCTTCAAAGGTTTTCTTGGTCGATATTTTCACGTTGTCTAAATCAGTCAAATGTTATAATGCTTGTCGGCATGCAAGTCATTGATCTTCCCTAGATTTGAAAAGGTATTATGAGATTGATTTTTGTCAGCATGATTATCTTTGAATTGCCCACGGATTTCAAAGAGTATTATGAGTTTTTTTTATCAATGTCCTTTCACACTCCAAATTCTATCATACTTTGCAAAGGATTACGGTTTTCTTGGTTTGGAAGTTTAGGTCAAAACATTGTTTCTTTCACTCGAAGGGTTTGGAACCCTACTCTAGCCGCCATCAAGGTATTTTTCACTTAGCTATTTCACTAAGAAATCTACTGGGTTACTGATCTTTGTCAGTGTATAAGGAAGATAGGAAGACCATGACAATGGTCGTTTCACCTGTCGGTCTCCTACCATCAGATGGAAGCTTGAATGGGGAAAGAGCTCAGGTTGCTCAGTCACTTCGCAAATCTGGTAAATCTCTCATGGGAAACTCATTTTTGGTCTTCAAAGGTACTCATTTATTTATCTTTGCAGAACCGTTACCCTTACAGTCAAGGTTAATAAGGGATAAGTGTTTGTTTTTGCATGAATTGAAGATTTGGTTTATTCTTTTCTCAGTCAGAATTATAATGAATTTCGCATGCTTAGAATCACATTTTCAATAGTGTTACTATATCAGATTTAAGGAATGGCATTTTTGGGTAGTGGGTATTTGTGAAGCCTAAAGAATCTTCTCAGTTTCACTCTTGGAGTCATTGGTAACTATTCTTAAATGCTTCAGTTTATGATTTCAATTTCACAAAATAATGATTTCGGTTATTGAGCATTATTATTTCAGTTACTTATAAATTACAGCTACTATAATGGGTATTATTCATGGAATATCCTCTCAGCTTCATCTGGGTTCATGGGTAACTGCTCTTTGGGTACATTCTTTATGAGATTTCATTTGCTCAGAATAAAATTTTAGTTACTTCTTATGCAGTTGCTTTTCAGTGGTTATTATTCACGCACTCATGCATGTCTTGATACTGTTTGGTCAAGCTCTGCCCTTGTAGGCTGCTCGACAGGATAGGGTTCTGTCACTTCTATTTTACATACTAATTTTTCTTGCCATACCTGGAGGAAAGATTCTACAAAAATGAAATTTGTATTACCTGAACAGTAACTTTTCAAAGATGTAAAAATAATGAAAAAGGTCACCTCCTCCCTTTGTCTGGTAAAAATAGTTTCAGCTATAACCGAAAGTTGCAAATTATGATGTAATTTGTAAATTTTTTAAAACAAAGAGATTAGGGCCTAATCATCTCTGATAAACCTAAAAAAGTAAAAAGGGTAGTTCTATTTAGTGTGGAAATGGGGTAATTATCTTTTGATGCTAAAAATTTGGAAAACACAGTGTGTTATCTGTTTTTGTATTTGTATCATGAAAGATTGAAAATCAGTGAGTGAGAAAAATAAAGAAACATCATACCACTGTAATACAATTTTGATGAGAAGTTGTATTGAGATTGTAACTAGATTTCCCTCAAGCTGTCTTAAGGTTTGATAATGAATGGAACTCTGAAGAGTCATTCATTCTTGACTCTTGAGAATTCTATGCATTGTCTGTCAAGAGGCACTTGACAGAAATCAGAGAAACAGAGAGATCCTCTATATTATTGTATGTTCTATTGAAAAATAGAAAAGGGTTTGGTTCTCCTTGAGATTGGTGTCTCTAAACAGAGGGGTTGGTGCTCCTTGAGTTGGTGCTCAGAAATCAGCCAATGAGGCATTGTCAAAATAATTATTGAAATGAAAGCCTGAAAAAGGCAGCAGGTTCAGGAGTGGTTTTTCTACCCCAGGAGGGTTTTCAAGCTCATGAAGGCATTTCCATGATTAGAGATCCATTATTTGATGGAACTGATTATGTATTCTAGAAAATCAGAATGGAGACTTATTTAACTTCTATTGACCTTGATGTTTGGAACATAGTATTGTCTGGGTACACTGTACCGGCTACTCTGCCTACTACTTATGATGAAAAGAAAAGATATGAAACCAATGCAAGAGAAAAAGATGCTCTCCTATGTGCATTGACTAAAGATGTCTTTATTAAAGTCATGCACTACAACTTTGCTAGGGAAATATGGGTTAAACTTGAAACTATCTATCAAGGCAATGAAAAAGTAAAACAGTCTAAAGTCCTCACTCTAAAACACCAGTTTGAAGAAATAAAAATGAGGGACGATGAAAAAGTAGCTGATTACTTTTTGAGAGTTGATGAAATTGTCAATGCCATGAAGGGTCTGGGAGAAGAAGTTAAGGAATTTGATGTTGTAACTAAGGTCATCAGAACCTTACCAACAAAATTTGAAGCCAAGGTTGACACTCTAGAAGAGAAGAAACACTTTACCCAGCTTACCCTTGATAGCCTACAAGGCACTCTGACTGCCTATGAAATGAGGATTAGTAAAAACAACACCTCCGCAAAAGAAACAACATTTAATGCTGAAAGGAAAGAAAAGGAAGAGCTCACTGAATCAAAATTTTCTGATTCTAAAGAATCCCACTTTGTGAGGAAACTCAAAAAGGGTCCTAGAAAGTATAAGGGATAACTTCCTTTCAAATGCTTTAACTATGGCAAAATAGGCCACTTTTTCTGCAAAGTGCCCCTATGGTGACACAAATAGTGATAACGAAAAATTTGAAAAACTGGCTAAGAAAAAGGCCTATAGACCCAAACATAAATTCAATTTCAAAAAGAAGAAAATCCTGTTCAACAAAAATGAAACAGACTCTAAATCTGAAGATTCTTTAGATGAAGAGGATGAAAATCTATTCATGGCTGAAATCATTCAGCAAGATGAAACTAACAGCAATGATGCTGAAGATGGCGAAGTGGATTATGAAGGAGAGCTGAAATGTGCTCTAAAAGAGTTGAGGAAACTTAAAAAATAGATGCGTGCTCAAGAACAAAATACTGCTCAAGATAGTTCACAGGAGCAACTCATAAATCTTGAGATAATCTCATTAAAAACTCAACTTGAAGAATCCAAGAGAGTTGAAGATTGTCTTCATATTGGAATAAGCTTTAAAGATCAAGAAATTCAAAAAATTGAACATGAGATTGTAGATCTCAGAAAGACTATTGAGAAATATGAGAGCACACTTAAACTGAATGACATGCTCAGTAAACATAAATTAAACAAGGACAAAACTGGTATTGGTTTTGTGAAAGGCGAATGTTCAAATGATAGTGCAAAGAACAATGTTGTTACTGGAAACAAAAGTCCTGAACTCAAACATCCTGATTTTGATAAGGATCATGTCCATTCTTTTAGGAGAAATAGAATGGCTAATAATCCCTACCCGTTCTTTTATGGGTATTGTTACTTCTGCAATAAATTTGGTCACAAAGTGAACTCTTGCAGATATATGAATTCTAGAACTCCTAGATTTGGATTTAGGTAGAATCATGGTTTTGCAAGATAGATTAGATGTTTCACTTGCATGTCTTTGGGTCATTCTGCCAAGCAATGTAATGCTGATCAGTAGAATAAACAACTAAAAACTATCAAGGTCTGGAAACCCAAAGCTGTCAACAACATAGAACAGACTATGCTAGTTCAAACTGCTTTCCACTCCAAGAAAAAGGACTTATGGGTCCTGGACAGTGGCTGTTCAAACCACATGACTGGTGACAAAGAAAAATTTACTAATCTAGAGGACTATGTTGGTGGATATGTAAAGTTTGGAGACAACTCTGGAATTCAAATCAAAGGTAGAGGTTCTCTTTTTCTGAATGAAGACACTCCTATCTACAATGTGTACTATGTAGAAGGATTAAAACATAACCTTCTGAGTGTCAGTCAAATCTATGACAGTGGCTATCAAGTCCTGTTCACTTCACAGGGGTGTGAAATTAAAAACCAGTCTGGAAAAGTTGTTGCTGCTGGAAGAAGGACCAAGGGAAATGTCTACAACTTACTTGACACTTCTAGACATGAAAATAATCAAGGTATGTGCTTGATGAGTCATGTTGAAGAAAGCTGGTTGTGGCACAAGAGACTAGGTCATATTAATTTTGACAATATGGTTAGAATTAACAAAAATCAGAATGTAAGAGGTCTGCTTATTCTTAGAAAGCCTGATAATACTGTATGTAAAGAATTTCTCAAGGGAAAGAAAACTAAGGTAAGCTTTAAATCCAAGGAACACTCCTCTACTAGACCTCTACAAATTGTTCATACTGACTTATGTGGTCCTACAAGGACTAGGTCCATCAATGTATGGTATGGGTTACCTTTCTCAAGCACAAATATGAAGCTTTTGATCGTTTTAAAGTCTTTAGGAAAATGGTAGAAAGGGAGTCAGATGTAAAACTGAAATGTCTAAGATCTGACAAGGGTGGTGAATTCACCTCACAAGAATTCACTAACTACTGTGAGAGACACAACATAAAAAGACAGTATGTTGCTGCTAGAACACCTTAACAAAATGGGGTTGTCGAAAGAAAGAATAGGACTATAAAAGAGATGGCTAGGACTATGCTGAATGAAGCAAATCTACCAAACATGTACTGGAAAGAAGCTATTCATACAACTTTCTACATTTTGAATAGAGTCCAGATCAGAGTGAAATCAAATTTCACTCCATATGAACTATGGTATGGAAAATCAGCTTCAATTAAATATTTCAGAATATTTGGTTGCAAATGTTTTATCAAGAGAGACAATGATAACTTAGGCAGTTTTCAATCTAAGACAGATGAAGGTATCTTTTTAGGATACTCTACTCACAACAAAGCCTTTAAATGCTTTAACAATAGGTTGAATAAAATCATTGAATCTGTGAATGCCAAATTTGATGAAAATCTGCTATTAGATGCTGAACCTATGCAGGAAGATGAGGAGGAAGAATTTGAACTTGATATAAATTCTGAAGGCTTTGAAACTGCAAAGCCTGAAACAAAATCAGCAAGTCCTAAACTAGCTGAAGCAAAATATGGAGATGCTGAAACCAGCTCTGAGAAATGTGTAACTAAAAATCCTTCAAAATCTCTTGCTAAGAATCATCCTAAAGATTTGATTATAGGAGATAAATCTGTAGGAGTTCAAACAAGGAAAATAACAGTTAACTATGATGAAAAAGCTCACATAGTTGAGCTCACTGATTTTTGTTTAATCACTCAGTTTGAGCCCAAAAACTTTGATGAAGCTCTAATTGATGAATGCTAGCTTAATGCAATGCAAGATGAAATTAATCAAATTGAGAAAAACCAGACTTGGGAGCTTTTCCCAAGACCAGATGACAAAAATGTCATAGGTGGTAAATGGATTTTTAGAAACAAACATGATGAAAGTGGCCATGTTGTTCGCAACAAGGCTAGATATGTCTGCAAAGGATATTCTCAGCAAGAAGGTATTGACTTCGGTGAAACCTTTGCACCAGTTGCTAGACTTGAATCAATTAGAATTTTCTTGGCATATTATGTTTTCAAAATTTTTACTATATATCAAATGGATGTAAAAATTGCCTTTCTGAATGGGTACTTAGAAGAAGAAGAAGTCTACATAGAACAGCTTGGAGGGTTTACCTGTAAAAAAAACCCCAATCATGTCTACAGGCTGAAAAAGGCTCTATATGGCCTAAAACAAGCTCCGAAGAGCTTGGTACTCCAGATTGGATAGTCACTTACTGTCAAAAGGTTTCATTAGAGGAGCAGTAGGCAATAATCTGTATGTTAAAATTGAAGGATCTGATATTCTTGTTGTTGAAATTTATGTTGATGACACCATTTTTGGTTGCAACAATATTGCCTTGAGTAAAAAATTCTCACAAATCATGGAATCTGAATTCGAAATGTCTATGTTGGGAGAACTGTCATTCTTCTTAGGTCTTCAGATTTCACAACTTGAATCTGGCATCTTTTTATCTCAAGCAAGATATGCAAAATAAATGTTAAAAAGGTTTCAAATGGATGAAAGTCATCCTGTTAGCACTCCAATGGCTACAGGCTGTAAACTTAGCAAGGTTGATGACTCTCCTACTATCAACCTAACTGAGTATAGGTCAATGATAGGCAGCCTATTATATCTAACAGCCTCAAGACCTGACATAATGCAAGTTGTTTGCATGGTTGCTCGATTTCAGGCATCTCCTAAGGAATCCCACATCAATGCTGTTAGAAGAATTCTTAAATATGTACAAGGCACAATTGATTATGGGCTCTGGTATCCTAGAAGCAATGATTTCTCTTTAGTGGCATAAATTGATTCTAACTGGGCAGGTTGTCTAGATGACAAGAAAAGCACCAGTGGTGCTGCTTTCTTTCTTGGTGATCGTTTAGTGGCCTGACACAACAAAAAACAAGAATCTGTTTCACTCTCTACTGATGAAGCAGAATATATAGCTGCCACTTCTTGTTGCACTCAGGTAATTTGGATGTCATAGACATTATCAGACATGGGTATTGAAATTCCAAAACCTATTACTATTTATGTGATAATACTAGTGCAATCAATATCTCCAAAAATCCTGTTATACACTCTCGAACTAAACACATAGCTATAAAGTTTCATTTTCTTCATAAAAAGGTGCTGGCTAATGAGGTATCTATGCAATATGTTCCTACACAAGCATAGGTTGCTGACATTTTTATAAAACTGTTGGCTAAAGATGTTTTTGAAAGACTTCAGTCTAGATTGGGAGTTGTCTCTTAATCTCTATTATCTTAATCAGTCTATCTTAGTGATAGGGGGAGCTGGTTAGCTCTTCTTGCAGCTCATACTTTTATGCTCAAAGGTTACTTCTATAGTTTTTTGAAATTTCACAGTTGTTTCTAGTTTATCTGTGTTGACTTCCCTTTATCTTTGTGACAAAAAGGGGGAGAATTATGAGCATTTGGTTCCTGTACTTCATCTTGGCTTGGTGGCTCAGTTTTTTCCATCAAGGAAAAAGGGGGAGTTTGTTGAATCTCTCTTGTGCAAATTTGTCCTTGATGACAATATATGGTACTTTGGCATCTTGATGGTTACTCACTCAGTTGATCTGCTCTCCTGATTGGCATATTTACTTCACTATTGTTACTATATATGGTGGTATTGATAAATTAACTCCATGTGCAAATTTTAGTTGAGGCATTCTGGTTATAGGTGACATGTTTCTGATTTGATAATTTGTGCTTCAGTGTTTCACTTGATTACATGTGTTTGGCATGTTCAGTTTTTCTACAGGTTCAAGATTAATTATGGCTTGATCAGTTACAAGCATCTTGAAATTGAAATATGTTCTTGATATTCATCAAAGGTATATTTCTCTATTTTTAGTCAGTGGCATGGGTATGAGGAATAATTTGTTAATGTTTTGAGCACTCGGTATTCAATTTTTGGCATATTATAGGGGTTTGATCATTATTGTGTTTATGGATTTGAGATACATTTTGATCATTCCTTCTCATTTTGTATATGGTAATTGGCATGGGAGTATGGCTTTGTGAATTTTGCATGAAATCAGTCTTTATCTCTTCACAAGGTTTTGGATACTATTTGTCATTGTATATAGCATTGGTTATAATGAGGTGGCTATCGTTTTTGTTTTTAATTGATATCTCTTGGCATTGAAAGTTGTGTTTGGCTCACTATGGGAATGCATATTATATTGCATTCTGGTTAATATTGGAAATTTTACAAGGCTTAAAAGCCGACAGCAGGTAAAGGCATTGGTTAATATGTTAAAGTCACATTGGATGTGAGCAAACCTTGTTCATTGGGAATTCGGCATGTGATAAGTAATGTGGTCATATCAATACTCTTCAAAGGTTTTATTGGTCGATATTTTCACACTTTCTAAATCAGTCAAATGTTATAATGCTTGTCGGCATGCAAGTCATTGATCTTCCCTAGATTTGAAAAGGTATTATGAGATTGATTTTTGTCGGCATGATTATCTTTGAACTGCCCATGGATTTCAAAGAGTATTATGATTTTTTTTAATCACTGTCCTTTCAAACTCCAAACACTATCATACTTTGCAAAGGATTACGGTTTGCTTGGTTTGGAAGTTTAGGTCAAAACATTGTTTCTTTCGCTCGAAGGGTTTGGAACCCTACTCTAGCCGCCATCAAGGTATTTTGCTCTCAGCCATTTCACTAAGAAATTTATTGGGTTACTGATCTTTGTCAGCATATAAGGAAGATAGGAAGACCATGACAATGGTCGTTTCACCTGTTGGTCTCCTACCATCAGATGGAAGCTCGAATGGGGAAAGAGCTCGGGCTGCTTAGTCACTTCGTAGATTTGGTAAATCTCTCATGGGAAATTCATTTTTGGTCTTCACAGGTACTCATTTATTTATCTTTTCAGAACCGTTACCCTTACAGTCAAGGTTAATAAGGGATAAGTGTTTGTTTCTGCATAAAATTTGAAGATTTGGTTTATTCTTTTCTCAATCAGAATTATAATGAATTTCACATGCCTAGAATCATATTTTCAATAGTGTTACCATATTAGATTTAAGGAATGGCATTTTTGGGTAGTGGGATTTGTGAAGCCTAAAGAATCTTCTCAGTTTCACTCTTGGAGTCGTTGGTAACTGTTCTTAAATTCTTCAGTTTATGATTTCAATTATTGAGCATTATTGTTTCAGTTACTTATAAATTGCAGCTACTATAATGGGTATTGTTCATGGAATATCCTCTCAGCTTCATCTAGGTTCATGGGTAGCTGCTCTTTGGGTACATTCTTTATGAGGTTTCATTTTCTCAAAATAAACTTTCAATTACTTCTTATGCAGTTTATTTTTAGTGGTTATTATTCATGCGCTCATGTATGTCTTGATACTGTTTGGTCAAGCTCTGCCCTTGCAGGCTGCTCGACAGGATAGGGTTTTGTCACTTCTATTTTACATACTAATTTTTTTGTCATACCTAGAGGAAAGATTCTGCAAAAATGAACTCTGTATTACCTGAACAGTAACTTGTCAAAGATGTAAAAATAATGAAAAAGGTCACCTCTTCCCTTTGTTTGGTAAAAATAGTTTCAATTGTAATCGAAAGTTGCAAATTATGATGTAATTTGTAAATTGTTGAAAATAGAGAGATTAGGGCTTAATCATCTCTGATAAACCTAAAAAGTAAAAAGGGCAATTCTATTTAGTGTGGAAATGGGGTAATTATCTTTTGATGCTGAAAATTTGGAAAACACAGTGTGTTATCTATTTTTGTATTTGTATCATGAAAGATTGAAAATCAGTGAGTGAGAAAAATAAAGAAACATCATACCACTGTAGTAAAATTTTGATGAGAAGTTGTATTGAGACTGTAACTAGATTTTCCTCAAGCTGTCTTAAGGTTTGATAATGAATGGAACTCTGAAGAGTCATTCTTGACTCTTGAGAATTCTATGCATTGTCTATCAAGAGGCACTTGATAGAAATTAGAGAAACAGAGAGATCCTTTGTATTATTGTATGTTCTATTGAAAAATAGAAAAGGGTTTGGTTCTCCTTGAGATTGGTGTCTCTAAACAGAGGGGTTGGTGCTCCTTGAGTTGGTGCTCAGAAATCAGCCAATGAGGCATTGCCAAAATAATTATTGAAATGAAAGCCTGAAAAAGGCAGCAGGTTCAAGAGTGGTTTTTCTACCCCAGGAGGGTTTTCCACTTGACATATCTTGTGTCTATTTGAGTTTCTCTGATTCATTTGGGTTAGTGCTTTATTGCTTTAAAATGCTATGTTTCACTATTCTCATTTCAGTTTATGTGATTGCATTCAATACATGAATGATTCTATCATAGATAAATGAGAGCATATATTTGGTTTACTTCAATTTCAGTTAAATTTGGTAAAGAAGTTAATAACACTGATTCACCCCCCCCTCTCAGTGTATTTTCACTCCAATAGTACATTCTATTAATTTTTTCTTAATTTGAGGCATTTTCTTGATATCTTGTGTTGGAAAGAGGTGCCTCAATTTTTGGCTTGTACTTTTGTTTAAGACGGCGAATTTCCTTCATTTTTGGCCTTTACCGCTCTACCGTTGGGGGCATCTCTTAGAGGTGTGGTTGTGGGGTTTACCGCCTTACCACGAGCCTCTTTCATTCAGTCTGCGGTTGGGCTGTCAGCTGAAACATTTACCTAGGTATCGTGGGAGTTGCTCAGAGAAGACGCGATGGCACGGTAGACCGTGGAAGTTAACGAGAATGCTTATCGCCATGTCAGGGTGGCATGGTAAGCCGTAACGGTCAGCGCAGATAGTTACCTCCTTACCATTGAGGGTTTCTCATGGCTCGACGGTTATGCGATGAAGGTGGTAGGAAGGTGGTTGACTGCCTACCGCTATACCATGGCGATTTCATCACTTAGTCGTGGTGGTGTAGTATGTCTACCGCCAGACCGCAAAGGATTTGTCTGAGCTGAGCGGTAGCGTGGTACACCACTCTACTATGAGGGTCGATTGGCTAGCTTGTGGTGGTGCGGTAAGAGAAGCTTAGTGCTTGGATGGCAGTTTTGACTTGACAGTCAAAGTGATGGACGAGTAACGGTATGACACGTGGCATGATAAGACTCATTGATTTTACATCACTGTTGTAAATCAACAACTGATTGGTTGGTTGCTTGAAGAGGTGAAAGCATTAACTGCAAGGTTCGATTCGGCAGGTGACAGTATCCGATTGTAGGAAGTAGAATTAAATGTAGGATGACCTGATGCATGATTGCAGGGCGACTTGGACAAGAATAGATCAGATTTGTCTGTCAGTGAGAAGGTGTATAATTAAGACATCCGATTGGTTGTTGATTTTAACAAGTAACAGCCAGATGATTGTAATAGTCACTAAGGTGATAGTGAGGAATTCATTGTATGCTGTAAGAGCATTGTAACAGTGAGTGTATTCAAAAAAAAGAAGTCTACTGCTATGAGCTAACTATCAGAGAGTGAGGTCTGTGAACTTTGTATATAATCCGTTTACTATAATACGAAGTGACTTCTCTTGGTGTGGTGGGTTTTTCTCCCGAAAGGGTTTTCCCACTTATATCTGGTGTTATCTCTATGTATGTTTTATTTTTGTTACTCTTGTTATCTTGTATGTGTGCATCTTAAGTGTATGAAAGTTTTAAAAGAATTTTTTTTGCACTTCTCCTCTGAGGTATTAGTGTTAGGAAATCATATTCCGCACCTCTGCTTTTCCTTTCAAGCGGTATCAGAACTTGGCCAGTTGTGTTATCCTTGTTAGTAGGGCTGGTTTTTTGTGCTAATACTATTCTAGTGGGAATCTTGCAAAGTTAGAATCAAGTTTTGTTTGAGATGGAAAGTACATCAGGTAGAGTAGAGATTGAAAAATTCAATGGTGGCAACTTTGAGTTGTGGAAACTCAAGATGGAAGACTTGTTAGTTGACAAAGACCTCTGGGTTGTTGTGTTTGGAACTATGCCACAAGTCATGAAACAAGAGGATTGGGATCTTCCAGATAGAAAAGCTAGAGGTGTGATAAGACTTTGTCTAGCCGATTCTATACTCCTGAACGTCCATGAGGAGAAGTATGCAGCTTCATTATGGAAGAAGCTTGGTGACATTTATCAGAGAAAGCCTCTGGTGAATAAGTTATTCCTGAGGAAGAAGTTGTACTCCTTGAAGATGGAAGAAGGTGCATTTGTTGCAGACCATCTGAACTCATTTAATATGAGTGTTGCTCAATTGGCATTTGTGGGTGTGAAGATAGAGGAGGAGGATCACTACATCCTTTTGTTATGCTCATTACTTGACACTTGGGATCATCTGGTAATGGCTATTGGAAGCACAACAACTACTTTCAAGATGGAAGACGTGGTTGCCTCCCTGCTGTCAGAAGAAATGCAGAGGAAGTGTTCAGAGATGGCCAAAGAGGCCCTTGTTGTTCGAGGTAGATCAAAGGAGAAAGGCAAGAAAAAGGAAAAGAAGTCTAAATCCAAATCTGAAGGGAGATTAAAGTCTCATGGTAAAAAGTCCAAGGTGAAATGTTGGAATTGTGGGCAGCCTGGTCATATTCAAAAGAATTGCAAGGAGAAGAAGAAGAAGAAGATTAACTCTTCTGACAATGACTCTTCTCAGAGTGATGCAAATTCCTTCATTGTAGCCTTGGTGACTTAGGCATCAAATGATGTTTGGTTGATTGACTTAGGTGCATCTTTCCATATGACGTCTCATAGAGAGTGGTTCACTAAGTATGAAAAGTATTATGGTGGAAAGGTGTACTTGGCAAGTGATTCAACATTAGAGATTGTTGGTTGTGGAAGAGTCAAAATACAATTCCCTGGAAGAAGAACCAAAGGGATTGGTGATGTACTACACATACCAGGTTTGGCTCGTAACTTACTTTCTGTCAGTAAGCTGAATGATGTTGGTGTGGAAGTTTCTTTCTCGAGTAAAGGATGTAAGATGGCTAGAGGCGAAATGGTGCTAGCTAAGGGTGTACGTATTGGAACTCTGTACAAGTTGTATGCATGTCCTATTCAATGTAACGTCTTTGTAAAGTCAGGCAAAGTTGCTTGTAAAGAGAAGAAGACTGACGCTCCTCTGGATGCAAATTCCTTTGAGGTGAAACTCCCAACAGAGAAGACCATGCGGTGGCATCATAGACTCGGTCACATAGGTGAGAAAGGTTTAAAAACCTTGAAAAATAAAAATCTTGTTGAAGGGCTTGTTGATTGTAACCTTGAGTTCTATTTTTGTGAACACTGCATTTATGGAAAGCAACACCATGTTTCATTTTATCGAGTCCTCATAAATCTTCTGGTGTACTGGATTATGTTCATTCTGATGTATTTGGTCTAGTGAATGTTCCTTTGTTATCCAAGTCTAGATATTGCGTTTCTTTTATTGATGATTATTCATGAAGGGCATTTATATACGTTCTTAAGAGTAAATCAAAAGTGTTCAGTCGGTTTAAAGAATTTAAAACTTTGGTAGAAAATTAGACTGGAAAGAAAATTAAATGCTTGAGGACGGATAATGGCAGTGAGTTTTGTTCTGCAGATTTCAAAAGGTACTGCAAAGACCATGGGATTAAAAGGCATAAAACTACACCTTATACTCCAGAACATAATGGAGTTGTTGAAAGGTTGAACAAGACACTAATGGAAAGGGTGAGGAGTATATTGAGCAATGCTGGTATGGAGCAAAAGTTCTGGGCTAAGCCGTGGCTACAACATGTTACCTGGTAAATCGTTCTCCTTGCTTTGCTCTTGTTGATAAAACACCTTTGGAAGCGTGGTTTGGTAAGAAGCCCTCTCTGAGACATATTCGTGTCTTTGGCTGTGAGGCATATGCATATGTGCTGAATGTGAAAAGATCTAAATTGGAGAACAAGACTATTAAATGTATCTTCATTAGCTATGGTGTTGGTGTGAAATGATACAAGCTTTGGAATCCTGATACTGAGAAGGTTTTGTACAACAAAAGTGTAATATTTCATGAGCTGAAACCTTCAACAGTTGGTCCACAGTTAGAGACAGATCAAAGGGAAAAGAAAAATGATGTAGTTGACATTCCTCAAACTCCAGAAAAAGAGGAACTACATGGTGTACCTGAAACTGAGGAGAGTTCTAGCAGCTCTAAGAGTTCTGAAGATGAAGAAACACAACCTCAGCCAGTGAGAAGATCTACACATGAAAGACATCAACCTGATAGGTATGGATTCTCTATGTTAGATTCGAACTGTGCCTATGCTTTGATTACTAGCATTGATGAGCCTAGGACTGTGAAAGAAGAAATTAATATGTCTAATTCAAATTCTTGGTTGGAAGTCATGAATGAAGAATAGGGAATCATTGAAGAAGAATGAAACCTAGGATTTTGTACCTTTGCCTAAAGGGAGAAAGCTTGTTGGCTGTAAATGGGTATTTAAGAAGAAGACTAGTCTAGATGGTAGTGCTGAAAAGTATAAAGTGAGGTTGGTTGCAAAGGGGTATTCCTAGGTAGAGGGAATTGATTATGGAGAAATATTTTCCCCTGTAGCTAAGCTAACATCTATTAGATTTCTATTGTCACTTGCAGTTGCGTATGAATTAGAGATTGAACAGATGGATGTGAAAACAACGTTTCTTCATGGAGAGTTGGAAGAAGAAATTTATATGTCCCAGCCCGAGCACTTCATTGAGAAAGGTAAAGAAAGCCTGGTCTGCAAGTTAAAGAAATATCTGTATGGTTTGAAACAATCACCTATAATGTGGTACCAAAATTTTGATATTTTTGTGTTGTCTATGGGATTTGTGACATCAAAATTTGTTTATTGTATATATTAAAAATATGAAAATGATCGTGTGTTTATTATTACCCTGTACGTGGATGATATGTTGTTCATAGGAAATATTAAGACTATGATTTTTGATCTTAAGTCTTAGTTGTCTGCGAAGTTTGAAATGAAAGATCTAGGTGCAACAAGGTATATTCTGGGGATGGAAATAACTAGGGAAAAAATGAGTACAAAGCTTTGGGTTAGCCAAAGTAAGTATGTTAACACTATTCTTGAGAGATTCAATATGAATGATTGCAAGTAGTTGGTTGTTCCAGTTTTGTAGGGAATGAAGCTATCTATTCAAGATTGTCCAAAATATTCTACTAAGACAAATGACATGACTAGGATGCCCTATGCAAGTGTTGTTGGTAGTTTAATGTATGCAATGGTCTGTACAAGGCCAGACATTTTCCAAGCAGTGAGAGTATTTAGCCGTTTTATGGCGAATCCAGGAAGGACACATTGGGATGCTGTGAAAAGAGTGTTTGGATATTTAAAGGGAACTTCAGAATATGCTCTGTGTTACCATGGCAATTTGGTTGGATCATAGAGGACTCTCAACATTCATGGATATGTGGATTCTGATTGGGCAGGGGACATTGATAGGCGAAGATCCACCAGTGGATACACTTTCATGTTGAATGGTGGTGCAATTACTTGGATGAGCAAGCGACAGGTTGTAGTCACTTTGTCCACAACAAATGTAGAATACATGACAACAACACATGCCTGCAAAGAAGTTGTTTGGCTCAGTCGTCTATTTTCTGATATTGGTTTTGATGCAGGGTAGATTACTATTTGCTGTGACAGTTAGAGTGCCATATGCTTGGTGAAAAATCCTACTTTCTATGCCAGGACGAAGCACATCGATGTGTAGTATCACTTTGTTAGGGATATGGTGGAGGATGGAAAGGTATATTTAGAGAAGGTGGATACTTTGAAGAATGTTGCTGATGCATTGACAAAGCCTGTGACCATGGACAAGTTCGGATGGTGTGAAAGTTCGATGGGCCTTGGGGCCTATGATCGTCAATAAATTCAAATTCTAGAGGAAACCAGTAAGTCTTCGTCAAGTGGGAGCTTGTTGGAAATAGGTGCCTCAACTTCTGGCTTGTACCTTTGTTTAAGACTTGGCGGATTTCCTTCATTTCTGGCCTTCAGCGCTCTACCATTAGGGGCATCTCTTAGAGGCGTGGTTGCGCAGTTTACCACCTTACCGTGAGCCTCTTTCATTCAGTCTGTGGTTGGGTGGTGTTACTGCCATACTGTGGAGTCACTCTCCTTTGTTGGCGGTAGCATGGTGGACTGGGCAGTCAGCCGAAACATTTACCTCGATACCGCAAGAGTTTCTTAGAGAAGGTGTGGTGGTGCAGTAGATCATGGTCATCAATGAGAAAGCTTACTGCCATACCATGATGGCCTTTTGGCCATGTCACAATGGTGCAATAAGCCATAACAGTCGACGTAGACAGTTACCTCCTTACCACGAAGGGTTTCTCATGGCTCAATGGTTACACGGTGAAGGTGACGAGCTAGTGGTTGATTGCCTACCGCTATACCGCGACGGTCTCATTGCTCAGTTGCGATGGTACGGTATGTCTATTGCCAAACTGTGAAGGCTTAGTTTGAGTTGAGCGGTAGCGCGGTACACCGCTCTACTGTGAGGGTCAATTGACTAGCTTATGGTGGCACGGTAAGAGAAGCTTAGTGCTTGGATGGTAGTTTTGACTTGACAGTCAAAGTGATGGATGTGTAACGATACAACATGCGGCATGATAAGACTCATTGATTTTACATCACTATTGTAAATCAACAAATGATTGACTCGTTGCTTGAAGAGGTGAAAGCATTAACTGCAAGGCTTGATTTGGCGGGTGACAGTATCCGATTGTAGGAAGTAGAGTTAAATGTAGGATGACCCGCTACGTGATTACAAGGCGACTTGGATAGGAATAGATCAGATTTGTCTGTCAGTGAGAAGGTGTATAATTAAGACACCCTATTGGTTGTTGATTGTAACAAGTAATAGTCACTAAGGTGATGGTGAGGAATTCATTGTATGTTGTAAGAGCATTGTAACAATGAGTGTATTAAAAAAAAATGTCTACTGCTGTGAGATAACTATCAGAGAGTGAGGTCTGTGAACTTTGTATGTAATCCATTTACTGTAATACAAAGTGACTTCTCTTGGTGTGGTGGGTTTTTCTCCTGAAAGGGTTTTCCCACGTATATCTGGTGTTATCTCTGTGTATGTTTTATTTCTATTACTCTTGTTATCATGTATGTGTGCATCTTAAGTGTATGAAATTTTTAAAAGAAGGTTTTTTGCACTTCTCCTCTAAGGTATAAGTGTTAGGAAAGCGTATTTCGCACCTCTACTTTTCCTTTCATCTTGGACATAGTACAATTTGGAGAAGGTTTATTTGCATTGGGAGGCTTCATTTTTAGTGGCACATCATATCTTGGAGGTTTCACAACATTTCTATTAGATATATTTTCCTCTCAAGTGGTCGATTTGTTTTGGATCACATGGTAGAATTAGGATTTAAGCTTCTTACTCCTCACAACTATCACACTTGGAAAGTGAAGATGTAGAGGCTGCTTTGGTCTAGGGGATTATGGTCTACATTGGCTATGGAACAACTAGAGTTCACTAGAGAATATGAAAAGTTTGTACATCAGAACAAATGTGATGATGCGATGGGATTGATTGCATTGTATGTTTTTGACTCTTTATTCTTCCACATTGAGGAGTGTACTACACCTAGACAGGTATGGGACAAGTATAAGGATCTCTTTGGTTTTGTTAGTGATGTTAGAGAATTGCAATTAGAAGCTGAGTTGGCATCTATTTTCATTGATTTAGTCCCTACAATTGAGGACTATTTGGTGAATTTTAAGTCTTTATGTAATCAATTAGCAGGGTGTGAGAAAGATAAAACTAACAAGGAATGTATGTTATTGATCTTGTCTATGTTGAAGGGTGCATTTACATATTTTGTCACTTCTTTTTATTCCACTATGGATGGGTTAGGTGATAATTTTGTCATGCCATCATTTGAGACCTTTTGTGAGAGATTGAATAGGGAACAATCCAAACTTAGTCAACATGATGTCACCTCTAAGTCTCATGCATTGATAGTCACACAACCTAAGGGGAAAAGGAAGGAAAAAATTAAACCTAAGACAGGATTTAGTGAGACTTCCAACACCTCTTCAAAAGAGGATAAACATAAGAAGGATAAACCCACATGTGCCTTTTTGCAAGGGAATAGGGCATGTAGTGAATATGTTTTCTATAAGAAGGAGATTCATGAGTTAAAACAACTTCTCAAGGATCACAATATTTCAGTTCCTTCTTCGCCTGGTTCACCTTCTTCTTCTACCACACAAGAGGATACTCCACATAAAGAGGATAAAGGAACTAACTCTAGAGATTCCAGAGGTAAGGGTTGTGCATTGATTACTACTTTTGTTGATAGACCTCGAGGATGGACTATTGATTTAGGTGCATAGAGGCACATTGCTAGCTCTTTTGATCACATTATTCTAGGGTCACTTAGAGCACCTCAGTTTGATACGATGCTGACTGCGAATGCTGATATGGTTCTTGTAGTTGGTATGTGTGATGTTGATTTAGGTATAGGGAATATCCAAGATGCACTTTATAATCCTGAGATGGCCCATAACCTACTATCAATTTATCAGATTTGACAAGATGGCAATACAATTGAGTTCACATTTGAGTCAGTTCTCATTCGGAAGGAGACAAGAGAGCTCATTGTTGTAGGCTTGGTTGATCATCAGTCAAAGGTGTATTCCTTCTCCCACTTTTATCATGATGATAATCCTTTTGTTCCTAATTCTTCTGATTCTAGTGTGGATAGCAATTCCTATGACTACAAGGGTGGTTGGTTGAATTTGGCTCTTCTTTATGTGGCTCCATCATCTCATTCAATATAGTAGGATATATTCAGTTTTCTAGACTTTGGATTACAGGATGGATTTGTTTTAGATATTGTAGACTTGGCTACTTCTACAGGTTTGGAGGACATTCTTGAGGGGATCACTATCCTCTTTGTAGATTCTACTTTGGAGGGTATTCTTGAGTCTTCACACTCCACTGTTTTGACCTTGATTGGGGATCTTAATTTTGGTGAGACTTCCTTGGAGGCATTTGATTCCTTTTCAAAGATTTCATATATGAGGCTTCTTCCCTCCCATTTCATCAAGGAGTTGGATTTTCTTCCACATCTACCATTGGATTTGTTTCTTCCTAGAGGGAGACGTGTAGTTTGTCATCATTGGATACTCTTTTGGATTCAGACTCTCTTCAGTGGTTTTTATGATGCTTCATTCAGGGGGGCAATCTAGTCTCCATCTATCTCTTCATTGGAGGGATCATTGTATTGTATTCTTGTGATGGATGTAGCTCTTGGGGGGTATTGATGTTGAGACCTCTACTCATCACTTCCATTACTTTTACATGATTTGCATTAGATTTTGCATTATATCTCTTTTATGGAGAGGATTTTTATCCCATCAATTTTTCTCCTTTTCTCCATTTGTAAGAGATTGCATTTTAATTTTTACATGGGTACCTAATTACATGGCCTAGTAGATGGGACCCATCTTTGCATTTGCATCATTTGCATAATAACTACACTCCCAAGTTGCACTTATGGGGGTGTTAGTGCGAATGGGGTTATTTCTTAACTAGTTCTTAGTGAGGACCTATTCACATAATTATAAGTTTACTTAGGAGTTAGTTTCCTATGTGGAATTTCTAGAAACTAGTATTAATGGGGTCATGTCTCATTAATTAGCTTATAATTATCTAGGCATTTAATATTTCACTCTTGCATTTAGAATTATGCATTATGAATTTAATGTTTGCATCCAAGGTGGTTATATCCAACCTCCTCTCACCTTGCCTATATAAAAAAGGTGCTTGTACATTTGTAAATCATTCTACATCAATTCATCATAGATCATCATTTGATCAAATTGTCTTCTTGCTCATGATGCATCACTTTCTTGTTCATGTGGATGGTGTCTCTCTTGGTTAATCCATTGAAGACTATAGCTTCAAGTGGGTTATTGTTCATTCATATTTCCAACATTTACACTAATATAAGTCCCCTCAACACTATTAGGGATGAGGTTGATATTGTGACTTGTGTGACTTTGGTAGAATGGATATCCTTTGATTCTTATCTATTAGCTAAAGAGGTATCATCATAGAATTATAATCGATACCAAAAAATTAAAAAACAAACTAGAATTGGTGTAAAACCTTCATTAAAACAAAGGTCATGGAGCAAATAGAATCCCTACCAAGGGGTGAAAGGGAAAGCATAGAGAAAATATACATAAAAGATAGTTCACATACCTTTCCTATTCATTTGCATTTTACATACATGTTTACTAGGGAAATTGCATGCTAAATAATTCCATTCTTTATTAGGATAAACTATAAAATTTTACACTATAGGAAGGATAAGTCATGTCTATATCAATGGGATATTAACCAATGAGAAAATTTGATGTGATTATAGGGTAGCTTGAATGCTAATTCTATTTTATTGAAATAGCTAGCTAATGGGTAAAAGGAGATGCATGGATTTTTAATTAGATTTTTGTAGGAGTTTGGCTATTATTGAATTACTCAATATCTTCTCCCAACTATAGTGTATAATGCTTAAACCAAATGGTTAGGAATAATGATCAACCATTTATATAGGTTGTGTCACTATGATTAAAGGATAAATATTATTTTGAATATGGCGGATAATTCTCAAATATGATATACATTGTTTAATAGTTTATACACTAAGTGCACTTCTTATCGCATGTTGAAACTTATCTTTCTTCTAATTGTCTATGATAATAGATGATGGGACACATAAGAATTATGTATAAATTTATACAATCAACTTTGAATGTATCTCGTGGTCTTATATGTCCATGTGTTGAACTCTAATCAAGTTGATGAGTTCATAATGCCTATATGTTTCATTCCCCTTTATTGACATGCCCCTAGTGGTGTTTATGGAAGGGAACTTAGGTTGGATTCAAAAAAATGAAACCTAAAGTTATTCCCAATCATAGTGTGTGACACTTAAACTATAACATAGGCAAACGTGTTTGGCTACGAAGGGATATTTTTCCACTTTATCTTTAAAGTTTTAATGGATAAGTGAAGACCTAAGGGATTGGCTATTGAATGCAGTAGGGAGGCTCATCTTAAGAAAAATTATTGCCTATAATAAAATGAAGTAGATTTATGGAATATGCTTCCTACACTAATCTATGAGAAGGGATATGTGCAAAAATTAAACCAATCACACAATTACAAGGAAATAAACACAAAGGAAATATAACATAACATCGTGACTTCCATGGGGAAAACTATTTTGGGAGAAAAACCCTACACTCTAAAGCAACTTAATGTATTACTCAACAATCAAAATTTATAATACACTTGCAATTTAGTATAATCCTTTATAGGAGTATCACCAACCAAAATCTAGAGTAATTTTGTTAGCATGGAAATACCTAAAAAATCACTATCAAAACCTCCATCTCAAGTACCTAATAAATAAGAGATGAACTGCATGAGAACATCAAATAGAAATTTGGAACGCACATGAGCTAAAACCATCCATATGTGAAACCCATATCCCTAGTTAAAAGTCTAACAACCGATTCTAAGATGAGTTCACAAGCTAAAAATAACATATTCCTTCCACCCACCATAAGCTTGTCATAATCCACTCACCAACTTGAGGACTCCATTTTGGCTTCATTATCCCCATTCAAAGATATCTTATTATGTGTCACAACACACATCATAAGTTGCTCAAAAAGTTTAAACTCTTATATTTCATAGAAGGTTCTACCTTTGTAATGTAGGAGGCCCAACATTTGAAAGCCATAACTTTTTATATAGAAGGTTGATTGGTCCCTTTTTTTAATTGTAGAGATTGGAGAAATCTATGTGCTAGGAGTCAAGGAACTAATGTTGAACAATTTAGAGAATTTATTCTGGATAAAAAGACCTCTATAGCTCAAAAATGAGGTTTCTCTATTTTATAGTGTGAAAATTATAGTATTTAAATTTTAACAATTAGGAGCAATAGACAATCATAATAAATGAAGTTAGAACAAAATACTCATTCCTTAAGTTACTTAGGGTCAAGTTTGACAAGTCATCAAGAAAAATAGTGAGGGAAAAACACATAGCACACATGACATCATCACAAAGAATCAACAAAAGCTATGCAAGAAAAGTAAGTGTCCAAATAATTGGTGAATCTATAATTTGTATTATTCTTGAGAGAGATCCATAGTATATCGACCAATAGCCAAGTAGGAAGTAGCACATTTTTTTTATTGATCAATGGGTTTATATGCATCTAATGTAGTACAAACATGACAAATTTTGTCACATAAAATCGACATGAACATTTTGTTGCATATTATACTTGCAATTGATCTAGTACACCACATGTACAACTTGTAATTGAAAAGATGAGTTAAAATTGTATAAACTACTTTATTTAGCCTTCTCATTGCTCCCCTTTTTTAAAGTAAAATTGATAAGATAAAGAATTAGAATTAAATAATGTCGACAAGATTGTAGTCAAGTCTTTGGTGCGACCAGAAAGACATTTATGTTGAAGATATCAAATAATGGTCACGAGTCAGTTAATGAGTATGCGTAGAGATTTACGTTTGATTAGGTCAGGTGATCGAATCGCATGGCGACGTGAAAATCTTATTTTTGTTTCAGAGGGCAATTAGTGACTCATTTTTCAATGTTTTTTCTATAAATTTCACTTTGTTTCAGTAAATTTCAATTGTTTGAGGACGGGTGATGAATCAAGGTGGATTTCTTTCCATAGTAGAACCAGTAATTCTGATCTTCAAAGGCTGTTTCTGTAACCTTCATTTGATCTTAGTAAATTTTAATTGCTTGAGATCTCGTGATGGAATCACACGGTGAGATGGATTTAAGGCTGTTTCTGTAACTTCAATTTTATTTCAATAAATTTAAATTTCTTGAAGTTGGGTGATGGAATGATATGGTGAGATGGATTTAACGCTGTTTCTGCAACTTCCTTTTTATCTCAATAAATTTAAATCGCTTGAAGTCCAGTAATGGAATCATATGTGAGATGGATTTAAGGCTAACTGTGTAACTTTCTATAAATTTAAGCTGGTTGAAGTCAGGTGAGATTGAATCGTATGGTAAGGTGAAAGCTCTTTGTTTCAGAAGGCAATTAGTAACTCCGTATTTTAAAGGCTATTTCTGTAACTTTCTGTTTGTCTTTGTAAACTTAAATTATCTGAAAGAAGATAAATAACAGTCGGATTAACAGCTAACTTCCGACTAAAAAGTTGTTCAGTATAAGCTGTTCTGTCTACTCACGAGAGCCTATATGGCGAGGTTGATTCGATTGGTGGAGATTGGAGGGGCATCCTTTTACTTGTCCAGCGCCACCGATTTTCTAGCGGTGGTCGTATGCGTGCTCGGCGTGGCGACTTTGGCGGCCGTTCTCTGCGCTAAGGAATTTAAAGATCAGAAGAAGAGCCGGCAAAGCGAGGGTTGTACAGAGGCGCCACCCGGTTGTTCAGGAAATTTGAAGGTACCGGCCGAGTCTAAGGGCAGGGCTTTCATTAACACTCTCAGAAGCAAAAGCCTCCTGTTGAGTAAGAAATGGCGGCGGAGTGAGAAAGAGGAGGCGAAGGAACATGACAGCGCCTCCACGGAAGATGACGATTTTCTGTGGCAGAAGAGAATTATGATGGGAGTGCGCTGTAAGCCTCTGAATTTCTCAGGGCTAATCGTATATGACAAGGAGGGAAAACCTTTACCCCAATTGCCCCTGCGCTCCCCTAAAAATAACACTGGCTTCGTTCCTTCTCCAAAGGTATGATAAATTATATGTTTTGAGTTTCAAATATAAAATTATGAATGAAATTCATCGAGGGATTAATTATTTTCTCTTCTTCTCAGGTGGACGGGGAGGCAAATCAAGTTTATGTTTCTACTTCACAGAGCAAGAGATTAGACAGCAAAGATCTCCATGATCGGATTAGGGAAAACTGGGTTGAGAATACGAAACCTATTTCTGGTGAAATCAGATGTCATGAAAAAAAGTGAGAATATTTCGAATTAGTATTCAGTAAGGTTGAAATCTTGTATTCAGTAACAATCGATTTTCTAAATATTATTATTATTGGAATTAATTTTTGTTTGTTTGTTTATATTGATAGATCATAAAAATATGATCTGAAATATTGAAGAAAAAAAATCTTACATAATCTAATTTGAAAATTAAATTTTTTTATATCTTTAACAATTTAATTTTTCAAAATTTTGATGTCGAACAGATCATTCAAAACCATGCAAAAGAGCACAATCTTCTCTCCCTTGCTAAAGTAAGCCTCTTGATTATAAAGATCTTATCGTAATTACATATACTGAAATTTTATTTCTTAGATCTTTTATCTTAATTATATATATTTTTATATATATGTTTATGTTTCTGAATAAACTGTGAAATTATTTTCATTAAAAGAATATATATATTTGAAAGCACACTATATATTATATATGTATCCTTTAACATATTTGGAAGCACACTATATAGATATTATGCATATCCTTCTAATGGATAAGTTTCTGGAACTGATCTGATTACAGTCTCTGATTTATCAGTAAAAATAAATATATAGAATACCTCCAAAGATAACTGGAGTAGATTTTTCAAAATGTCGTATAAGGTTATTAGGATACGTTTCTTTCAACTTTTTGAGATTTAAAGTTTTTCTGCAATAAAACCGTGACCAAGATAATGATTCTGATATTTTTCCATTAATATTAATTTGACAGTCAGTTCCATTGTCACCTTCAATTTTAATTTTCAGTTAAAAATCGCTTTCATATTCAAATATATCTTTCCTAAAGGCTGTGACCTATTCTAATAAAAAACCAATTAATATTTGAACAGGCATTTCCAAATTATTTAAGCTAATCAACAAACTAAAATAATTAATATTCAATTGATTTAGACAAATGAGTTGAGTTCAGAAATAGTATTGAAATAGAAAGTTGGGATTGATAAATAAAGAGAGGTGTTCAGTTTACTGTATGACAAGTGGATGATTTGTTGTAGTGTAAGCTTTGTGATTCAATTAAGACTTATGTTATTAGGTTGGTGATTGTTAGGATATAAAATAATGAAAAATTGATATATTTGGTTGGTTTAAAATCACATGTATGTAATCTTAATTTGAAAAACTACAATCTTACAGTTTTTGTTGTGGCTTTAATTCTTTTATGTAGTCTTGAAATCTGCAATTCAGATTTTCAAATTCGTATTTGCCTCTTATATATCTAAAGATGGTCTGGAAATTAATGCCTAAATCAAGCCCTTTGATCAAATTCAATAATTTGTAACAAGTTCATAGACATGACAAGTAGAATGTAGATGTTAATTTGATGCTTTCTCTTTGATAAAGTGATGTGTGAATAATAATACTATATAATGATCTCTAATGAAATAGGGATTTACCAATTACACAACACTCTAGCATAGAAAATTGAATATTTTGTGCTTCAATCAATGAGTAATGACTTATAAATTAGATGTTAATTTGATGTTCTCTCTGTGATGGATTGATGTGTGAATGGCAATACTATCTAATGATTACTAATGAACTAGGGCTCTACCCTTTATACAACACTCTAGTATAGATATTTTAATATTTTATGCTTGAGTCAATGAGTAATGACTAGTTGGAGGCAAGTTAGCTTGAGCCTGTGATTAGTTGACTTTGGGGAAATGGGTCAATGATACATGTGTAGTCTTAAACTAGGTTCAAGGTCACACCTATGGTCTTAAATTAGGATTAAAAACAACATATTTGAGTGTTGGATTTAGACCAATAGGGAATAAGAACTTAGGTTTTGATTGGGTACATGATGAATGCTAAATTTGTATAGAAATATATGACATGCAAGGATAATAGACTATTATGTTGATAAGTAGGAGGTTTCTTCCACAGCGTGTCAAATTATGATATTGCTATCAGGATTCAAACTCAAAGAAAATTTAAAGCAAATGGAAAAGGTGACAGGGATGCACTTTTGATATCTACATTTTTCCCTCACTTTGAATTGCATGTGAACTACCATGAGTCATTAATGTCAAAGTAATTAGCTACCCAACATAAAAGTGAAAGTCAAGAAAATATAAAAATGATATGGATATGGATGATGATCTACTCATGCTTCATGTAATGATAAATCTATCTTTAGAGCTACTTGCATACAATTCCATGAATAACATCTAATGAAAATATGAAATACATGAATACCAACTTAGCGATGCCAAAACCCAATGTTGTGTAAATATAAAGGATGGTTGTAGGATTGTAAAGTGGATAATTATAATTAGAGACAGGGCAAGGGGACATATATGAAACATAGAAAAAAGGGAACCCTATAATATTTAGGGTATAAACACAAGGGAACCTTATATTGTTAAATTACCAAATTACTTTAACATTTATGTTTAAATACAGTTTTGATGCATGACTATGTCATGACATGGTATTTGATGGTTGAATGAAATGAATGAATATGCAATATGATGAAACTACTTTTAAATGCTTATATGATGCTTAAGCTATATTATGATTATGTTTCATATGTTATCAACTAACTACGCATATTTAAAATGGCTTACCCCTTCTAATGAAGGGGGTTCGAATGAACCCGCACCCCCGTAATGAACCCCTTCCGCCTTCTAATGAACCCCCACCCCCTTATAATGAATCTCCACTATCACCATATAGGGGGATTCATTTGAACTCCCTTTTTTTACCTCCCCTTCCACCATTTCAAAAGTTATGCATTTTTTTGACTATTGAAGCCCAAGAAGGAGGTGCAAATGGATTCAACTTGATAAACCAAGGTGGAGGATTGTAGTGATCGAAACGTGCTTCCAACAACTATAAAATTAATATATTCTGTTTAAATTTTATATTTTAGTTTTTAGTTTTACTAAATATAGGTTTTTCATCAAACATCAAGTTCAGTGAAAAATCATTGTGTAAAAATAGTAAATTTGAGAAAAAAAAAGGAAAAATATATATGCACTAGGTATTGATGTCCTCGTTCCAACAACAAAAGAAAAATTGAATTTCAATACATACCAAACAAGTTATGTGAGCCAAAGTGCACTTATGTCTAAAATGTAATTGGTTTGACTTCAAAACTTAATTAAAAGAAAAAATATTCAACAAAACGTTATGAAACGAAATGAAAGCACTAGATACTAGTGTTACCAACCTAAATTCAAAAGAATCATAATTTTATCCTTTCTAAAAAAATAGTTATATTAGCCAAAGTACACACCACTTTTTTAAAATGTTGTTTAGTATTAAAAAGTAGTTATCAAAGGAGATACCAAAAAAATTATAATTTAATTTCAATTTTTTTTAAAAATATATATTTAAAATCTACAGACAAAATCTCACAAATCACTAGTTTACATAATTTTCAAATTCCTAACATTTTATCTACTATAGGTGTCATAAATTGAAGTTTTTTCTAAAAAATGTTGATTTCAATGTCAAGTTTGGCCAAAATGTGTAACCCATTATTGTGGGATGACCCAGTTGGATGCAAGAAAGTTTGAGCCCTCTAGAGGGGGAGGGAGAGTATCACCCAAGAGAGGAGTTGGTAGTTGGAACATTTGGTATTGCTATCTGAGTAGACACACACACTCATTTATTTAGGTTATTTGGGATCTTGTCAAGTCAATTCAAGTATTGAATCACTAAAGCCTAAACCTAAGTGGCTAGGGATATGAGCCGATACCTAAAAAATTATGCTTTTACCGTCTTTGATCCTCCTTGACCATTTAATTAAATTAAATTTAATTGCTAACATATTTTGTAAGTAACATATATAATGTAAGGAGGGTATTTGTTAGTATATATGAATATATAAATATATATAATCATATAATATATTTTAAATGATTTTGAAAGCCATGATAAGTGGTTGATATTCCACATGTATACAAGGTATATGGCATATATAATTGAGAGTAGAGCGATCACCCAACATAGGTGCCACCATATGCATTTATCAAATTCTCATCATTGTCACATAATGGCTAAACGTTACACTTTCTAAGTTGTTTAAACAACCACATAAAGGTGGTGGCATGGAGGATATTATTCATGTGCTCTTATTATTGTGCAGCCCACAACTTGGGCAATTGGGAAGAAAGTATATTTGAATGGCATTTGAGTACCTATCGTGCCATATAAGGAGACTTTTTTTGCAACATTAAACTACGTTATATCTCAAAATATTAATTACCAAGCTAGTCATGACAATTTAAGGGGAGAAGTTTGACTAGTTTTTGAGGATTGTTTCAAATAGAAATTTATACACCTTTTAATTGTATTTTTTAGTGGTGGGTTGTGAGCACAACATTGGCTTAGTCAAATGCTAGTGGTGGTGGCTATATATGCACAACATAGAAGTCTATTTTGTTTGGTCTTTTCCCACACCTAGCAACATGGGTAAATTGTGGCATTTTGAGAGCTATTTGAGCCTCCAAGTTAAATTGATTTCTATCTTTAGTAAACCATTTTTAGCATAAATAGAGATTAGTTGCTCATTTTTAGGTTCATTAGTTTTGTTATCTTTGAGATAGTTGCATATATACATGAGATTTAAGGGAAGAATTAAGCATAGTGAGAAGAGCATTTCAAATCTGCATATCAGTACACCATATATTGGGATTAGTTTGACTTTATTAGAATTTGATTGTTCAATAGTTTCACACTAGCTGTAATAGAATGAAAATTATGGTGCAAGGATAGTGATGTGCACTAAATTTGATGGGACAACAGGTTCAATCCTGAGTTAAAGTAAAGATTTGAAGCAAGGAATACCAGGATCATTTAGTTAGGCTATTTAATTTCAGGCATGACTAAATGATTCTCCTTATTTCTCTTTTCAAAATCTGATAAAAGCTCTTTTATTATTTTGAGTTTAATTTCATCATTGCTATGTGCAAAGTGTGGTTCTTTGGGATAGTATATGAATGCATTTATGAAAATCTTAGCTTATTTATGTAAAATACCAATAAGAACTAGTAAAACCAATTGGTTAGATCAAAGTAGTTTTCTTTTGAAAACAATGTGAAAATAATGTTTTATTTACGTGATACTGAGTTAATATATATTTGAGAGAGCTTCAATAAAAATTTAAGACTCTAAGTTGTGTTTAACCAAAACAACTAGCTTATTAAACCAAAGTAGTGAAGAATAGCTAAGTATGGGAATATGATATTTTTTCCAATAAGGTAGTGTCTTATATATAAATTTTATCAAAATAAGTTTATGTTATATTTCAATGATAAGGTTTGAAAAAGCAATAGAAGTGATGATGTCTTTATTATCTTTGAACTTAGTTATCATATTACATAATAGACTAAGAGCCATTATTACTATCTACTGATTTATAATCATGTATCTTGAATATAGGATGCTATATTTTCATTGTAAGCCAAGGGCCATAATGCTATGATATTTTGAGGTGCAAAAGCATAGATATCTCTCAAATAGAAAGTATTCTCCAACATGGATATAAACTTAGCATACATTTAAATATGAGAATATATGTGCTTTAGGGAAGGATAAAATTATGATTAAATCTATATACAAAAAAATGATGGTACCTTATATAATTATGTTAAGCATAACTTGGAAGAAACCTATGAATAATTTGGAGATTAGTCAAATGGTTCTTAGTTGAGTTATCAATAGTAAACAAACTAATATATACTAAATTATTAAAGGAAATTACTATGAATATAAAGTTTTAAATTGAGTCAAACTAAATGATATTTAATATCATGAATAACCAAATTGGTTATGGCATTCTAGGACATAGCCATACTTGGTATAACAACGAAGAGTATGAACCATTATTTATGAAGATGAATGTCTATTTATGTTCACTTCAAGATTAACTGTATTCGATATGTTCTTTCAGAACAAGAACCATAAGAGTAAACAATGGACATCTGAAAGTTTAATAAGAAGCATTCTTCAATTTAAGTTTATTAATAGATTATTATATATATCAACATATTGTCAGTACTTTTAGATTGAGACCAAGTGTGTCTAGTCGATGATATTGTGTCATAAATATTAACCATTTGTGCATAAAATAGGAGAGTAGTTTCTCTCATGGTTAAAACTAAGGACTTAATACAAGGCAATTGCCTAGACCTAAAATGTTACATGAGTGTAACATGGGCATTCATATCAAAAAAATATAACTAGTCAAGTCATTTATTGAATTAGAAGAAATGACTTTGACAAGTGGCAGTTGCCAAGGCCCAAGATGTTACGTGAACGTAACATGGGTGTTCAAAGTCAAAGAATATGTAACCAACTTAGTCAAATAGTCACCACCAATGAAGTCACCACTATTAAAAGAGAATCTATTTGAGATCGAACCTTTGGGTCAAACCAATAGTTGAGTTAACTATAGGTTATTAATATTTCTAAGTCAAGTTAGAGGTGGGTGAACTTATGACACCGCTTCCTTAGAAAGTGGATGATTATATATATCAAAAATTTGGCCAAAGTAAGTGTAAAATTTGCAACTTGCACTTTTCAGTTCACTATGCTCTAGGTTTTCATAGCTTGTTAGTAGTGTCATGCATAGCCGGAAGGTATCCATAGTTGTATGATCGCACATGTTATGTAGGACACAACACTAGATTCTCATATGGAAATACTAGATGGTTCCTATACTAAACTCTTCATTGAAGGGTAGGACCACTTCTAGTTGGAAGGTGTGCAGGAGACCACTGGTCTATGGTTGGAGGTAAAGTGCTTGGGTGATACTCCCCCTCTTGCAGATGACATGTTGAGGCTTGTGAAATAGAAGAGTAATCCAGATAAGGATATCTTGACCTTTTTCTCTTTGTAAATTATGAATTTTTTTATATGATCATGAATTCTATTTATAAACTATATTTGAAAAGATGAGTTTCATTTACATGAAGTTTAAGTTATTTTATTTTGATTATGCAATTTTATATCAAATTCTTATGCAACATGAAAAATATGTTATTGGAAAAGAATTTTTTTATTTTCTTGCTTTTGAAAGTATTGAATTATTTACTTCATGAGTTAAAATCTAGATGGAGACTATAGAGTAAGTATTGGGTATGCTACAGGTTGCTTACCTAGGATCCTTTTTCCAAGTTACATTAGAAGGCAGATCAACAAGGTGGGTATATTGACTATCTACCAAAAAGGTGAGCTAATCAGACCTGGATCCACTTTCTTAGGGCCATGAAGATGGATGGGAAATGATTTGGAATGATTAACCTAATTGAGCTATATGAATTAATACCATAAATTCAATAATCTAGAAATACACAAACTGAAACTCTAAATTGCAAGTGGATCTGGGAAGTGTCGGATGATGTGTACCTGTCACCAAAAGCTAGATCTGGCATGAAGAGGACATAGTCACCTAGGGGCGTATAGGTCCCTGATAGGGGGTCCTAAAACTAATTATGCAATCCTCTAATGTTGGATCTAACCTTTTGTTTCATAGTTGTAAACTTGTTGGAATGTTGTTGATAAATTTTGTAGGTGACTTTTCATGGTTTAACAAGATATATGACAAAAAATGCAACAATGGAGAATTTTCCTTCAATCTCTTCAAGCCTGTAATTTACACATTCACAAAGAGAGGAAATGTTGGGCCATTTACAGGCTTACCTTATTCAAACCCTTTGTAATTGTTTCCACTTCTACAATGGCAAAGCCAATGATAGGAATGATAATTGAAAGGAAGGAATGATGAATGAACAAATGTTGCAACTCACCACCCTTCAATGAATTCCTTGAAGGAGTGAATTCATACACATCACCTCAAGGATCTTGGATATTGCTTGATATATTTTCTTGAATTCTTGAATTCTTGGAGACCTACAACAATGTTAGTCTTCATAATTTACAATAACATGAACACACATAGAATTTGGCATGATGTTGGATCTTGACTTGTTGCAATAAACTCTGATAATGCTACTCTTGACTTTCTCTTGACAATAGACTTTTCTCTTGAATGCTAGATGATGTGTGTTCTATTTTTTAAATGATAGAATAACTAGGTATGTATATGCAATTATTCTAATTTCTTGAAAATAAAATTCCAAAAGCTAACAATTGAAATTTGAATTATAACTATTAAAATTCCACCAAAAACATATTAAAAATTGGTCCCTGGAAAGATAGGGGGACCCATATGCCCATGGGCATATGTGTTTCAGGATCACAGAATTAATTATTCTTTTATTCAATGCTTGAAACTTTATCAGAAAATGATAAAATAGGCCTTGAAATGCATAGTTTAGGAAATTAGAGACTTAATTAGGTCCAATAATTCAGGGGGCCAAAACATAGTGTGAAATTGTTAAGGGTGAAAATTTTCTAGACTACATTTAGCCCCCACTTTAGTGAGAGTATGAAATTATATTCAAACTCACACTAAATTAGAAAAATATGTGTCAAGAGGGGTTCAATTATACAAATGTTGAAGAAATATGATGACTAAGGATCAAGGAGGATGATCAAGTCCCCAAGATCTAAGATCTCATGACAAACCAACATTAGGAAAAAGGAACACACATGCACATATATGATATGTAGCAACACAACATACACATACATGTTAGAAGACATGAAACATACATGATGACAACACATGACATGATGGAACATAAAGACATGAAACAAAAACACATGAACAACACATAACAATAAACAAAAGACAAGGTTAGTACTAAAAGGATTTGAGTCATTAAGGAAAAGAGACCTCAGTCTTAAATTCCCTCAAATACCAAACATCATCCATCAAATAAAAAATGCTTCATGAGGACTGAATTTATACACATCACTCATGAAACACATGGCTCTACTGTAAAGCAAGTTGTATTATGCTAGGTGTCCATATTTAAAGGTGTTCATGACTCACATAATAGAAAAGTCTGATATTTTATAGGTGAATCACAAACCAGGAGACACATGGGATAGTGAAGTTTGATATTCACTAGGTGAACCACCAAGACAAGGTAAGATGAGAGACACACACTAAGTCTACAAGGTGTGAATGTAACAAGGTGGAAAAAATGGGAAAACACACAATAGGTCTACAAGGTGTGCCCATAACAACCATACCAAGAGTTATAATCCTTGATAACCTTGATAAGGTGCGACAAGATGTTATGTCAATGCTACACTAAGTTCAATTCCCATGAACAAAGTGAAGAAAAAATTTCGCAATTTAATGTTGCAAGGGATAGATATGCCAAGGTTTAACATCACAGTGCATGAATATGATATAATATTTTAAGAGCCTCAAGGGATGTTGTAATGACATCACCACAAAAGGTAACAATCAAAGGGACGTTTCTTAGTACATGAAGGTCACACCTTAGGGAACATCACACATGATATCACCACCAAGAGAGGACTATTCAAGGGAAGAGAAATTCATGCCTTAGAGAATACTAGATATAGCGTAACTACCAAGGGGAATTTCATATGCTAAGAAAGGTCACACTCTTATGGGACATCAAGGCCAATATCACCACAAAAGAGACACATCACATGGATTAAAAAGACCACACTTTGGTTGGCAAGGTCATGCTTCCTAGGAGATGTATGTTATCATCACTAAGAGGGGACCATTTCTTATGTAACAATGAGTGGGGGACTATATGCCCCCCCTTAAAAGGTTAGTTTACTTGTTACACTATCATTTTAAGGAGATAGAATGAGATCCCTTGCTAGAAGGAATACTCCTAGGAGATGGATTTAACTAACCCCTTGCCCCCCAACTATAGGGACAAGGGTGAGCCTAATATGGAGTTCCTTGCAAGATAAAAGATGATTGTATAAATCCTAGTTTATACCCTCATGAATGGTAGTGAATATGTTATGATACTACAACTACCACATGGCAAGGAGCACAACTAATGAATGTTAATCTATGACATGTTCAAACTGATCCTCGTAGGGATTAAATTCTTTCAATATCTTCTTTAAAGAATGAAATTCATTAGTAATGTTACCACCATTTTTGTCCCCTTATTAAAACCATGTTCACTTACTCCAAATTTTTGCTAAGTAATAAAGTTTTCAGTCTTCCCTATGGTTTTCAAAAGTCTATCGACCCCTGCTTAGGCTGTCACAACCTCACTTCCATTTGATATATTAAAAAATTATCCCTTGAAGTCAGTCTTTGTCAAGTTTAGAGAAGTTTTTCAGAGACCGAAGTATTTTTCTCAACTTTTTCAAGTTCTAATAAGTCAAAGTTAAAGTTATCTCAAAGTTTTGTAGAGGTTTTAAAACCTATGTCACCCTTTGATGGGGTTGTCGACACTTCTTTTTCTTTTAGTGGCAAAGGCTTTATTCCAAGAAGTGATGTGAAGAAGAATACATTAAAGAAAAATCATATCAAAACTTTATAATGCTTGTGAAAACTCTGCCAGTCCCCAATGAGGTTGTGAAAATTGCTCATTCTATTGAAAATTCCTTAGTTGTTTCTTTTAAAATAATTAAAAAACTATTGAGATAAAAGAAATATGTGAAAGGTTACATGTGCCAACCTTGGTAAAAGGGATATTAACTACTCATCCACTTAATCATTAATTGCAAAGGGTTTTTAAGCGATTTGAGCTATTGAGGAAGCACATTTAGACTATGATGGGAGAAAAGATCAAAGTGGAGTAGAGGAAAAAATTCTTGCAGCTTTTGGTTCTTGGATCTTAGAACACTCTTGAAAGGTACTATTGTCCTATCTAATTAAGTTATAATTTTCTTGGAATTTTACTCTAGAGTGGAGAACTACATTGGTATAAGTTCCCCTTTCAAGTTACGTACATATCCTAGGGTTTCAATCACAAGGAATTATTTGGGTTATGAATATTTTTCTATCTTAACCAACACAATACCAAAAATTGGGGATACCAAGCTAAGTCATGTGATTTTGAATGAATTTTGGGACAAATTTGAGAAGCCTAACCCTCCACCCATTACAAAGTTAATTGAGAGCGTACTACTATAAGACTATTGTGTCTATGGATTGGAGCATCAAATAAATTGAAACCATTAAAGAAAATACTGCAGTCGAAGGAGGCCATAAGAGTGGGTTTGATGACTATGAACAAGCTAGAATTATGATTTCATGAAAATTTATGGTAGAGAGAACTAAAGGGAAAAGTTTTAGAAAGATGAAAATATATCCAAAGAAGCTCCAAATACTAATGATGCAATAAGTCTACACAATTATAGAGAGTACTATCAAGATTTCAAAAAAGGTATTTAAGGGCTTTAATGAGGTTTGCATGGCCAAAATCAAACCAACTGTCATTATCCTCATAGAGATGTTTCATTGCAAGATTATTCCAATGACTAATAAAAAAAGATCCATGTCAAAGGATTGAGACATGATATATATATTCAGATAATAAATTAATGTTAAGTCATCTTTTGAGGGTATTGTGTTGATCATAAAGTGGATAGTACTTCATTAAACATGGAGACAGTGTAGATCAAGAAACATTATAAGATAGATATGGATGATAGTTATCACCATAGAAAGAAAGAGAAATTTTCAAGAAAGACAAGCATTCCAATTTCCATGGCAGTGAGTGGTGATTTTAATAAGAACAAGGGCATCAAGATGTTAGGAAAATATTATCAAGCAACATTATGATGAATAATCCATAGTTTTTGTAAGGGAAAGTCAAAATAAATAGAGCATAGATAATGGAGATATGGTAGTTTAGACATTCATGAAGGAGGTTAGACAGTTTGATGGTCTTTATAGATTACAAATATATCATGCAAGAATATAAGAGGGAAAATTGGATGACAAAGACAATAGGTGGAGTGTTTCGAGGGTAGTTTGGGAGCATCTAGGGGTAGTTCAAACTCCTTCCAAATATCTAGGAGCCTCATCACCAACTTGAGCACACTTTAAGGAGTTGGAAGAGACCAAGTCGAGGAAAAATATTCTTGTGCATGCAAAGTAGGTTACCTATTTTCAAGCCTTGTAAGTTAGTCAAACTCAGTATTTATATGCTCTCCTATGCTTGGTATGAAATATAGGACCCTTAGGTTTCTATTTTCAGTCAATTCTTTCTTATTTTTGAGCTCTAGAGGCAAAAAAAAAATTCATTGTAACTCAACTTTCTCATTGACAACAATGAGAAGTATATTTTTTAAGCATTTTAAATCAAATATCAGATCATTTTTAGACTGTGTGATACTGAAGGCATCTTTATCAGTAAAAGGCAAGGAATTCACCATCATTGTGCTGGTTATGTCGTGTGTTGATTTTTTTCATGCACTTTTCCTATGTTTTTATATCAAAGCCTCTAAATTATGCATGCTTAAAAAACCTACAAAACTTGTATCTTATTCTCTATATATTGGTTACTTGTTAAAATACACTTATATGAGTTGATACATCTGTAAAAAATACTCAAATTTTCCTTCCAAAATAGCAAAGATAGGTATGATTTTAACAAATATCTTAAATCACAAGGCATAATATCAACGTTGTGTGATATAAAAACCACTTTTTTCTTGAAGTATTGTATGTGAACTAGTTTAAACACTTAGTCTTCAACATTTTGGTGCATCACCCTCACAGTTAGATTTATTTCATGTCATCTTTCTACCCCTTTTCCATCAATAGCAATAGTATTTTAAGCTAGGATATGTATGTACCAAGAGAACCAACCCTCTCTGGAGGTTCTTTTCCACCATAGGTGACCCAAAAACCTAGAAAAGTTCCCATGTTTCACTAGTAGGTCGAGTTTTGCAACTCAATAAGGGTGCACTTCTAAGTGATAACACATATTTTAGAAAAGTTTATTGAATGCAATATATATGAGAGTGATGGGATTCTAATATAATTTATAAGAGTTGAAATGTTAAAATGTTACTTATTTCATCTATTAATTTGGTTAATGAGTAAAAATACCAAGGTTTGATTTGGTTGAACCTTATACATGTTCTTTGAGAAAAATATTGACATGTTATTTGGATAGTGCTAGGAAATTATTTTTCGAGTCTAAACAATGGTATAGTTGTGTAGGTTTCAACCACTTTGATCTTGTGAATATGGTGACAACATTGTTACTCTTTCCCTCTTGTAAAAAAGGTATTATTGATAGTGAATCCCGGTATAAATAAGAGGCCATGATGAAGAATGATTTAGTCTAATATATCTACCTATCCTTATGAAAATGAATAGGGATCAAACCCTTCAAGCCATAATATGATAGGCTCTAAACCTAATGCTATATTTTGAAACATTACAAAGTTAATAAATAGAACTCTTGACCTTATAAGGGGTTGAGAGTGATGGTTATATAAATAATATCGATGCATTTATATTTCATAGGAGAAAGTCCATTATATTAATAGTATCAATACATTTGTAACTTACCTGAGAAAACCTTTGATGATCTTCTAAATTTGATTATGGCAGTTAAGTGTGAATTTTTATTAGATTTTCAATTTTCTAACACAAAAGTCTAATATTGTCAATATATAGACCACTTCCCAATTGGGTTATGTCTATATGCATATATGGATAGATATGTATATATAAATATATTGTTATTGAAGGAATGAAACTTAAGACAATGAATTATGAGTTCTTTATTAATATGTATACATGAATAGTTGTATGTGGACAAATTATGTAAACTTATGAATTCATGATCACTTCAACAAAGATAGAATTATCAGTACAACCTGACTATAAAAGGAAAACAATGTGACAATAAAATTTATCATTATAGAAAGTTAAATTATGAGATTCTTGTGAATTTGAGAGAAAAAATCAACATGTACAATGTATATTTGTATTTAAAATCTTTGTATAGTTTTCAAATCAATAATTTCTTTTTAATAAAATGTGACTGAATTATTTGGTAAATGTGACTATGTATGTTCTTGTAGAATAATTTTCATTATTTAGTTTGAGATAGAGTTGTGTGTGAACATACAACCATGTAAGTTTATGTTTTTATAGATATAAAATCTGTCCAAAGTAATGCAAAATTACTTTTTGTGTTGTTGGTTCACCATGTTGAAATTTGCATTGTAATCAAGTGTATCATGCATAGCTAGAAGGTATCTAGAAGTTGTTTGATAGATTAAATGCATTACTACACAACACTATATCTCATATGGCTTGATGACCTAAAAATTTCCTTGGATCTACTACTCTCGTGAAGGGTAGTGCCACTTCCAATAAGAAGGTGTGTGGGGGACCACTGGTTTGTAGTTTGAGGGAAAAACTGTTGGAAACATGAGCATGACGATATATGGTGTTTTCATTGACGGAAACCCATTGTAGAAGTGACAGTGCATCTATATATACATAGTCTGGAGAAGTCCAAATAAGACCTTGATTGTTTTGGTGAAAATTTTCTAAGTCCCAAACTAAAGAGTATGCTACAAAGGAACAATTTTGTGGTCCACATTGCTCCACTTTGCAAAATCTTATCATGTAGTTCTAAGGTAGTCATGACATCTATTGGAAGAGTTTATATCCAAATTTTCAAGGTTGTATGTCTTATGTAGCTAAAGATATTGATAATAGTGTATTGGGATTAGTAGAGGTAGAGTTACAGGTGCAAAGTGCATATTGGAATGCTCTACATTCTACCATAGATGATTATTATGTTGTGCAATTTTGAGGAAGTGTTTGAGGATGTCAAAATTAAATGTGATCTAAGTGGCATGTGATATTTTGTGGTCCGCATGTCGAGTTGTGGATGAACAGTTGGTTCATTCAATTGTTGCTTCAATAGTTTTGTTGTGCAGTGCCGACCTCAGATTTTTGGGGTTGTGTAGAGTTGAACTATGTAAGGAGTAGAATTATCAAATTAATTATAGGTCATGTTGACCTATTTTTGTGAAGAACACATTTTTGTTCCTTCTACAAAGCATGTGTGATGGTGTTACATGGTTCATGCAATTAGGCCAACCTAATTAATGTTGTGGATGTTTGTGGTATATATAGAATGTCAATTTAGTGTTGTGATATAGAGATATGTGATGCAAATGAAGATGTCATGCAGAGAGTGTGTGTGAAAGGTGATAGTTGTAAAGTATTAAGTGTGTAAAGTCAATTTTCTAAGCTTAGTTGGAACTATACTTCAGCATGTTGCGGATGCATTATTAGTAGTTCAAACTTTGGTAGTGAGCCATTCTTCTATTATATTCTCTATTCTCTGATAGTGAGTCCTTTGGGCAGTGAGCCCTTGGTAGTGATACATTATTTTTGGATAGTGAGTCCTCCATTTTGTAATCCATTGTAATTGGTTATAATATATTATGAGCTAATCATAATTGTGGTTTTTCCCTTTCAAGGGTTTTCCACATAAATCTAGTGTTCTTGTGTTTATTAATGGGATGCATTATTTAATTGTTCCTTTTTGTTTCTGTAAGTTAAATGTGATTTTTTGAATGCATGTTTAAGTTGATAAATTTAATGAGTTTTAGTGAATACTAATTCACCCTCCCTCTTAGTATTTTGGGTGTTCAACAATTGGTATTAGAGCCAAGTTCCTTCAATTGGCTTAATTGTTGAGATAGATCTTGGAGGTTGAAAAAATGGTACTTAGAAGGTATCCTATCCCTCTAGAAGAGATCATAATGGAAGGGCATTGGAGTGAAGATGACACTGAGAGGGGGGGTGAATCAATTTCTTAAATTATTTTTTAACATTTTCCAGAAAATAAAACATAGATAATTTATGCTCTCAATATTTCAATGATAAATACATTCATGATTTGAATGCAACCATCAAATAATTGAAATGATCAAATAATTGAAATGAACATTACAACATTATCACAATGAAGCAAAGAGACCACAAATGAGACCATGAGACAAATGATTTGTTGAGTGGAAAACCCTCTTAGGGTAGAAAAACCACTCCTAGAATGTTGTCATACTGGTTTATATTTTGAAATCACTGCTTACAATGCCTTACAAGAAAATTTCAGAGCACCCACTCAAGGAGCATCAACCCCTTATTTTGAAACACCCATTTCAAGGAGCACTAACCCCTTATTTAGAAACACCCATTTCAAGGAGCACCAACCCCTTATCAAATCTCAAAACAATAATACATCAGAGGGTTTCTCTATTTCAATACAACTCACATATGTGAATCTCTATCTAATACCCCTAATATCCTAAAGATTCACCATCGAACCTTCAAAATACTAGACATATCAAATAAGTAGGCTATCTCTTAGTATTATGTTTTTAGAATGATTGTTACATAAATTTTTCACATATGCTTCAAAGAATAACCAGCCCCAAACAGTGATTAATCACTGTATTTATAAAAATGTATACATTAAAACATTTGCACCCAATCTGTCATATGCCTTTTCTTGTTGTTTTTCGAATATTAATGATAGAAAAAAATGCACTCATAGATCTATTTCTAAAAACCCTCATTATTAGTGATAGGTGGAAAAACAAGTCTTTCATGGAAGCATCTATTTTCTTCACACCACATTTTTCATGCTGATAAAAAAATAATAATTATCACTGCTAAGGCCTGCCAAGAGTTGTAACCGATTTCCCACATAATATTTATATGGCTTGAAAGAAACAAAAACATTTTCAGAATACTAATAATGGAGAAGAATAACCGAAGGTAGGGCATGATAACTTGAAACGAGATTCTAACCACTCACTTCCTCTTCCTCCATAATCAAGCAAAGAGAAGTAACTGTCCTTTTAAAACTTTCTTTAGGTAATGGAAATAATACCTGATTTGATGAATGAAGCAAGTGGAAGAAATGAACCTTAGCAAAAGAAAAGCCATTGAATCTCCTTCCATGTTCGTGCCCTTAGCCAATGAAAAATAGGAGACTGAGCAATCATACACGACATAGCTCATACAGTGAGCTTCACCTTCTATCTGTAGTGCTTCAACAAGAAGGAATAATTAGTGATACAACAGTTACAATCTTTCCCCATGCTCCAGAAAAAAAAAAAAACACTAAATTTCAATGTGTCGACTAAGTGCATACACCAAAAAATGCAAGTAATCATACTAACCATGGTGGAAAACTGGTCTGCAAAAATTTCAATGGCGGCTAGGTTTTCATACATAGTCATGATGAAAGAATGAAAGAAACCACAAAGTTATTTTTCCCTAACCTTTCCTTCATCCAAGTCATTTGATGACTTTTTCAAAAATAATAATACATTGAGGTCTGAGGAAACCAAAACATAATAATTATCAAACAATCATAATGCTTTTAAGTCTGCGGTCAAGGAAATTTGCAATGGATGTTGACACCCATCATTGCCACATCACCATTTACATCAAATTTTTGATGCCAAGAAACTGCCAAGTCATTTCAAAGTGACTTTACACTAAGTCAAAAAGAATGTGATCGATAGGCACCTCTAGAATATGCTCAAGGAAACCCGAAAGGGTTTAGACCCTTTTATTGTTAATGTTGACACCATAATACCAATCAATGATAAAGACCAATATCACAAGCATCGAAATAAAACCTTTACCCTAGCTTTTTTACAAGTAGCTTTTAACCTTTAGAGCCCGATTTCATTGTTTAGGTAATGACCTCATATCACTTTAGTGCCCGGAACCATTTATGGTTTAAAATATAAATAATTTAATATCCTCACCATAGGACATATCAACCTTGAAGTCTTTAAAAAAACCATATACCAAAGTGATATAATGAAATACTAGTTACATGAATTCCAATGCTTTAGTCAACGTAATTTCTAATAGAGCAATGTATACACTATGAACCAGATTTCATGAAAAATTACAAAGACACCATCCATTTTTAATACAAATGCAAAGAGACCCAGTATCAAAGTGACCTATTTTCTCTTGGCTAAACCATCAACCCTTTCATAAGTGAATTATATGAAACCAGATAAAGATAACATATGCCATGTATATCAATCAATTTTTCATAACTATTGATTCCAAGGAGCTAAACAAATGCCAATGATCAACCTGATAAATATCAATGAAGCCAAAAACAAACTGATAAATGAACAACTGGAACCATATACCTATGACATGCAATATAAGAGCCATCCTGACAACACTATCCACATTAACAACATCATATAGAAATCTGAAACCAAGATTCATGCATGGAAACAATTGATCACCAAGATCAATATGAAATGATTAACCTAAAAAAACTGCACCTATCAAGATGACAATGTCTTAAATCTGAAGCTAATGCATGCCCTGTCACAATGAATACAATGAAAAAATCAATACGAACATGTACATGCATCAAAACAACTAAAATATGTAACTGCATGCCATGAACCATGTGAATCACCATATGACCAACTGTAATCACCATGTATCAAAACAAGCTGAGAATGCATCATGTCAACATAACACTGCATATCATAACACCAACCAATGCAACTGCATATTAGCCAATCGAAGAATGAAAAGAATAGAACTAGTGATGTCATGAACCCCATTAAACAGTTTTGGCATCAAGGAAAAACTAACACAACTAAGAGCCAACAGACTCCCCCTTTGTCCTTAATGGAAAAACACAAATGTCTCTCCCCCTTTTTGCATCAAAGACAAAGGATTAAAGAAGAGATCGTGAAATGCCATGAAGATAAACAATTGAGAGTTCAACCAACACATATCCACTTGAAAGTATGAATCAGGAATCAAGAATCAAAGATCAACCAATATATCATCACTTTATAATCAAACAACTCTGCTGCATATATCTCCTTGTGTTAATCACATGGATAAATAGAATATCTTTGCATTCACAACAATCCAAGACCCTGCCATTTCAGATACTGAAAGAAAAATTGCAACATGAAGCTCCCCCTGATGCTTTGCATTAAATTTCCTTCACAAAATGACCTTGATGGACTCGCTAACTTCACATGTTAGTTGAAATTGCTTCGAATTTAGTGTAAAGCATTGCTACTTTTGCATGTTGATTAGAAAAGAAGTTTGACTTTGTTCATATAATGTTGCAACCACTGAGTGTTGTTGCTTCACTAAATTGTCTAGTCACTTTTATTGACATTCACATACATGTGAATCAAGGCAAGATATAGTCAAGACACGGTACCACTAACAAATTCAGTATGCATGCAAGTAGTGTACAAGAAAAAAGAGTCAACAGGATTTTACCACTGTCCATACAGTTTCATCACCAAACTCACAAATCATTATGTAATAGTTACCAAGGAAAACCTGTAACACACAGATACTTTCAACATGTAGCTGGTAGTGATCAAGTCACAATACTCACAAATAGTTGTTACCTTATACTAAGGAAACATCAATTTGTAAATAACATAGAATCAAGTACTGTGAGACCAAAAATATCAATGTATGCATCAATTGCACAACTTGCAAGTAGAAACTCACTGTCAAAAACACAAAAGAATACCATTGTCAAGCACCCCAAGAACAAATAGAGAATGTAATAAATACCACTTCCATACATCAATGACAAGTTGAGAATGTACAGATCACCAAACTATATTTCAACCAATCACCAAAAGTATTATGAACCATAGGAATGAAATATGCAAGAAACCTCTACCTATGATATAGCATTGTTCAATCACTACTCACAATTATCACTGCTTATTACTTGACATGTGTCCAAGCAAAAAATGTTGCTTTCACTGATGTTATCCTATCTTAAGTAACTATCTCATGAAACCTGAATCATTAAACAACTGTTATACCAACCAACAATACAAACCATAATGCAATACCAAAATGCATGTAACCCCATCCAATGGAATATCAAATAGAATATTACTAAACATGTTGTTGGAAAAAGTGCCTCAATGCTTACTCACATGGAACTCTTGAAAGATCAGTATCAGTGAGACCCTTGGAATGTCTTGCTGACAAGAAGCTATGTTCTAAAGTATTGGAGGGATCAAATCATTGTGACCTAGGACCTTTCTTTCTGACGGAAGTCATTGGGGTGACATGAACTGTCGGAGTGAGATTCCAAACTCATTCCAATAGAAGAAGTTTGGGCGATATCGGCGTGACCCCGTGAATGTCTTGTGAATAAGAACCATCAGCATGAACAGAGTAGTCAGAGTGAGATTTCTAACTCATTTCAACGACAGATGTCTGGGCGATGAAGATCATCGGGGAGACCCTTGTCGATGGACGTGTTGGGGAGACTTGAGTTGTCAATGTGACTTCCTGATCTCTTGCCGATAGTATTACTCTTGCCGATGGATCTACTCCTAATGAATGATCGATGTGACTCTTTCTGATGTGCGTGGTGTTGGTGTTCTTTGGGACATCGGGGAGACTTGAACCATCGGTATGACTTTCTAGTTTATTGTCGATAGTGTTGGTTTTTCCGATGGTCCTAAGATCGAGGAGACTTCACCAAGTCTGAGTGATAGACCAGTAGAAGCCAGTGCAATGTGTGATGGTTTGTGGGTAGTCTGGCATCGGTGAGACATGGTCTTTTGCCTTGCCGATGAGTGATATAGTTGAAGTCTTTTGACCAAGTGTCTATCCTACGTGGTTTATTTTGAACCAATGAGAGAAGCAGAATGCAAACCGATTGGTAGTTGAACTATTGTGACTATTCTCTTGTGGGAAATGAATAGAACGCTTGAGTATGAATGAACAATTCAGTCGAGGGTTTGGTTGGTTGGTTGGTAGAATGATTTGTTAGTGAATTTCATTGTATGCAATTTTTCGAAAGCATTGTAACAGTGATATTTTGTACAAGGTTGATCAGGGAAATGTTGTTGCTATAAATTTGACATCTGAAAAGAAGTGTTTGTAATGTGTATGTAAATCATTTACTGTAATATAAGTGATCTTCTTTCGTGTGGTGGGTTTTTCTCCCGTAAGGGTTTTCCCATGTAAATATGGTGTCAATTGTGTTTGAGTTTATTTCTCTATTCTATTATTTCTTTCATGTGCATCTTAATGAATTGTAATTGTAAACAATAAAGGTGTATCTTCATTCTCCTTTGAGTCTTTGACATTAGGAAATTTTGTTCCGCAATCGAATTTTTTCTAACACATGTGAAATATGAACACTGATAATACTAAGAGGAACCAAAGGTAACCATAATCTAAGCCAACACTAGTAAAACAGTAGTAGTGTATCATCATGATACCAGTATGCATCATAAATTCATAGAAGCATACATAAGAATAGTTGAACCAGGAATGAAAAATAGAGATGAAGTCTCCCCCTTAAACCATGCATACTTTTAAGAGCATTTAGACAAGATTGTTTCAAGAAGCCTTGAAGCCTTACAACTAAACAATAAAATTTGGAATAGCTTTCATTTCATCTTAACAATAAGAGTCTCCTCAAAGCAACATTCACTGTACAGTACTTTCATAATTTAACCTTGCTATAATGCAACTACAAAAACTGATATCAAATGATTTTCTAAACTTTTCCATACCTTTGTCACCAATGATAAAGCTTTTCCAACATATCTACCAAAATGGATTGAGCATAGGCACTGAATACATAATCCAAGAACGAATCATATGTATATAGCCATTGTATGGAATAGTATGAAATACTAAACCATTGAGTTCAAGCAATGCCATCTTCAACATAAATTAGCACCACTTTCATATCAGATTAAGAAGCATGACTAAATAGTGTATAAGAAAATGTGTAAACTTACCGTCACCGGAAGTTGTAACATAAAACAACATTGTCACCTTTTGCTCATTATGCTGACATATCACAACCCAAAAATAGATGCTATATTATTCAGACAAAATAATGTCAAAAATTGTCCTCTGATACTTCCCAAATAAAATTTCAACAATAGAATCATCACTTTATCCTTTAGAACTATACCAATAGAATCCAATGGAGCAACTAATCACAGGGATATATAAAAAAAACTTGAAAAGCACCCTAAAACCGCATATAGATTATTTAGTGATGAGAAATATGAGGAAGAGCATACACTTTCTCCCTCAACTGAGCATCCATTTTCATACATCTTGTTTCTTGCAGATTATAAACATTCCCTTGAGTTCTTGAACCTGCACCAATAATTTCACCTATTTTCTTTCTAATCTCACACCCTAGAGCATTAAAAAGAACATAAAAACCTTGATCACATATTTGAGTTATGTTCAAAAGATTATACTTGAGTTCTTATGCAAAGTATACATCCTGCAAACATAAGTTATCATTCAAAGAAATTGTTCCTTTTCTAGTGATTTGAATACAATCATCATTTCCAAACCAAACTAAACCGCCATCACAATATTCATAATTGATAAAGCTACTTTTGTCACCTTTCATATGGTGTGAACACCCACTATCCAGAATCCATTCATTATTCACCTCAGAATGTAAAATTTCTTGACTAACTGTACCTTCTAACTTTTCATTAATTTTCTTTGGTTTCCAAATCAACCTTGTTTGCTTTGCTACCTTTTTATGCTGGAACCTATCAGAATAAGAGAATTTACCTTCCATAAAACCAAGACCTATTTTATCATTATAATGTCTTTGTTTACCTAAAAGTTCTGCTAGTTTATTACTGTTGTTACACATATCAAGTTCTTTTCTCAGGTCAACAACCTTTTCCTCTAAAGTGCAACATTGTTTTTCTTTGATTTGTAATTTCTAGTATTTCAATTTGAAGTTTTAGGTCAGCAATTTGTTTCTCAAAATTATTCTTCTTTATCACAACTTCCTCCTTGAGTTTCTGAATATCTCTTAAGGCATTGTTTAATTCACTCTCAAGATTAACATCTTCACTTCTCGATGTGCCTTCAAACTGAGGTATTCTAACTACAAGATATTCATCTATTTTTGAGCCATTGTTTATAACATTATCAATCTCCTTATCATGACTTTGACTTGGATTAGTAATAGTCATAAAAAGTGTTTCATCTCCTTCCACTAAAGAGTCTTATGTTTTAGTATTTGTTTCATCTTTACTGAACAAAATTTTTGCCTTTTTAAAATTGATTTTCCTTTTAGGTTTATAGGCCTTCTTCTTAGATTGTTTGTCAGATTTTTCATCGTCACTGATTTGATCACCATTGGGGCACTTAGCTGCAAAATGTCCAATTTTTCCATAGCTAAAACACTTAAAAGGAAGTTTTCCTTTGTATTTTCCAAATCCCTTTTTAAGTTTTCTACCAAAGTGAGTTTCTATTGAATCAGAATATTCTGACTCACTGTCATCTAGTATTTCTTTCTTTTCAGTTTTAAATGCAGTTTCTTTTCCTGTTGAATTGTTTTTGCTTGTTCTCATTTCATAAGCAGTAAGAGTTCCTTGCAGACTATCTAAGGTAAGCTGATCAAAATGTTTCTTTTCTTCAAGGGCTGAAACCTTATATTCAAATTTAGGCTGTAAGGTTCTAATGACCTTTGTAACAACATCAAACTCTTTTACATATTCTCCTAATCCTCTCATAGCATTAACAACTTCATCTATTCTTAGGAAATATTCAGCTACTTTTTCATCATCCTTCATTCTCATTTCCTCAAGCTAATGTTTGAGAGTAAGAATTTTTGACAGTTTGCTTTGTCATTTCCTTGATAAATGGTTTCAAGTTTTTCCTAGATTTCCTAAGAAGATTTGCAATGCATGAGTTTAACAAATACATCTTTAGTTAATCAACACAAGATGGCATGTTTAGCTCTAGCATTAGTTTCATACTTCTTTTTCTCACTAACAACTGTGGGTATTGCGGGTGGAATAGTATACCCATTTAAAACTATGCTCCAAACATCAAGATCTATTGAAATCAGATATGTTTCCATTCTAATTTTCTAGAACACATAGTATGTACCATCAAACAAAGGAGATCTAGTCATAGAAGTACCTTCATGAGCTTGTGACATTTTTAACAAACTCCAAAACTAGAATCAATCCTAAGTGGTTTAGACCTATATGAGGACCCCACACTTTGATACCAATTGTTGGAGTGAAAATGACACTAAGAGGGGGGGTGAATCAGTGTCTTAAATTATTTTTAACATTTTCTAAAAAAAAAAAACATAGATAATTTATGTTCTCAATATTTCAATGATAAATAGATTCATGATTTGAATGCAACCATCAAATAATTGAAATGAGAAGTATCATAGCAGAACAATGAACATTTTAGCATTATCACAATGAAGCAAAGAGACCATAAATGAGACCATGAGACAAATGATTTTTCGAGTGGAAAACCACTCCTAAAATATTGCCATACTGGCTTATCTTTTGAAATCACTGCTTACAATGCCTTACATGCAAATTTCAGAGCACCCACTCAAGGAGCATCAACCCCTTATTTTGAAACACCCATTCAAGGAGCACCAACCCCTTATTTAGAAACACCCATTTCAAGGAGCACCAACCCCTTATCAAATCTCAAAATAATAATACATCAGAGGGTTTCTCTATTTCAATACAACTCACATATGTGCCTCTCTATCTAATACCCCTAATATCCTAAAGATTCATCATCGAACCTTCAAAACACCATACATATCAAATAAGTAGGCTATCTCTCAGCATTATGCTTTTAGAATGATTGTTACAAAAAAATTTCACATATGCTTCAAAGAATAACCAGCCCCAAATAGTGATTAATCACTATATTTATAAAACGTATACAATAAAAAAATTGCACCCAATCTGTCATATGCCTTTTCTTTTTGTTTTTTGAATATTAATGATAGAATAAAATAAACTCATAGATTTGTTTCCAAAAACCCTCATTATTAGTGATAGGTGGAAAAAAAAAGTCTTTCATGCAAGCATCTATTTTCTTCACACCACATTTTTCATGCTGATAAAAAAATAATAATTATCATTGCTAAGGCCTGCCAAGAGCTGTAGCCGATTTCCCACATAATATTTATATGGCTTGAAAGAAATAGAAACATTTTCAAAATACTGATAATGGAGAAGAATAACTAAAGGTAGAGCATGATAACCTGACACAAGATTCTAACCACCCACTTCCTCTTCTTCCATAATCAAGCAAAGAGAAGTAACTGTCCTTTTAAAAATTTCTTCAAGTAATGGAAAGAATACTTGATTCGATGAATGCAACAAGTGGACGAAATGAACCTTAGCAAAAGAAATGCCATTGAATCTCCTTCCATGTTCGTGCCCTTATCCAATGAAAAATAGAAGACCGAGCAATCATACACAACATAGCTCATACAATGAGCTTCACCTTCTATCTATAGTGCTTCAACAAGAAGGAATAATCAGTGATACAACAATTACAATATTTCCCCATGCTCTAGAAAGAAAAACACTAAATTTCAATGTGTCGACTAAGTGCAGACACCAAAACTTGCAAATAATCATACTAACCATGGTGGAAAATGGGTCTGCAAAAAATTCAATGGTGGTTAGGGTTTCATACATATTCGTGATGAAAGAAACCACAAAGTTATGTTTCCCTAACCTTTCCTTCATCCAAGTCATTCGATGACTTTTTCAGAAATAATAATACATTGAGGTCCAGTGAAACCAAAACATAATAATTATCAAACAATCATATTGCTTTAAAGTTCATGGTCAAGGTCATTGGCAATGGATGTCGAAACCCATCATTGCAACATCACCATTTACATCAAACTGTCGATGCCAAGAAACTGCTAAGTCATTTCAAATGACTTTGCACTAAGTCAGAAACAATGTGAACGATAGGCACCTCTAGAATATGCTCAAGGAAACTTGAAAGGGTTTAGATCCTTTATTGTTAATGTCAACACCATAATACCAATCAATTATAAAGACCAATATCACAAGCATCGAAATAAAACCTTTACCCTAGCTTTTTACAAGTAGCTTTTAATCTTTAGAGCCCGATTTCTTTGTTTAGGAAATGACCTCATATCACTTTAGTGCCCGACACCATTTATGGTGTAAAATATAAATAATTTAATATCCTCACCATAGGACATATCAACCTTGAAGTCCTTAAAAAAAAAACCTATACCAAAGTGATATAATTAAATACTAGTTGCCTGAATTCCAATGCTTCGGCCAAGGTAATTGCTAATAGAGCAATGTATACACTATGAACTAGATTTCATGAAAAATTACAAAGACACCATCCATTTTTAATACAAATGCAAAGAGACCCGGTATCAAAGTGGCCTCTTTTCTCTTAGCCAAACCATCAACCCTTTCATAAGTGAATTATATGAAACCAGATAAAGATAACATATGCCATGTATATCAATCAGTGTTTCATAACTATTGATTCCAAGGAACCAAACAGATGTCAATGATCAACCTAATAAATATCAATGACGCCAAAAAAAAAATGATAAATGAACAATTGAAACCATATACCTGTGACATGCAATATAAGAACCATCCTGACAGCACTGTCCACATTAGCAACATCATATAGAAATCTGAAACCAAGATTTATGCATGGAAACAATTGATCACCAAGATCAATATGAAATGATTAACCTAAAAAACCTGCAATCTGTCAAGATGACAATGTCTTAAATCTGAAGCTAATGGCCTTTCCACAATGAATACAATGACAAAATTAGTACCGAGATGTACATGTATCAAAACAACTAAAATCTGTAACTAGATGCCATGAACCATGTGAATCACCATATGACCAACTGTAATCATCATGTATCAAAACAAGCTGAGAATGCATCCTATCAACATAACACTGCATATCATAACACCAACCAATGCAACTACATATCAGCCAATCGAATAATGTAAAGAATAGAACTAGTGATGTCATCAACCCCATTAAATAGTTTTGACATCAAGGACAAACTAACACAACTGAGAGCCAACAAAGGGTTTACTAAAGAATATTGTGAAGTTGATATGGAAGGATATCTCAGATCTAGTCTTGATGATCTAGATAAAGAAGAATGTGAGAATAAAGATCTGAAAGAAAATTTTAAGGTAGCAGAAGAGTGCATCAAGAAGTTGAGGGATCAAATCAGGAAAGTTAAAGAAAGACTCAAGGAAACAAATGAGCAACTCAAACAATCAAACGAGATAGTCACCAGTCTAAAAGTACAAATTAAAGAAGGAAAAAGAGTTGAAGATTGTTTGAGTGCCAAATTGAAAGAAAAATCTATAGAATGTTCAAATCTTGAAGAAGTTGTGTCTAAAGAAATATTTGGAGAAAGAAAATAGTCCAGAGGAAAAATTTAATAATAGCTCCATCTTGCTTGATGATATTCTTTCTAGTGAAAAAGCTTCAAAGGACAAAGAAGGATTAGGGTTTGGAAAAGGAGAATCAAACTCTATTTTTTTTTTGAAAATGAGAATCATGATCAAAGGAAGACTAGAGATAAGAAGGAGCAATATCAAACATGTTCAAAACCAGAATAAAGATTTCAAAAGACCACCTATCACACAACTAGCTGCACAAAGGTATTTATCTTATATGGTTACTTCTATTCTTGTAATAAATTTGGACATAGAGCTGTAGAGTGTAGAAGCAAAATGAATCAGAACTTTCAATAATTTTTTAGTTAGTGAACTATACATGCAATAGATTTGGTCATAAGGCTATTGATTGTAGAAGTCAGATGATGAATCGTTACAATAATGGTAAGATTTTCCAATCATTCAATGATTATTGTTATACATGAAATGGGTTTGGGCATAAGGCTTTTGAATGCATATCTAAAATTTTAAGAAGTAATTTTTTTTACCAAATAGGTGTCATATTCTATAAATGCAATAAACTAGGACACATAGCTAAGTTTTACAGAAGTTAGAATGTGAAACCCTCCAGTTCACAAAATAATATTGATCTAATAAATAAGGTTGATCCAGTTGAGATGAAGAAGGAGATGAACAAGATATGGAAGAAAAAAGGAAGATAATGAGGTGAATAATGATTCTGTGCCAAATCCTTGTACAAATGTTTCCCCCAAAAACTAGATAGAGAGTATTGGCTTAAGAGGAGTTTTAATAGAAAAATATTCAACCCCTTTCCAAACATGAGATGTTGATGTTTTTAGCATGCTTTTGAATGCATATCTAAAATTGTAAGAAGTAATTTTTTTTACCAAATAGGTGTCATATTCTATAAATGCAATAAACTAGGACACATAGCTAAGTTTTACAGAAGTTAGAATGTGAAACCCTCCAGTTCACAAAAGAATATTGATCTAATAAATAAGGTTGATCCAGTTGAGATGAAGAAGGAGATGAACAAGATATGGAAGAAAAAAGGAAGATAATGAGGTGAATAATGATTCTATGCCAAATCCTTGTACAAATGTTTCCCCCAAAAACTAGATAGAGAGTATTGGCTTAAGAGGAGTTTTAATAGAAAAATCTTCAACCCCTTTCCAAACATGAGATGTTGATTTTTTAGCATACTGGTATTTGTGTTGGTTGATATTCTTGGGTGAGTGAGAAATCTCTTGATGTAGAGATTTATGGAGTGATTAAGAGTGTCTATGAGGTACAATGAAGGATTGACATATTTTTCAAGATAACTTTATCTATGATAATTAATGAACATTAGGTCACTGGAATTTTTTTTTAATTATATCTTGCATATATACAAGTCACTTGTGATCAAGCATTTGAAGTGAAGAGTAGATGAAAATATAGTTGAAGCAATTTTGGTGTTTTTTGTGAAACCATACCGGCAAATTCTAAAGGTATTTATCAATTTCCTACAAAACCCTAGTTCAAAAGAGTTCAAAATGTTTACTCCTCAGGTTATTGATGTGCTTGAGAGGTCAAGACCTAAATTCAAGAAGCATCTGTATAAATCCATGGAGATGAATAAGGAAGGTGTGTTTTCTAGGATTACCTTGGGAATGTTGCACATAGAGGCTGTGTGTATCTACATTCATTCAAATTTGGATGAATATGATCACACGAAGATGGTGAAATTCAGGGATGAAATGCTAACTGGTGATGATTTTGAACTAAAACCAATGTATGTCAATTTAACAAAAAATAAGCTAGATGTTTGGAACTATTTTAATAATTTCTGCTATGATAATGAGTGGGTGAAGTATGTGCTGATTCAAAATTATGACAAGTTCATGTGGTTTGAATTGCCACACATGATAAACAAGGATGCAATTAGGGTTGTCACCGGCTTATTCTCTACTAGTCTTGTTCTAACTTTGAAGTCAGTGAAGAATGATGTAGTAATGAAGCTTACCAAAGAAAATTTTGATAACCATTTACTAACAATGAATGGCATTGAAGATATGACAGTTAAGTATGCTTCTATGATGATTGGTTATAAAATATTTTTCATAAATAGAGAGAATTCAATCTTTTCCACTGAAATACAGATAGCACATTAGATGGTTAAAGAGGGAAAATATTTTGATCTTTGTGAGCTCCTAAGATTACAATTATTGGAGAATCTTCTAATAACAAAAGAGTCAAGGTACCCATTTCGGTATGGTACTGTTGTTATTTGTTTATTGTTTTAATTTCTAAATGAGTTGCTCGAAGAAAATAATGTGTTTGAATAGATGGTATTCCTGTAGCTACTCAAATTAGAGATCATTTTAGAAGATTCCTTGGTAAATACTCTTGTGATTCTATGTTGTGGGGATTATTTAAGCCTTTTCAATCTGGATGCAAGAAAGAGAAAGGATTTATAGAAAAGTTGTAGACAAATACAAGAATGATTTAAATTTTCTAGTTAGCAGAGATTGCTGATATATGGAAGCAGTTGAACCCAATTTTTTTTGGGTTTCGTAACTACCTTATGAGGTAGATGAGTCTGTATGCATTGGCCTTGTAGAGATAGTGTTGAGAAAACCCAGAGATACATTTATTGAAAGGTATGGTACCTATGAAGAGAAGAAGAGTCAAGTGAACCTAGAAATAAGGACATTGAGGAAAAAGTTGAGAAGATGAAGGAAATTTGGAGAGAGAGTTTGGTGACCCTGAGGATCTTGTAGAGAGATCCATACGTACATCTTCTCCTCTACATGTATTGTTACAAGGTGTGCGCCATTGGTATCCTTGTATTGTGTAGCACAAAACTCAAGTTCATGATATGAATTAACCACCTCTCATGGATTCATTAACTCTAGTAGTTATATCAAGCATTAACAGGTCGATGTTTTGGTGCAATGATAATTGTTTGTGCAATAATTGGTGTCAGAGCTTGGATCATAGGTTTGAACCTCTCACTTGTGCTGGGCAGATTTTTTCAAGGTGTGTGCCCTTGGTATCCTTGTCTTTTGCAATGCAATGCTCAGGTTTGTGAAATGGCTTAACCACCTCTCATGGATTCATTAACTCTGGTGATTGTATCAGGCATTAAAAAGTCAATCTTTTGGTGTAACAAAAACTATCTATGTGAAAAATACTTCTCCAAAAAAGTCAAGAAGGTCAAGTAGGACCTCAGTTCGCACACCACCTACTATTACAAATTCTTCCAAAACTCCTCCTTTTGAAACAAATTATACAAGTGGTTTGAAAAAGAAAGATACTTCTAGCACCACTTTGTAATAGAAGTCTTCCAAGAGGAGAAGGAAAGAAAAATACAAAAGAATTTAAGTTGTGAAGAAGAAGAAGAAGGACCCCATTGGTCCAAAAAAGTAAGTCTTAAGTCTCTCAAGAAGATACTAATAGAAAATAAATAAATATAATGTGGTGGATACAAAAATTGAAGAGGAAGTAGAAAATGAAAAGAAAGATTTCATTTTTTGAAGAAAAGAAAAGAGTAAGAAACCTGAGAAGACCCCTCTACTTTAAAAGCATAGTCCTATGAAGTTAGATGCATTTTTTAGTGGTATTACATAGTTTGGTATGTTGAAGGAAATTGCTGAAATGTATCTGGATGCAAATGATGAAGATAAGGAAATAATTGAGGAGGCTATAGTCAAATACATGGTGTCATTTGATAATAGCCTAGATAAGATAGAGGATCAATTTATAGATGATCTGAAAGGTGTTTTGAATGCTAGAAGACAAGAGGCTATTGCAGAGGATGAAAATGTGAAGACATTTTCCTTAGAGAAGATTGGTTCCTCAAGTGATATCTCATGAGGATAGATTCAAGTTGTCTAAGTTGTACAACAAGAAGTTCAGGACAAAACAAAGAGCTAGCAATCTAATGAGAAAAGATAAGGAAGATATTGAGAAGCTAAAGAAAGAGACACTATAGACAGTGGAAACACTTGCTAAATAGTTGGGATCTCCTCTGAAGACTAAAGATCAATTGCAGAAAGACACACCTCTCTCAAAAATCAATAAGCATGAGAAGAAAGAAGATGTGTTGATAGATAACACTCCTCCATATGTGGAGGTAACTACTGGGCAGAATAAAGAAGATAAGAAGGATGTATTGGCGAAGAATGAAGCTCAAAATAAATAGAATTTACCCCCTTCGAAAGTGGAAAAACCTACAGAAGAATGCTATGGCAGTGGTCAAAAGAAGAGGGATGATAAAATTGAAGAAGAGAGTACTAAAGCTGGAGATGAATCCTCTGGACCCTCTGGAGATTCATTAAAATATCTTTTGGATATGCATTTATAGTTTCAATCGATGGTGTTTGCACAACTACTGTAGATTCCTATGCAACAAGGTCAAGTGGACCTGGATAAGATTTACCCTCTATAGAAGTTATAACTTGGTGAATTATTTCACGACTCTACAAGGAAGGAGATTGTTCAAACTCACCAAAAGAGTACTAAGTTAGTTGTTGAAGTTGTGAAGGTGGTTTATGAAGGCCTTCCCAAAATAACTCTTGATAGTTCTTTATCTGGTGTGTGTAAATTAAGGTTATTTCTTGATTATTTAAGGAATGTTCTTCTAGGTTAGAAGAGAATATAGAGAAGGAAATGGCAAATAAAATCAATGATAAAATACTTTTTTATTTTTTGATAAGTGTGGTACTACACATGCCAAGTTGTAAGAAAGATGTTTAAAAGTGTTTGGAAGAAGCCAAATAATTATTTCAATAATGGCCAATTTCTACAAGGAACATTAAGTATTATATGGACTCAATTGGGTCTCAAATTGCTCAAGCCTTGGGTGTTTATGATCTAGTGAGTGAAGCAAATGGAGCTATAAGAGCTATCATTGAAAATCTACATGATCAATTCTTTCCACTACAACAACAAAAGGAGAAAAAAACAATGCACTATAGTTAGCTCGGAGATATGGTAATTACAAGGCTTAATCCTCTAACTAAAGTTTTAGTTGCTACTGAAAATATTGTGCAAAATAATCCAGTGGCTAGTTCTCTGGAAGAAGGAGAAGACCTCCATGTTTAGTTTGAAAATATGTGTCATATGCTTTACTTTGCCAAGAAGGATTGAGAGGTTGCAAAGAAATATTGGGAGGAACACTGAGAAAAATTGAAGGTGTCTTATCAAGGTATTTTACCCGAGCATCTAGTTAAGGTGTACATTTTTTCTTTGTATATGCAATTTTCTTATTTCAATGTACATATGTGGAGTTAGTAGATGATTTTTTGGTATATTTTTTCCTTTTTTGGAGATGGATAATGTAGAAATCTAATCCTCACCATGGTTTTTCCCTTTCAAGGGTTTTCCTTTAAATCTAGTGTTCTTGTGTTTATTGATGTGATGCATTCTTTAAATATTCCTTTCCATTTCTGCAAGTTAAATGAGATTCTTTGAATGCATGTTTAAGTTGATGAAGTTAATGAGTTTCAATGAATACTGATTCACCCCCCTCTTAGTGTTGAGTGTTCAATATCTGGATTATCAAAGATAACATTTATGATTCCTTCATTTTATTATAATGACTAAAATATTATATTTGTCCAAATGAGATGACAAATGTAACTATAATTTTTTATTTTGAAAATGACTACAAAGATGTAAATTTAACTTTATTGTTTTGATTAGAGGTAAAAAATGGGTTTTGAAGGGACCCAGAACCCTTTACAAAATAAAGTAGTTGATAAAAAAAAGAAAACATCATTACGCAAAAATCAGACCAATGACAAAAAACCAATAGCCAAAAAGTGGCCAAAAAGAAGGTAGCCAGCCAACAACACTACATATTGTTCAGAATCTCTATAGCTTCCATATCAGTAGCAACCATCTTCTACACATTATCCATAGTATCAAACACCTCTATACCAGAGGCCCCAACCTGAGCTTTCATTATGTTTCTAGTTCTGACTCCCAGCCCACCAGTTTTTACCTCATCACTCAAAACACTACTTTTAACGACATCCTTCTCACCAGCACAACCCACATCTAGCAGCTTACCCCCAGCAGTAGTATCATTAGTAGACACAGTCTCTTTTCTCTTCTTCGCAGTAATCACAGGGGAGATCACCTTGCAAGAAACCAAAATGCCCAAAACCTTAGAGGCATCTCCACTCTTCATCACAACTTTCCACATTTTATCAAATTTATCCTCAAGGGATAATATTCTACCTTCCAAATTTTGTTTCAAATTAATGGTTTCCTCCACCATAGTATTAGCCACAATATTAAGAGACACCATCAGATTATCAATTTGGCTTTGGATAGCAGGGTCCTCAACCTTACTAGAAACACCTCTAATTCTAATATTAATCCTATTAATCTTATGAAAGAACCACTTAAAAAGTTTAAACTGCACATTAGCACTCTCATGGGCCGAGCCCAACACATCAACCAACTCCTCCCTATCAAATTTCTCAACCCATTTCCCCACAACATCATCCTCATCAGAAGAACTAACATGAACCTTATCAACAGAAATATCCTTACCTTTGCCAATGGAGACAAGAGACTTCATCTTTCGAATGGAGCAAGCAATTTCCTCTGCAACAGTCTTCATTTTCAACATCCTATCCCCATACGCTTTGCTAGTTTCCATAGCATGTCCACCACCCACATATTTTCCTTCCCCTACTTCATCCCTATGTCAGCACTTAGAGAGGCCTCACCATATATACCTTCATATAGGGAAAGAGGGAAACCCTTCTCCAAGATTTGGCTATTAGTTCTCAACACCCTTCTCTTCCGACTCCCCTCCTTAGTCTCTTGCACATGTCTAGTCATTGGGGGAGGAGAAGAATCTTCCCCATTAAGTTCATTTTTGTCCTTAACCCCCTTAGGATGAGCATTCACAACCACATCATCACTGCAAGTAGTATAACCCTCTTTATCATTCCGAGTTTTACCTTGAACAGGGGAAGAGGGTCCCTCCTCAAAAGAGGCATAGGAATCTGGGACATAGTTAGCATCATCATCCCTATTAGACTCGGACTCTTTGCTCAAAATAAGCCTCCTCTTCTTAGCTTTTTTACTAACCCTTTCCTCTCCCGAATCCGTCTCATAAACCTCTTGGGGTTTAGCAATATTTTCCTTTAGAGACACAAGAGTTTTATGCACCTCATGCACTTTGACATGTTCATAGATAAGGAGAATTAACCCCACATGCAAGACATGGTTCTTGGGGTTTTTCATATGTTCCTTAATCCCTGTGTCAAGCGACATCAACAAATAGTAAGGAAAGGAAACCCATTTCTTATGCCGAAAATGGTTTAGCAAAAGGAAATGGTAATTGTTAATCATTGTATACCTTCCTTCCAAGGTGACATACCTCATAATCTCTTCAACCACATCACGCCATAGTGATTTCAAAGAGCTCCTCTGATAACCACGACTCTTCACCTTTTTCAAAATAGTAGCCTCATTCCCTTTGAAGAAAATACACATCGCATCCTGCAAATATTTTTTGTCTCTAAACACCTGCATACCCTGCATAGCCAAACCAGTAATTTGGGCTATGAATTCTTTGTCAACCACAACTTCCCTACCACCCAAATTCAGGGTTCTCTCATTCCACCCTTGAGCAACCAAATAGGTGACCTGAGGATTGTAGCCATGCAATTTCTCCATATACACAGTTAAGCCATCCTTCTCTAAAATCTCCCACACCTCCTTCCTCTGCTTAGCAGAAACACAGGACTTAGGCTCGACACGATTTCTATCCCCGCCAATCGCAAACAAAAGCGAAGCACATAGCCGAAACCTAATGAAATTGAGATAAACACCACCCAGAGCGAGAATAATCAACAGAAGACTCCAGATACTAAGGTAAATATCACCCAAAATTTGTGTGAAGCCAGCCAAAGGACAAATATGCAATAATGAATTATAACTCTGGTCCTTGTGAAAGTCATCCCCCATACTCATAACTTTAACATCCTCATTCAAAACATTTGACCACGTGAATAAGGACATGCACCCCTCAAAGACAACTAATATTGACATAAGATCAGCATTCATTATTAATAATAGTCATTGCTTCAAAAGGAATAGGATCATTTAAATCCCACTCCTTTTTTTCTCTAACACCAAAGTTAGCGAAGAAATCAGCTAACATATTTCCCTCTCTCGATATATGAGAGATATAAACATTATCCAAGGAATTGATAATTTCAATAGAGTCCCTAACCAAGGCCTCAATAGTCCAAGATGGAGGTGAGGCATTCTTCAAATTGTTTATAATATTTAGAGAGTCACCTTCCACCCAGACCTTCCTATACCCTTTCTTTGAGCCAATTTGAGTCCATGATAGACTGCAACCAAAATTTAACTTTATTATTGTATGAAATTATTCATAATATTTTATACTATGATGAGAAATATGATTCAAAGAATTTATACTAATTTAGTTATTAATTATTTTGTGTACTATCATGAAATGGGAAATTGAGGAAATGAACTTATATAGTATGTATCTATTAAAAAAAAATGGTGTTTGAGATAATTATATTATATGGGCATGCCACACAATCAAAGACAACATCTTAAATTATCACACCAAAGCACTTCCTATTTATCTCCCCTCTCTCCCACATACCTCATTTATTAAGGTCATTTTTTCTAGGATTAAAAAGGTTTGAATAGATTATATCTTAAAAAATATTAGATAAATTCAAAAAAAAATAATAATTAGTTGAACAAGAGAAAATATAGGAGAAAGATTGCATCTTACAACAAATACAAGATGATAAGAAAATACACAAGCCTTAGAGTTATCCTTCCTAAAAGAATTTTTCAAAATAGAAAACCATTAACTGAACACTTTCCTCACAAATATGCAATATGATATTAACATAACATATGAAATAATATGCATAACCATATAAGGATTACCATCACAACACATCTTCAAATATTTTCAATAAAGCTTCCCCATGTTTTTTCCATCATAAAACAAATCAAAACTACCATTCAACACCAAATGATCCTTTCTCATGAAGAGAGCAATCAAATCAATGACACAAATCCTATATATATTAATATCATGTCGACATTTAGGATTCTCCTTCCTTGCAAAGAGGGTGATTCTCCAAATATTATCTCATTCTACTAGCTTGTACCAATTCAGCAAGAGTGATCTTTCTATATGTGAGCTGCACGAGTAATACATGTACCAACCCACTTTTAAATTATATTTAGTATTGATGAGTACATTTAGAGTATCACAAGGTAGCATCTCTACCTTATATCTTATCAGAATAAATTAAATAATAAATATTAGTTTCATTTCCTCTTTTAGGTCAATATTTAATCTAACAAAGCTTGTTTAATTTACTTCTACCAAAAATTAATAAACCTTCCATAGATAATAGACCAATCTACTGCTAATATGGTTATTTTGGAAATAACCTCCCCTAACTCTATTTTTAAATATTTCTTGTCCTAAATAAACAACCTAACCAACTAATGTATTTAGATTAAACAACCTAACCAATTTAGATTCCCTCATTTATGGTATCAGCACTTTATCACACCATCCCAACTATTGTAGGTATTTAGGCTCTCAAGTATTTTAAGATCACTTTATGCATGTTTTTCTTTCTAATGTTAAAATGTTGGACATTATCTTCTACATGGGTATAGATTTATTTTCTTTAGAATGTTTTAGTATCAAATATTACCAAAAATATTTATACTTGGTTTGAGAAAGCTACAAAGAATTTTTTTTATGAGATCAAGAATAAATTTTTCCACTATGTTTGTGCTTTAGGATACCCAATCCATTTTCTCTTCCCCATCTTAAATAAGGTTAATTTTGAGGATAGGTACATCTTTCTCCGTAAATTTATTTCTAAGACCGAGAAATTGTGTCTTCTTAAGGAACTAGTAGGCTAGATAATAAGTTATATAGGGCTCCTAAAATTGGTCGCTACATTCTTATACCTTCCTTGAAAAAAAACATTCCAACATCTTGAATTGAAGCATACCACTCATTTGTTGGTGTGTTGGAAGAAATTTTACTCCTTACATAACTTTCTAAAAAATAAGAAGTTATACTCTCATTTTTATAGACCCTCCTAAATCCCCTCTAAAAATATATTGAGGTGTCTCTTGTTATATATTTCTCCCTAGATAAACCTAGGTAAGCTAACCTTCACATTTTAAGGGGTTTCTTTATTTTTATCCTTTATATCATTTTTTTTAGTTTTTCCAACCCATCTCTTTGGGTTGTGACCTCTCATAAGGAAATAATTTAAATCTATATATAGTGGTTTCACTTTCTCATTTATAACCATCACTCGGTATTTTGATGAGGCCCTAAAGTTTGAAATAAATTTAATGTTCATCATTACAAATATCTTCTTTTTTCACTAAGTCTCCTCTTTTTTATTTATTCATTATATTTTTTTGTCTATGTTGTTATCCTTTGTACTACTACACTTTCGATCTAGTATTATAAACTCTAGGTTTTTCTTCCAAAGTTTATATTATAGTGTTTATTTTTGTAATCATAACATTAATCCAAAATATTGATTCAAATAAATGAAGGGTTTTATCAATTTTTATCTAAATATTTATTCTATTTATGGTGATGATTCTACTATTTGAGGTTCTTATTTATGTCAATATTTTAAAATAGTGTTGGATTCACAATTTATTCTATGAAGGAATTTTTGTGGTAAATTTATTCATTCCAATAATACTAATCATGCCTAGGAATACAAAATACAAGGTGAAGGAATTCCTCATAATGTTTAGGTTATCCCTCCTAATATTTAAATCTAATGTTATAATGAGATAAATTAGAATTTATAAGCTAAAATTTTACCAATTACTAGTTTAGTATATGTTCAAAATGATTGAGACCGTGTTAAACACTTTCAACTAGTGATATTAACAATGAATCTCAACAAGATAAATTTCAACATAGAGTCTCCCTTGATGCTATAATTGATCTAATGATTAGTGAAAAGACTATTTATTAAAATGTTTCTAGCGGTTGAAATATTATCAAAAAAATTATCTTTCTCAATATTAGATCTCCAAGGCTCAAACTAATCAATTCACTATTGAGAAAGGCTAAATCAAAGAAATAAATTGTCACTGAAAAACTTATAAAATAAAATAACATGAAGGATATTAATGTTGAGAAAAATATTGTTAAACTAGTGTAAAAACTAATGTTGATGCATACATCAATACTCGAGAATCTTATTTATTAATTTCCTAAACAATAATACTCTACGAATAATGTTTTAAAGATTCCCATTTTAATAAATATAGCTAACTTAATCAATAACAAGGGACGAATATACATCATAAGAATAGGAATTCAAGGGATATTCCAAATTATTTTTCTAACCCTCCTTACAAAGATCAACTACAAATCTAGAAGAATAACAAACAACACAAGAAGAACTTTAATGGTAATCGATGTCAAAAGTAACCTAATATTTTTTTTATCCATTGTATGGGAAGCTTTAAAGTCTCCTTTCTTTCAAATTTGAACGAGGGTGGAAAAATTACCTTAGTACACCTAAATTCATTCTCATTATTCGATATGGTTGGTTTTATTGGGGTGGATGAAAAATCCAAAAAGAAGGTGGTTCAACGTGACAAAAAAGAAAATCTTTCACATTTATTCAAAGCTAGCAAGGGTAGATTTATTTTATTGGAGATCTACCTATAATCACCTCGAAATTAGCAAATGGGATACCCTCCTTACTACTAATGCTTCATTCCTTCTAAGTTTTACCCATTATTCCATGAAAGTTAGATGGATACACCACAAATTACTCTATTCACAAATTCCAATAGATATATTTTTATTATGGAAGAGGAAGTGTTAAGTCTTCATATAAATTTTATTGTAAATCCAAATACCATTCCTCTTAAAGAATTTATTAAATAATTAAATAATTTTTCTAGATTTTCTCATCATCTCAAGTTCAAGTGGTTCTTTCATTCCCATAATTAATCTAGCGACCCTTCTTAGTTATCTAATGATGATGATGATCACTTTACCCTCTTTAAGGTTCCTAATAATAATTCAAACTTAGATAATTTTAACCTCCCTTAGAATATTTTATTGGTGAAGTGTTGGAGTATAAAAACATCGAGAGGGGGGTGAATCAATGTTTTAATAGCCAAATTCAATTCAATTGTTTTTCAAAACACATAACTTCTTTGTAATCATGGAATGTTAAATTTCAAGAATGTATTCAAATGTGATAGTTAATACCAGATCCTTAAATCGCATGAAAAACTCAAATGTTACAAAGTACATAAAGAAAGCTGCAAGTATAATTGCATGAATCGTGATAACCACAAAGATCACAAAAGAACCATAACACAGTGTTTTTATGAGTGGAAAACCCTCATAGGGATAAAAAAATCACTCGAAAAAATTGTTGCACTGGCTTAAAAAAAATCCCATTGATTACAGAGCCTCACTGGCTACTTTTTGTGCCTCACTCACTACAGAATATGCCTCACTGGAAAAGCTTCACTGTCTACACAACATGCCTCACTAGAAAAGGAACCTCACTAGTTACAGGTATGCCTCACTAGAAAATACAACTGCCTCACTTGTAAAAAAAAATCACATCAAAATGATTTAAAAAATAAAAGGACAGAGTATAATCTTTGTTTCATTACAAAGCATTTCTTGATTGTCTCATTTTCATTTGAGATTCAAGAATCTATATGTATTTGTGTATGCAAACACAACCAACACTATGAAGTGATTCACAATTTCAAAAAAAATTGTTCATCAAAGCTTTCAACATAAACATAATAATGACTCTTTGAGAGTATAAGTCTTATACCCATCTCCATCTTTCAAATGCAAAACATTCAAAATTATAACCCTCCTCACATACATGGACAAACACTTCATTTGAGTGATTACAAATACTAACAGTGACTCTAATTAGATCATACCAAACAATAAACAAAAGAAATCATTTTCCTCCATAAACCTTTTATAGATCCCAGACCACCATGAAACCCTTCTCAAAGCATTAGCAACCTTCAATGATAATGTGTAGGTCACACTAATAAATACAGACATACAAGAATATGATATATCCATCCAATCCTCACTTATCTCCGTAGTACAATCATATAGAGTTTGTAGATTGGTGTTCCATTCTATAACCTTTCTAAAGCATAATGACATCGCCCTCATTAACCAACATTTCTCAAGCATAGAATTCAATATAGCATATTCAAGAATACATTTTATCAAGTAACTGCATATAGGGTTTCAAAATAAACCTTTTTTTCATAACAACATAATCAAAGCATCTGAAACAAAATGACTCTTGCTATCTTTTGATTTTAATTTCACTGTCTAACCAAATGTCAAACTTTAGCATCTCATATAAATAGCAATCATCAACATGATAAAAAACTATACAACCATATCTTAAACCTTGAGAGGAATCAACTACAAAAAATTACAAACCTCAACTACCAAAAGCGCTAAAACCATGATCTGCTCATAACCACCACAATTTTGTTGTTGTCAAAGCCTTGAAACATGTCGTTTCATATCTTAAAATGAAACCCTAAATTTTTTTTTGCATAAACAAGTTCACAACTTTGCATAATGCACGATATACATTACTTTCCACACTATACAATATTTCCTTGTTGAATTTGTATGCCCTAGAAAGGGCTGGTGAAGAAAAAATTATAATATTCCTTCAAACCTTTCCTCAAGCACCCGTGACTTGCTAGGTAGGTTACTAATTGAAACAACCTAAATTTATGCCTTTTATCACTTTGTATATTAAAACCACAAATACCATTGGATATGACTTTGATGAACATAGCTACCTTAGTAGAATGATAATGATAACCAAATGTCATTAAATATCAACCAACATTATAAGCCTTTTAAATATGCATCAAGGTGAAAGCCCATATTGACATCAATGCCACACTCATATAATGTCAAAGGGGTCAAAAAACTCCCCCTTTGGCATTGGTGTCAAACATCCTGTCACTATCATCAAAAGATTATCATCTGTAGAAAAATCAAGAGTGTCAAATGCCTGAATGAAATCATCATGAGAAATTAATTGGAAATATCATCAATATCCCAATAGTTATCCAAGTAACCAAGAACAACATATATCACAAGGTGATTAGCACCCACTTTCCGCAAAGTGTGAGCACAAATTGTGATGTAATTAGCATCAAATGAATCACTGTCCAAGCATAATATGATAAACTAAAACAACTATAGATTAGCACCAATGAATTGAAATCCACAAACAACAGTGATTTTCTCCCCCTTTGACAACAATTCCAAAGGCTAGGGACAACAAAAAACTAGGAGAAGATTATCCTGTAAACCAATGCAACAACTGAGAAAACAACAGATCATTGTAGTATCAAAAATACCAATATGGAAATACATAGACAATGTCAAATGTGCACTATTACCAAACCAATTGTATCAAATCAAACATAGCAGTGTGATTAACTATTACCAAATATATTGCCAAGTACCAACTATAAGACCAACTATATCATGCTACCACTGTCCTCAGTGCAAGCCATGTAGTAACTGAGATATCAACCCAACTGTCAAATGATCAATGGAAAGATTACCAAAAACTAAGTGTTAATAGTATACCAATATGCACCACCATCAAAGTTACCAATTGAAAAGTATCAAATACCAAGTACCAACATAATGTATATCAACCAATAGCTATGAAACCTATGTAAATGAACCATGTATCAAGACACCAATGTATATATTCCTCATTAAGTGTTGTCACAGAGAATATCAAAAAATTGTTAGACCAAAGGAAAGATTTCACTATCAAATCAATGTTATAATGACTTCCATAATGCAAAATACTGTCAAATCACACATGTCACGAAGGATGGAAGATAATAACTATGCATATCATTGCCATGCCAAAAGAGTATTGCAACTTTCATTGTATATCTAAGGTGCAAGAATATGAGAAGGGATCACAAACTGAAATAACAAGGCACGGTGTCCATTTTCTCATCACTATCACATAAATTCATCACATATACATCGTGAATCAAAACTGACTGTATGAAAACTTCACTACATCAAAAACTGCATACAAAAACTAGAAATGAAAGAGCAACATGATGAAAACATCAGGGATAAAGAGTAAGCTTAGAAGCTCCCCCTGAAACCATGGGCAACACCAAGGAATTATCTAAACACACTCACAACCACTTTATGTTTGTTGGCATGTCAAGGAAGCAAATCGTTCATAGATGCAAGATCCACAATCACTAACTCATTTGATTCCAAAATCTGATGAAACCTTCCGACGAAAGCTATATAATCAGATGTATCATCGGAACTTGTGCAAATTTTCATTTTTTTTAAATTTTATCCCTGACATTCGTCGGAATTTCGATGAACCATTTTTTTCGTCTACGTTTCGATGAAGATCTTTTGCCGAAATTTCGACAGACCTGCAAAGTTAAATTGTGGCGGGCATAAATAAAAATGAGCTCGACTATTTATTGCAACAGTGTTTTGCTTGATAGTTTTCTTGGGGAAAATCAGAAGAAACTCAAGAAGATATAGCTAGTATGAGGGTAGTCATTGTCTTTTTCCAGAATTTATTTGTGAAGTCAGATTTGTACTTCCAGGTTTGAAAATCATATTTTAAAGCAACATCTCATCAGATTTCATTTTTAGTCTTGTGCATTTTTAGAATTTCATTTCCAGATTTTAGACCTGACTTCACAAATTCTTTATAAGGGAATTGTTTATAACTGATGGAAAATTCTTGATGGATTTGGACAAAGATTATATTTGTAAGGTTTCAATTTTAACCCTAATGGTCAATTTTCAATAGATTTGGGAGCCATAGCTAGATAATATCAAAGGTGTTGGTTGTTTTTTATTGTAACCAAGTTTATCTTCTAGACACATAGCATATAAAATCTCAGATAATACTGCCTTACAATACCATCAATCTATATTCTAACCCAATACTACTTATCAAATCCTTATATGAACATAGTCACCTATAACCTCACTCAAGCATTTTAATTAATTCCTTGAATTAAAGCCAAAATGAGAATTACATACACCATAACAGTGAGATAAACAGAATAACCCATGATCATTTTATTCAAGATACTAATATATTCATACAATGGAGATACATGACCTTTAAATGAGTAATTTTCATTCAGATGCTAGTACTGTCTTGAAAATTAAGTACCCGTGAAACTAAAACCTACAACAGAATGACACCAAACCTAAGAATAGTATCTTCACTATAATATCAGGCTCTTTACAAATCCGCTCTGCAACTTCACTTAGACTCGACCTAAAGATATCTAACTTGCTAACCCGTATTTCTGGTCCTGAAATCCTTCTTATAGGGAAAATGAAGGAGCAACAAGCATTTGACAAGAAATACACTTGTCACTGGTCACTTGGACTGCCTTATGACATTTCAAAAATTGGTTACAATAGCTGAGTCTCTGGAGAATCTTCTTGTTCATCCCGTCCACTAGAGAATAACTGTTGCATTTGTCAAACTTCGAAAACTTGCACCAAAACTGCCACCAAGACATAGCCAAAATTTGTTATAACCATAACCGCTGAGCTGTTAACTGTCGGTTGTAGATTTTGTCCTATTCTTATTTTAGGAGTCTAACAGTTGGAAATCATAGTAAAATTAGAATTTAATAATTTATGGAATTAGCATTTGAAAGTGTTTTTTGGGGTCATTAACTTCAGACTATCTTCTCTTTTGCAGGGGTGGTTGCATGCCGAATTTTTTTGGTGTAAAATATCATAATTATTATATTTTGTTACTTGTGTATGATTAAAAATTATTGGAGTGTGAGTTTGATATTTTTTGAAGATCTAAATATTCAAGCTTGGTAAAGAAAAATCATGTCAGATAATATTAGTTCAGAACAAAATGAAGAGTCATTTGATAGATTGTGGGATAGATTCAAAAGAAAGGGTGATGGGAAGTGTTATTGTCCTTGCAATAATTGCAAGGGCTTAAAGATGAGAATAATTTTAATCAAAATAGCTGAGAAACATTGTAGGCAGCATGGTCACGTTGAAGGGGGGTATGGTTATCGTCCATTAGTAAGTTGTTTATTCTATGTGTTTATATTGATTGAATTTGTAAATGTTTATATTGTTTTAACATTTGATATATATATATAAAATCACTTGATCATGATCATGGTTTATTTGTGTCTATCATTATTATAAAGGTGGGGCGCCCTAGGGCACACGATATGAATTATCATGGCCCGAAGAATGTGGTTTTGCAAGCGGAGGAACATGGAGCTGTGAATATCGAAGATGAAGTTAATGATCCTATGGAAGAAGATGATCATGCGCTAGAAAACACAATTGAAGATGATGGTACAAATACATTGATCCATGACACATGTAGTGGCACATCTGATCATGTTGATCGAGATGACTTTGATGATGTTCATGATTTACTTGTACTTGAGAAGGCATACGGGCCCCTTTATGAAGGCTCCCAAACAACTCTTCTCTCTGTTGTATTGTTGCTAGTGAGCTTGAAGGTTATGAATGGTTTATCCAACATAGCAATCTCATGGATGTTAAGGTATGTCATATATGTCATCTTTTTTCATCTATTTTAATTGTTGTTAGTTCATCGCTACTAAATAAAGGATGAAGTATGTACCATTAATATTCTTTATATTTAGAAATTATTTTTTGTTGTAGATTGATTGGTGAATTTTTGTTACCACCATCAAATATTTTACCTCGCTCATACCGAGATTTATCTGGCATTATGAAAGATATTGGAATGGAGTATCAAACAATAGATGCATGTCCCAATGATCATATTATATATCATAAACAACATGAATTTGCAACAGAATGCCCAGAATGTCATATCAGTAGATATCGAATAGATCAACTAACAAAAAAGGTGCCTCGCAAGGTTCTTCGTTATATTCTCATTATTCCACGTATGCAACAATTATTTAGGTGAGAAATCTTAGTGTAATTTATAGATTACCATGCACAAAATAGAAGTGGAGATGAGATTCTTCGAATGCCTACGGATGGTTCTGCATTTAGGGACATGGAGGAAAAATGGCCACACTTTAAAGAAGAACCTTGTAATCTCAGGCTTTCATTGGCAGTGGACGGTGTCAGTCCATTTGGAGAGTTGAGATCTATTTACTCGATGTGGACTGTTTTTGTTATCAACAATAACATTCCTCCATGGATGCCAATAAAGAGGGAGCACATAATGTTGGCAATGATTGTTCCAGGTATTTGTTTACATCAATTTTCTTTAACATAGTAACATCTCATTTGTCTTATTTGTTGCATAATGACTTATATGTTTTTTCATTTAATAGTCATGTACATGAATTTATATATATTGCAATAAAATGGTTATAATAATTATGTAATGTTTATGTTCATTCAACTAGGTAAGTACCAAGTTAAAGATATGAATGTATATATTGAGCCTCTTATCGATGAGTTACTAAAGTTATGGAATGGCGTGACTATGTATGACGTATTTAGACCAATAGGACAAAGACAATTTGAATTCCATGCAATTCTTGTATGGACAATTCATGATGCCCTAGGGCTAACACATTTTTCTGGTATGTTATAACATTCGACTGCATGACTTTAACGATATTTAATTTTATGAAGTAGATATCATTCATGTTTTTTAAATAATCTATTCATTATATATAATTATAAAAATTACCATATTTAATCCAATTATATATGATTTGCAGGTGTTCAAACAAAGGTAAAATTTGCATGTCCAATTTGTGGTCCAAAGATGAAATCTCATCTTTCAACGAGTTTAGGAAAGCAGACCTGTTTGATGAGTATAGGCACTTCCTCCACATAAATCATAAGTATCGAACTACTGAAAAACATCTTTTCAATGGGAAAGAAGAGACTACATCAAAACCACGAAGAATGACACCTCGCCTATGGAAGTTGGAATATAATAGAATTAATCGTCAAGGTTATACATCGGATCAAATTGTTTATCTATCATTTATGATATGTTTTGAATTTATATTTTTATATTGTGTTGTGTTTACTCATGCTCTAATTGACAATGATTGTCATTGTTAATTTGTTTAACTTATATGCTTCATGAAGATCGTCAAGGCATTAATGGTCGGCTTCCACAGGGACTGAAAAGTTATCTCAGAGAATTTAGTAGGTTGCCCTACTATGATTAGCTACAAATTGTGCATTTGTTTGATACAATGCATATTGGAAAGAATATGATAGAAACGTTATGGAAAATATTGGATGGAAGGCATGACAAAGAAAAAATTGTCAAAATTTGTAGTGACATTCAAGAAGCCAGTCATGCAATGAAAAATGTCATTCAATTAAATAGCGATGGAGACCAAATTAATATAAGTGCCCTTCCTTGGTTATTAACGGAGCAACAAAGCAATGCTATAAAATAAGTCATACGAAAAATTCGATTTCCCACAGGATTTGCTGCAAACATAAACAATATCATAACAAAGAAAGGTGAATTTGGGCCAGGGATGAAAATGCATGATTGGCATACCTTCATTAAGGTAATTATTCTGGTATATTATATATATATGTATACTGCATGTACTTTTCAGTGTATTATGTTTACTACTTTTGGAATAATATTAATGAAAAGATCATTTTATAATTGTTGCAGTACGTTCTACCTCTATCTCTCCCAGAAAACTTCAACAACAATGTCAAGCAATTTATATATGATCTTGGAAAATACATGAGGTAAGTAGTGATATTTGTTCAATTCGTTGTATATTTTTGTTAAATCTCGTTAATATATTTGTGCCTTGAATCACTTGTAGATGGCTGTCATCTAAAGAAATCCATAAAGAAGATATAAATTATTGGAAGAGAAAAATTTCTCATCTAATGTGTGAAATGCAAAAGTGTCTACCTTTGACATTTTTCAATGCACAAGAACAGTACCTCATACACCAAGTTGAGGAGATTGAATTGTGTGGACCTGTACACACAAGGTCAATGTGGATGGTTGAAAGGCACCTTAAATTTTTGAAGGCTTTGGTTAGACAAAGAGCACATCTCAAGGGTTCTATGGTGGAGGGATACATGGTATACCAAACCATGGTGTACATTACTGAATATCTTCCTAAGTTTGCAGCAAAGATCCATGTAGATCGCATTTGGGATCCCAACTCCATTAACAAATTCAAAGGGGAGTACCTGATGGGGAAAGGTAGATTGAGGAAAGTGACAGGTAATTATAAGATGGTCATGGAGATTAATTAGAATATATTTTACATTTGGTTTTTATGTATATTATACTTATTTAATTATTAATCTTCAATATTCATCAATTATAAATTAAGGTCGTATACCGTGGTAATTAACTAATTATACGTCATTTGTGAATTTCATTTTTTTTAATACAGTTGGTCGAGAGTGGGATGCACTACATTTGTATGTTGCAAACAATCTTGATTGGATGACGGTATGGATTGAACAATGTCAACAATTTGGTCGTGCATTAACATGGGAAGGTGTGGATTTATTGGTTAAAGAAGCTCATCGTAATGGAGATTCCAATGTTACACCAAGGGAAATTGATTTAGCAAATGGTTTAAAAGATAAACAGGTATGTATAAATATATTAATCACCCATATTTTTTAATTATTTTCAATTATATTGATGTATATATATGTTGAGATTTTTATCTTTGCATACATTCGGCCAAGAATAAATATGTTTATCAATAGACGATATTGCAATTAGTTTTACATGTTTGACATATTGGAGGTGAAACACCACAAGGCTATGTGGTGCAATGGTCGTAAATTTTGAATCAAAAAGTTGGATGACACGAAGAAAACTTGTGATTCTGGGATAACTGCAGTCTTCCAGGTGACTAATGTTTCATCTAGAAGTCTCATAAAATCAATACTATGGGATTTTAGATGATATACTTGAGTGTGACTTTAATTCCTTCAAATTAGCTTTGTTTGTTGTCCTATGGTACGGGCTACAATTGAATGAAAATGATCCCGAGAGAATTGTTATTGAACATGATAATAGATTTACCATGGTTAATACAAGGTATTTTGAGCGAGCTGGAAATGAGCTCTATGTTCTTCCAAGCCAATGTGAGCAAGTATTTTACTCAGAGGTTCTAGGTAAAGCGGGTTGGTCATATGTTGTTAGACATGATCCAAGAGGAAGGCAGGTAAAGTATAATTTGGTGGAAGAAGAAGATACTGAAGAAATAGAAGATGATGATTAGGATCAACAGTTAGTTGATGATGTGCCTGACGAAGATGTCGAAGAGGAGGAACTAGATCATGATGATGTAGGAGTTAATGTTCATGAAGATGATATCTATGTGGATGATGACATTATCGAAACTTATATCAATGGCGATGATGATGATATGACCAATCCTTACAATGTTGAATCTGGATTGGATGATATAGACAAAGAGTTGGATGAAGAAGAAGATCAATGACATTGAAATGTATGAGTTATGTGATTGTATTATCTATTTGATATTAATTTCTTGATAGAATTATATTTGACTTATGTGGTTACATAATTAATTTATGATGTTTTTAATTTTAATTATATTTGAATTATATTAGAATATGTTTAGTTAACAAATGTAAAAAATAAAATGGATAAACCAAAAGATGAAAGCATGAGACCACTACCTTGTTGGGTGTATGGAGTCTAATGAAGATCTATAAAAGTGTAATCTATGATGGCAATAATTCAAAGTGTTTGGCACACAGATGTAGTTTATAACTTGTATAAATGTGCAAGTAAATGACTGACAAAATCTACTTGAGATAGAATGACAATCCTAGTTATGTGATTCTTCTTATTGATCCAATTAATACTCTTCAGTTACTGTGATTGACTAGAAGGGTTTAATCTTTACTTGAAAGAACCAAATAATCAAATCACACAAATACAACAAATGTGTATCGATAAACTGAATATATATATGCTTGATATATCAATTTAAACAACAGAAAAGCATCAAAATGGAGACAACCAGATAACTATATAATTCCACAAATAACTGATACCAAGATTAAGCCACAAGTTCAGACATCTTCATTAACTTCATCAAAATTCATACATGCATTTGAGTCTTTTAAAGGAAAGTTTCATTGCAAACTATCTGTTGTATCTTTCTCCTATCCGCCTATATCTATTTTACATTATGAAACAGATATAAATATATCAAAATTGTGAAAGGGCGCGTCCTTTGAGAAATGTCTTTTGCTTAACAAAAATAACAAACTAGAAATTGTGCTCTATTAAGCCATAAATAGATGTTTGACAAATAATCTTGGTAAGTTGGCCGCTTGTGTGTATCAGCATCTTCCAGTGCATTCCTTATGGCTATCTCCATTTTGAACATCTTCTCATTCTATTCACATGCCCTGTCCATTGTTAAATCATTTCCTGTGGTTGTCTCCAAAATTTTTTGCATTATTGTATGGCATTCCTTCATCCATCCTGTGGTAATAGACACTATTTTACTCCTCTTCGGTTAAGTATTTGTCCACCCATCTCTGATACTCTTCATCTATTGGCCAACCAAAATTCACAACCTCATTCACCTTAGTATTGTAAGGTGTGTACTTCACTGCAACCTAATTGGCTTTCCTTTCAAAAAACTCTAAGAATGTGCTGGTGTTAATTATCTTATCCATACTATTTACCAGCAAATCATAGTTTGAATCATCACAAATCGATTTGATTTGTGCATTGATAACTTCTTCTGCCCCATCCTGCCACTGTTGCAATGTCTTAACATTTCCTTGTGCATCAATAATGTCTGGCAAAAATGTATCATTCCAGTCATCAAAGCTCTTTATCAGCTCCCTAATTCTTCTACTCAAATCATCAGGTAGGGCCTGGAATCTATTCAATGATTTTACAAAGATTTGAGTAGGCTTCAATGACTGGGGCCTATTTTCCGCATCAAACCTAGAAGCTTTGTACATAATATCCAGATCGTTGGCCCTAGGGATCCATTTCTCAGTCAAAGGAAAAACTATTTCCCAATCCCTATTGATATTTTTTATTCCATCCAAGAATAAAGAATAAAAAGAATGTACAGATGGTAATTTACCATGAACCTTTTCATTAAGATGCCTCAAAACTGTGTCAACCACCTCACTTTGTTTGGCAATTGCATCATCCTCGCTTGTCTTTAAGGCAGCCTGCAATTCTGTGATCCTATTGAACATTTGCTTCTTGGTGGGATCCACAGAATATTCAACTTCTTCTTCAACTGGCCCTGGTGTAGGACTGAGAGTAGATGCCTGGATGGGGGACCCTGGAGTTGAAACAATTGGAGTAGTAGGGGGGACCGATCTTGCAATAGAAGGTAATGCTCTGATACCAGGAGCACTGGAGGATTCTGCCACCTGCCCATATTTCAACCTATCTACTTCAGATTGCAGCTCAACATTCCTTTGCTGCATCCTACTATATTTTGCAATTATCATATTGTATTTCTCCATCAGACTCTTCTTTTTAGCCTCTTCTCTCTCAACTATCTTTTGGGCCAATTTGGCCACATTTACTGTTAGGCTTGTAGCTTCTGTTGTTGAAGTTTCAGAAGCTCTCTTGATGATTATCCCTCCCCTTAGGTGTGGGCTAATATCAGTTACATTTTGCTTTCTGCCATGGGGTGCCAATGCCCATATGGCCAGAGTTTCATACTCCTCACTGAAGGCAAAGTCCTACAGAGCTGCCTTAACCTCTTCTTCACTATTTTGTATAGGGTGCTTGGACTGTAAGATAGCATTGAATGCAACCGCATCAGCTATGTCCCATTCAGGAAAAAGTAAGACACCAGTCTGGGTCACAAGTCTTCTTCCCTCCTCAGGAGTGATGCCTTTGAATTCTTCCATTAATTCGGCCTTGACCTCATCATCATTCTCCTACTCAGACCTATCAGGTCTCGATTCTCTCCTACTCTTGCATTTTTTCCGGTACTCTTCTAGTGTCATCCTCCAAACTAGTTGCAAGAATACAAGATTCTTTACAAATGCATCATCGTCCAAGAATGCCTTGCATGCCTCCATCCTGGCATCTTGTACACATTGCCCCTTTACATCCATGTCAGAAAGCACCAATTGTGTTGATCTAGGAGGGGAAGGGATACCAACCTGCATGTCTTGATCAGTCACAATTATCTCATCCATCAAATTTTCCTGTGTTTCCTCAACTCTTTGCCTCTTAGGGCTTGGATCTGATGGTAACACTGTAGGATCACCTCTTGGTGGTGAATCTAGATCCACAATCCTTATCCCTCTGGGTGCTTTGATCCTTAGACCCAGCTATGATGATGCTTGCATGACTTGTTTTCCCTTCTTATCCCCTTCATCCTCATCACTGCTTGCATTCCTCTTTCTCTTGTATAGAGGCTTGTCAACTGGTGGCTGATAAGCTGGCCTTGTTTCTTCAAGCCTCACATCCGGTCTTTCTATACCAAAATCTAATTCCAAACTGACCCTCTTGGTCATCAAGGTGCCCATGATATTTTTTAAATTAGCCATTAAGAAGTCTATTCTCTTGTGAAATGGAGTGAACTCCATTAATGGATCATATTTTGGATCCATTTTATGTATTATAGCTAGCAGCTTTTCATATGCAATCCATTTTTCTTTATTCAACTCCTGCCTATTAAAATCAAACTCATTTTTGATTAGGTCCTCAGGAAAGTTGAATTCATGTACAAATTTTTCACATTTAATTCATTTTCTAAAAAATGTAAAGAATCCCTCAGGGTCATGAAAGCTCCTAGGACCATTCCTCAAATTGAAGTCATCAAAAAACCTTCTAAAGTGGACCCGTCCTCCCTTGGAATAGACAAAATCAGAAACAACAGTGTAGTCAAGGAACAAAGTCCCTTTTCCTTTCTTTGTTAGGTTGTCCTCATGAATACAACCTAGTTGCCACATAACTTCAGCAAACCCCATACTTGATGGTACATTAAAGGGGAGGATATGAGGGGTTCCCTGGAAACCATACACCCTCAAGACAGTGCTTACAGGGTACAAGATGATATCACCCCAATTGTGACACAATTTTAAATTAGGCTTCCTCACCTTCGGTCGGAGGAAGTCATGCAAATATTTAGGGAATCTTGGCATATTTACCACCAACCGAGCCCTGAGTCTGGAGGCAAAGCAGTTATCAAACTGCACAAAGTTGGCACCTCCCCTGTTGTAAGACAAATCTGCACTCCACACCTGTACTGGTAACCTTTCTCCATTCACCTCCTTTCTCAACTCCATTTTTTCTGAGAAGAAAACAACATTCTTGTACAATAACATATGCATCAATAGGGAGTACTAGAAAAAAGGAGTTCCAGTATCCCCCACATGTAGCTTCATCAAACCTTCATGCATATTCTCTGACAAGAATGATGCAAAGTCATATACCATAGAGAAGTTGGGATGCTGAATTTGGGCTCCCATAAACATGTACGCAGCTGGCATCACAATATTAGGGATGAACCCTAAAATCTGGCACAATGAATAAAATGTTTCCAAGAAGTGACTGGCAAAACAGCTCAGCTTGAAAGGGTCCTGGTCATTTGGGCTGATAAGAATTGTTGAACTGCCCACCCTGACCAGGTGAGGAGGAAGCAACCTCGATCTGAAAAGAGGCTTTGACCTTTTGTACTCCTCCTTCATCTCCTCAAAATCTATTTGGACTAAGAAAGGGCTATACTTAGTCAAATCAAAAATCTGCCGAATCTCATCTGCATTTATGCTTAGCAAAATTCCACCATCATTATCCCTTATGACCCTTGTCATAAGATCATACTGTGCTGCCACTGCTCTGAGCAAGTCAACATCAGGGAACACATTGGCACTGTTAGTTTCCCCATGTCATATCTCTAGGCATTAGAGAAGGGGTGAGGTAAGTTTTGCTTTCCATACCATAGCCTAAGCATTTCAAGACCAATCATAGGAATCCTGGCATCCGCAATGTTATAATTTCTGCACACTAGACCTTCACCTAGGGTCTTTCCATTCATTAAAACCAAACCACTCTTCTTGTCATTTATTGACAACGGGAGTTGATCCAGGAAGTCATCATACAAATTCCTCTTCAAATAATCAACATGGCCAGAGTGTTGCTTCGGTGGTGCCATCTTAAACAACTAGGGCTTCTTTTAAAAATCAAATCCTCGAAGAAACTAGGGGTACCCAGAACACAAAAATACAACACAACTGTGCAATTCCAATAATTCAAACGAACCAATAACCCTATGAAAATAATTAACAAAACCCCTTGACTAGCACAATAGAACCCTTCGCAAAGACATAGTCAAATTAACCCAGCAGTTTAAAAAATAACTCACGGGATTTCGCGCATTGCAGAGAACCAAACTTCACGGTGATCGCTCAAAAAACTTTATCTCTGGCTTTGAACTACTTGGAAAATACTTGAATGCTTTTGTGATGAAGATAGAAAAAGAGAAGATACTTTATGTCGATTGAATTGAGGTGGTAGACGTCTCGTTCGCCATTAAAGCTCATCTACATGCCGCCCCAATGACTCCAATCGCATTTGATGCGAATTTAAACTTCAGTCATCGATCTTTTATTTTTCTTAGATCAGCGAATGACCATCTTCAAAAGGGCTGACAAAATCTCCATGTCAGCATCGAGGGCCCACCACAGAAGCAGCACCAAAGGAATACATGTGGCACCCGCCCGTGATATCGCGATCACTAAACATCTTGCATCTTTGGATCACATGATGGCGGGAAACCGTTGATTCCTACCATCGGCGATCATGTTCACTCACAGCAGTCAGCAATACCAAACATAACTATCAAGCAACTTTTTGCCAAGATTATAACATCACTGTCGATCTCGAGCATGTGCATCTCACAGTTGTTTTAGTAACCCACTTTATAACGTATTTAAGTCCGACACAAATATAAAATGCTTTATTAATCCCTTTTTGGCATCGGTAGCTTGGGACACGTGGCGCTCGCCCGTGATATCACAATCACCAAACAACCAGCGGTGATGTCATCATGAGATTGTGAGGAGTGGTCAGGATCAATCATAGGAAGATCGACGATCATTAAAAACACAGCAGTCAGCAGCACCAACAGCACCAAACATAACCGTCGAGCAACTTTTTACCAAGATTATAACATCACCATCGATCTCGAGCACGTGCATCTCGTAGCTATTTTAGTAACCCACTTTATAACGTATTTAAGTCCGACACAAATATTAAACGCTTTATTAATCCCTTTTCAACATCGGCAGCTTGGGACACGTGGCACTCGCCCGTGATATCGCAATCACCAAACAGCCAGCAGTGATGTCATCGCGAGATCGTGGGGAGCAGTCAGGATCAATCATAGGAAGATCGATGGTCATTAAAAACATAACAGTCAGCAGCACCAAACATAACCGTCGCCCAACTTTTTACCAAGATTATAACATCACCGTCGATCTCGAGCAAGTGCATCTCCAAGCTGTTTTAGTAACCCACTTTATAACGTATTTAAGTCCGACATAAATATTAAACATTTTATTAATCCCTTTTCGACATCAACAGCTTGGGAAATGTGGCACTTGCCCATGATATCACAATCACCAAACAACCAGTGGTGATGTCATCGCGAGATAATGGGGAGCGGTCAGGATCAATCGTAGGAAGATCGATGGTCATTAAAAACACCCCCTACAAAATAAAACAACTATTAAAAGGGAGAAGGGGACATCGCCTAGGACAACAACAAGCGACGGTTCAAAGTTGTTTTTAAAGCATGGGGCACGGACCGACCCAGACTTAAGAAATAATAAAGTCAGGTGAAATAACCTTTTTGCGTGTGCAGATTATGCGACCGTCGGATAAAGTTATTTCGATCTTGACTGTTGCTCGCAGACCTCGCAAGGTTTCTGCTAACGTCACAAATATGGTGCGAGGCATGCGAGATGTTGCCATCTGTCGCATTTGATGGTGGGGACAAGTTTTTCTCACTAATCGATGATGAAGGCTAATGTCGATAGTTGTTTCCGTACCGACGCATCATGGTTGTTCCTCGCTGACCTCGCATAATTAAAACTGCAATTTCAATAATGTTGTGAGGTGTGTGATTTGGTGACACGTGGACTTTGATGATGTGCACTGATAACAAAGGTGGGGCCCATTTCCATGCTGATGTGGTGCCCGATAGGTGAATATCCTGTCCGTTTGGTGACTGGAGAGAGAACATGGCATTTTCAAACTATTTTGACTAAATCTGAGTCGTTCTCCTGGCCAACGTTGCGATTGATCAATGACTCATATTTAAAAATAAACTAGTATTATACTATAGCCATTTTATCTCACGCGAGTGAATAGTAATGGCCGAGTTCGACTCTGCCTGCATAATTAAATGCTAAAATTTGTGAATTACTATTTTCGTTTTGTATCTCTACATTGAGGAAGAATTACTTGGTATCGAGTGAAGCAAGCTGTGGTTACGATTTCTCAATTTCACTACCCTAGATGTTCTGCGATTGAAACCGTAAGTAGCACATACGCCATTTCTTGTAAATTCAGAAGATTTTATGGTTGCTTGCTGGGCAATTCATGATTGTTTCTTGTTTCTGTTCTTGAAGAATTGATTGAATAGATTCGCTTTTAGAGCTTGTCTAGATAATTGCTATGGTTTTTTGAATATTGAAGAATTTTCTATTAAGGCTAAAGGAGAAAATTGTAATTATTTGCTATCTAAAAATAAACAATCCCTAGTTTGAATTATCATTAGTCTAGTATAAATGGCACCCAAGGCCCGAAGTTCTGGTTCTGAAACCACTACCAGGTCTTTATCCCAAGATATTATTGATTTGTTACAACCCTCTACTAGCAAGAAGCAGGAGGGAAAGGTTTTGTTCTATGGGCCTCGAATCTTGGAAGGATTAACAGACAAGCAATGTGCAATTCAAGATGCTGAGTTACCATACACCGGGTGGCAGTTGTTCTCCAATTGGTTTGGGAACAGGAATTTTCCAGTTCCTTTGTGTAACCCCTAGAGGTTAGACCTGGGTAAATTGGTGGTTCCTAATGTTTATATGGATGTAGATCTTTTAAAAGACATTGCTGCTAGATATGACCCTGTGGCCCGAATTGTCAGAACACATGCTGGTGTGCAGATGATTAAGATAACCAAAGAAGAAATTGTAGAGATTTTCAAATTGCATGAATGGAGTCAGGATATGGTTCTTATTGACTTGGAGGTTTTCAGACAAGAATATAGAAATACTAGGGGTTTGTTCAGAACATCCTTGTTAATACCTCATTTGGCAGTCTCAGGAAGAGGAAAAAATCAGAAAAAGATAGTAATTGGCAGGAATGAGCTTAAACCTTTTCCTGTGGACTATTTCTTTAGTTATTTCAAGAAGACTGTTTGTGCTTTATGTCAAGTTTTGGGAGTCATCTTAAAGAAAACCTTTCCTACAGATATTATGTATATGGCAGTAATCTCCAGCACCCAAGTTTTAATGTAATATATGATTTTGCCACTTATTTGGCAAAGAAGATGCACACGGGTTTGGTAGCCCTAAAGGAGGGGAAGATATGGGTTGGATTTAGATGGTATTCTTTTTTAATCCACATGTTTCTATATAGGGGTCAGGCTATATTCGAAAAAAATATGGAATTAAAGAAGAAGGAAGGAAACATTGAAATGCCTGTCCAATATTAAACTAGGATTCTTGACATGTATGATCATAAGTTTGATTATGTAACTTTCCATAATGTCTTTGGATCTAAATTGAGGGAGGCTCTGGTTCATGACCCCCCAAGGATCCCAAAAGAAATTCATGACTTCTTGAGGCTGATGGAGAGAAGGCCTGAATTGAACATAATGCACAATTGGGGAGACATTAGCCCCTATCGTAATACCACAGTTTTCAGGGTTTTTGGCACTAATTTCAATCCAAAGGTTCTACCAAGGGAGGTGCCCCTTAGAATTGGATTTTTGAAAATCATGAGGCAGTTGGGGGGCATTCAGGAACTACACTTGCCAGCTAAACAAAAGAAAGGTTCTTTCTTCCCTGAATATACATCATTTGTCGATTTTGTTATGGCAAAGGGAGGATGGAAGGAGTTGCATCAATTACTTGGGCCTTATAGGCTAAGGACTGTGCACCCCAGGAATCATGATCCTGAGGATTTTATCTCTCAAATGAAGGCAAAACATCGAACATGAGATTTTGTCCACAACTACTTTCCTCAGGACATCATCAAGAATATTTTTGATTTGGAATTACAAGATGATAGAAAGGCACTATACATTTCCTACTCTAAAATGGTAAAAAGTAAGCAAGAGAAAATACCTAGTTTCAATCCCATACCTAATGCTAAAGATGAGTTTAGCAGGGCAATGTATGCTATTGATAATTTTGAGAGCTTGGTTGGGGTTGTGAAAGATGAAAGGGTTGTGGAAGAAAGGGGAAAATCACAAACCATCGAGGAGTACCCTGAGGTAAAGGAAGAGGAGAGGCCTACTTATCAGCCCCAAAAGAAGATAAGGGTTTTCTCTAGAAAAAAGGGAAGTAGGGCTGAAGATGTTGCTAAAAATATTGCACCATCTTCTTCAAGGCAGTCAGTACTAGATGTTGTTGATTTGGATTCTCCTCCAATTTTTTCAGAACAGGCTTGCCCACCATCACCAAAGAGGCGGAGGGGTTAAAGGGTAAAGATTGTTGATTGTGATGGTGATGAGGATGATGAAATTATTGTCACTCTGGATGAAATGCATCCTGAGATGCCATTAGACCCAGTTGACATTGCAACAGGTTCAGGTACAATTTCTTTGAGGTTAGGAAAAGATGAAATCAAAGGAATAACAAGCAATGATGACTTGAGAATAGAAGCCTGCATAGAGTTCATGATGGATGACTCTTTTATTCAAACCGGTGCTTTTAAAGATTTTGTGTGGAGAGCACATACTGCATTATATGTTGAGAAGGTGGCACATGAGAGAAGTCTACATCCAAAGCTCCCATAGAAGGTAATTCAAGCTAAGGTCAGGGAACAGATGAGAGAAAAATTCAAAGCAATAACACCAGAGTAGGGTCGGGAATTGGTACAAAAAAGTAGAGTATTGCTACTCCCTGAATAGGATATCACCGATGTTGTGGTGTTTGACACAATAAGAAGGGCTAATAAGCCACTTCTTGCTACTGAAGAGGAGGCTACATTGGCACTCAAGGGATTGACCTTTAGTGAGGAATGGGATGCATTGGCAATCTGGTCCCTATCCACTGGCTCTAAAAAGCCAATTGTTGTAGAACCTTCTAACTTCAGTGGCCATTTGGTTGTGAGGAGAGTTGCTGACACCCCAACATTGGAAGCTGCTGATATGGTCGTGAATGTTGCCAAATTCACTAGAGAAACTGTTGAAGATTTGACCAAGGGCCGGGATACTCTGAGAGGCCAATATAATGACATTATTATTGAATATAATAAGAGTCAACAAAAGGTAGTAGAGTTAGAAACTGAATTGGCTTTATTGAGGCAACAAATGGATACCATGAGATCTCAAAAGAAAGCCAGTTCTAGCCACATTGTTCCCGACCCACCAGTAGAGTAGTCTCAACCTCCTGCACAAGCACAGTCTTTGGCTATTGTTCCATATAATATGGGACAATTGCTTATCGCTATTGAGAGGGCAACTAGCCTTAGAGGGGGACTTTCTAGGGAGAAACTGATTCATCAAGTTGAAGAATATAAGAAGATGGTAAAGCAAATCCAGGATGCAGCAGGGAGAAACAATGCAGTGATAATGGACACTATTTTGAAACATTTAAACAGAACGGTCCAGAGTAAGCTAAACAGTGTTCATGCAAATTATGTCCTAATGTCGCAAGCACTAAAAATGTTCCAAGGGATAAAGAACTGGCCATCTCATTGCTAAACAAATGGAGCCCTAGAATGGAGAAGTTGAAATTCATGGCAGTAGGGACAAAACAGCATGGTGATAAATATCCTATTGTTATTGCAACATATCAATTGGTCAAGGGAATTGTTGAGTAGAAGTTTCAGGGATTTGCCGCCCCAATGGAATCCAAGATTAAATTGTTGAAAGATGTGTATGATGGAAAGGACTTGACCCCATTGCCTCATATTTTACATAGTCAGGATGAAGTCAAACCCCTGTAGGTTTGGAAGGATCAAATGAATAATATAATGATGTCTCAAACACATGAGATGTGCAAAAATGCTAACATCCGCATGCTAGAGAATACATTGGAAAAATTGTCTTTTGTTATAAATTTCTTAGAGAACTTTGATAAAAAGGCCACATCGATAATGCTAAAGTATGCTCCCTATCAAAACAAAGTTGATCAGGTTGTGGCTTTCCAGTGGCCTTCCAAGGAGGAGTTTGAATTGTGGAAAAAGGTGTTCACTGATGAACTGGAATTATGAATGTTATAGTTGAGAATTGCAACTTGGTCATGTATAATACAGGTCTGGCCTTAGATATTATATTCTAAAATTGCATTCTCCTTTTGACTCCAAGTATAGGGCGCTGAGGTGGAGTTAATACTATAATGGCTAAGCATGCCTTCGATGTATGGGGAGCGGCCTTTGGAGTGATGTTTTCTTTCCTTCTTATCAACTAATGATGATCTTTGTCTTATGCTCTCCACTCACATAATATAATTGTAACTGAATTAGGAGTTAGCGGTCCAATTACAAATGGACATGTGTACTCTCTGACCTGAAGCTTGTTGGCTCCCTTGTTTTATAAAAGGGAATTCTGGGCTGAGAGAGTGGTCGGTTGAAATATCCAAAATATGAGAAATAAGAGTCTAGTAAAATAGAGAGTATGAATTGTAAGTCTAGGTTTTAAAATTTTTTGAGTCAGATTGGAGAACTTTGCTAATCATGGGGTTTTTGAGCATGTTTGTATCAAACTCGTGAATATTTGGAGTTTATTTTGTCTCCTATTGTGTTATGTTACATGGATTATTAATGAAATATCGATCAAAGATGATTTTCATTGAGTTTCATTTGTTCTTTACTGTGAATTATGTTTAACTACAGCTCTGGTTCAAAGGATCGGTTAAATGCTTCAGTTAACCAATAAATTCATGCAATATAACAAATAGGATTCATAAAGGAGTAATAAACTCAAGTATAGATATATGGGTTGTAATGCAATTCATAATAGATCATAAGTGTTCAAAATGAAATTTACCCTGTAGTTCAATTTTGTCTTTTGACTCCTTGCATTGGGATATGACACTAGAATTCTGATTATGTTTTATTCTCATATGTTTTGTGTTATGGCATCAGGATATTTTACTCAAACATTTCCTATAAATTTACTTTATGTGAAGTTTGTGATTCTTTGTTAAATGGACATGAGTCTTTTTTAAGGAATAGCCAATTTCTTGAAGGATTTGATCCTTTAACATTAATTGGGGATCTATCTGTTGCTTACCTGTGTGCAAATTAAATGAATTGTTTAAATGTTGTATGTTAAGAGCACATGTTAGGGAATACCCTCCTATATTTTACAGAGTCCGAAGTGTAGGAGAATTAGCCTTATTGCTATTCTCGTTAAGTTGGCCATACTGTTCCCAATCTTTTATTATTGAATGTGGCGAGTTCATAGGAGCTTCTAGGAAGCATAGGGTCGATTGACAACATGATCTATTGAGTAATTACAAAGAATTCATAATTTGAAATTCTAGATTTTGACAACATGATCTATTGACAAGTAGGAAATATTTTTCACATTGTGTCAAATTTTGATATTGTTATCAGGATTCAATTATGTAGTTTTACAAGTCAAACTCATTGACCCATGTTTCATGAGTAGTGTTTCACAAGAACCCATCTCTCATGATAATGAATGGCCCACTTAGCACTCATTGCATCTAAATGATTCTCAAAGCGATGAAGCACTAGGCCTTCCTAGGAGGTCACCCATCCCAATATTACATGATCCATAATTTTATTAATAATTGATCATTTTGGATTTTGACAAACTTGACATACAAATGACAATTTGACAATGAACTTAATGTATCACAATTAAGTTTCAAATTGAGTAACACAATAGAAACTAAAGAAAATTGAGAGATTGTTATGAGGGTAGTGATGCAACTTTTCTAATGAGAGTGTATTCCATGAGATTATAATTCTTTGAGATATTTTGTCAAATAGTTCACAAGATTTGTCTATCCTCCCACATTTTACATAGATTTTAAAATGGAGTCTACAACCACAATATTTGAGAAAATTCATCTTCATATTATGCTTTGATGGATGTCTATACCTTGTTCCAAATATCCCATATTAAGGAAATCGACGAGGATTTTGGTGAAGGTTGTGAAATTTGTCTATGCATCTACCAATTGCATTTGATTGAAAGTTTCTAAAACCTTTTAAAAAAATCCATTATGTATATTCTACAATCACTATAGTCCACAATTTCACATTTATTTGGTTTTGCATCTACCAATTGTATTTGCTTGAATTTTCCTACCGAATTTTCAATGTAGATCCATTTTGTGTATATCTTACAATCTATTGGTGTTTTTTCCCACATAGGATTTGCAATTCTGTAAGAGGTAGCCAACCTCCATTATAAAGAACTACAAAGGCTAGTTGGTTCAATCAAAGACTGACATCTCCTACACTTTTGGCTCTGTGAAACCAAGGTGGGTAAACCCAAGTGTGTTCATAAGAATTTTTTATGATTGGTAAGAACACTTCTTCTTATAGATGTACTCCCCACTAACACTAACAGACAGTCATTACCCTGGTTGTGGCAAAACCAAAGAATAATAACAAATATCCCAAAGCAAGGAGACTGAAAATTATCATAAGATCTATATCCCAAAAAGAGATAGCAGATGATATTTGTTAAAATGTTCGGGTATTGAATCACCGTGCTTAGAGTCACATTCCTATACCTAAAAGGAATTTACCAATACTATCCAGTGCCTTATCCATTGGCTGGGAGTCATATAAAACGTAATTCAGATGAAAATGAACTTATCACCATAGTGCTTTGCTACCATGAGATTTGTCAGTATATTAGAACAATACTCCTTAGTGAATCCTGAGCATATAACCATAAAAATACAATTTGTGTTCAAGCATTTGATTAACTTATTAAGTCAAAGCAAGAGAACAAATTACACTTTCAACTACACCATTGAAACTGAATGAACAAACCCTTGATAAATCCATTCATAATCCATGGCCCATACACAGGAGAGCAAAATGTCTTTATTTTTTTAGATTTCTTTCAATATCAGTAATTACAAAAGCATAGTATACTTATTTCATACTATTCCCAACCCAGCATGATTTCCTACATAATACCTTTAAAATCCTACATTACCACTAACTGTACCTATTCTAAGCCTTCAGACCCAAAAAAAACAACCCTCCTTAACAATGAGCCGTCAAATCTCCTTTATACGACAGGAGAGCAACAAAGCAATAGGCTACATTTTTCATTCCGAAATTGAATTTCATTTAGAATGAAATTCAAATTGACATTCCTCATCATTAGAAAAAACCATAATCAGTTCAAGGAATCAAAATAGTTATACCATTGTAACCAACCAGAGCTAAAGAAAAAAGAGTGTGGCAGGCACGCATACGTCCACATCAACACACCACCCAAAAGTAACACACCCAGCAACTGCAACTACTTGCAAGACACACGGCCCCGGTAGAGGCGACCGCTCCTGGTCCTCACTTCAGTAAGAAGCGAGACCAACTTCCTTTTATCCACTTTAACACATGATCTGGTAGCATGGCATGGCACCATCGTAGTTATTGGGGTGACTATGAGGGGCTCTTCATTGACCCCCAACAACTCGGTCATAGATGCCAAGTAACGTTGGTATTTCGAGTCAGTTTCAGACCCATCACCATCAAAACCAGAAGACAACACCACTGGGGACTTGGAGCTCCCCATCCCTTTAAAATTAGCATCATGGACAACCTCGAGCTTGCTAAGGACAGGTTGTACCCCGTCAGGCTACAAATTTCTCACCCCGAGTCTGGTCCTTTTGCACACAGCCGAATGGTCCATTGCAAAGAACACCTCGCAAAATACAGGAGAGACTCGACCACCTGAAAACAAGACAACTCAAAATGTGATGATAATACCAGATAACACAATGAGCATTTATAGATTTAATTGGTATGAGAATATTAATTTCTCAAATGTAGCACGAGCATTCGAGCATTTTAGTGGCTGATGTAGGCACCACAAATTATTCCTGGCTTGCGAAGGCATGGCGTACAACCCATCATTTCATTTATCAGGAGAACAGTGTTCACACGTAGGAAAATCAGGCGAGGATCCACTGAAAAAACCCGCAACATTAATGAGAACAACTTGTAGAGAGCAAGAACTCCCAACACGGATGAACAGGAACCCAAGAAAAATTGAACCGTTAATGCGGATTGAACATGGCAAGTCGAACGACTCAGATTGAGTCAACAATTGTTTGAAAATCCACATCAGCACCCTGGGAGAACCGTGCCCAATCACAACCCAAGAAAACAAGAGGTTGCAACTAGGCAATAGGTCCCACCTAGCCCTATCGCTTCAAGAACCAGGCCACGTGTCGCCTCTTTGTAGACCTCGTGGTACCCTCAGGGGCCTTTAATCTGATCATGTGAGATCTACGAGGAAGGATTATCATTGATCTCCCTCATTAATACCACACAGGTAGTAAATTTTAAGTCCCACCACAATCCTTGTACGATCCACATGATTTTTTTATTCTTAGTTGAAGAAACGATTACAATATATTTCTTATTTATGTACTTATTTTCCATACATGTTTATAAAAGTTTGAAATTATTAATAATATTAATTTTGGCAAGACATTAAAAGAGTGTTGATTGTAAAAAATATGCATCCTAATGTGAAAATTCAAGCAATGGAAGCAATGACTATAACACATAAATTCTTATGTAGTATCCAATTCAAAGAATCATGTTACCCTCTACCTTGAATTTTTTAGTATAAAAAGCTAAGGAAATGCTATAAATAAGATAATAAGTTGACTATTAGCATATACCAATTTTTATAGAGATGTAGATTGTTGGATGTTGTGGTTGTGTTTCTCATGATATGTGGTTGTCATTGATGTCAACACTATTAGCATTAATGTCTTAAAGGTTGTATATGTCGAGGATATTGAGAAAAATAGAATAAATATGTTGCAGATAGTCTATGAAGTTTTGAAGATCAGAGTGGTGGAAATTTTTGTACGTTGGTATTATGAAGTCGTGTATTAAAGGGTTTGTTGATGAGCCTATCTAGTATATCCTCTAGAAGTTTCAGAGGTGTGCATCAAGATTGGAGCGAGTTATGAGTTTTTGTTTTCCTATAGTTATTTTGTTGCAATAGTTGGTGTTTCTGAAAGAAGAGAATGTAATTCTGGTGAATTGAATTGTTGTGTATTCTCTTGAGATGTTCATTGATGTTTCTTGATCTCATACTCTATCATTGTGGTACATTCACATTGATTAGTGTGCTCGTGATCAAATATTTTTCCTTTGCATGTTCGAATTTTCATGTTCTTGGTTGACATGATGGTGGTAGCATGTTGTAGATCCTTTTGGATTAATTTTTGAATGCTTGGCATGTTTGAGGATGTTGCTTTAGGTCTTCATTATGTTGTGACCAATTTAGGTTGATGCACATTGAGATTTGTTCATGAATTGGGCCGACAGTTTGTATTCATCTATTATTTATTTTTGGCCGATAGAGTTGTTAATGTAAATTCATGAAGTGGATATATAAGAGCGATTGTTTTATTCATTTAGAGAGAATTTATGTGAAGTGTATGCAAGATATGTGTGAATAAAGATTAGATCATTCGAATGCAGAGCATAGTGTGAAGAAGTTTAGGCAAAGTATGAAGAAGTATTTATGTGCCTAACTGAAACTGTCATCAGGCTTTTGAAGAAGCTAATTTCTCAGTTCAACCTCATCAGATGGATTTAATTTGATTATCCTATGTAAGGCAGTGAGCTCTAGGCAGTGTTCCTGAATGCATGTGCATTCCTTATTCATTTCTTTTATACTTTTAATAGGGTATAAATTATGGATTAACCTCCACCGTAGTTTTTCCCCTAACAGGGTTTGTACACAAAAATCTTGGTGTTATGTGTGTTTCTGATGTGTTGTCGATTCATGCTTTCACTATTAATTATCAGATCTGAGATTAAAGGTTAATAAGGTTAAATAAGTTTCAATTTTGTAACAACTGATTCACCCCCCCTCTCAGTTGTCTATCCTTGTTTTCCAACATAGATATCTTCCATTTCAAAACACACAAAACAATATTTAGTAGATAATCAACCATCTTTCATTTGTATAGTGATTAAATATTTATCCCTATAGGAAACAAGTAGAGTATATAAAGAAAACTAACAAATCCACAACTACCCCTATTTTGTAGTTTGGTGTGCATTCCTTCCTCTCCCTAATCTTCTCTAATTATTTTGAAGATACCAAGTGTTGTAACTAAACTATGGTTCATTCTATGTGCATGTAATTTTGATCTTCATATAAAAAATTTAAAAAAAATATTAATCTACTCTTGTCAAAACACAAACAACACTCAGATTTAGTATAAGAGTCAACCAATCATAAGGAAAACATAATATGAAGATGAATTTTCTCAAATCTTGTGGTTGTAGATGCCCTTTTTAAATCTATGCAAAATGTGGGAGGATAGACAAAGCTCATGAACTATTTGACACAATGCCTCGAATAATTGTAATCTCATGGAATACACTCTAATTAGAAAAGTCTCATCACTGCCCTCATAACAATCTATCAATTTGTTTTAGTGTCTATTGTGTTATACCCAATTTGGGACATGGGGTATAACAAAATAGACACTAAAATAAATTGAGAGATTACAATTCTTTGAGACATTTTGTCAAATAGTTCACAAGCTTTTTCTATCCTTCCACATTCTGTATAAATTTTAAAAGGGCATCTACAACCACAACATTTGAAAAAATTCATCTTCATATTATGCTTTGATGGATGTCTATACCTTGTTCCAAATCTCCCATATTAAGGAAACCAATAAGGATTTTGGTGAAGGTTGTGGAATTTTTCTTTGCATCTACCAATTGCATTTGTTTGAAAGTTTCTAAAACCTTTTCAACAAATCCATTATGTGTATATTCTAAAATCATTATATTACACAATTTCACATTTATTTGGCTTTGCATCTACCAATTGTATTTTCTTGAATTTCCCTACAATATTTTTAATGTAGATCTCTTTTGTGGATATCTTATAGTCCTTGTAGTCCACATCACTTTGTTTTTTTAAGAAACTAATACCATATATTTATTATTTATGTTCTTATTTTGCATACATGTTTATAAGTTTGATATTACAATTAATAATATTAATTTTGGCAAGACATTAAAAGATTTTGTTGATTTTAAAAATATATGCATCAACCCAATGTAAAAATGCCAACAATGAAAGCAATGATTGTAACACATAAATTTTTATGTAGTATCCAATTCAAAGGATCATGTTACAATTTAGGGTTATGATTGGGTATTTAATTAGGGTTAGGATTTAGTGTTCGGGTTAGTGTTAGGTTTAGAGTTAGGGTTAGGGTTAGGAAAAATAATGTTAAGATTAGGTTTTATGTTTTATGGGTAGGGTTAGATTTAGAGTTTTGGTTATGGTTGGGATTAGATATGAAATTAGGGTTAGGGTTTAGGATTACAATTAGGGATTATAGTATTAGGGTTATATTTAGAATTAAGTTTTAGGGTTATTGTTATGATTAAGGGTTGTTTTTATATTTGGCTTAGAGTTGGGGTTAGGATTAGGGCCAGGGATAGGGCTAGGGTTAGGTTTAGGGATAGGTTTAGGGTTATTAGAGTGAATGCAACTAATTAATAAAAGAAAAAATATTTAGGGTTAGGTAATTAGGGTTAGGGTTGGGGTTAGAGTTTTGGTTGTGGTTAGGGTTATAAAGATAGGATAAAGGTGAGGGTTAGGGTCAAGGTTAAGGTTTCGAGAAAAAGGGTTAGGTTATGATTAGGGTTAGGCCTAGGTTTAAGATTTGGATTATAGTTTAGGGTGTAGCATTTGTCTTTAGTTTAGGGTTACAATTAGGGTTAAGGTTAGGGTGTAAGTTAAGGTTAGTGTTAGGGTTAGATTAGAATTAGGATCATGGTTTAGGGTTTAGGGTTAGGGTTGTGTTTATGTTTAGGGTTACAATTAAGATCATGGTTTAGGGTTTAGGGTTAGAGTTATGTTTATGTTTAGGGTTGTCATAAAAAGGATTTGGGTTATGGTTAAGATTATGGTTTTGAGAAATAGTGTTAGGGTTAAAGTTATGGCCAGGGTTACATTAATGAGAAAATGATGGTTTACTTTCCAAGAAAGGGTTAGGATTAGGTTTATTGTCAGGGCTAGGGTTAAGGTCAGGGTATGAGTCAATCTTATGATTAGGGTTAGGGTTATGGTTAGATTAGGGATATGATGTTAGGTTTCAAGAAAAGGTCTAAATTTAAGATTAAGCCATAGTTGGCTATAATGAAAATGATAAAAAATGGATCTAATTTCCTTTTGTGGGAAAATAATCAACTACGACTTAAACTTAAATTTAGAGATTACCCTAAACTCAAACCATAACCATAAACCTAATCCCAAACCTAACCCTAAAGAAAACACATAACCTAACCCGACCCTAATTGTAGTGTTTGAGGCTAGGCTCAAACACTATATAACCTAACCCTATATAACCTAACACATAACCTAGCACTAGAAAAAAATTCTTCTCCCAAACAATCTCCTCTACTTCTATTCACGCCTACTGGAGTTGCAACATTCAACATTTGTGCTTCAACCATTCATTCAAAGCGAAGAATTCCAATAAGAGATTTCAATGAACTATAAGGGACAATACTTACAACTTTCCAAGAAGAAATATCACATGTCAGATACATATTGATAGATGAAATGAGTTTCTTTGGGGAGAGGTTGCTTGAAAACATAGATTCCAGGCTTCGACAAGCATTCCCAAAAAATAGTAACCAAAGTTTTGGAGGTGAGTTCTAGATCGAAATTGCTAACTTTGATAACTTTAGATTACAATATTTTTTATTCAATTCTATTATAGTTCCATCTATACAAATTCATACTTATCAATTTAATTGAATATTTTATATTCAGGCATATCCACATAATTTTAGTTGGATACTTGGCACAATTACCTCCAATAAATGACATGGCTCCATATTAAAGAAAAAGGTGAGAAAAGCTACTATGGGAAGAATTCAAAATGGTCATTACATTAAGTTGTGTTTTTTGACAAGATGGACAAAATGAAGAACAAAAAATATTTCATCAAATTCTAACAAACATTAAGGATGTCAATCCCACAATCGACAATTGGATGTTGCTTATGTCAAGAACAAATGCAAGAACCAATGCTTCAGAGAACGAAGAATTTGAAAGCAGTGTTCATTTGTAATATAATTAATGATTTAACAATATTATAATGATTTAACTAGCTTATATACCTAGGCATCACTATCCATATTTGTAAACTATTGTGTTACACATGGATAAATTATTTCTAAGATATCTTAAGCAAATACAACAGATTTAGCAATAAATAGTGAGGTGTCTTATTAAACTATGCCAAATCCTCACTTTATCACAATAATTGCAAAAGATAAATCGACTTGGTTATTTTTTATATATAAAATGGGAAACCAAGGTCCCAACCCTATTACATAGCAAGCCTGGAGGATATGAAAAGAAAAACCAAAAAATAACTAATTATAAATAATTAATAGAAGAACAAAGAAAGATAGCACATAAATAACTAACAAACTCAATAAAGTTTATTTCAAATTGAATACTTGTGCAATTTGTTCAATATTAATTTCTACCATAATAATGTGCCTATTTGTTTTACACAGATAAGCAATGATAATACTGCACATGACATTGGAATGCAGTCTGGTGAGGGTGGAGCACAACCTGCCGATGAAGGCCATGGTGTGCATCCCGATACTGGATGTATTCATGTGCTATACAAAATGCAATATGGATTAATACAATTAAACATCTTTAATTGCATTTGGTGTATTAATCAATGTACCTTTTGTGATTCAAATTTGGAGCATGTAGAGTGTGATCAACATGTTGAGCATGATCAAGCTAGACAAGATCAAGAACATGATGTGGCTCCATTAGGTAAAGAGGACCACTCTAATGTTCTTTTAAACATATTTAATTGCAATTGGTGTATTAATTAATGCAATCTTTCGTGTTTCAACTCCAGATCATGATTTAGAGGGTGTTCAGCATGTTGAGCATGAGGCTATAAGACAATATTAGGAACATGATGTGGCCCAATTAGGTAAAGAGCACCACTCTGATGTTCTTTTAATTAATGAAATACGTGTAACAATAATAATAAAACATATCAATTTAACATTTCTTTGCTATTGCAGCAGACCCCCCCTTGCAGCCGCATCCACGTTGTGAGTACACGACTAGGCATACATTAAGATCACGAGCAGAGCTCATAACAACTGAAGGGGGGACAGATGATTTTGAAAACGATACTCCACTTCAGCTTTTTTTAGCTGCAAAAAAGAAACAAAAAAAAAAGTGATTGTAATCATATTATGACAAGTTGACAACCATATTTTTGATAATATGTAAAACTGAAAAAATGAATGTTATATGTTAATGAATGAATGTTATATGTTATTAATGGATGTTAGTGAATGAATGTTATATGTTATTAATGGATGAATGAATGATTAATGTTATATGATCGGGTATGGGGAATTGAGAGTGATGTGAGAGGGGGGGGGGGGGTGGGGCCAAATGAGCTTCCACCTTCACGTGGTTGGCCCTGTTAAGTAGAGAATATTAAACTATTCTCAAAACAAAGAGAAGCTCAATAAGGTAAGTAATGCACTTTTCAATATAAGAAATGCATCGTTTGAAGCATCAAATCAATATGCAAAGATGAAAGAAAGTGCTAACTTTTCACTATGAACATTGTGTTGTGTGTGGATTTGGATCATAATGTAATGTTTTTTATTTTTATTTTAGTGGTCTCTAAAATTTGACTTTTGTGCATAACAGGTTAGTGGAAAATTTGACAGCTCTGAAGGGTTTAGAGGCTCAATTGAGATAGATACACGGATATTTGGATCTTTTTGTTGATGGGAGGCTTCCACTTAACCATGAAATTTTGTACCATCTGCAGGTATGCTAAAATATCTCTACTTACATTCATTCAACTTACTGTAATATAATATCTGACAAAAATCTCCTTTTCATTATACTTACATGGATTTTCATGCCCTGTTCCAAAGCACATGTTTTAAAATAGGAAAGAAGGATGCTGGAAGGGTTAAGGAATTTGGCTTTACACCTGCCAATTGCATAGTTTACTTCATTCATCCAGCATATTGCCTATGTGTTTCACAATTGTTGGAATCATATACTATAATTACAGAACTAGTAAAATTAAAATATGTAAGTTTCAAATATGGCATTACATATCTTTCTATGAATTTTTGAAAGAAAATATCAAAATGGAGAAGTATTAACAAAATAATCTGCATAATTTCTAAGAGATCAGGGAATTTTTTTGCAAAGTTATCTTGAATATATTTAAGACAAAAGTAACTTATAGAGATTGAAGCAGAATATCGGTAGTCTAAAATCACCAGTCAACACATCTTAGTAGTATCTCAATTCAAGAGAACTAGGTCCACTATCCATTAGCCAATAAAACAAATAAAATCAATTCATAAGATTATTCTGTTCTAATAGGGTTGACTAGTAATTGCTTCTTTCTTTTTGATTCTCAGGAAGTCATCAATATACACTTGGTTTTCCTACCTTCTCTTGCCTCGTGGCCAGAGAGTTTTTGCAGAAGGCATCAAAGTAACCTTCAAGATTGACAATGGCAATGAGTACAAGGTCAGTATAACTTAATGCTAATTGTGTATGATTTTATTTGTTCAAGACCAATTTAGATTCATTTTTTGCTCACATTACTTTTATTTACATTTATGTTTTTCTAATATCTATTTTCCTTTACATTCATATTCTTCTATATATATTGTGTTTACAATAATGTTTTCCTTAATTTAATCTAGGGGACAGGACCCAGTACCTGAGCAACTTTCAATGTCATGCTGTTAGGATTTACTGTGAAGCTAATCCAAAGTTTTTCATTGTTGCTCGAGGCCATATTGCAGTGCTTTCTCTAGGAAGCCCACATGATCCCCATCAGGTATCTTCTTTTTGTAGTCTCTAAATTTCTTAGAAGAAATCAACAACACGTTTGTCTAAATGTGGCTCCTTGTTTACACATTAATATCTCTTTTGGCAGTAATGGATCAAATTGGATTCATGGGGTCTTAAAGAGAAGGCTCTCAAACATGGAGATCAAGAGTGGGACCAGGTAAAACCATTCATAATCATGCTCATATTGTTTTATTGACTGTCTAAGAGCTAAGTATCCAGGATAACATTCTGTATTTTTCTATTGAATTTCCAGAGTGAGAATAATTTTGGGTTTGCAATCCTATTTTTTAGTACACTAGCTAAGTATCCAAGATGCACTGCAGGTACTTTTTCTCACCAAATTGCTCATTTTCCACAAATTTAGATTCTAGTGTGTAGTTTAATATTCACTAGTTTGATTTTTTCTTTTTTAGCAAAATTAGAATCTAGTTCATAGGTTGTGCTTGTTGTCCATGACAGTCCCCTTGATCTCATGACTCATCATAGGTTTTATATTTTGCTCCAATTGTTGATCAACATCAAATGTGGCCATCATAATATCATCCATAGCCTCCATATTCTACAATTATTCATTGCTCATTTCTCATACATAGTAACCAAATAATGCAGGCCTAGAGCTTGGACTGCAGATGTATGCAAAAAATGATAAATCCCTGCCTCTATAAGCCTAATTAAACACAACAACTACATGTTGTTTGATATTTTAAACAGTCATATGACTATCCTTTTTCTACCTTGTAAACACTTACTCAATGCATACAATAATTTATTGAAATGCAAAGTTGAATGGCCTCTTAACTCTTGACACTAATGTCAATGCATTTGTCCAAATAGGGTTAATCATATTGTGATCTAAATTTTCATAATGAAGTCTTCCAATCTGTCCTTTAAATCTGAGCATTGATGACAATCCATCTTGTCTTTTACTACCCCTATTAAATGCGCATGGTCTTGGCACATCAACTTTCTCTCTTTGATTGACCTATCCTTATGTCCTATCATTATCCCTATGGATGCACTTTGGAGCCTCCTACTACTTTTATATATCACCCAATATGCCTACATTTTACCGATATGCCTACATTTCAAAGAATAGTTTTTTTTTTTTTTAAATTGCATTGTTCTGTCGAAATTGTGATGAACCGAAAAAATGCCCGACGACCTTGCTATGTATCCGATGAACTTTCACCGTAATGACTTGCCTATTTCATCATGAGTGCGATGAAATTTCGCTGTAATGACTTGCCTATTGCGTCGCGCGTTCGACAATCTTATGTTGTTAATCCAACGGTTTGGGAAAGGTATGCCACCCGTGCTCTGGGCATCATTCGTCCCTACACCGATGACACTGTCGTCTAGGTTCCGATGACTGTATGTCACTGCTCCAAAGCTTCAGCGACAGTATGCTGCATGTGCTTTAGGTACTATTCATCACTAGACCGACGACACTGTCGTCACGGTTTCGACAAATGTATGTCGTTGCTCCGACGCTTCAGCGATGGTATGCCGCACGTGCTCTAAGTACTATTCGTCACTAGACTGACGACATTGTCATCTCCATTCTGACGAATGTATGTTGATGCTCTGATGCTTCAGCAACGGTATGTTGCACGTGCTCCGAGTCCTATTCGTCGCTAGACCGATGACTATATGTTGCTGCTTCGATGCTTTAGCGAAGGTATGCCGCTCATGCTCCAGGTACTTTTCATCACTAGACCGACAACACTATCATCCCAGTTCTGATGAATGTATGTCATTTCTCTGACGCTTCGGTAATGGTATTCCACCCGCGGTCCAGCCACTGCTCGTCGTGCGATTGACGAAGTGGGCATCGTTGTTCTGATGCTTCAGCAAAGGTATACCGCTTGTAGTTTAGCCACTATTCGTTGTGCGATCAACGAAAAGGGCATCGCAATTCCGATGAGCTTGCGTTGGGAGGGCGACATTTTATAGTTCATCAGGATATAGACAAAAATTGAGCGATGACGCTGATTTGTGTGATTTGTCGGTCGGTCGACAATAGATCGTCGAAATTCCAATGAACAGCCATCGAAAATTGGGGTCAAATTCATTAGTGAATCATCATAAAAATCATAAGCAATATAGTGAACCAAGTGTAAGTTAAAATTTGTTGTCCTTATATAGTAGCATAAGCATGAAATTTTCACTATCTAAGTTCTAGAATTACTTAATTCACTATCGCCTAAATTCACATATTATTATTAAATCAAATCGAAAATGTCACAAATGGTCCCTCACTATCAATCCAAAAAAAGTGTTGTTGTGTACTGGAAAATATCTGATCGTAAAAGACAATGAATTGTTGTACTATTCAATGAAGACAAAGGTAGAAAAATGAAGCATCATCAGTTCATGAGAAAGAAGCATCAAGAAACTCAACAACCAAGAGTCAACAAACTATCAATGAAGTCATGGTATGTCAACAAGATTAAATTGTCATTGTCATCAAGCAGTGTTTCAAAGTCTTTTTACACTGCTACTAACATTGTTACCTTGTTGCAGAAATAAGAGTTACAAACTATGCAATCATCAAGGCAGCAATTGTCGTGAAAATAATGTCATATCACCAGTCTGAAACCAATTACCACAAACTATCAAAGCAAACCAATGTCATCATCAATGAAACAATTTCAACCATCAAGACAACAAGTTAGACAACAATTTTACATCAATTTTAATCATCAAGGCAACATGATCAAAGCAGTAAGATACTTCTCCACTTTCAAAGAAAATATGCATTGTAAATATGTATTGTCCAGGCAACTGTCCAAGTGTATGGGAAAAAGAATAAAGCAGTCTACCAAAACTGAGATCATATGTTACTATCCTTTGATCACATAGGAGATCAAAATGATTACCAAACCACTGTCACTCCAAAATGCCAAACCACAAAAAAATATGATTACTCCTCAATATTATGCATTTTAGTGTGGAGTGTTGTCACACTAGATAGATAGCACACTAATAACTGTCACTGGATAATACCTCCTTGACTAACTTTAAATTCAATTTCTAATGTTGCTTTGAATGAAAAAATTATACTTTCTATTACAACAACAATCAAGACCTCAATATGCTAGATCAAGCAATACAAAATGAAAGAGTTGCACAAAGCCACTACATGGAAAGCTTGTCCACATACATTATATTCAAAGATCTACCATTGGATAAAGGACAATACTCTATGTTGCATGCTTATATCACTTTGACACTTGATGTTCCTTCTGCCATGTAATACTGTTGAAGATTAATATGTTTATGCAAGTGCATCACCACCATGCAAAGTATTCCACGGTTGTTTTTGCAAGATCATACTCCACTAAGTGAGAGCACTTGATAGAAAGAAGAGCATAGTCAACAACTAAGACCTTTACATAGCGATGAATAAAATTTCACATATTGGAACTAAAGCCCTGAAGATACTATTGTTGAATACCCAATATACTAAGAGGGGGGGTGAATCAATATCTTCTTTAACTTATTAAAAAAACACCATCCAATTACTCCAATGCATATAATAGTAAAAATGAGCAAGAGCATTAGCAGAACATAAAATCACACAACACATGAACACCATAATTTTTACGTGGAAATACCAAAATGGGAAAAACCACGGTGAGGATTATCTCATAATATAATATAATTGGTTATATTTATTACAAAGGGTGACTCACTGTCAAAAATGAGAGGCTCATTTCCTACAGAAGATACAATAACAAAATGGCTTACAACCAAAATATGAACTGATGGAGTTACACCTAACAAGTGCAGATTCAGTTCCTTTGACAATCAGTAAACTCGCATACCAACAGACATATATTCGCCTTGATTCATATTCCCATTCATCCCATCCTCTTCAATCTCAAAATTATCCAATATATATATCTAACACATCCACAAGCATCAATTAGGTTGGCCTAATTAGATGCATCCCTTATTCACCAAAAAGATAACTGTCGACTTCAAGCATGTACAAAATCTTTCCAAAAAAAATTTAAGTGTGTAGCATGCTACAACATGTCGGCATGGACCTAGGATAGGTCACACATATATCTGCATTACATAAATTTATCCATTACAACATCAACTATATATTAGGTCAGCCAGAGATAGACCTAATAGCAAAATGTAAAGTAATGCCAACTCCTCGTACGAGCATCTGAACACATGAGATTCTAAATATACAATCTTCCAACATCCAAAAACCATTTCCAAAAACCACAAGCAGTGATAATCATCAACAAAGGATTGTATACCAGAATACCAGAGGATAATACCTGCATATTGGTTCAGACTACCGAATCAACTTTGAGTTTAGACTTGCAGTTGCAACTCATATAACATGGTGACACCAATGACAACACAAAAGTTGCATAATGATATGGTCTTCTTAATTCTTCCAATGATCTTCCCCTTTTCCATTGATGGAAACATGTGCCAAAATAATTTACAAACCTCCTATGTACAATACTCTCCCCTTTTCTCTCATTTTCTCTCCCCCTTTGACATCAAGGATAAAGGGTGGTCCAAAAAAATGAATATACATGTATATACAAGGGTGGTCTGGAATATTATATGATCAAAAGAATCAAAATTCTTAACTCCCCCTTAGGATTTTGTCACAAAAAAGTGTAAAAGGTATTATCTGGAGGAAGGTGAGCTTTGAAGCTCCTTGATAATACCTTGCCATTTTGTCTTGCCATTCTCCCAACTCTGCTTAGCAGATAACAAAATTCTATTTAGAGATTCCAACTCTATCAGGCTCTCTTCAACATCATCCAGTGCACTTAGAGTCGGGTTGATCTTGTCTAGTTATTTGCATTCACCAAGGCATTGGCAACTAGAGTGTACTCCATTCTCACACTATCACCTAGGAGACCAAATTTTTTGATGATATCTTCCTTCTGCTTCTATAACATAAAGATTTTTTCTCTGTGAGTAGAGATAGCATTCCAAGTTTTCATGTCTCTATCTTTGGATGCACCATAATTACTAGAGACAATATTCAATTGCGACTCAGTAGATTCCATGAGATCCTTGATATTCTGAGTGGAATTCGGCCACTTAATATAGTAAGAAAATATAGTATTTTCTTTAGACTCATAGGCCTGCACAACTTCCAGATTATTTTCAGCATTGGTGTGTGTTAGAGCAAACTTGTCATGAAGTGCCAAAATCCTTTTCTTTGCCAATTTCTCTTCAACCTCTTGCTTTGTCTTCTCACCAATTTCAGAGCCATACTCCTTAAAGGATTCCAATAGAAGTTTCAGATTCTCTATCTAAGTGAGAGATGTATCCATTGATGTACCAGGTGTGGCCTCCTGAAAAGCTTTGATGGAATCATCAATAAGCTTTGTCCCCTTCTGATGTGTTTCCAAAATTTATCTTCTTCTAGATGCATGCAATGCATCCCCTAACACCAATTTATGAACAAGAGAAATTTTATCCAATTCCACACTACCTTGAATCAAGGGGAGTTGTAGAAGTTTTAGAGGAATCACCGGTTGGAACCTGATCTTCTTGGATAAGAATCCTTTCAAAACATTATTGTCGGAGGACGATATTCTAGAGGACCTTTGTGATTTCACTACCTAACTTATTTCTTCTTCATTCTTTCTGATAGATTCCCCATTTCTTTCTTCTTCCTTTTCTTCCACATTTTCTTATTCCTCTATTTTCTCTTCTTCTTCTTTTCCACCTTCTTCTTTTTCACCTTTTTCTTTTTCATCTTTATCTCTTTCTCCTTCATCTCTTTCACCTTCATCTTTATTCTTTTCTTCTTTAGTATGATTCAGAGGAACAACATCATGCTTCTCCAATTCGGCATTTTCCTCATTTTGTTTCTCAATCTTCGAAGGATCATCTGTAACATTTTATTTTGAAAGGACACCTACATTACCTATTTCTAGAGGAATATCTGCATCATTTGTTTCCAAAGGGATGGATGTTTGTATCACCTATACCATAAGGAATGTATTCCTTAACTTCTGCAAAAACTTCTTCTCCTGAGTTAGGTGCAGAACTGAATGGGAGTGCACCAAGCATGCCATATTTCTTAGCCATACCCCTGATGGATTTTGCAATTTCTTTCCTTATTTTCTTTATTAGCTTCTTGTCCCTTTTCATAAAGTTGTTTACTCTTTTCTTCATCTAGAACACCTTTGGACAAACCTTCTTCAAGGTTTCCAAATCATTTGTGGTTAAGGAGGATCCAATTTCCTCAAATTCCTCATTTCTAATATTTTATTCCAATTCAATAGCCTTTGATCTCCTTTTCATCAGGCTTCCCATAATTTTTCGAGTACATTGACTTTGACATAATCCCAACTAACTTCCAAAGTAATAACATAATGAATAATAGACAAAATGAATGTTTTTCTATCCTCTCTACATACTTTCAATCATAAATTTATGTTGTAGGTTAAAACATATCTTCAAAATGTACCAAGCTATTTACCAAAGCCTCTAATCTAAGAGGGGAACCAAGTCTTATCGGAGAGGATTTTTCTTCTTCCTGGTCTAGAAATACCTCTTTTGACACTTTAGCCTTCTTTTCTTCCAGTTTGGAGTGCACATGAACACCAAAACCCTATTCTTCATCTTCTTCAAAGGATGATACAGAATGAAATATTTTAGAACCAACACTTGCTTCCTATGAATCACCTTCACCAGAGGACATGCTTCCTCTCTTCTTTCTTACCAATTTTTTTGCAAGGTCTTCTTCCTCTTCCTCTTGTTCTTCGGTGATGTTGTGGTTCTTTTCCCTTGTAGCCTTTTCCTTCTTTCCTCGCTTGACAGGTACCACTGAAGGAATTCCTTTTATTTTACCATATCTTGTAGCAAGTCTAGAAGGAGTCGGGCCTTTTCCTTTACCGGGAGCACTAGGCTCTACTTTTACTGTTGCAAAGCCAAAAGCTGGTTTTGAAGGAGCATTCCTACCATATCTCTTTAGACTTGATGATTCTCTAGTCTTCTACTCTCCCAAGTATCTTCCTTGTGCAATCTTCTCATCAGTGAAGCCAAAATTTCTAAGCATTTCATATACCTTCTTTCTTATCATAGGCTTCTTATGCTCCAAGTGAACTTCCATAGATTTTTCTACATATGTGCCAACTCTAGGTTCACTGGTATCTTTCAAATTTTCAACAAAACTTGTACATAGCCTTCGACTTCATCCTCTATAATCTCATACCCCAAAGGTTGAATCCATATGGTTTGAGGTTCAACAAATTCAACCATGCACTCATCAAAGGAGACATGAAATATCATATCATCCTTATACTTCTCAAAAACTTTCTTCAAATGCACAAGTGATTAAAAACACTTTACAATTTCACTTTATAGATAAATGTGATGCCCTAATTCACATTAAATGTTATAGAATTCAAAAAGATGATAAAAACCCTTCTATTGCAATAAAAAATCCTAATTTCCTCTGCAAAAGATCATGCCTGTATATTTTATTCCGGTTTCTTTTGCATAACCTTTGTTTATCCATTCCTTACAACATATCTTTGTGCCAAAGACTGACATGCCAAATATCCAAGGAGTTTGAATTTTTTTTTGTTAAAGCTCCCCCAAGACCATGTTGGGTCTAATTCCCAGAGGAATTGTATGCACCGGATGAGGGCACAACCACATTTGATGTTTTTGGCTCTTCTTTCTTTTTCCATATCTTGTTCATTTCTTTCTTAACCTCATTCTTGTCAATTTTCTTCACTGGTGCATTCTTCATTATCAGATCATATTGCTTCCCCTGTTTACTTCTTCATACTCTTGAAATGTGTCTAGGTTTATTGTAATTGTAGCAAACAACACTTTTTTGATTTGTTTGACCTCCATTAACCTTTGATCTGTACTGATTTTCTTTATGTCCAAACTTATTACATGTATAGTAGTAGCCAACAAAAGATTGATTCATTCTACCTCCATTAAACCAATTCATCATTTGAGTTCTGCATTCACTAGCTCTATGTCCAACTTTCTTGCATGCAAAACATTGTCTGGAGAAGGATCCATCATATTGGTTTATTCTACTTCTGCACTTTGTTTCCATGTGACCAAATTTATTGCATGAAAAACAAACACCATTGAAGGATGGATACATTTGAGCATTTGTATGTCTAATAGGTGGTCTCCTAGTAAATCTTCTTGAGTTCTTTGTCTGCTTCCCTTTATTTTGAGTCTTTTGATTGTTCACTGTGTTTGAGGTTTTCACAACTTTTGAGCTTTCACCTGTTTCCAATCCCAAAGCACCTTTTTCTTTAATCAATCAATTCATCAAGCTTGGTGGAGCTTGTTTTGAAACTATCTTCACATAATTTTGCTTTTTCTAGATCTGTTCTCAGGTTTACCACTTCTTGTTCAAGCCTTGAGCATTCATCAGACTTGCTTTGCACCACAGTATTAAGAAAATCTTCAATTATCTTCTTTTCCTCCACTTGCACCTTCAATCCGGTAATCTCTTAATTCGCTTGTTTTAATTGCTCACTTACTTCTCTGTGTCATTCTTTGAATTTCTTCAATTGCACTTTCAAATTTTGAATGTATTCATTTGCCTCATCAAGATTTTCTTTCAAATCTCTATTTTCATTTTTAGCTTTGTCAAGATCATCAAGAGAAGTCTAGAGTTCTTCTTTATCATCCATTTCTTCAATCTTCAAGATCTTCCTCAAGTTGTTAGGCTTCTTCAGAGGAACCAAGCTCTGATACCAATTGTTGAATACCCAAGATACTAAGAGGGGGGTGTGAAAAAGTATCTTCTTTAACTTATTGAACAAACACCATCCAATTACTCCAATGCATATAATAGTAAAAATGATCAAGAGCATTAGCAGAACATAAAAGCACACAACACATGAATGCCAAAATTTTTATGTAGAAAACACATAATGGGAAAATCCATGGTGAGGATTAGCTCATAATATAGTATAATCGGTTATAAGATATTATAAAGGGTGGGTCACTTCCAGGACTCACTATCCAAAATGAGAGGCTCACTACCTACAAAAGATACACTAACGAAATGGCTTACATCTAGAATATGAACTGATGGAGTTACACCTAACAAGTGCAGATTCAGTTCCTTTGATGCTCAATAAACTTGCATACCAGCAGAAAATTATTCACCTTGATTCGTATTTGCATTCATCCCATCCTCTTTAATCTCAAAACTATCCAATATATATATATATATATATATATATATCTAACAAATCTTCAAGCATCAATTAGGTTGGCCTAATTAGATGCATCCCTTATTCACCAAAAACATAACTTTCAGCTTCAAGCATGTAAAAAATATTTCCAAAAACAATTCAACTATGTAGCATGCTACAACATGTTGGCATGGACCTAAGGTCACACATATATCTGTAATACATAAATTAATCCATTACAACATCAACTATATATTAGGTCAATTAGAGATAGATCTAATAGAAAAATGTAACATCAGAGTAATTGCAACCCACCATATGAGCACCTAAACACGTGAGATTCAGAATATACAATCTTATAACATCCAAGAACCATTTTCCTAAATCACAAGTAGCGATAATCATCAGCAGGGGATGGCAGACCAGAATACCAGAGGATAATACCTATATAGCGGTTCAGAATACTGGATCAATTTTGAGTTTAAACTTGCAGTTGCAACTCATATAACATGGTGACATCAATGACAACACAAAAGTTACATAATGATATGGTCTTCTTCATTCTTCCAACAACTATTATGTATTATCAATAACGGTAAGATCCTATCAACATACAATCTCTTTGTCTACGGGTTTTGATTGATAATGCAATAATCATATCCCCCTTCCTTTATGCTAATTTTTATGCACTTGAAGATACCTTTTGTGCATAAAGCATGGGCATGGGTTCTTTATTTTTTTTCAATTTTCCTTCTCCAAACTTTCTTAGGTTCTTTCCTTTTCCAAACCTTCTTATTTGATTTCTTCTTGTAATCAGATGCGTGACTTTGAATTTTTCTTATGTAAGAAATCATTTCTTCTCTCTTGTTTCACAAACCTCCTAGTTCTACAATACTTTGCAACATAACCATGGCTATGAAATTTTGTAACATATTAAACTTATATTCCTAGAGAATGCATATTGACTCCTTTTAGACCTTCTATAATAACTTACTTTATGCCCATAACCATTACATGAATAACAGTAACCAGGAAATGAATAATTATACCTCACTGATTGAACTTGCCAAGTGGGTGGATATCTTGTGAACCAATTGGCTCTACTTCCTCTTCTTGTGTTGATGTCCTTGAATTATCTACTATTATCAGTCCTAATTTCTGATTTCTTCTTTTTTTTAGTCTTAGGGGCTACAACGTTATAGCTTAGATCTATCTTCTTTCTTGTTGTTTTTCTGACTCCATAACTCTGGCCTTCTACAAATCCCAAACTAATAATGGCCTTGTGATGTTATAGCTTAACATCTCATTCAACTTGCTCATGCTCTCATCAAATTTTTTATTCTTTTCTAACTACTTTCTAACATTCTCAAGATATTTCTTTAGAGAGACCATTTCTCCTTCAAGCTTTTGGCATTCAACTAATTTGACTTCCAAATTAGACCTTGCCACATCATCTATCATTTTGTTTTCTTCAATCTCTAATTTCAGATTGACAATCACATCATCTTTTACAGTGTGTTCTTTTAATAAAAAAATTTCCTCTAGTTCTTTTCTTACAGACAACACTTCAGTCTCTACCTTTTGACAATCTTCCATTTTGGTTTGCAAGTTTATGCTGGTAACTTCTTCAACTCTTCTAGACTCTTCTAGTTGCAACTTTAGATCCCAATTCTCTTTTTTGAGTTTCTCAATCTCATTAAGGGCATAAATAAGTTCACCTTCAAAATCAATTTCACATTCATCTTCAACATATTCTTGTTCAAAGTCACTCACTAAGTGATCTCCTTCTTTGTCTACACTCTTCACTACAAAATTATCTCTTCTACTAAGTTTAAGTGGTACATTTTGTTGGGTATTTCTTTTCTCTCTATTTCTTTTACCTTTTTTCCATAATTTGTACTCCACTACTAGGAAACCCTTAAGTTGGTTAGACTTATGCAAGGGTATGGCTCTAATACCACTAAGAGGAGGGTGAATCAGTGTTTTAATAGCCAAATTCAACTCAACTATTTTTCAAAACACATAAATTCTTTGTAATCATGGAATGTTCAATTTCAATAATGTATTCAAATGTGATAGTCAATATCAGATCCTTAAACCATATGAAAAACTCAAATGTTACAAATTACATAAAGGAAGTTCCAAGACTAAATTTCATGAATCATGATAACCACATAGATCACAAAAGAACCATAACACGATATTTTTATGAGTGGAAACCCCTCATAGGGATAAAAAACCACTCAAAAAAATTACCTCACTAGCTTAACAAAATCCCACTGATTACAAAGCCTCACTGGCTACTTTTTGTGCCTCACTTGAAAAGCCTCACTGGCTACACAAAATGCCTCACTAGCTACACAACATTCCTCATTGGCTACACAACATACCTTACTGGCAAAGGAATCTCATTGGGTACAGGTATGCCTCTCTAGAAAATACATCTGCCTCACTCGTAAAACATGTTCACATCAAAATGATTCTAAAAATAAAAGGATAGTATAATCTTTGTTTCATTACAAAGAATTTCTTGATTGTCTCATTTTCATTTGAGGTTCAAGAATCTATATGTATCTGTGTATGCAAACACAACCAGCACGATGAAGTGCTTCACAATTTCAAAACAGATTTTTCATCAAAGCTTTCAACATAAACATAGTAATGACTCTTTGCAGAGTATAAGTCTCATACCCATCTCCCTATTTAAAATGCAAAATATTCAATATTATAATCCTCCTAACTTACATGGCCAAACACTTCATTTGAGTGATTACAAAGATTGTCAATGACTCTAATCAGATCATACCAAACAATAAACAAAAGAAACTATTTTCGTCCATAAACCTTTTATAGAGCCCAGACCACCATGAAACCCTTCTCAAAGCATTGGAAACCTTCAATGATAATGTGTAGATCACACTTAATAAATATAGGCATACAAGAGTATGATATATCTGTCCAATTCTCACTTATTTGTGCAGTACAGTCATATAGATTTTATAGATTGTTGTTCCATTCTATAACCTTTCTAAATCATAATGTCATCATCCTCAGTAACCAACATTTCTCAAGCACATAATTTAGTATAGCATATTCAAGAATACATTTTATCAAGTAACTGCATATAGGGTTTCAAAAGAAACCTCTTTTTTAGAACAACATAATCAAAGCACCTGAAATAAAATGACTCTTGTTATCTTCTACTTTTCATGTCACTGTCTAACCAAATGTCGAACTTGAGCATCTCATGTAAATACAAATCATCAACCTGGTAAAACACAAAACAACCATACCTTAAACCTTGAGAGGAATCAACTGCAAAAACTTACAAACCTCAACTACCAAAACTGCCAAAACCATCATTTGCTCATAACCATCACAATTTTGATGTTGTCAAGTCCTTGAAACATGTCGTTGCATATCATAAAATAAAACCCTAAGTTTGTTGCTGCATAACCAAGTTCACAACTTTTCATAATGCCCGATATACATTGCATTCCACACTACAATATTTCCTTGTTGAGTCGGTATGCCCTAGAAAGAGCCTGTGAAAACAATGTTATAATTTCCCTTCAAACCTTCCCTCAAGAACCCATGACTTGCTAGGAAGGTTACCAATGAAAACAACCTAAATTCATGCATTTTATTGCTTTTCATATTAAAACCACAAATACCATTGTATATGACTTTGATGGACATAAAAGCCTTAATAGAATGAAAATGATAACTTAATTTCATTAAATATCAACCAACATTATAAGCCTTTCAAATATGCATCAAGGTGAAAGCCCATATTGACATCAATTCCAAACTCATACAATGTCAAAGGAGTCAACAATAAGGCTCTCTTTGAACTCTTTTCTCTCTTTAATGAAGGTTCAAAATACAAATATGTTCTCTTAACATTATCTATAGGTCATCCATTCCCTTAGGGTTGATTCATAACTTATTATTCATCCTATTGATAAAGACCTTGGAATCACTATTCTCAATAAGGAGTGGTATGTTTCTAAAGGTATGCAATCTCTCTTTAATTTTGATGTTTCTATTGAGACCTCTTTTTTTACTATGAATGTTTCTTCCTTTAGGTGAATTATATCTAGCTTAAATCTTAGAAGGATGAATTAATTAGTAAATATGAGTTTCAATTCCTCCTTCAATTCAATCCTAACTTTTCCAAAGCTTGTGTGTTCTACATCCATTGAAGAGTCAACAACCTTTCTTACATGGTATACAGATCTTTAGCTATTATTGTTATATGTTGAAACTATTCTCATATTAGCTCCAATTTTAGTTATTTCCTATCTTGAAGAAGCATCCAACCATCTAGTATATTTTGATTCCCTCATTCCTAATCTTAATACACTTTAATTTATTTCCTATATTTTCTCTTCATATTTGATGTTGACAACCGTTATCCTAGCATCCCCATTGATGATCTAAACTCACAAGTTTTTCACCAATGATGTTTTCCCTCTTGATAGAGTAAATTTTATTATCAACCTTACAAAGCTGGTTCTTAAACAAAAATAAATAGAACTAAAAAGAGAGCATAAAATAAAACCAAAGGGATAAGCATGGGTTGTAAATTTTATATTATCTATGTATGCATATACATTTATTTCATTTAGAGGAAAGTAGAAGGTGACCTTAAAATTTATAAAAACCTCTTCCAAATTCATTTTACAAATTATACCATTGGTTTTTGGCATGGTTATTTTGATATTTTATAACTCTTATTGATACTTATTCTTCTATCTATCAAGAGATTATGTTCACTGCATTTGTTCTAGTTTTTTAGGTTAATTGTTTGGAAATTTTCTTGTACAAGGTATAAATTTATATAATTTATGGAAATTTCAATACCAATTTTTTCTTGAAACCTATATATTTTTATTATCTTCCCTTTAACTCCAACCATCCACTTTATTAAAATATTGGTTTCTCTTAGTGAGATAAGGAAGTACTTGGTCCAATAAAATTGTAAAGAAGATTTTCATGAGACCAAGAAAATATATTTCCACCATATTCATGGTCAAGCGTATCCATTCAATTTTCACTCCCATAAAGGATATTTTTGAGTGTATCCACCTTTATTTTAAAATTTATTTCTAAGAATAAAAAACAATTCTCTTTAAGACCTTAATGGTTCTTAAGTTTGATAATAGAAAGTTCTCCAATACTCTTGGAATTTTTAATCACATTCTTAAAGCTCTCCCACAAAGATTATTTCAAGATCTTGAGTTGAAGTATATTGGTTGTTTGTTGGTGTTCTAAAAAAATATCCTTAGAAAGAACATGTTAGAATCTATTTTACTAAACCCTCCTAAATTCTCTCTAAAAAATTTAGTGAGGTGTTTCTTAAATTTCTTTTTCCACCTAAACCTAGGTGGGGTATACTTCATTTTCTAATGGTTTTTTCCATATTATATTACATTTCTTGTGATATTTAAAATTTTGCTGACCTATATATATAGTGTGTGTTTCATTCTCGTTTATAATCATTCACTTACTTTGTTGATGAGGACCTAAAGTCTAAAATATGTTAGAATTGAATCATTAAAAATATTTTCCTTTTCAAATAGTTGAGTCTCCTCTCTTATATGTATGAACTATATGTTTCTTCTTGTTATTATTCTTTGCACTAATACACTTTTGACCTTGCATTAGAACTTTAAGTTTTCCTCTTAAAGAGTACATGGAATTAATCCAAAATATAAATTCACATAAAAAATGGTTTTTGTTGATTATTATGGCAATAGTTTTCCATTCCTATTAGTGATTATACATCTCATTGTCTTTCTTTACTTCATTATATATTATAAAAGTGATAGATTCATAATTTATTTTATGGAATAATCTTTATAAAAAAATGTGCCAATAATATTACTCTCTCATAAAAGCACAAAGTGAAATGTAGATAAATTTCTCTTATTTTTTTGGGTAAGCTCTCATAAGATCTCTATATAATAAAAAAATAAAAAATCAATGAGGATTTGTTAGTCAATTACTACATTGGCACAAGTTCAATATGAGTAAGTCTATGTTGAAAACATATAGCTATTCATCTTTGTCATAAACTCATTTACTTGATAAATTTTAACATAAGAATCTTAAATTGATGTTATCATTGATCTAACAATTAGTGACAAGACTATTTTGTAGATTTTTCTATCAATTGGAATATCATGAAAAAATTAATATTATATCTCCAAGGCTTTCAGTGATCTATCCTTTAAATTTATTATTGTGAGAGGATAAATCAAAGAAAAAGTTAGATCACTAAATAAAATTTAAAATAAAATAACATGAAAGATGTTGATGTTGAGTAGAATATTGGTAAACTAATAGATAAAATTGATGTTGAAGCATGCATCAAAATTAAATTATCTTTTCTAGAAAGTAAATAAAGGAAAATCCCTTTAGATAATGTTTTGGAAAGTCCCACTAACCAATCTTGTTAGCCTAATAAATATAATAGGAGGAATATGAATAATATGAATAAATATAAATAAAAAATAAAAAAAATCTAGACTATCGTACTAACCCTCCTTGAAAATATTAGCAAATATCTAGAAAAACTAATAATGTAAGAAATTTGATAGTAATATCAATATCAACATAATTTTTTCATATTCTTTAGTTTGGGTAGTCTTAAATTCTCCTTCATTTAAACTTATAATATTAATTGACTCTATACCTCAAACCACCCAAATTCATTCCCATTTTACCATATGGTTAGTTACAAGGATATGGAGGTCAAATTCAAATTGGTGGTCTAGCATGGAAAAAAAGAAAATCTATGGATTACCTACTTTCTTTTATGATTAGTTATTTATATGGGTAAACCAATATTTCATGGAAAAGTTAGATGGCTACATCAAAAATTATTCTATTTGTAATATTTTTTATAGATTTCTTTCTATTGAGCAAAATTTGAAGTGTTGAATCTCAATCTCAAGTTTATTGCAAATCCACCTCTCTTTTTGTCTAGGGAATATACTAAAATATTGATGATTTTACTTGTTATCAAGCAAGGTTGAGTGGCTTATTCATCTCCAAAATTAATGGTGGCCCTTCTTCTCTTATATCTAATTTTTATGATGGGGATGATCATATTATTAGGGTTAGAAGGCAGCTATATAACAAGTTAAATACAGATTTGAACAATAAAATAGAGTAATAAAACACACATAGAAGACAACACAAAGAATTTAACGTGGTTCACCCAATCTGGACTACATCCACAAAACCGCAGCCATCCAATGATTTTATTATCCAGTGCAAAACATATTACAATATCACGAATAATGAAATGCTACAACTCTCCATCCCAGCCACTTATAACAAGCTTTTAGAAGCTTCCATAAATTAGGGTTTACAAAGTCGGCTTTTTTCTTTTTCGATGACGAAGCGAAAAACGGTGAAAAAAATATTTCTCGGCGGTTGTTGCCCCCAAACCCCCACCCTGTACACCTTGAATAATGCTTATAATGTTTAATTTATTATTATGTGTGTGGTGCACATAGGGGTACCTAGCTGGATGTGCATCACTAGGACTTATAATGTTGGGGCCACTTTATGTTGTATGTAACATTGGGACTTAATTGTAAAAATGTAATTTATTTAATATTGGGGAAAAATAAAATATAATAAAGTACCCAATATTAAATGTGGGGTCACATGATTTTGTAAGTTCATGGTATTGGGCACATGGTTTATGTAATACCACTTGGTGGTTTTGTGGGAGCTTGCTTCTATAAAAGCAACCACAAGGGTAGTTGTTTAGGGATGGAGATTTTGTTGCAAGTTAGCAGGTTGAGCTAGTGCATGTGTGAGGGTTTGAAGCATGGCATGGGATATGTAGTTACATGCTTGGTCACATGGAGTGCATGGATAGCTTTCTTCAAAAGTGTTCATGGAGTCTCTGAAGATGTATTGTAATGGGTTTTTTCATTGCTAAATAATACATGGAGTGTGGATGCTTTTGGAGGCTGGGTTTTTCCCTCTTGATGGTTTTCCTAGGGTATATCTTGTGTCATCTTTGATGGGTATGTTGTTTATTCTTTTGCATGTTTATTTTGATCACTTATTTGCATAGATATCTATATTGGGTTATGTGGAAATTGTCATTAGATGGCTGCAATTTTCCCAACAAGTGGTATCAGAGCAAACCAATTGAAGTTGAAGAGGAGCTCAGCTTCTCCCTTGTCACTATCTTTGTAAACATATCCATTGGATTGTTATTTGTATGTATATTTTCCAAATTTACCTGTCCATCCTCCAATATTGACTGAATGAAATGATATCTGAGTTGTATGTTTTTGGTTTTTGAGTGCAAGGCGGAATTATTTGCAAGATGTATAGCACTTTGGTTTTCTGTAATCAAGTGATTTTAAGCATGTTTTTTTCCCAACTCTTCCATGAAGACTTGTAGCCATATCATCTCCTTTGTTGCCTATGTTACAGCCACATACTCTGCCTCTGTGGTGGATAAAGCAACCACCTTTTGCAACCAAGAAATCCAACTCACTGTTGTCCCACCAACTGTAAATACATAACCTATGGTACTCTCCCTGGTATCTATATCCCTTGCCAAATCTGAGTCAACATAGCCTTTTAAATCTGTATTAGAGCCCCCAAAACATAAACATATATTGGATGTACCTCTCAAGTACCTGAGAATCCATTTTATTGCATTCCAATGCTCAACTCCAGGATGACTCATATACCTGCTAACAACTCCTACGACGTGTGCAATATCCAGTCTTGTGCATACCATGGTGTACATTAAACTGCCTACATCTAAAGCATATGATACCTTGGACATTTTTTCTTCCTCCTCTTGTGTCTTTGGACACATATCCTTAGTCAATTTTACATGACTGGGCAAAGGTGTGCTGTCAGCTTTTGCATTCTCCATATGACATATTTGCAACATCTTTTCAACATAATCAGCTTGAGATAGAAATAATTTTCTATTTTTCCTATCTTTTGTAATCTTCATACCAAGGATTTTTTTTTCTGCCTCAAAATCCTTCATAGAAAATGAATTTACTAACTGTTGTTTTAACTCCTTTATGTGATCCATGTTAGACCTCGCTACAAACATATCATCAACATATAAACATAAAATAATGTAGCTATCTTCACCTAACATCTTAAAATAAACACAATGGTCTAAATTACACCTATTGTGGTCTTTCTCAATCATAAAACTATCAAATTTAAGATACCATTTCCGAGGTGATTGCTTCAAGCCATATAAACTTTTCTTCAACCTGCACACAATTTTCTCCTTGCCTTTGACCTCAAATCCTTGTGGTTGCTCCATATATATTTCCTCTTCCAAATCACCATGGAGAAAGGTTGTTTTAACATCAACTTGTTCTAAATGCAAATCTTCAATAGCCTTGAAGTACGAATAGAAGTCATTTTAACAACTAGAGAAAAGATTTCATCAAAATCAATACCCTTTTTCTATGCAAATCCCTTTACAACTAATCTACCTTTAAATCTTTGCTTACCTCCATCCTCCTCTTTCAGCCTATAAACCCATTTGTTTGGTAAAACCTTTTTACTTGTAGGCAACTTGCATAATTCCCAAGTCTTATTTTTTAGCAAGGATTCCATTTCTTCTTCCATTGCATGCTCCCGCTGAACCTTGGTATCCACCTGCATAGCTTCGTGATAAAATTATGGTTCACCAACATCAGTTAATAAAATAGAATACAAAGAGGGAGAAAATATTTTTGGAGGTCTACTTATCCTTGAAGATCACCTAACATTCACTGGAGTTTGTGGTATTTCTTGTTGTTGTTGTTGTGGAGCATGAGGAACCATTGGAACATTGTTGTTTGTAATATCATCTAGCACTGCATAATCCTTTTATGTCTTCTTATGTTGCTGCAATAGATCTTTGTACAACTCTCTCTCATTGAATATGACATCCCTGCTTCTCACAATTTTCTTATTTTCAAAATCCCAAAGCCTATAACCAAATTCATCAATGTCGTATCCAACAAATATACATTTCTTTGATTTTGCATCAAGCTTGGTTCTATTTTCATAATCTACATGTGCAAATGCTTCACAACTGAAGGTTTTGAGAAAAGAATAACTCACCTTCTTACCTATCCATGCTTCCTTTGGAATACCACAACCCAAAGGATAAGATGGACCTCTATTAATTAAATAAACAACAATGTTTACAGCCTCTACCCACATGTTTAAAGGCAGCCCAGTACGCAATCTCATAGTTCATGCATGCTCCATTATTGTTCTATTCATGCGCTCGGCCACTCCATTTTCCTGTGGAGTCCTTGGAACCATTTTCTGCCTACAAATACCATTAGAGGAACAATAATCTTCAACCTCTTTTCTGCAATACTCACCACCATTATCAGATCTGAGACATTTTAACTTTTTACCCGTCTCATTCTCAACCAAGCTTCTCCATTTTTTAAAAGTTTCAAATACATCAGATTTTTTCCTAAGGAAATAAATCCATACCTTCCTAGTTGCATCGTCAATGAATGTAACATAATACTAAGAGCCACCAAGAGAAGATACCTGAGTTGGTCCCCATACATCCATATGCACAAGCTCCAATTTCTCATTTTTTTTTTGTTTCATATAAACACAACTTTCACAAAAATCCATATTAACACATTTTAGACCTGGTAAAACATTCTTTGAATGAATTAATTTAATACCTTTTGCACTCATATGCCCAAGTCTATTATGCCATAGTGCTGATTTAGAATCCATAGCAACTATTTGATTTTCAGTCTGCTAAACTGCAACAATTGTTCCTGAACATTGATTTTTATCTGCAATAGCTAAAGTAGAAGGAACAGTATGACCTGTACAAAGATATAAGGTACCTAATTTCACACCTTTTGCTACCACTAAGGCACCTTTTGTAACCTTCCAATTTTTATCACTAAATATAGCAACACAACCTTCATCATCTAGTTGCCCTGCAAAAATTAAATTTATTTTTAACTTTGGAACGTGCCTTACCTCATGTAGTAGCCAGTGATTCCCATTCTAAAACTTAATCTTGATTCTTCCCTTTCCAACAATCTGACAAGGTTCGTTATCTCTCAAATAAACCAGCCCAAAATCCCCTTGGACATAATCAAGAAAATAATTTATATGGGGTGTAGCATGAAATGAAGCCCCTAAATTTAACACCCAAGAATCATCAATATTGTCAAGGGAAATAATCAAAGCATCCTCATCTGATTTATTACTTATCACATTTGTCTCTTTATTTCCTTCCTTTTTGTCTCCTTCTTTATTTTTTTGAGACCAACAATCTTTCTTTAAATGAACCGACTTACCACAGTACCAACAATCCCTCTTATCTCTATATTGGGACCTTTTGTCCTTTGATTTTCCTTGTGAATTCCCATGACTTCCATAATTGTTTCCTCTCTCCTTTGTTCTGCCCCTACTTTCTGCATTCAAAAAACTGCCTGATGTGGATGTTCCACTTGAGCTTTTTCTACGAATTTCCTCACTCAAAATAACACCAACAACATCATCAAACTTCAATGTATTCGAACTAGAAACAGAATTGCTAACAACCATTACCAATTTATTCTAGCTTTCAAGCAAAGAACACTGAATCAAAAGAGCCCTAACTTCTTCATCAAAGTTTACTTTTACAGAAGTTAATTGACTAGTAACCGTATTAAACTCATTTAAATGATCAGCAACTGACCCACCTTCTACCATTTTCATATTAAATAAACGCTTCATAAGAAATACCTTATTCGAAGCGGAAGCCTTTTCATATAATTTCGCTAGGGTTTCCATCAACTCTTGAGTTGTCTTTTTTGTTGTAATATTGAATGCCACCAATTGTGCCAGGCATAAATGAATACTGCCAAGTGCCTTTTTGTCCAAAATATCCCAGTCCTCATCCGACATTGTTGTGGGTTTCTTGGTTTTCCCTTCCAATGGCCACCATAAATCCTTCTAATGGAGGTAGTCTTCCATTTGCATCTTCCATAACTGATAGTTCTGCCTATTGAATTTCTCAACCTTCAACTTACCCTCGTCTGCCATTGCTCCCACTTAATAGTGAGACTCCCACTCAACCATGAGACTTTCCTACAACTACCTTTATAAACATATCCGTTGGATTGTCATCTGTATGTATCTTTTCTAGCTTTACTTGTCCATCCTCCAATATTGACCGAATGAAATGATATCTCAATTGTATGTGTTTGGTTTTAGAGTGCAAGGAAAAATTCTTTGCAAGATGTATAGCACTTTGGCTATCTGTAAACAAGTGATTTTCAGCCTATGTTTTTTCCAACTCTTCCATGAAGACTTGTAGCCATATGATCTCCTTTGCAAGAAAATATTTAAAGCCAGATTAGTTGTAAAAGGATTTGCACAAAAAAAGGGTATTGATTTTGATGAAATCTTTTCTCCAGTTGTTAAAATGACTTCTATTCGTACTGTTTTAAGTATTGTGGCTATTGAAGATTTACAGTTAGAATAGCTTGATGTTAAAACAACCTTTCTCCATGGTGATTTGGAAGAGGAAATATATATGGAGCAGCCACAAGGATTTGAGGTCAAAGGCAAGGAGAAGCTTGTGTGCAGGTTGAAGAAAATTTTATATGGCTTGAAGCAAGCATCTCGACAATGGTATCTTAAATTTGATAGTTTTATGGTTGAGCAAGGCTACAACAGGTGTAATTCAGACCATTGTGTTTATTTTAAGATGTTAGGTGAAGATAGCTACATTATTTTATGTTTATATGTTGATGATATGCTTGTAGTGAGGTCTAACATGGATCACATAAAGGATTTAAAAGAATAGTTAGCAAATTCATTTTCTATGAAGGATTTGGGGGCAGAAAAAAAAATCCTTGGTATGAAGATTACAAGAGATAGAAAAAATAGAAAATTGTTTCTATCTCAAACTGATTATGTTGAAAAGGTGTTGCAAATATTTCATATGGAGAATGCAAAAGCTAACAGCACACCTTTGCCCAGTCATGTAAAAGTGACTAAGGATATGTGTCCAAAGACACAAGATGAGGAAGAAAAAATGTCCAAGGTACCATATGCTTCAGCTATAGGCAGTTTAATGTACACCATGGTATGCACGAGACTGGATATTGCACACGTCGTAGGAGTTGTTAGCAAGTATATGAGTCATCCTAGAGTTGAGCATTCAGATGCAATAAAATGGATTCTCGGGTACTTGAGAGGTACATCCAATATATGTTTATGTTTTGGGGGCTCTAATATAGATTTAAAAGGCTATGTTGACTTAGATTTGGCAGGAGATATAGATACCGGGCAGAGTACCACAGGTTATGTATTTACAGTTGGTGGGATAGCAGTGAGTTAGATTTCTTGGTTGCAAAAGGCGATTGATTTATCCACCATAGAGACAGAGTATGTGGATGCAATAGAGGCAACAAAGGAGATGATATGGCTACAAGTCTTCATGGAAGAGTTGGGAAAAACACAGGCTGAAAATTACTTGTTTACAGACAACCAAAGTGCTATACATCTTGCAAATAATTCTTCCTTGCACTCTAAAACCAAACAAATACAACTGAGATATCATTTCATTCGGTCAGTATTGGAGGATGGACAGGTAAAGCTAGAAAAGATACATACATATGACAATCCAACGGATATGTTTACAAAGGCAGTGACAAGGTCGAAGTTGAGCTCCTCTTCACCTTTGGTTGGTCTTCATGGTTAAAAGTATAATAGAGCAGCAAGGTCCAAGGTGCTTATTTCTAGTGTGAGTTGTAAGTGTAGCGGTGTCGTCCAGGATCAGTCTCCAAGTGGGAGATTGTGTTGGTTTGGAGCCTGATCAGTCTCCAAGTGGGAGATTGTTGGAATGTGGTGACTCATCACGCTATATTGTACACTTTTTAGTACTGTACACTCTTCATGTATCCTTGTCAGGGTCTGGGGCTGGGTCGGGCCCCGAGTGGGGGTTCGGCAACGGCAACCCCCGAGAAAAAAAAATCACCGTTTTTTGTTTTGTCACTGAAAAACATATTCCCCTCTTTAAGGTTCCTAATCCTTTTCATAATCCTAAGTAAATTTATCCTCCCATAGAATATATTGGTATTGAAGCAATGCTCTATTTGAATTCCCATATCTCTTTAGTGAAGACCAAAAAGACTAATATTTTTTCTTGACATTGATAATAGACCATATATTCTCTTAGAAATAATCTATAGATTATTATATATCCTACTAGCAAGAACCTTAACATCACTATTATCAATAAGGAGCAATGTTTTTATAAATATCTAAAAAAATCTTTAATTTTTATGTTTATGTTGAGGTACCTTCTATTTCCTAGGAATGCATCTCTCCCATAAGTCGAAGTCTCTCTTACTTAAATCTTAGAAGGAGAAATTAATTGGTAAGTTTTTTCCTCGTTAAACTCACACCCAACTTTCCCAAATATTTTGTGTTCTACCTCCTACCAATGATTCATAATCCTTCCTTAGCTAGTATACCCATCTATTCCTATTGTGATTATTTTTTGCAATAATCTAACCTACTAACTCCACTTTTAATTATTTCCTATCTTGAAGAAGCAACCAAACCAACCAATGGATTTAGATTCCTCATTCATGATTTTAGCACACTTTAGTTTCCTTCAAAAAATAATATCTTAATTTTTTTTATTGAGATTTTGTATCTTGAGATTCCCACCAATATAGGTACTTAGGATCTCAATTTTTTCATCAATGATGTTTTCCCTCCTTGTAAGGTAAATTTTCTTCTTAGCCCTCTATATTTGGTTCTTAAAGAACTTGGAGAGAATACATGTAGATTAGGTGTTAAGCATGGGTAGTAGCTTTATTTTTTTCAATATACGCCTCTTCCTAGAAGGTTATATTAATATTTATCAAAAACTCTTCTACAATTATTTTATAAATAATGCTCTTGGTATTTTCCATAGTTCTTATAACAGTTTGAATCCCTTCTACAATATTTATATATACAAATATTTTTTTTTGTATATATAAAGATCAAGATTGTTACATTTGTTTCAATTTTTAAGGTTAACATTTTGGCTATTATCTTCTATAAGGGTACATGGATTTCCTTCCTTCAAGATATTTTAGCATCGAATGTTATCAAAATCTCTAAATTTTTATCAATATATTTCCTTTAATTCCAACCATCCACTTCTTCAAAAGGGTAAATTTATTATTAGTGAGTTAAGATGGTACATTTTCTAAAACAATGCTAAGAAAATTTCAATGAGAATAAGCACATTTGTTTCTAATACCTTTACCCATTGCATTTTATCCTTTATATAGTTATTAAGGTTAATTTCAAGGATAGTTTAACAAGACAAAGAAAATTGGTTGTTCTAAGGCCCTAAGTATTCCTTAAGTTGAACAACAATAAGCTCTTCAAGGCTCTTGGAACTATTTATCACATTCTTAGACCTCTCTCAAATAAATTATCATAAGACCTCAAGTTGAAGCATATGTATTGTATCAAGGTATTTTAGAGATATTTTCACTACAATGACATTTTTATTTAAAAGAGAAAATTACAATCATATTTTTCTAGGCCCTCCTAGATCCTCTCTAGAACTCAAGTGAGGTGTCCCTTATTTTATAATTCCACCTAGAACAACCTAGGTGAGTTACTATTATCTTTTTAATGGTTTTTCTTTATGTTTATCCTTTTATCATATTTTTATGATATTTATTATTATGGTGACCAACCCATCTCTTTAGGGTGTGACATGTCAAGTACTTTAGTGAATCCAATGTATAGGGGTTTCACCCTCTCATTTTTAATCATTAAAAATCACTCGATTGATAAGGACCTAAAGTCCAAAATATAGTTGTAGTTTATCATTGCAATTATTATTTTTTTTTCAATAGTCATTTCTCTTCTCTTTTATTTTGGTAGTACATTTTTATCTATGTTATAATCCTTTGTACTACTACACTTTCAAGATAGCATTAAAAATATCATGCACTATCTCGCTATCAAAATTGAATGGACTCTCTAATATTACATGGTAAATATTTATGGGTATGATGTTACATACCACTTCATCATTGTATAAATTAGTGTTGAAACTCACTAGGAACTTTACCTTCAATACAATGTGATGTTCCTTTTTTAATAAGGACACCTTTTAAGGTTTAATATGAACCTTTCTCTTCATCTCCTTTAACACAAGATTATAGGTACTACCACTATCAACTATTATATTGTCGTATCATCCTCCTAACATATAGATTATGTAAAAAACAAAATCAATTTTATTTCTCCACATACTTCTTAATAAAATTGAATAGAACCCAACTCATCATGAGTCCCTCACCTTTCTAAAATTCATCTATTCCTCTTGCCAATCTTAGTGATTCCTCATTAGCTATTCTTGTAAGGGAATAATGTGTAATGATTAAAGGATACATTTTCTAAAATAGGGTTATAAAACATTAAGAAACCAAAAAATAAATATCATTTAAACTCATACTCATTGAAGTTGAATACAATTAAATCAATGAATAAACACAAATCAAGATTACAAATCAAATTAAGAAAAATTATTCAAAGAAAATAAAGCAAACCTAGTACTCCATTGTATGGAATTATACCAATTTAGGATGTGGATTGCTAAAATTATGCATAACCCATGTTGCAAAATCTTTGATGATGATCTTGACTCATAATTATGATGCTCAAAGTGCTCTCAAAAATATCAATTTATCATGAGAATTTGAATGATTTTGATGAAGGTGAATGCTTCTTTTATAGAAATGCAGATATTTGATCAAAGGTGGAGATTGAAGGATGAAATCAATGGATGAGATTAAATCAACAAGATCAAGGGTGGAAAATTAATGAGATCTTTAGTTAACTAAAAACATCTCCCTATTGCAAGGAAATTAGTTTGGGATATTTTGAAAAGAGAATATTCTATCTTTAAAAATAGAATATTCCTTTAAGAGGAAAATTAGGAATTAAATAAATTTAAATTTTATTTAATTATGAGAGGAAGAGGATATTCTATAGAATATTCTATGTGCAAGTTGGAGGGAGAATTAGTTAATTAAATAATTAAGAAATTATTTAATCAAATGTGAAAAGAAGGAAATTGATGAATTTTAATGAATTAATCAAATAATATTAATTATTCAATTAATAGAGGAAAATAATGAATTTAATCAAATAATTGGAAATTATTTAATTGAATTGAGTATTCAAGAGATAATGAGGAAAATGATCGAAATTAGTGAATTATGAATGCCTGGTGTGCTTATCTCAATTTTAGATGTCTACATTTTGCCCCTTTTGAGATAATGTACTTGTTACATTATTTCAAAGACATATTGTTAATTTGAAAAAAAAATATGGTGTCCCATTATACCTTAGTGGATGGGGGAATGAAGGATGGTAGGTTGCCCCCTCGAGAGGTCGGCTAAGAAAATAATTTTTTGGTCATGCTTGTGATAGGATCACAAGATAGGTTCAATGAAGAAGACGAGGAAAAAATTAGGTCCTAAAAGGCTAAGAAACTGATCAGGAAAGATGGGTAAGGTGATAAATAGGTTAAAGGGGGATAGAGGGATGAAACTTAAGGTTTGGGGACTATATATAGGAATTTGAAGTAATTTTCAATTCATTTGCACCTTGAAAGTTTAGGATTTTCAAATATCAGAGTGATTTTATTGCACATACACCTTCTCGCTATGTCTCTCATTCCACATGCCCCATATCGCATAGATGCAGTCCAACAATTACAACGACCCACCAAAGAAAACCCTCAATATGTACCTAACCCTTGTACTTTTCCACGTAGTTCTAGTAACATTAAATGATAAGTAAATTTAGGCTGGCATACGTGTTGAGTTAGACTCAACACTTCTATAACCCGATGCAAAGTGGTTGAACACCAATGTGATGCTTTTACATAAGTGAATCACTTAGAAAAATTGGTTTGCTTTGGTCTGGGATAAAGTGAATTGTTTGTTAAAAAGCTCACTAATGAAGTTGTAAAGCAAAGCTTCTGAAAAATTGTTACTTTTGACTATTAAAAATGACACTTTTACATAAAAGATCACTTTTGACTCAAGTCTTTAAAGACTTAGGTCTTTATCAAAAAAATTGCAACTTGATGTTGTGGGTGCTATGTTTGCAAGTTGTACTCGATTGTATCTTTTTGTAAGAGCATGGGTACCTTACAAGCGAGAGATATGTGTTGAGGCATTAGAGTGGGTGCTAGGGGATGGCAATCTTGAGATTGATGATGGCCAGATTGACCTTTGACATTGTATTGGGTTCATGGATGATATTGTTTTAATTGTAGTTGGGCTCATATGTAGGAAGATCATGCTCAATCTAAGGTCTAGAGGGATTTTAGTTGGATGGGGAAGAGTTCTAGAGCATTTGATGGAGGATAACAAGTTCTATATATGGGGACCATGCATTTTGGCACATTTATATCATGACATGCATCAGGTGGTGTACCGATCAGCCACCAACTTACCTGCAGATGTGGCACTACTCCATGTTTGTGCATGGGAGTATATTGCAATCACTAGACTTATTAGGGAGGAAATATGAGCAACAAGGGATCCCACTGTATACAGATATGATACCCCCCTCACACAACACATATTGGATAATTTATATTATTGGTGGAGGATCATCAACAAGATGGATGAGTTTTGATCGAGGCCTTGGCTTCATATCAAGGCATGGGATGATGATGGCGAGTAGCTACCATTTTGTAGATAGACTTGATGGCTAATCAAAAGGACACTGTATATACTTGAGAGGTATTTTCTCAATAGAGTTTGGAGATAGTTTGGAGAGGTACAAGATGTACCTATAGATGACTATCATTCTATTTTTTCTTAGATGACCAAGGAGATAGCAGATTGGGGACCGATGCCATCTCCATAGGAAGTGGTTATAGATTTCATCCAATTGACTATAGTGCAATGGATCTAGGTATATAGGGTAGAGGCTCCAGGGGTTAAAATATGTTTTGATGTCTGGTGGATTACATAGAGCCCACTTAGGTTTACCCATAGGGATGGAGGAGTGGTAGGAGGCCAGATGAGGAGGGGTGTGGAGACTAGGAGATCCCATCGACAGTGATAGAAGGTAGAGGCAGAGGTCCTCATTGCAAATGATAAAGGGCAGTAGGAGTTGGTGGTACCAACACTAGTACTAGTAGGAGGAAATGGGATTCCCTAGGGAGGAGGCCCTAATGATGCTAGACTTTGAAGTGTGTTACAGGAGAGAGACCGAGCTTGTCAGGAGAGAGATGATTATAGGGTGGAGTGGGATAAACTCAATGTTTAGTTGATCTAGATGGTGACTAAGAGATGCCAGTTAGCCCAAGAGAGAGATGTAGAGATTTTCTAGCGATAGTAGATTGAGACTCAGCTAACACAAATTACTGTTGACAAGGACACTAAGAGGGCGAGGAGGTAGCAGGATAGGGCCAAATGATCCCTATGGAACAACACATGAGGGAGGTTAGGATAATTGAGAGGGAGGCCACATATTATAAGACTCTCTATGAGGCAGCAGTACCACTAGGCTAATGACAACCTAGATTTTTGGTTGGGAGTGTAGTAGCAGCTAGATTGGGTAGGTCAAATGGCAGATCAGTGAGACGTCCATCACAAGCATGATCATAGGAAGGGACTTAGAGCACACAAGGATAGCAGTCATAGTAGTAGATGGGTCCTCCACCATAATTGGATCCTCCTCATCCTCCTTCTCTAAGTTGGGAGGAGAGAGGGAGCTTGATGCATCTCATTTTTGTATATGCATTTTGATGTAAATATATATTATCTATGTATATACATTCATGGCTCTTGGTATCCTCATTGTACATAGTATTTTTATGTATATATTGTATCACACATTCTATGTATAGACTTTGTGTCATGACATATAGTTGATGATATATATTAGATGTAGATCTTTTTGATGCAATTATGATTATAGTTTTATGGATGATGATATGCATTATGTTATGGGTGAATGTTTATATATATGATTTGATATATGTATTTGATGATTCTATGATGTGATGATATGATATGATGTTATTATGAGGATATTTATTGTCTATGGATGCTCTGGATATATGATGCTAGGTTATAATGATTATTTTTGTATTGTTGATGCTATATACGATGAATATGTAGGATGGATGGTGTATGATAATATTATGATGTGGATATATGGTGCTACTGATATTTTGTGGATGCAGGATGTGATGGATATTTTTTAGTATGTCATGATACTTGGATAGAAATGTTAGTATGATGAGTAGGATACAAGAAAAATATAGAATGGGATATGATGAATGATGATCAAATATCAAGAAATATATGATTATTAGGTAGTTTGGATATGTGATAAGATAGGATAGATGATTTTAATTTTTATTTAGGTTATACAAAATAATATAGAGCAATCCTTATTTTGATATAGTAAGTAGATACTCTTAACCAGGGTATGAAGAAACATGGTGGTGTCATCTATTGCATGGAATTTGACTCTAAAAATAAACATGAGTATCCATGTTTATACCTGATATATGGAAACCTTATTTGATAATTTGAGAGAATGAATCCATCAAACCAAGTAGAACAATACACAAAAGGTATAAAGAACTTGATATGAACAAGACATTTTATTGTCTGAGACTATCCCTAGACACAAGGTAAGTATTTTCCAAGGTCATATTACAAGAATATCCCACAAACACAACAGACAAAAGAAATGACTATACCCCATTACATACCCCTCTAGACACACCAAGATATTGAAGATCAAGGTGGCTTCGAGTGAGCGATGGAATGAGACAAAAGATAAAATAAAAATAAAATATTGACTAACAAACACATCAATACCATCATATCTCTTGCCAAAGAGTTTGGTTATAGATATTATCCAGAGATGATTCCCATTGTAGGAATGATATATCTGTTAAGATAATTATTTGGATGTTGATGTTGATAATGATTTAGGCAGTTGATATATAGGTTGATTTGCTTTTGATAGTGATCTTAACTTATGATATTCATGAGTGATTCTATATTTTGATAGTTATTGTGTTCATTTTTTATTCTTTGTCAAAGGTGAGGGTGATGACATATTTATTATGGATGAAGAGTTTATTTTGGATGGATGCGGTGTACGGATTTTATTTTTTTTTAAGTTTTTTTTAATGTTTTTAACTTTTTGTGGAATATTTGAGGTTTTTCTTTGGGCTTTTATGTTATGTGGATGTTTTTTGTATTTTGTAATGATATTTAGATGTTTTTAGATTTTTTAGATATTTGGATATTGGATTTTCGAGATATTTGGATGTTTTTGGGTTTTTTAGGATATTTGGATGTTTTTGGATTTTTTAGGATATTTGGATGTTTAAATCGATTTTCAGGATATTTGAGACTTAGTCAAGGAACAATAATCCAATCTGACAACCAGGTCTAGGAGAATCCCCCCTGTTTAGGTATAGGATTATTTTATTATGGACCAAGTGGATTGACAATATGAGCCTAAATGACATGGCTAATGTTAGACACTTAGGAAATTACCAAGCCATGATAGGTGATAAGTGAATAGATGGGTACCACTTTTATTATAGGCTAGATAGATAGATGGGTGTGGATAAGAAGTTGAATTTATTATTGCTAGGATGAAAATATGACAAGAGTTTTGATAGATGGTGGATGGGGCCGATTTACACATGGCACCTGTTTACTAGGTTTTCACCAGGGTACCTATCCTAAAGTGTCACCAAAGTTGTTTTCACTAGAGGATTTTTTTTTATCTATTATTTTATCCTCTCTTTTTTTATTTTTTTGGATTTTTTATTTTGATTTTTTTAAGGTACTTCGATGGGTTTCAAGCATAGAATCGCTTGAGGTGACTGTTGTTGATAGGTTATTGCAAAGGTTATCCTTCAGGTGTTGCTTATTGATATGCTCCTGAACCATGCTTTTTTTTATCACAAATGGTCCGAACCAATTAGGTTCAAACTTTCCTTTACTATCTTGATCCAATTGATTCTTTTGATTTTCCTTAAGGACTAGGTCACCCACTTGGAAGCTCTTATTTTTTATTTTCTTATTGTAACTACGACGAAGATGGTCTTGATGTGATTGAAAATGGTTAAGTGCACTTAGACATCTTCCATCCAATAACTCAATTTTGTGTAGCCTGGATACTCAATATTCTTCATCATTGATGAGAGATGCAAAGATACCCTCAAAGAAGGAATTTTGACCTCAATAGGAAAATGGCTTCAATGCCATAGGCTACGGAATATGGTGTAGCGCCCGTGGGATTTTGGATGCTAGTTCAATAAGCCCATAAGGTGGTATTTAGTTGGAGATGCTAGTCATGTCTAACATCATTAACTATCTTTTTAAGTATCTTGAGGATGCTTTTGCTTGATTGTTTCCCTAGTGGTAGTAGGGGTTGGAAAAATGATGTTGCATATGGAATTGAGTTCAAATATATCAGACATCTTTATTTTTAAAAAAGGTGCTCCATTATTTGTAATGATAGCTTGGCAAACATTGTACCAAAAAAATAAATAGTTTAGAATCAACTTCACTTTTTTTCTAATGATGTATGTTAAGGGGTGGCTTTGATTCACTTTGTGAAGTACTCAGTGGCAGTGATAATGAATTTATGAATGTTGGATGGGGTGGGGGATATCTTGCCTATGAGGTTAAGTCCCCATTGTGAGAAGGACCAAGGTGTGGTGATTGGTTTCAATTCTTGTGTTGGGGCATGAATGAGATCACCATGTTGCTAGCATCATACACACTTCTTGGTAAATTGACTTGCTTCATGTTCCATTAAATGCTAGTATTATCCATTTCTTAGTAGCTTTTTGGCAAGGTTAGGGCCACTAGAATGTGACCCGTATATACCTTCATGTAATTCTTGCAAGGTGGTCATCGCTTCTTCAAGGTTAAGAAATATAAGTAATGTACCATTGAGGCTTTTTTTGTATAAGTTTTCACCTAGGATGGTAAAATGAGATAAATTTTGGATAAAGGTTTTCTTTTGGTTTGTATTAATATTTGACAATATGGTTCCATGTTGTAGGTATGTGTAAATTTCATCATACCAAGGTAAATCAAGACCAAAAATTTCACACATGAATTCAAATTATGGGACATCAAATGCTAGCATGAGTAATTGTTCTATAAGGAACTCATACTTATGGTTGTTATGAGGCATATCAAGAAGAGATCCAATCATTTCCATGGTATCTGTAGCTTTATTATTGACTCGGGTATCTCTTCAAAGGTGATATTGGTGAAGTATTGCTTAAATCTATCAACCATTCTTTTATATGGAAACAACTTATCATCTTTGGTTTGGTAATCATCATTGACCTATCTCACTAATAGTTGTGAATCTCCATAGACTTGTAGTTCTTTAATTTTCCACTGAATAGACATTAATAATCTTGTGATGAGGGCTTCATACTCGGTCATTTTATTGGTGCATGGGAATGCTAACTTGTATGATTTAGGTATAAAATCTCCTTGTAGTGTAATAAATAGGATGCATGCTCCTGATCCATGCTAAGTGTGGGATCTATCGAAGTACAATTTTCATTGGCTTTTTGTAGTTGATAAAAGTCCCTCATCCAAAATTCTGATATCAATGGATTTTGATCAAGTATGGGTGCTTTGGACAACTAATCTACTATCACTTGTCCTTTATTTTCCTTTCTATCCATATATTCCATGTCAAAATCACTAAGTATCATTACCCATTTAGCCATGTGAGTAGTTAATATTGATTTAGATAAGAGATAATTTAGCAGGTCTACTTTAGAAATTAGCTTGATTTGTCAAATGAGCATATAATGTCTAAGGTTTTTTGATGCAAATGCAATGGCTAGACAAGCTCGTTCCATTGGTGTATAGTTAAGCTCATAACCCACTAATGTTTGATTGATGTAGGGTGCTGGCAAGAAGTTGAGTCCACTTTTTGGCCATTTAATGGTTTCCCTAATTTTTAGAATTCGACACTTTGAACTTAAAATTTGAAGCACTTAGAGATGGAATCTTGAAAAAAGTCACTAATCATAAAATGTAGTACTCAGAGTCTAGTTTCCAAATATGTAATTTATTTCAATACCTAGATGATACAAATTGATTTTCAATAGGCGTTTCTAAAAATCACTGTTTTAAAGTCATTTTTTTACCATACCATGCAGGTGTACATCATCCATATTTTGACCTAAATAATCATATTTTTATAAATCCTTTTGGGAAAATATTTGTAACTCACTGAAGCACGTTTTGCATATTTTTGTGTAATTTTCTATTGAATATTTAAAAAATATAAAAATTATTGGTCATATTTGGTGTTTTGAAAAATCATGTACGTCACGCATAAGATAACCTAAACTTATCATTTTTTAAATTTTTAAAATTGAAAATAATTGTATGAAATACGCTTTTGTGCAATTCGTTTGCCAAAAAATTATCCTAATAAAAAGTTATTAAAATACTTAAAAACCCTGACAATTCAAGTTTATGGACCTATTTCATCATAAATTAATTGAAAAATAAAAAAATTAATCCAATTGTAAAAAAATTACATATTTGGAATCTACACTATCTCATCTATAATGGGTTTTAATTTTGTCAAAAAATTCTGCAAAAAAGGTCTTCAAACATATGCCCAAAGTCACTATTTTTCTTGTGACATTGTCAAGACCTTCAACTTGCAAGTCAAACCAAGTCCAGGGCTTAAGTTCGGGTCCCCAAGCCTTTTCCCAAACCAAAAAACAAAGCAAAAACCCGACCAAAAATCATTTTTTTTAAAAACAGGATCCATTTCATAAAAATATTAAAAAATTATACTTGTACGAAACAGGATCCCATTTTGAAAACGAGATCTCGTTCTATAAAATGGGATCATGTTTTCCAAAATGGGATCTCGTTTCTTAAAAGTAATTTTTTTTTTTTATGAAACGGGTCATTAAAAAATGGGATCTCGTTTTAAAACAACCTGTTAAAAAACAAGATCCCGTTTCTTAAGAACGAGATCCCATTTTTTAATAGCCCGTTTTAAAACGGGATCCCGTTTTCGGCTCAGGACCCCAAACCTAAACGGGATCCCTTCTTGAGGCCGATTTTGGATTTTTTCTAAGGCAAAAACTTCCACATTTCGTGGACTCATCTTCTTGCTTTTACCCTGTAGTAGACTGCTCTTTCCTTTCCTGCACCATCATGTTGTGCTAATAAAATTCTTAGTATTGCTGATGTAGACGAAATATAGAGGATCATTGGTTTGTCCTATACCAAAGGCATCAAAATAGTTGGTGATTCTATATAATCTTTAATTTTTTGGAAGAATTGTTGGCATTTTTCATTCCATTTAAATGTAACATCTTTGTTGAGGAGATGAGTAAATGAATGACATTTATTTTCTAGTTGTTCTATAGATCTTCGAATGGATTGAGGTTTTCCTCGGAGACTGCAAAGTTTCTTTAAAGTATTTAATGGAGGCATATTGACAATTCCTATAACTTTAGTAGGATCCACTTCTACACCTCTTTGGGATACAATATATACTAGTAGTTTTCCTGAGGTAACATTGAACACACATTTATTTGGATTGAGTCTTACTTGATATTCTTCTAATGTATCAATTTTTTTTCCTAACACTTCAAGACGTCCTTTTCATTTCACTGATTTAGCTAGGAGATAATCTACATAGTATTCCATGATGTGATGAAACATGTCATGGAAGATAACTATCATAGCTCTTTGATAGGTAGCACCTACATTTTTTAGACCAAATGGAATGGCATTCCAACAATATGCTCCCAATGGACATGTGAAAGTTTTCTTATGTTGGTCTTCTTGAGCTATCTTGATTTTATTATATCCAAAAAATCCATCCATGAGAGAGGGAATTTTATGGTCCGTTGTTAAATCCACTATGATGTCAATATTTGGCAATGGAAAATCATCTTTTGGAAAATCTTTATCAATATTTATAAAATATTTTCATATCCTTATGCCCCCAATGGTCTTAGATACTAGTACTAGGTTTGATAACCATTCAGTATAATCGATGTGTTTAATGAATACAACATCCAAGATTTCTTGTAGTTCCACTTTGACTAGTAATGCTATCTATGGATGCATTTTTCAAAGCTTTTTTTGCTGGATTTTCATCTGGAAATACTATTAGATTATGCACAACTAATGATGTGTCTAGTACTAGCATATCAACATATGACCAAGAAAAATTGACCATGCGTTCTTCTAAGAAGGATGTAAAGTTTTATATTTTCTTCAGGATCCAAGCATGTTGCATAATATGTGATCTTTGGCGAGTTAGGTATTCCCACATTTATTTGTTTTGAATCTTCTACCAATATTTTTGGTTCTTCTTGATGTTCAACTATACTTGGGAGGTTGAATCCTTCATCCTTGGGCACCTCAAAGAGGTTTTCACCTTTGGATACGTTCTTTATTTTTACTTTTTCTTGACTCGATAGTGCCACATCATGGTTCTCACTAAGTGATCTTTTTTTAATTTTTTAGTTTTTACTTTTACAACTGAAGGATCCAAGTTTCTATCCAAATTATGCATTTTCATCTAGTTGTTTATCAAACCCTGCTTTATGGTCGCCAAGAGTTATTCCATCTCTTTGTCACATAAACTCAGCAATTGCTTCATCATTTTCAAATATGTCTAAAATTAGTTCTCTTTGTTGGTCCCAATCAATGAATTGAGGGTAGACAAGTTGGAGTTCATTAGTTGGGAATGCTAATAAAATGACAAGGTCATGATGGTATTAATGGAGGAATTTTAAAATAGTTCAATGATACACATAGAATCTTATTTGATGGTATCATCATCATTAGAAGTATTAGCCACATGAGAAGGTTGAACTTCCTTTTTAGATGTATTTCCAGTGTTTGAGGTAACGTTATTTAATGAACCATACCCAAGCCCTTGATAATTTTGTCATTTTTCCAAGATTATGGGTTCCCTTATACCCTATTGATGCAAACCAAGGCCACCTAGACCTGTGAATCCCTTATTCTTGATAAGTTGAAAACATTTGTTAATGTGATCAAATGAAAAATTTGCTATCTCTTCTTCTTCCTTGTATAACCAAGTAGAAACATCTTCTTCTATGAATTATTTGTTCAATTCTCCCCACTTGGAGAAAATATTAGGTTTTTGAATTTGATGGTAGTATAATATTTATCAATATGTTGTGGCTTCCCATATGTCTTTAGAGAGAGTAAAAGATTTCCTACATAGAAGGACTATTTGAGGTGATAGTCCCCACAACTTTCATCCTGTACTTGGACCTTGAGTTCGAGAAAAGGTGTATGAAATGTAGAAGATGAGTCTAAATATGATGGTTCAATGAATGAGAAGAGCATAAAGAGATATCATTGCTAGTAACTTGGAGCATCTTTCAATACTTTTCCTCTAAGTTCTTGCAATAGTGAAAGGGCTCAAAGTCACCATAAATAGTGACTTTGGTTTCATTATATGTAAATTTTATGCACTAGTGATAGGTGGATGGGACAACCTGCATGGTATGTATCCATGGGTTTCCTAAAATAATATTATAAGGTAACTCAAGGTCCAAGACCTGACAAGTTATTTTGACTATATTTGGTGCAACCTAGACAGAAAGCTTGATGGTTCCCTTTGAATCTCGTTCATTATCATCATATGCCTTTATGGTTATACATTTATACCTTTTGTTAACCTCTTAAAATTATCCTAGTTGCCTTACAATATTTAAGGTACAAATGTCTAAACCTGCACCACCATCTATCAATACCCTAGATTTTATTCTTATGGATACAAACCTCTAGATATAGCACTTGGTTATGATATGTGGTGATAGGTAGGTCTCTTTCAGTAAATACAAGATGATGAGGGGATGTAATGTGTCCTACCATGGATTGGAATTTTTTAGTGTCTATATTAGTAGGAACTGAAGACTGTAGGAGGGCTTTATTTTAAACTTCTTTATGGGAAAGTGAAATCTTAAAAATTTTGAGGATGGAAATCTGTACAAGAGTCTTTTTAAGATGGTCAAGGAGATTGTATTCAGTTGGTTATGGTTTAGGTAAGACTTTTTTTATTATGTTGAGGATCCTTGGATATTAACTTTCCTTCATCATGTGGTAACACTACTCTTGGGATTTTTACCATATGTGTTTACAACCACTATATGATTGTTAGATTCATGAGTATGACCAACTACATTGTCGTAGGAATACATGACTTTTTTGTAATCCCTTCCTTTACTGGAATCATTTCTTTTGCCATGGTTAGTGATTGGATTCTTTTAGATTTCCAAATAATTATTTTCAAATGATCTTGGGCATTGTTCAATGTTAACCTCCCCTTGATCAATAAGGTCTTGTATAAGTTTTTTAAGTTTCATACAATTTGATGTCTTGTGACCTTTCGTTCTATGATATTTGTAATGGTCATTGTCATTATACCATTGAGGCTTGAATTAAGGTTCTTCATGATTTTGAAGTTCAAGTAACTTAATGATGTTGGTTTGAATCCATTTATTCAAAATAACTTCTATTGACTCCCCTAGAGGAGTGTATCTTTGTTTGGTCATGATTTTGTCGGTAGGCCTCAGTTGTCCTCTTTGTGGATTAGATTTTTTATTATTATTTTTATTATTCAATGGATTATTTGATGAGGGTTGTATATTTCGTATGAATTTGGCAACTATTACTCCATCATTAGTAACATTATTTTTTTCCCATAGATGTGGTTTGTCATTTGAGCTTGATGGATAGTCTTTATTGTCTTTGTAGATTTTCACGAGTCCTTTCACAATAAGGGCCTTTTTGATAGTGATATATTTTTCTATAATTTCATTGAATGTATTAGGACATAGCATAGTTAAATGAAATCTAATTTTAGTGTTTAATTTTTACACAAAGATGCAACAAATTATTTTTTAGGGACAGGTCATTTTCTTGCTTTATGTCTCCATTGTTGCAAGAAAGAGGGAAATGATTCTCCTTGGTTTTGTTTTATTTTTCACAAATTGGACACAAAAATCTCATGCTCTATGTTATATGAAAGTGATTGATTATTTTTTCTACAAGTTCATTAAATGATTTATTTCCATGAGGTAGGTGGGAGAACCAATCTATGGATTGTCCTTCTAGACTCCTTTTCTAAGAGGTGCATCAAATGTGTGTCATAATAAGCTACCTCCATGCAAGCTACATAAAACTCGCGTATATGTTTTATTGGGTCACCTCTTCCTTTATACTTGTTGAACTTGGGCATCTCAAAATTCTTGGAAAAAGGCACCATAGCTATGTTTCGATAAAATGGATATGGAAAAAGGTCTTCGAGAGCATAACTTTTCTTCTTCTTTTTCCAAGTTGAATATCAATTATTTTTTGGTTCAAATTTTGTATTTATGATGTCAAATCGCCATGTTGGGTATCTTGAAGTGGATTTGTCGGATTATAATTTTTATGTCCAAGAGATGAGGAGTTGTATGATAGATATTAGTTTTGTGAGAAATTTTTAAAGATATTGTATGTGTTATGTGGAATATTCTGGTTTTGAGGTATGGGGTGTTGTTCAATGTTTTGTGTATGGATGGGGTTGAATTGATTATATGAAACGTTTTGATTTTGGGAATGAAATTGATGTTGTGGAGTAATTTTTTGTTGTGATACGTTTTGGGGGATGTTATGTGAAGGTTTTTGATGGGTGTTTGTTTGAATTAGAATGGTATGAGATGTTTGTGGTATATATTTTTGTTGTGAGGGTAAATTTGTGTGTATAGATGGATTAGATGCAATGCCTTGTTATGGATGATGGGTGTTTTATATTTTTGATATGTGGAATGTTGGGTCTTGTTTTGAAATGGCGATTGAAGGGATACGTGATGTGGAAGGTTGGTATGTATTATGAGGAGGCACATGTGGTGTCAGTGTTTGAATAGTGAAAGGATTATTGGTGTAGTCTATAAGGTTTTGTGATAATTAAGGTATGGTATTAGAGTTTGGTTGGTTTTGGATAAGTGTAGTTGTTTGACCCACTTGATTTGGGTTCTGGTACAATGGATTTACAAGTTGCTTATAAAATGATATCAAATGTATGTCATATGTTGGTATGGTTGGTTGAGTGAAGAATGTGGGTATTGGTGGTTGTTGTATAGGGTTTGATAACATATTGAAATAATGATGTGCTCTTTTTCATTGTGTTAGGTGTCACTGCATGTGTAAGGGCTTGTTCCCTAAGTGTTTCAATATTAAAACTTGTAGGTAAATTGGCACCACTTTGTGCAAGTCTAAGAAAATAGGTGTTTTGGTTTGAGGCAATAAGTGTTTCAAGCGCTCTAGCTATTGAGGGATCTTGTTGTATTTTTAAGAGTCTTTCTTTAGTGAATTATTTGAATGACTCATATTCGTTGGAACTATATCCTCTATGATGACTTTTTGATGTGGAGGTAGTTATTTTTGTTGTGGTTTTGGGGTTTGATATTCCATAGGATTAAAATTAGAAGGCATTCCCCTTGTGTTTTGGTGGTACTTGTTAGAGCTGCTAGGATTTGCTTCCATAATATTTTGGTGTTGGGATCTCGTAATAGGCATAAAATTGTAAATTATCTTATGGAGTATGAGATGATTGTAATGTGATGGGAGAATTTTGTTTCAAGATGAATTCAAGAAATACATTGATTAGCTTTAGACCAAAGGATGTTGTTGATATGTAATTTGATGGGGGTTTTGAAAAACCCTCTAAGAGTCAAAAGTTATGGTAGATCTCAAATGTTGATAAGGATTAGATGACACTTTTTTACTTGGACTAGATTATTGAGCACAAGAAAAAGTGATTATGGTGAATTTGTAAAACCTAGAGGGGAGATAGTTCCACTAAGCTAGTGAGTTCATAAGATAGGGATAGATGATGATAAGAGACCTATCAAGGTGATTAACTGATATGGGTTGATGATATGAGTATGTGTTGATGTTTGATGATTAAATTGATGTTGTTCATACAAATATATGACTATGTATCCTAGAAATTACAAAATGACAAGATGCAAATTAGAGGTGTATTGATGATTAGATGTGAAAAGCAGTGATTGGGATAGTAAGGTCTATGATGTAAGAGGCCTTTGGTCCTAGATCAATTGGATGAGGAATTTCAAAAATAAAAAAATATGAAGATTATAGAAGATCAAGTTTAACAATCAAACGTGTTATGAGATTTCAAAAGCAGTACATTGTCTTCTAATATAAGTGTCTAAATTTTGCAAAAGCATTGATAATTTTTAAAAGTGAAATTGTGTGATAGTCAAAAGCAAGGGTTTATGCAAAAGTGTGACTGTGCAAGATTTGGAATGATAGAAAGTTTTTGATAAAAAAATAGCGAATGGCTCAAAAGCATCAATATGTTCACCAAAAGCATCGATACACTCTAGAAAAAGCATTGAGATGTAAATCAAAAGTGTTGGGTTGTGTAAAAGTGTGACATTACTTAGTAGAAGAAAATTTATGGGATTGAACCTAAGATTTTTGTTGGGGTTTTGAGTAAATTGGATAATTTTGAGTGTGATTTTGAAATTTTCTTGTTTGGAAAGTGATACAAACAAAAAATAGAATATCAAAAATATCTCCAAGGTAATATGGATGATTTCACAAGCCTTCTTCCACAAGAGCCCGCTATTTGGTAACAAATGTATTGAATAACGAATACACGCCAAAAATATACAACCTAGCTAGTAGTAAAAAGATGTATCCACTTAGGATAAGCTCATCTACCAAAGAAAATACCTCCACAATGAGTGGGTGGCTAGAGTATACATAAGTCATGTATGACCTCTGCACCTCTCACTTTGAAAGGACAAGGTCTAACCAGGGAATATCAGTCACCTCAGCAAAGGGAAATGCATGATGAGTTACTGCATGCATGATACTGTACACTGCATTATCCAAAGCTAATGGTTGATGGTCTTAAAGACTAGTGATAAAAAAGATTTGTAGTGGGGGGTTAGTGAATAATGGACCCATCCAAGGATGCCCAAGTTGAAGGGGGTATCCCCTATCCTCCTTACCTATATACATCTTGATGGATCGAGGGTCATGAGGCTTGGCTTATAGGACACTGGCCACATCTTGGGGTACAACTTCCGTTCTCCCCCCTTTATATACCCTACTTGAAAATATGGTTGATATTGACCTTGAGGTAATGAAATCCCCAAGAAATCCTCCTACTGAACTAAATGGATATGATGTTTTTTTCTAATTCCCAAGATCATTCTTAAGAGTCATGAGGGAAAATCATACATACATAACCATTCCTCGGGTAAAAAAATAGATTGCAAACTAATGGTGTTTTTAATCTCCAAGATCGCACGTAGTGCAAGGAGAGAGCATACACACCACTAGTCTACCAAACATGACACACAAGTTGTTTTTAATACCCAAATTTAAATGTGAAAGTTGTATTGTTCAATTTTAAAGCCCAAATTGAAATGTGAAATTTGTATTGTTCAATTTTATTTATCCCAAATTAAAATATGAAATTTGTATTGAAAACCTTGCAAGAAAACATGTTAGTAATTTTTTTCTTGTCTTCTCCCAATGTAAGACACGACTACACAAATATGTTAGTCTAAAATCCAAAATATTAGGCACACATTAGGGTTAGGAAAATCTAAAAGTATAGAAATAGATATGCTTTAAAAAAAATGTGTCATTGTAATTAAAACAAAAGTGTTGATTTATCACAAACATGTTTCTATAACTTTGTATAAGTGTCGAGTCATAATATATGTATTGATTCACAATAGATGCATCATTGTAACCTGTAGAAGCAATGATGTAACTTGCAAAGACAATAAACAAAAAAGTGTTAGAGAAAAAGAAATAATTTCTACAAAAACATCACTATATTCTTGAAGAAGTGTCAATTCATGATAGAAGCATCATGTGGATAAATAGAAGCATTGATCTACTTTAGAAGCATCTCTATAACCTATAGGTCATCAAAAATTCAATAAAAACATTGGATCAAGGATGTGGGTCCCATCGGGCATGCCAAAATATCATTAGGGAATAATGGTTAATGATTAAAGGATAGAAAAACAATTAAGGTTAGAAAACATCAAGAACCCACAAAAGAAAGTTCAATTAAACCCATATGCAATGAAGTTGAATACAATTGAATTAATGAATAAACACAAATCAAATTAAGATCAATTATTTAAAGAAAACAAAGCAAACCTCATACTCCATTGTATGGAATTATGCCAATTTAGGATGTGGATTGCTCAAATTGTACATAACCCATGTTGCAAAATCTTTGATAATGATCTTGACTCATAAATATGATGCTCAAATGCTCAAAAGTGATCTCAAAAAGAATATCAATTTATCATGATAATTGTGAATGATTTTGATGAAGGTGAATGCCTCTTTTATAGAAATGTAGATATTTGATCAATAGTGGATATTGAAGGATGAAATCAATGGATGAGATTAAACCAAGAAGATCAAGGGTAAAAATTAATGAGAGCTTCGGTTAACTAAAAATATCTCCTTATTTCAAGGAAATTAGTTTGGGATATTTTGAGAAGAGAATGATCCATTTTTTAAAATAGAATATTCCTTTGGGAGGAAAATTAGGAAATCAAATAAATTTAAATTTTATTTAATAATGAGAGGAAGAGGATAATCCATAGAATATTCCATTTGCAAGTTGGAGGGAGAAATTAGTTAACTAAATAATTAAGAAATTATTTAATTATGAGGTGAGAGGAAATTAGGATTTAATTAAATAATTGAAAATTATTTAATCAAATGTGAAAAGAAGGAAATTGATGAATTTTAATGAATGAATTAAATAATATTAATTATTAAATTAATAGAGGAAAATAATAAATTTAATCAAATAATTGAAAATTACTTAATTGAATTGAGTAATCAGGAGATAATGAGGAAAATGATGGAAATTAGTGAATTACAAATGGGTGATGCGCTTAGACAATTTTAGATGTCTGCATTTTTCCCCTCTTTGAGACAATGTACTTGTTACATTGTTTCAAAGACATACTACTAATTTGAAAAAAAAATGATGCTAGGCTAGGATTGGAACCTATCGAGGGTTCCATCTATTTTAATAACTTGTGGAACCTCTAGTGTCTTACCTTTCTTTTATTTCACTTTTCTCCATATGATACTTACCTTTAGCTCCCTCCATTATACTTTGACCTCAATCTTAGCATCTTTCCTTAGTTTCTTTTGAGTTGGGGCTCAGATCTAAATCAAGAACCAAGAAATTTATCAAAGGTTCTCATGGCTTTGAGAACCATGGGAAGCTCTAACACGTCTTTGTCTTCTCTTTTTTCTTCTTTTGAAGGCTTGAAAGCTTCGTGTCCTCATCTATTTATCAAAGGTTTTAGGTTCACCTAGAACCAAGAACCTCATTAAAGGTTCCTATGGTTTTAGGAACCATAAGAACTCCCAACCTCTTATGCTTCTTTATTTTTTCTCTTTGTCTTCATTCCCTATTGAGGGAGTCACTCAAAATCAATAATAGTCAACAATTACCATGGTTTAGGGAATTATTGAAGACCTCTACAACCCTTTCTATTAAATGTAAGACTCAAAATTGGTGGGTCAAAGGAAGAGAATGTCCATCTCTAATGCCCTAATGAGGCAATCCTTGTTGTCCATCAAGGATTAGACATCCATCGTGGTTCTTGACAATGAGGAAGGGGGGATGACGGACACTGAAAGTTTGACCTCCAATGAATGGAAAGTCTCAAGGAAACAAAGAATGGATGGAAGGTAGAAAGGTACGAAAAACCTTAAAATATGATAGAATGACTTAGAGGAATTTTATGAAGGGAAAAAATTGTGGAGGTGAAGGGGGGCATGCCCAAAATGGATAGAGGTATGGAAGAAGTTGAAGGTTCAAATAACTTAGCATTTAGATATTTTTAGGGACTTGGACTTTGGGGGTTGGAGGGTCAAAGATTTGGGGAGCAGTAGGATAGATAGGTGATTACAAAGATCACCAATGGCCCAACAAACTGATAAATTCCATACTTAGTAGATTTTCAAATGGAATCAAGGTGGACCTCAGATTCAATAGAGATGGCATGTCAGTATGATGTAAGCAAAAGTATAAAAGTTTGACAAGGAATACCTAGGCATTTTTTAAGAGTTCAAACTTCGACGATTAGGGAATCTTAATGAAGGGGACTTAACTTGGCATGAATGGAAGAGAAAACCTAATGGTCTAAAACTTCAATAAACCAAAACTTAGCCACATTTGTAAGGTTTGGCATGGGGAATCAAAGTTGAGAGAAAATGTATGATGGCATGGCTACCAACAAAACTCTAAAACTCTGACAAGTCTAACACTTAGTCAATTTTGGATTTTTGTAGCTTGGGTTTTTTACTAAGACATGGACAAAGAGGGTTAATGCAAGGTCCCTAAGGAATAAAATCATGCAATATGGCATTGGTAAGCTCTCTTAGATTAGTTATTACGGATGCTCTATAAGGGGCAAGAAATGACAACATAAATATAATGTTGAATTTCAATGAGAAACTATTGGCTTCTATTGATAAGGAATGCAAGTTTAATCTCTTGTAAGATAATTTTACATATTTTGTATTCCAATTTTAATTATATTTATCTTGTTAGGTATTAATTTGTATTTGCTTAAATTCATCTAGTTTAATTTCTTACATAGAGTTGGCATATTATTCTTATAACATGGAAAAATATATATATATTATTCTCCCACCTTTATCTTTCCTTTTATATGTTTAATTTTCTTTTGGAAATTAGTTTGCTTTTTTTATTTTGTGTTTAAATTACTATAATTCCTTATCATCTTATGATCATGCACATTCAATATGTACCATTTTATGAGGTTCAATACCCTAGAAAAATCCTTTTCAAATACTTGATCATAAAAAATACACCATAAGAGTATGTTTTCTTGATCCAATTAGTGCTTGAATTTTGACACAATTGAATATTTCATGCTAAATATGTTAGTTATATTATTTTTGATGAGATTTTCCCAAGATCCACTTGAACATAAATGCACACATAATATAATTTCTTGTTAATAAAAGATGAGGAAAGACATGTAAACTTACCCAAATTAAAGTTCCTTAAAGAAATATCATACATTTCATCTAGATGTGGATGGGTAAATTGTATAAATCTTATCCAAACTAGAGCTATCTTCAAATTTTCTTGTGAAAAAACAACAAATTAGAGTCATAGGGTCACAATAAAAAAGTCACTCTTTCCCTATTTCCATGGTCATCTTCAAGATTACGGTTATATTATATTTCAAATTTAAAATAACCATGTGATAACTATAATCTAAATCATAAAAAAAATCTTATAATAATTTTTTAAAAATACATTTGAACAACATTATTTTTTAAAATCAATTTGAGATATTTTTTTGCACTATTAAGATGCCCATTGTTTGAAATGAAATTCTTTATGTACTTGATTATCAATATACTTCTAAGTTTAAGGATTATTATTTGGAGAATTTTTAAATAAGAAAGGTTCTTCAATTTATACAAATAGAAAAATTATGCTACAAAAAAAAAATTCTATTAAACACATGTGTGTGCGCGCACACACACATACCAAATGAAGAAAACATAAATCTAAATAAATATTTACTAGCACCTTAAAATTTTAGTTAGAAACTATTTTCCTTATTCAAGAATTTTAATTGACTAAAGTTATAATTATATTATTAAAAAGAATAAAAATGAGTAAAATCTATATTAAATTATTGATCATAAGATATAAAAATAGTTCATTATTTTATAATAAAAATATTAGTATTAATATCAAGTTTACAAGCCATCTTATAAGTAACATGATCAATAAATATTCAACTGGAATGCAAATGTAGCTATGACTATCACACACACACAATTATAATTTTTTTAACAAAACTCCCACTACAACACAAAAAACCTCTACAATTCCACCCATGAAGTAAAGCTAGCTATACTATGATACCAAATGTCAAAAATAAAGGTAAATAATTACAATATGAAAATATAAAATTTATAGTGTAAATCTAAATCTTAATAAGTATGATATCAAAAGAGATTTAAGGAAATGTAAATCAACAACAATAAAGAAATCAACAAGTATAAGAGAGTTACAAAACATAGTATTTGTGTGGAAAATAACACTTTTGGATTAAAAAATCTTCACTAGAAAAGATCTAATTCAATATCATCTTGAAATAAAGAATACAATACAATCACTTAGTTCCTACATCCAAATTGACACCATTTATGTGATTATTCAACCTCACACTTCTCTACCTTATCAAGCACCTATATAATAATCATAAATTAGATTTATTCTCAATCACAAAATATGGCATCCCAAATTTGGTAGAAAATCACACCTCAATTTTGAGAAAAAAATTTCAACATGCTAAACCAAGACTCTTACAAAAAGATATAGTTGACGAAAAAAAATGTAATCAATCTATTTTGGGTACCTTAATTTTCAATCCCTAAAAAATAGGAGACATTTACCCATAGTTTAACCCTATCACCTAATCTCAAATTAGAAGATACTTTTAACTAGTAAAATATAAATAAGTAATTATCATTGTCAATGGATCTCATATTTCTTATGAATGCATTTAGAAATAATAATTTAATAAAATAAATAATTAGCATTGTTAATAGATTTATAAGATTGATGACACCTTTATCCTAATAAAATAAATATTAATTTTATACAAATACCTAGATAACTAAAGAAGAAACATAATCATGCAATACCACATGACTTAATATATCAACTCAAGGAGAAAAGCTTGAAATAATCCATTTAATAATAAGTGTGACAATAATGTTACAACTGAATCCTTTGCACAAATGTTGAACCATCTAGATCACCTAAGAGAGTATATCATCTCTAAGAACACAAAAATAATAATAAAATAATATAAAATGAGTCCTACATCATCATATCATTTTGTTAGCTTTTTCCTAATGATCTTTTTCTAATTCACTTTTGATTTCTTATGTCAAGATATTTTTGAAAGACCTTCATTGGTATAATAAAACTAGGACATAGTAATATACTAGACTAAATACCTATGAGAAACTACTAGTTGCTATTTCCAATAGGGAATTTGAGTTTAGTCTCTTAAGATAAATTTATATATTTGTCTTTTCAATATTATTAGGTTCTTTATCTTTTTAGGAATTAATTGTTAGTTATTTCTCTAATTAAATTTCTTACATAGAGTTCGCATCTTTTTTATAATATAAAAAATAATTTTCTTTATTTTTTTTATATAGATTTAGTTATCTTTTGAAATTTAATTCATCTTTTAATTTTTGTGTAAATTGATGAAAACCTTTATTATCCTATGATCACATACATGATATGTACCACTCTATGAGACCTTTTGATACCCTAAAAAAATCCTTTCCAAATACTTAAACATAACAAATACATTGTAAGGATGTCTTATCATGATCTAATTAGTGTTTAAATTTGACACACTTGAAGATTCCATACGAAAGGTGTTAGTTATATTATTTTTGACAAGGGTTTCTCAAGATCCACTTGAACATAAATGTATATAACAACATAATTTATTTTTAACAAAAAATGAAGAAGAGCATGTAAACTTACCCAAACTAAAGTTCATTATAGATAATTCATACTGTTGAAGTAAATAAGTGATCACCTAATAATTAATTAATTATTAGGCCCCTTTTACTTTAATTACTTAAGATAAATTTATAGATTGTTTTTTATTATTAGATTGAGCTAATAACAGGTCATGTTGTCTTATTGCATAAGATGAAGATGCTTGTTGCAATCTAATCAAATCCTCATCTAGGGTTTTATTTTTTCTTTTCATAAGGATTCACCTTTCATTGTTATTATTCTTTCAGGTATTCATTATTCAATACATAAGTTATATCAGATGCTTCATTGGATCAAATCTTCTCTCATGGTTGCATAACACAATCTTACTTGTTCTCTCTTTGTGATATATATTTTGGTTGCAGGTGATTTCTAGGAGTTGTAGGATTCACTATCAACTCCAACACATACAATTCATCTAGAAGTGGATGGCTTTAAATTATAGAAACCTTATCCAAACTAGAGCCATCTTTAAAAAAATGTTAAAAATTAAAAGATTAGAGTCATAGGGTCGCAATCAATAAGTTAGTATTACCTTATTACCATAGCCACCTTAAAGACTTCAACTCTATTATCCTTCAAGTTTAACATAAGCATGTAAAAAAATATTTCATGTGATTTAAATCTCCTTATTAACTTTATTAATTGGTAATTTTAATCTAAATCATAAAATGTTTTTCTTATAATAAAATGTCAATAGTTTTATAAAAAAAATATATTTAAATGAGTTGTTTGTATACTATTAAAACGTCTATTGTTTGAAATATAATGCATTGCTTATTTGATTATCAATATACTTTTAAGTTTTAACGAATTTTATTTGAGAAAATTTTATATAAGAAACATCCTTCAATTTATACCAATAGAAAAATTATGCTATTAAAGTTAATTTATTTTAAACTGGATAATAGATATATACTAAATAAAAGAGATCATATTTTGAATTTTCAATTTAAAATCAAATGAAGAAAAACCTAAATCTAAATAAATATTTACTAGCACATTAAAAATCTATTTAGAAACTCTTTACCTTATTCATGAATTTTAATTGAATAAAGTATAATTATATTATTAAAAAAAAAAAAATTAATAAAACCAATAAATTATTGACCATAATGCAAGATATACAAATAATTCAATTTTTTATAACAAAGATATTAAGACCGATACTGAATTTACAAATCATCATAAATATAATTAATCAATAAAAAATTTCATATAAATTTTTTAACTTCAAAATTATTAAAAACTGCTTTATGTCTAAAAAAATTATTTTGTTGTGAAAATTATCTCATCTTAACATTATTTTGTTAATACAACAAAATACTTTCAATTAACACGCATTATACTTTTAATAAAAAAACTAATACATTGTGAAGTGCTAAATAATTAAATTTATACTATTTGAACTAGTAAATGAAAGAGCCAAAATTGATTAAATTTTTACTATTTGAACCAGTGAATCAAAAAGCCAATTTGACAACTTGCCACCTTATATGAAGACATTTGAATGCTAATTTGTAGCATTTGCATATCCCACGTAAAAGCTTAGCCTACTATGACTTAGTGATGACGTGTACAACTAGATGGTGGGATGTCTGGATATGAATAATGGCAACAAAATGTTTAACTAAGTACTACTTGTTGGCTTACGAACCTATGACGTGTCACGCATTATTTTGAATAAAATAATACATCACAAGGGTATGTCGGCTCATCTGTACTTGATAGGAATTGATATGGATAAGCAAAACCCCCTTCTCACTTAAAAGTGCTTATATTCCTCACAACTACTTTCTTTCCCCTACCCAATTGGTCAACAAAAGGATTTGGATTTCAAAATCTAATAGATATTGATCTCATTCTATGGAATCTTGCACTTAGAGCACATTATAGATAACTTTTTAAAAGGTTATGAATGCCTAGTTTGATGTGAAATGTCTTTAAAAAGGTATTTGATTGGATTTTGTATTTGTAATATGGAGGTATGGATTATTTTTTTTTTCTAGTTTGAAGTTAAAGTCTAAAGGGTATTCATTATATCAAGCGTGTTTGAGTTATAATATAAGTCTTGTTTTTTTAGAGTATTAGGTCTTTGCATCCGATAATACTTGATTTTTGATAAGTTATTTGTAACTCATTTTGACTTTATTAGTAAATCAAGGGTAACTTGACAAGTGTCATGAAGTTTTGAAGAAATGACTTAGCATTTTTTTAAAATTAGAACAAACATAAGACTATATATGAAATTATAGTAAGGTAAATAATAGAGTATTATGATTATTGATATATAAAACACTATGTTTATGATATAGGGGCATTTGAATCTATAGGCAATCCTAAATCACCAAAAATAGTAGATTTTATTTTCATTTTTTTGCCTTTTTGTTGTGTGCTTACCCTCTTGTTGTTCATGATAACTTGATATTTTGAAGAGCAACATGAAGATTATAGATTATTATGTGTTAAAAAGATTATTGTAGTAGTGTTATGAGTCAACAATGTGATATTTTAGACCAAATATCAAGTTGCTATGTATTTATTTTTTATTTATAGAATAGTTACAAAAGTGTTATATGAATTGTATGTATAATATTACAAAATAGCACAAAGCTTCAAGAGCTATGCAAACTATATATAAACTACATTAGGGACTATCAAGATTTTAAAAAATTTGTTATTGCCTTGAGAAATGAAAAACTAAAAATCTTACATGTATTCTATAGCCAACTTTGGTGGCATAAGAACAAATAAAAGTGACATTAAGTATTATTTTCAACAATATGGTCAACATGTGATTTATTCCTTGATTTGTTATTGTTTCCCACATTATTAGCTTTAACATAAAGTTATGGAGTTGGATAGTCCTTTATTTTAATTTGGTCATGACTCTCTCATCCTCTTCAAGCCATGGAGATGGATTTTATCCCTTTCTTGATCTATTTCATTTTCTTCAAATGTTTTTCTTTGGCCATGTAAGTGTTCTTACTCTTTTTTCGTTGTTTGAACTCAACATTGACATTTTCTTGGTCACATGGAGCACTAGTCTTCTTGGTTGTTCAAGCTCATCATAATGGTTCTATATTTGTTTTTTTGGTTAGCATGTGTATGCATGAAGAGGAGTTACAATTTTACAAAATAAGGGAATATCAAACATTATCTTGGTTATGGTAGTTGGTCATGGTAGTTGTAAGAAGTTTGATGTTTTAAGTATAATAAATATACATGAAAGAGGGTAGAATACGAGGAGAACAGTGTTAGGATTAAGGTGCCATTTAGCTTACAATCCTATGTATTATTCATGTTTCTCCAACACTCTTGGAAAGTGTCCTTGGATGCCTAGGGTATGTAAAAGTTAATTATGTAATTTAGATTCTCCAAGAATCTTGGTATTAGTTGTTATATGAATTCATCAAAGACGTGGAGTTGGCACTGGTGGTTATGAAGCTATTTTTAGCAAATTTCTCAACTTGGGCATTAGAATTAATAGTAGAGAATCTTAATTGGTTGTTGGTGGGTCCCATATGAGGTGGGTGATGATTTTAGATTCCTACCCTAGGATATGGGCTATTATAGAGGAGTTACAAGTCAAAGATGTTGTCTATTATTAGTATGGAGTTTATTTTTACTATTCTTGGCTCATTGGGAGTTACTTTTATTATTTTTGGAAGAACCTCTTTATTTTGGACTAGAAGTTTTTAATGTTTACCATGGTTTAATGATACATTATTTTGGGAAACCATGTGTGGTATTCCTCTCCCATTAATCTACAAATTGGAGGTATGAAATAATAGTTTCATGAGATTATTCTATAGGTACATAGGTATTGTCAAAGTGTTGTTAGAATGAAGTGTTAGTGTGTAAATTTATTTCATATTTGAAGATTAATGCATACTTGTCTTCTTTCTCATGTGATTTTTTTCCTAAAAGAGTTTCTACATGTAAATCCTATGTAGACATGGTTTGTTGATTTATTTCTCATTACTAATATATGCAATCACTTTAATAGTATTATGATACATCATTGTTTAAAGAAACATATTTTAGATTTACATGCACTTATAGAAGTTATTCTTGCAATACAATTTTGCCTTACTTCTCAACATTCGGTATCAAAGCTAATAGTTATACATAGAGAGAGATACCTTTCTATTAAGTGTTGATTTTTTTTTTGGCTACAATGGAAGCTTTTATATTGTGTGGTTTTAAAAAATTAAGGAAAGGGTTGTAAACCATGACTTCTATTTCCCATATGGATATTAAAATATAAGTGGTACATGATTCAAAATCTAGAAGTTGAAGATGAAATATTTCCTTAAAGAAAGAGACCAATGGTTGCTTGTTTCACAAGAAAAGAAGTTGTCTAATACATATAATTAATATTTCTCAAAATTAGACAATAAGACACAAGGAATCATATGATTGTGTCTTACAAAGTATGTCTTCTTGAATGTTTTCAAGGACACTATTACATAAAACTTGGGGAAGAGGATAGGTGATATCTATCAAACTAAAATTATACTAATAAGTTATATCTCAAAAGATAGACATATTCATTGAAAATGGAAGATGGTGATTCTATTGCAAACAATTTGAATATTTTTATATTTTATATCAACTTTCTTTTATAGATGTTAAGTTGGAAGTGAAAGATAAATACATCTTATTGCTTTTATATTTATCTAATACTTATAAAATTCTAATAATTGTCATTAGTGGTAGTGGTGTAGAGCCAAAGATAAGAAATCTTATTACTATTATCCTTTCAAAGTAAATAAGAAGAAAATCCATGAAGAAAGACTCAAAATATGCTTTACATGTACGAGAAAAGTCCAAAGAAAAATGAGGTCCTAAACATGATAAGAAGAATGATAAATCTAACTCCCTCCCTCCCTCCCTATTCATTCTATATATATTCTCTCTCTCTAGACCTACCTCTCCTTCCCTGCTTCTCTACTTCTCCCTCTCTCTACCTACCTTGCCCTCTCTCTCTCTCTCTCTCTCTCTCTCTAGAGAGAGATAAGTAGAGAGGGAGGGAGAGGTTTATAGAGAGAAAAGTAGGGAGAGATGGAGAAGTAGGTGGAGAGAGAGGGAGAGGGGTGATTGTGAGAAGTAGAGAGAGACATGAGATAGAGAGTAGAGAGGGAAGAGGGAGAGAGAGATGGAGGGAGAGGTATGTAGAGAGAGAGGGAGATCTAGGGAGGCGGGAAGAGGTAAGTAGAGAGAAGGAGAGGGGAGATAGTGAGAAGTGGGGAGAGATAGAGGAAGAGAGGGAGAGGGAGAGAAGAAGGGAGAGATAGAGAGAAGGGTAGTGAGGGAGGGATAAAGAGGTGGAGAAGGATGGAGGGAGAGGTGAAAGAGAAATAGTTAGACCCTCAGCCCTCTATCGTGAACCCTAAACCTTAAGTCCTAAAATATAAACACTATATTCTAAACCCTAAACCCTAAAACCTAACATTAATAACTTTTAACTCTAAAACCTTTAAAATTAAATTTAATCCCTAAACCCTCAAAGTTGAACCCTCCATCATAAACCATAAATCTTATACCCTAAGCCATAAACCATAAATACTATTTTCTAAACCTTAAAACCTAACCATAATAATTTACCGTTAAAACCTAAAAAATAAATTTAATATATAAACCTCCATCATAAACCCTAAATTGTAATCCTCAGCCCTAAACCCTAAACCCTAAATAATTTAGAGAGAGGGAGGGAGAGAGGTGAGATGGAGAGGGAGTAAGGGAAATAGGTAGTAGGGATGAAATGATAGAGAGAGAGGAGGGTGGGAGGGAGGTAGAGAGGTGAGAGAGAGGGAGGGAGGGTGGGAGGTAGAGAGGGTAGTTAGAGAGGTGAGAGAGAGGGATAGAGACAAAGTTGGAGAGATAGATAGAGAGATGAGATAGGGTAGATAGAGAGAATTAGAGAGGGAAGGAGGGATGGAGTTTGTAGTTTCCAAGTGTATTCCATGCTTCATAACTTATTTCACATTAATTTCGCCTATATTTTTTGTTTAATTATTAATTTTCCTACATCGCTATGTGTTTGTGGTCTTCAATGACATATTTTTGGCATATAGTTATGGAATCAAGTTTTATTCAAGACAAATTACAAAAAAATCACACAATGTTTCTAATAATTTTATTCGAGTGTATTCAAGTACCCATCCTCTAGTCGGTCGATCACTACATCAAATTTAGAGACATATTCTTCATGCCCACACTTTCCTTCATCTCAAAAAAATGTTTTCCTATATTGACCAAAACGTTTTTGAATGCATTAAGTTTAAGCAAAAGAGGAGACTAGTTCTTTGGTGTAGATTATTCAGTCATAAGATTATAAAGACACCTGCGTTGACCAAAAATAGTAAAGTGGACTTATTCTATAGCCACCCCAATGTGTTTGAATTGTCGGTTTACCCATAGGAGATGAAGAATGTAAACAATACCTCTTGACAATTTTTTACTAAATGCAACTGACACTTTTTGGAACATCTAAAACATTATCATGTAGGGCCCCTAATTAAACAATATCCCTCAACCCTCAAACCTCTATAGGATATTGTTTAGTAGGGATCTAAAACATTGTTACTAAATGCAATTTTTACTTAGTGTAGAGGGGCCCTACGTGATCATGTACCTTTAGAGGAAATGTTTCTAAGTGCCACAATTTTTGAGTAACAACTCGTCAAAGTTTGCTACCCTATTGCACTTTGGTCTCTTAAGAGATATCACTCGTACAATGTAGCTCAAAATGTTATGGCATGTTAGGGTGCAAAACAAGACCTTTCCTAGTGTAACCTTACCCATCCATATGTGTTAGAACTGTTGGTTTGGTCACATGATGAATAGAACAAAAATTACACCACCTTGCAACTTTACATTGGATGCATCTAACGCTTTTCCCATCAACTAAGAACTTGTCACCACGAGAAAATTGATCAGAGATATGAAAAAATGAGAGAGGTTATTGTATAGGGGCCCTACTTAATCCTATAACTTCAAATGGAATGTTTCTAAGTTGCACAATTTTAGATTAGCAACTTGTCAAAAATTGTTGTCCTTTTGCACTTTGGTCTCTAAAGAGAAATCATAGGTGCAATGTAGCTCAAAATGTTCTAGCATGCTGGGGTGTTGGGGTGCGAAATAGGACCTTTCCTAGTGTAAAACTACCCATATAGACATGTTGTAACTATAAGTTTGGTCGCACAATGTACAAAACAAAAATTACACCACCTTTCAACTTTACAGTACATGCATCTGACGCTTTTTCCATCGACTAGAAACTTGGAACCACGAGAAAATGGATCGAATATATGAAAGAATTAGAGAGGTTATTGTAGAGGGGCCCTACGTGATCATATACCTTTAGACGATTGTTTTCTAAGTGCCATGGTTTCTAAGTAACAGCTTGTAAAAGTTTGCTTCTCTTTCGCACTTTGGTCTCTTAAGAGAAATTGTTGGTGCAATGTAGCTTGGAGTGTTCTAACATGCTGGGGTGTCAAACAAGACCTTTCCTAGCATAAACCTACCCATCCAAATGTTTTGGAACTATCAATTTGGTTGCATGATGAATAGAACTAAAATTAGACCACCTTGCAACTTTACACTGCACACATTTGATGCTTTCTCCATCGAATGAAAACTTGTCACCAACAGGAAAATGGATCGAAGATACAAAAAACTAAGAGGTTATTGTAGAGGGACCCTATGTGATCTTGTACCTTCAAATAAAATATTTCTATGTGCCACAATTTTTGGGTAACATCTTGTCAAAGTTTTCTTCCCTTTTGCACTTTGGTCTCTTAAGAGATATCACCAGTGCAATGTAGCTCGAAATGTTCCAGCATGCTGGAGTGCAAAAAAGAACCTTTCCTAATGTAAACCTACCCATCCGGATGTTTTCGAATTGTTGATTTGGTCACACAATGAACAAATTAAAAATTACACCACCTTGCAACTTTACACTGCATGCATCTGATGCTTTTTCCATCAACTAAAAACTTGTCACCACAGGAAAATGGATCATAGATATGAAAAAATGAGAGAGTTTATTGTAGAGGGGCCATACGTCTGTACCTTCACATAAAATGTTTCTAAATACCATGATTTTTGAGTAACAACTCGTCAAATTTTGTTGCCCTTTTACAGTTTGGTCTCTTAAGAGAGATCATCTATGCAATGTAGCTTGGAATGTCTCGACTTGATGGGGTGCAAAACATGAACTTTCCTAGTGTAAACCTATCCATCTAGAATTTTTGGAACTATCAGTTTGGTTGCATGATGAATAGAACAAAAATTACACCACCTTGCAACTATACATTGCATGCATCTGATGCTTTTCCATTGACTGAAAAATTGTCACCACGGGAAAATGGATTGGAGATAAGAAAAACTGAGAGAGATTGTTGTAGAGGGGCACTGCATGATCTTGTACCTTTAGATGAAATATTTCTAAGTACCATAGTATTTTAGTAACAACTCGTCAAAGTTTATTGCTCTTTTGCACGTTGGTCTCTTAAGAGAAATCGTCGATGCAATGTAGCTCAAAATGTTTCAGCTTGTTGGGATGTGAAACGAGACCTTTCCTAGCATAAAACTACCCATCTGTATGTGTTAGAACTATTATTTTGGTCATATGATGAAAAAAAGGAAAACTGCACCACCTTGCAACTTTACACTAAATGCACCTAACACTTTTTCCATCGACTGAAAACTTGTCACCACTGACAAATGGATCACATATAAAAAAAATTAAGAGAGGTTATTGTAGAAGGGCCCTATGTGATCTTGTATCTTTATATATAATGTTTCTAAGTGCCATGATTTTTGAGTAACAACTCATCAAAGTTTGCTACCCTTTTGCACTTTGGTCTCTTAAGAGAAATCATCGGTGCAATGTAGCTCAGAATGTTCCAGCTTGTTGGGGTGAAAAATAGGACCTTTCCTAGCATAAAAATACCCATTCAAATGTGTTAGAACTATTGGTTCGGTTGCATGATGAACAAAATCAAACTTACACCACCTTGCAACTTTACATTGCATGCATTTAATGCTTTTTTCATCAACTAAAAACTTGTCACCACGGGAAAATGGCGAGAAGATAGGAAAAACTAAGAGAGGTTATTCTATAGGGGCCCTACTTGATCCTATAAATTCAAATGGAATGTTTCTTAGTGCCACAATTTCAAAGTAACAACTCGTCAAAGATTGTTGCCCTTTTGCACTATGGTCTCTTAAGAGAAATCGCAGGTGTAATGTAGCTCAGAATGTTCTAGCATATTGGGGTGTGAAATAGGACCTTTCCTAGCATAAACCTACCCATTTTGACATGTCGTAACTATCGGTTTGGTTGCATGATGAACAAAACAAAAATTACACCACCTTGCAACTTTACACTGCATGCTGAAAACTTGTCACCAAATGCAAATGGGTTAAATATATGAAATACCAAGAGAGGTTGTTGTAGAGGGGCCCTAGGTGATCCTATACCTTTAGTAAAAAAATTTCTAAGTGTCATGGTTTCTAGGTAACAACTCGTCAAAGTTTATTTCCCTTTTGCACTTCGGTCTCTTAAGAGAAATTGTTGGTGCAATGTAGCTCAAAGTGTTTCGACATGCTGGGGTGTGAAAAAAGACCTTTCCTAGCATAAAACTACCCATCCAAAAGTGTTGGAACTATTATTTTGGGTTGCATGACGAATATAACTAAAATTACACCACCTTGCAACTTTACACTGCATGCATTTGACACTTTTTCCATTGAATGAAAACTTGTCACCATAGGAAAATGGATCAGAAATATGAAAAACTAAGAGGTTATTGTAGAGGGGCCCTATTTGACCCTATATCTTCAAATAATTTTTTTCTAAGTGCCATGATTTTTGGGTAACAACTCATCAAAGTTTTCTGGCCTTTTGCACTTTGGTCTCTTAAGAGATATCGCTAGTGCAACAATGTAGCTCAAAATGTTTCAACATGTTGGAGTGAAAATTAGGACCTTTCCTAGTGTAAAACTACCCACACAAACATTTTGGAATTGTTGGTTTGGTCACACGATGAACAAATTGAAAATTACACCACCTTGCAACTTTACACTGCATGCATTCGATGCTTTTTCCATCAATTGAAAACTTGTCGCTACGGGAAAATGGATCAGAGATATGAAAAATTGGGTCTAGATTATTGTAGAGGGGCCCTATGTGATCATATAACTTCACATGAAATTTTTCTAAATGCCATTGTTTTTGAGTAATAGTTCATCAAATTTTTCTACCCTTTTGCACTTTGGTCTCTTAAAAGAGATCGTCGATGCAATGTAGCTTAAAATCTTCAAACTTGTTGGGGTGCAAAACATGGTCTTTCCTAGTGTTTAAACCCTAATCCCTCAACCCTCAAACCTAATCCATCAACCCTCAACCTATAAACACTAATCCCTTAAACCATCAACCCTTAAATCCTCAACCCTCAACCCTAATCCATATCCCTAATCCCTCCACCCTCAACCCTTAAACCCTCAACCCTCAAACAATAATCCCTTAAACCTCAACCCTCAACCCTATCCCTAAAGCCTCAACCCTTAAATCTTAAACCCTAAACCCTATCCCTAAACCCTCAACCCTTGAAACTATACCTTATACCCTAATCCCTCAACCCTTAAACCATTAACCATCAACACTCAACCCTTAAACCCTCAACCCTATACCTTAAACCTTTGATCCCTCAACCCTCAACCCTTAAACCCTTAATCCCTCAACCCTCGACCCTCAACTATAAATCATCTACCCTATACATTATACCCTCAACCCTCCACCCTAATCCCTCAATAGTCAACCCTTAAACCCTAATCACTCAACCCTCAACCCTCTACCCTCTACCCTCTACCCTCTACATTAAACCCTCAACCCTAATCCCTCAACCCTTAAGCCCTCAATCCTTTTAAATGCTTATCCATTAAACCTTAAATCCTCAACCCTTAAATCATCAACCCTCAACCCTAATCCCTCAACCCTCAACCCTTAAACCCTAAGCCCTCAACCCTCAAACCTTAAACCATCAACCCTCAACCCTTAAACCCATAACCATCAACCCTCAACTTTCATCCCTATACCTTAAACCTTATTCCCTCAACCCTCAACCCTAATCCCTATCCTTAAACCCTAAATCCGCAACCCTTAAACCCTCAACCCTCAAACCTCAAACCTCAAACCTCAACACTCAACTATAAACCCTCTACCCTATACATTATACCCTCAACCCTAATCCCTCAACCCTCAACCCTCAACCCTCACCTCTCTACCCTATACATTAAACCCTAAACCCTGATACATCAACCCTATACCTTAAACCGTAATCTCTTAACCCTCAACCCTTAAACCTTCAACCTTTAAACCCTAATCCCTTAACCCCTAATCCCTTAAACCCTCAAGCCTTAAACCCTAAACCCTTGACCCTTAAACCCTAAACCCTTAAATCATCAACCCTTAACCCTCAACCCTAAACCCTATCCCTAAAGCCTCAATCCTCAACCCTTAAACCCTCAACCCCATCCCTAAACCCTCAACCCTCGACACTATACCTTAAACCCTAATCCCTTAACCCTCAACCTTGAAACCCTAATTCCTCAACCCTTCAACCCTAATCCCCCAACCCTCAACCATAATCCCTTAAACCCTAAACCCTCAACCCCTAATCCCTCAACCCTTAAATCCTCAACCCTCAATCCTCAACCCTCAACCCTTAAATCCCCAACCCTCAATCCTCAACCCTAAACCCTTAAACCCTCAACCCTATACTTAAGCCCTAATCTATCAACCCAATTTCTTAAACCCTAATGGACCTATACCTTATACACTTGACCTTGGACACTCTACCCTAAACAATATCCCTCAAACCTCAAACCTCTACCCTATACCTTATACCCTCAACCCTATACTTATTCCCTAAACCCTCAACCCTCATCCTTATGCCTTGTACCCTCAACCCTCAACCTTAAACCCTAAACCCTATACATTAGACATTCAACCTTGAACATTATCCCTTGGCTTTGTAAACCCTCAACCCTATACCCTCAACCATATACTTAAGCCCTAATCCCCCAACCCTCAACCATATACCTTAAACCCTAAACCCTATACCCTTAACCCTCATCCCTATACCCTATGACCTCACCCTTATACCCTAAACCCTAAATATTGTCCCTCAAACCTAAACCGTAAACCCTAAACCCAATATCCTAAACCCTAATCCCTATACCTTACACACTTAATCTTATACACTCAACGAGTTGAATATTATCCCTCAACTGTTAAACCTCAACCCTCTACCCTATACAAGCAACCTATTACTTAAGCCTTAATCCCTCCACCCTCAACCTTAAACCCTGAAACCTCAACCCTCATCCCTATAACATATACCGTAAATAAAAAACCCTTACATACATGCATACAACCATACATACATACACACAATAATACACACATATAAACATACATTCATACATACATACATACATACATGTACAAGCATACATTCATACATCATACATACAAGCATACATACATACATACATACATACATACAGGCATACATACATACATACATACATACAAATTTTATATATACAAACATACATACATCAAACATACATTTAACAAACTTGCACATAAACAATTTTAAGCAAGACATAATGTGAGCGTGTTATAACGCACTTGTGTTATGTCATGCTTTGGGAAACATAAAGCAAAAGAAAGCAAAATGTAAGGCAAGACATAATGTGACAGCGTTGTAACACACTCGTGTTATGTAAAAACTATGACATAATCTGAGCACACTATTTTATGTATTGCTTTGGGAATCCCCAATCCTTAGGCTTGTATTTGCTTTGGATTTCCAATCCAAAGTCTTGGAGTGCCTTCCCAATGTCTAAAGACATGTTTTTGCATATTCTATAAGATTTCACATAATCTTGTTCATGCTAATAGTCAAATTTGCATGTGTTTCAAGGTCGAGTAAATCAAACACCTGGGTAATGTTAGGCTCTCTCTTAGCTATTTAACAATGTAATTTTTTTCACATTTTGACAATGTTAAGGCTTTCATCTTTCATTTCTTTTGTTTGTGTGTCTACTTTTTGTCAAAAACTAATGTTTGGTATTTTTTACTTTATTTTTTAACCATTCATTGAAATTTCAAATAAATTATATTTTTATAAACTAGACTCCATTCTACACATATTCAATTTTTTATTATTTTTTATTACTTTTCAAAAATTATAGGGGTAGCACGACCAAAATTTTGTTTTTCAAGATGTGTCCACTTTGAAAATCAATAAAAAATCATATATTCATTAAAAAAATTATCAAAGAAATAGAGCATAAACTACATGTTGTTAGCTAATTTCTCACTAAAGTGATTTTTATAATACCAAAAAAAGTTAACCTTTTGAGGGAGCCACAACAGATGCTATGTTATATTTTTTTGACAAAAACAACACCAATTTATGTGGCTCCCTTTTTTGAACCCCTTAATCTCTACCATTTTTTTAAAATAGTAGTTTAGAAAGTAGACTCAGAGCACTACGACCCTTGTTTTTGTTGCATCTTAAAGTTTTGAGTGTAACTATTCTCAATTTCTCACCCAAGGTCAATATTTCCTTATTTGAAAAAAAAAGTGGCCACTTAAGACCCGTTCTTGGCCCCTCATCTTTGTGCACATACCCCTTCTAGATTTTCCATGTTACCTTCATATGATATATGATTTTATTATGACATGTCATTTATGATATTCTTGTAATCCAATTTTATGATTTTATTATGACACATCATTTATGATATTCTTGTAATCCAAGTTATCTTCCATGACTATGATGTTGATTACATATCTCCTTTATCATGATCCCAATATTTTCTTTGCAACTTGCAATCCTTATCATGATTAAATTATATTATTACACGTTAAATAAACCTTTTTCATTTCCATATTTATTGTCTATGTTTTTTAAAAGATAAGCAACATTTACAAGGTGTTGTACCCTTTACAGAAAAAGCCCAGAGGGCCAAAAGAAAGAAAAGTTCAAACAAAACATGAACTAGAAGAACCAACAGAAACAACTGACTGGCAGTTGTTGAACAACCTAAAAAAGTTAAACAACCCTCAAAACAGGGGGGTCAAAACCTACTCCACAAACTCGAGGCCTAGAAGAGGCAACGGGTTTAGGGAGTCCTTTCTTCTTCTGCAGCACAACAAATCAGGAAATCTTTTCTCTATGTTATGACCATTGTCATGTCAACATTTTTTACATCCTATTGATAATCACATCAAGTCCTCATCTAGCCTTTAATTCCATCATTGGGAAAAAAAATTCACATGTGCCTTCACCCTTGTCTCCTACAAGATATACATGCTTGTACACAATATTATACACAAATATTTACTATATTCTTGATGTGTTAATATGATTTGTATCTATCTCCTATGGCCATCCTAGTCTTGCTATTTGCCTATACTAGGGACAAAATTATTACACATGCCTTGATGCTTATCTCCCCTTCTTTTGTGCTAACATGCTTGTGATATATGATGATATCTAATACCATGCTTTATCATATTTTTCTTTGTTCCTCCAATTCCTTGTATCCTTTGCATACAACTAGCTCGAGGGGGAATATGTATTCTTTTGTGAGATGTTTTGTAGCATGATATCTAATCATACTCACCCACATCTATTGGAGCTTCAAAAATATTTCTACTTAATGAAAGTCATTCTACATTTCTATTTAGTTAAAGCTTTGTATCACTTTTTATAATAGGTGAAATATCTTAACTATTTTTTAAGATAATTTTTTCTCAAGCAAGTTAAGGTTAGTGCTTATTTTAAAATGTGTGAGGAATGCCACTCATCAAACATTTTTTTATATTTTATTGCTTTCAATAGAGCTGTCAAGAATGGTCTGTTGTTTGACATTTATCTAATATCTTTTTATTGTCTAAAAATATTTAATTTACACGTTAATTGCTTGTTTGTTTTTAAAAATACATGCATCTACCTAGTAGTGCATATGTACATCAAAGTATGAGCACAATGTAATAGTGAAAATTTTATACCTATTTAATCTTTTCCCTTGTATTTTTTATGCACTTTGATTATAGTGTCATAAATATAATAAATAGCTAACAAGTGGCATAATCTTGTGTGAATTCAACTAATGATAATACCATATCCTAATCCCCACATAAAACATCCCTAACTATTTGATCCTTATACCTAGATCCCCATTTGCCACCTTAGATTAGATGTGTGGGTACAAACTTGGCCCAAGTCAGTTTCATAATCATAGATCTAATCTACATAAGCTTTTAAATTTAAATTTATGAAGTGGACATGCATGTCTCCCTCCTTTACTAGCCATTGTGAGTTGACCTAGTGTACATTTATGTTCATTTGAGTGCTATTTTGTTGTATTTAATGACATCCACTCATTCAACTGAAAATAGCCTAAGAATCTATGGAGCATATCTAGACTTTAATTTGTAAAAAGCATAAAAATAATAGTAGCATTAGTAGAGAAATACATTACCATATATAATAGGTTTGGTGCATGCTTTCTTGATGTCTTTGAACCTTTTTCTTAGAATTTTAAAGCTAGTTCACTAAGGGTTTGATTGAGGAGAAACCATCACAATCTGAAAATTCTGCGAAAGTGTTTGTAAACACCACCTATCCTTACACCAAGAAAATATAAAAAACTAAGGTGATTGGATTATATTATGCCACCTTCTACTAGTTGAAGTTCACGTGTGTTAATTCAAGTCTACACTAAATACTAGGTCTATGATTACATAGATTAGATATACACTCTTGAAGGTGAACTTGGGTGAAAAGCAATTAGTTTGTAGAATCAAAGGTCTTTGTCCAAGTTAACTTTAAAAATCTAGAACAGTGACAAATTGATTTCTAACATTTGGTATATCGCTTTTGCATCATCTAGTGATCATCTCAATATCTCACTCAATTTATATTTAATTAATATTTATTTTAGTAGTAATCAAACTCTATTTCTTATACTACTTATTTCTCAGTTGAATGCTTATTTAATTAACTAGATGATTTAAAGAAACTTAATTTGTCAAAGGGTCAAAGGGCCCTTCATTTGTTAGTGAAGTTGAGTGGTTGTGAATAAGTTTGCTTCGAAACAAGTTTTGTTGATTGCAAAACCCCTTAACACCATAAGGGATGAGGCCAAGATTATATCCCACATCAAGTTTCGTTGAGTGCAAGACCCCCTAACACCATAAGGGGTGAGGCTATGACTGTGCACCACATCAAGTTTTGTTGAGTATGAAGGTCTTGTGACACCATAACAAACAAGACCAAGATTGTGTCCTCCATGACTTTGTTGGAATGGAAACCTAACAATCCTTGACTTTCAAAAAAAAAAAAATTGACTCCGACTTATACTCTTGATACCAACCAATTGTAAAAGCAATCTAAGTTTGATATAAAAACCACCATAACTAAAGTTAATTTCATTTTCTTCCCAGCTGTATATTCCTTCTTGTGATAATGACTAAAATGCTCGTACATGCCTCTTTATCATAAAATTCAAATAGTTACTATAAACAGGAATAGCAACAGTAAGAAATTGAAAGCTACAGCGCCCAGCCAAGCATCAAAATGAAAGGTAAGTTAAACGGATCAAACAGTAAGAGTTTGCTGAAGGATAATACAAAGCTTAGCTTGACAGTAAACAAAGTGGAGACAGAGTCGCAGACAGTCTCATAAGTGACAAAATAATAAGAATATTTTCTTCTGTCCATATAAGAAATCCATAATATTCCCACAACTGCATATTATCAAATTGAAATCAAGTAAAACTAAGTTCAGATAGAACTAACATAACACCTTTGGGATCTGAGGAGCTCAGATGCAGAAAACTGTGTTCAATCCACTTTAAGTTGCAGATTTTGTCTACCTTACAGAGTCCTCTGGAAGGATAAAATAGTCTAAAGATGATAGATTTAACAAGATATCTCTACTGTATATGCTTCATCGCCAAACAATTTGAGATTCAAGGTTCGAATCTCATCCTTTAAAACTAAACTTTTCCTCACACTGCGTTAACGCTGAGCATCCGCCTGAAAATAACAAAGGATGAAAATTACTTCAATCATTCGATCCAAAAGGTCAAGCTGAAACAAATTGTAGCCCTAAAAATGTTAAATTTGTGATCTATTACCTGAAGAGAAGGATGAAAAAGGTTGAGCTTTGGAGACCTGGGAGGAAAGTGAGGCAAACGGTTACCCTTATCATCGTAAATTATCATCCCTGAGAAATCCGGGGGCTGACACTTCTCGCCCATTAAAATACTTCTCTGCCACAGAAAATCCCCTTCCTCAGTAACCGCACTGTCATATGCCTTGAGCTCCTCGTCTTCACTCTTCCCCCATTTTCTGCTCAACAAAAGCTTTTTCGGACCGCTTAAGCTGTTCAAAATCGCTCTGCCAGGGGACTTAGGCGGGAGCTTGAAATTAGTAACGAAATTACAAGCCGGCTGCTCCATAGGACCACCACTTCTGCTGGATGTAGTGCGGGATTTCTCTTCTTTACGGAAGTGCGTAGCGCAGAGCGCCGTCACTACAGCCGCCACCGTTAGCACGCATGCGACCACCGCGATAAAAGCCACAGAGCCTCCTGCTCCCAGCCCCTCCATTCCTATCCATCTCGCCATGGGATTCGATCTCTGGACCTCGCCAAAAAAATAAAATCTGAAACTTGAAGAGAACGATTCTTCAAAGTGTTATGGGAAATATGGAAGTTCGTATGCTTGCCTGGGTATTTATTTTCTTGGGAAGCTTAACTGTTGTTTATGCCATTTTAGTTTTTCCACTCACTCCCCCACCAGAAATTTGGCCAATAAAAACTGCCCCGGTCTACACGTAAAACACTGTCTTTTGACTTGCCTTATTTTAGAGCAAAATAATACATTTTCACATTATAAGTGTTTGGTGGCGATTTTAAGTATTCTTTTTAATAATATTTTTTTTCATGAGTTCGCTCAAGTTGACTCGACTTATTTCTTATTGTATTAATAAGAAAAATAAATAAATCAATATATCATTATATGGAAACGTGCGTGGTCCTGGCATTTATTAATTAATTGAAAATAAAAATTCTGTTGTATTATGATTTTCAATTAATTAATAAATACGATCAAAGGTACACTCTCGGGTTGGATAGTAATAGTTCATTATATAGTATTAAGTAGAGTATGTTGTTTAAGAAACAATTAGACTTCTTGACATAAACAATAGGCATTTTTAGATTCTTTGAGATTCTATTGCGGATCTATCAATTGGGATAAATTGGGATGTGACATTGCAAATGCGTTCTCTGCTTTAATTTTGAGGAGAATCTTGCCTCCTACTACAAACTATCTTGTAGTTTGCTTTAAGTCGATATAACTCTTATGTCCATCGATAGCTTCCATCAACTTCTTGATCAAGTTTGTTCTTTCATTTTTGCTTACATTTCTGACCCAATACACATCCTATAGTCCAATTCGCTTTAAGTTGGTATAACTCTTCTACCTATCAATAGCTTATGTCAACCTCTTTTTGATTAATTTGGTATGTTCTTCTATTTCTACTAAAGTTTCTGACCCAACACACATCCTATCTACCAGTTCGCACGAAGTTGGTATAACTCTTTTGCCTATCAATGACTTTCGTCAACATCTTCTTGATTAATTTGCCACGTTCTTCCATTTCTACTAACATCTCCGACCCAATACACAATCTTTCTTCCAATTTATCTCACATGATAGATATCATACATTTTGTACCAAAATGGGTGCCCTTGAGCATATATTAATTTCTCCATTATTGTTTTCTCAAGGATTAACTATTCTTTGTTATTTGAACATTGTTTAAAGGATTGGTTATGCACTTCCATCCAAAGACTTCCATCCAAAGTGCTTATTGAAATGAGGAGAATATGTGGAAATTGTTGAAAAATAGCAACCTCCACTCACAAGTGGAGTGGCCTAGGTTTTGATGGGATGTTTTGACAAGTGTATAGCGTCAGCAAAGACCTTACAAGAGGTGCTCTATCCACCCAATTCTTCAAGATAAACATTCACTTCTTTATCGCCACATATTTGTCTTTTTAGCATGGGAGTTAATAATTTAGTGGTGTAGAACTCCCCGTTGCATGCGCACAAGGTTAAGTTGGTCAACCAATGGGTTAAGGATGATATGTTTGGTTGGCCAACTTCTAATGTAGATAACTAAACATGAGCGAAGTGGTGAGGTGTCATGTACGTGAAATATGCTTTTAGGGTCACATTATAGCCTTTAAAAGCTTGGTGTGAAATAAGTTTTTTTTGGGATACCTCTAGCCTAGCTTCCTTTTATTAAAGGGTTTTGTAATCTTGGATGAGATATTTTAGGTACCTATTATTTGTTTTTTTTAAGTTTATAAGTGTTTTCTTTGGATATTTTTAGTCTCGCTTTCTTTTATTAAAGGGTTTTATAATGTTGGATGAGATATTTTAGGTACTATTATTTGTTTTTAGTTTATGTTATGTCAAATAATTCTTTTTATTTTTATAAAATTTTAGGTCAATCTTAGATTCACGTGATGGGTTTGGGGTTGTTTCATCCACTTTTTATCAATTTATATTAGATTCATGTGATGGGTTTGTTTTATCCACTCTTCATTAGTCTATAAAGTTTATTAATGGAGGCAAGACTTTCATAATCAGACCTAATAGTGACTCCTTTTGTTATTTATGAATTGTTGATTCTACTTTCTCTAGACTATCAACATTTCTTACAATCTTTGTACAATGACACTTTTTTCCATTAAAGTTGATATATGACTAGTACCTCTTGCTATTGAATCTACATTTGTTGGTGACAACTTAAATTCTAATAGATGCCTCGATGATGACTATGGTTCCTTATATTGTGTACCCTCTCATCTTAGTGAATATAAGGTTGACTTAGCTCATTTTGGCATTCCTAACTTCTATATAGAATCACATACTTCTAGTTTCTTTCGGAAAACATCCATCTACTTTTCAAGCATGTGATTATACTACTCATTTTGACCATTTTAGTTGCAATGAACCTTGTACTAAATTAGAAAATTATTATGGCATGGGTTTTAAAATTCTTTCTAAATATGAGTATAGTAGAAATGGCCTTGAGTGCAGGGACAAGGAATTAAGGTCCATATAGAACCTACATTGCATATCTTTACTATGGCTATAGATTGCAAACCTCCTTGTCTACCTAAACCTTCCCTTGATCACTCTATAGTTGTTTCCATGATTTCTTTATCTCATGAATTTCCTCTTATTCTTATTGTAACTAATACACCCCATCTTTCTTTTAATAGGTAGTTGTTTCAATCCATTGTTGGCAATCCTTCCATAACTTCAATATTCATTCATGACACATAGGTGGGTGTGCCAAATTGGGGAACCAAAAAGTGGCCAAATTAAAAATTGAAGATAATGTGAGGGTGTTATGTAAAATTTCATACAACATGTTTATATTAAGACTTGATAATTATCAAGACAATACACAAGAAAATTAGAAATGTATATAAAATTTTAAGCAAACATAATTATATATATCTGGGAGGATAGAGATAAACAGAAAGAGGGAGAAATAGATAGAAATATAAAGAGGGGGAGAAAGAGTGAGATGGGGAGAAACAAAGGATATAGTTAGAGAAGGAAGAGATAAAGATTGATCATGAGAAATAGAGAGAGAGAGGAAGAGGGAGAGATAGAGAGAGGGAGGGAGAGAGAGATAAAGAAAGAGATAGAGAGGGAAAACAGAGAGATAGATAAAGAAAGAGATAGAGATGGAAAATAGAGAGATAGATATAAAGATGGAGAAATAAAGAGAGAAAGATAGGGAGAAAGAGAGATGGAGATTGAAAGGGAAATAGAAAGAGAGGAGTGATGTAGAGATACATAGAGGGATAAATAGATAGATAAATAAAGAGGGAGAGACAGGGGTAATATAGAGAGATAGAGAAAGGGAGGAGAGATAGAGTGAAGGAGAGATAAAGAGAGGGGGGGGGGAGGGAGAGGGAGAGGGAGAGGGAGAGATATAGAGAGGGAGAGGGAGAGATAAAGAGATAAAAATGGATAAAGGGAGGGAGAGATGAAGATATAGAGAGGGAGATGGAGGGAGCCATATAGAGACAAAAAAAGGAGATAGAAAGAGATAGAGAGAGATGAATATATAGAGTTAGAGAGAGGGAGAGATAGAGTGATAGAGTTAGAGAGAGGAAGAGTGAGAGGGGGAAATAGAGAGATAGAGAGGGAAAGGGAGAGATAAAGAGATATAAAGATGAAGAAATATAAAAAATAAATAGAAAGATAAAGAGGAAGGGAGATATAAAGATAGGGAGAGAGATAAAGAGGGAGAGGGAGAGAGATAAAGATAGAGGGATGATAGAAATATAAAGAGAGAGAGAGAGAGAGATAAAGATAAAGAGAGGGAGAGGAGATAGAGAGATGGAGAGAGAGGGGGATAAAGAGACAAAGGGAGAGATAGAGAGGGAGGAGAGATACATATAGAAAGAGAGGGGGAGGTAGGGAGTTATAAAGATAGAGGGAGAAATAAAGACAGTGATAAATAGATAGATAGAAATTGAGTTGAATGAGCCATTAGAGAAAGTGTTTCAAACTTTGTGTACCGTTGTAAATTGTCGCCCTTAACAATTTCACCTTATGTTTGGTACCCCCTTTAAATTATTGGACCTAATGGAGTACTTAATTTCTTAAATTATGTATTTTATGACCCATTTTTAACAATTTTCAAGGAATTGCAAGCAGGAAATAATTGCATTTATCTAAGACCTTGCCCCCGACACTTAAAATCCTAAAAACTAGGGCAAGGACACTCATGCCTTGTGCGTGATTTTCCCCCTATTTTGGCTCCAAATTTAAATATGTTGATTGTGGCAATTTAATATTTGTAATTCAAGTGTCTAAATTTGACCATCGAGATTTAATTTTGAGAAATTGAATAAATGCCTATAGTTACCTAGTTACTGCATCATTTCAAAACTAACAAGCATTCATGAGAAAAAATATTGTCAAGATCATTCAAGAGAAAGTCAAGAGTAGAATTTTCAAAGATTTATTATAGAAATTCAAGATCCACGCATCATATCAAATTCTATGTGAGTTTATGTTGTCATTGTTTGGCGAAGGCTAAGACTTTTGTAGGTATCCAAGCAATTCAAGAATTCAAACAATCAAGCAAGCAAGATCCAAGACTTTGAAGTGATTTGCATGATTTCAGTCCTTCAAGAAATCCATTGAAGTGTGGTGAGTTGCAACACTTTGTGATTTCATCATTCCTTCATATCAATTATCATTTTATCATTAACATTGCCGATGTGGAAGTGAAAACACTTACATGGGGTTTGACTAAAACAAGCCCCTAAATGGCACAACATTTCCTCTCTTTGTGAATGTGCAGATCTCAAGTTTGAAGAGGATTGAAAAGAGTTTGAAGACAAACTATTCATTGTTGGATTTGAAGTCCTACATCTTGTCAACTCAAAAAAACTCATTTACAAAAATATCTTATAGTGTTTCGACAAATTTTCAAGTAGGAATCTGAAGCTCGGATCTGAAATTAGAGGACTATGAAAACATATCCAAAAAAAATTCTACAGGGACACTCACACCTTGGGCATGACTTTCCTCGAAAATCAGGCTCAGATTTGAGCCATAGGTACATAGTGTCCTACTGTGTCTTGTTGAATCGTTTGAATTTTTCTGTGACTTTCTATGTTTTTTTTTGTATTTCCATCAAAATAGTAAATTGCACTATTAGCCTAACTGGATCATTGAATTTTCATTCCTAAATGCATCCTAGATTTGGTCAAGCGCTAGTTGGCTCACCTTTTAGGTTGTAAGTCAATCACATACCTTGTCCAAATCTATCAAACCCTCACTACCCATCAAATCTCTATTAAATGAATGACACATTTAGAAAAGTGCATAAACCCTAGGGTTTACCTTTTTCTATGTTTCATTTTGGTGGACCTGATAGGTTAACACTATATACCTTCTAAAATATGAAGCAAATCACCTTAGATCTAGGTTTTGCATATCATTGTTTTGTATTTTTCATTTAGGGTTTCATTTTTTTATCAGGAAAAAGTCATAAAAATCCAAAAAAATGCATTCATATTACATTGAAAGTTGTAATAGGGTTTGTTTCAATCATCTTAGATCAGATTTACATTCAAATTACATTCATTAGATCATTAAATTTTAAAATTTTGTATGACATGCATTTAAGCATCTTTCATTTAAGTCAAAAAAGTTAAAAAATGCATAGTTTTGTTTCAAAATTGCATCAAATCATCATTTTTAGGACTTTGCATCTTGGAATTGGTCAATGATTGTATCTTGTATCTAAAAATTTCATTCAAATTTTTTTATTCATTGTTCACACATTTGCACACTTGCATTTTCCATTTCCATAGTCATAAAATTGGTAAAATTTGAAAAAAAAAAATCACTATTAAAACTATTTGTGCAAAGAATTAGGAACCTTAAACAGTAATAAACACAATTACACTTTGAACTTTCAGACACCTTGTCTAGGAAACAGATGTCCTAGGCGCCTTTGCCCTGCATTTTATGGTTGAAATTTCAATCGGCTCTCTATTTCTATGTTCCTTATTGGATTCTGTTGTCTGAATTTTATTTCTACATTTCAAAATTGTCATTTACTTTCAATATTGTTGCATGTTTTCATTGTTAAGTTCATAATCCTAAAATCAGCAAAATTTGGAAAACAACTCACTGTTAGACCTATTTGAAAACAAATTTGAGAACCCAAAAATAGTCAAACTTTGAATTTCCAAAAACCTTGTCCTGGACACAGACACCCTGTGCACCTCTATCTTGCTATTTTGGGATGAAACTTTTCTCAGATATCTGTTTCAATGTTCTTTATATGTTTCTACTGTCCAAATTATTTTTGTAAACTTTTTTTGTACTGTAATTGTCTATTTTGCTAAAAACATTGTTAGTTGGATCCGTAGGGCATAATACCATGTTCTCATTGCAAAAAAATTTTGTTGTCATAATTCATGTTCTATTGTTGACCAGATCTTATTAAGCATTTCAAGAAATTTTTGTTACAAGAATGTGAGAATGAGTTTATTTCTCCCTTTTTGTTATTTTTCATTGATCCCTCTCCCACTATCTCAGAGCTCACCAATAAAACGTAAATGGTTTATTTTTTAAAAAACATTGAAAATCCTTGTTATTTCATTAGTCATATATATATATATATATATATATATGTGTGTGTGTGTGTGTGTGTGTGTGTGTGTGTGTGTGTGTGTGTGTATGCATGTATGTATGTATGTATGTATTAAATTTGAATGTAAAATTAGAAAACAATGATAACTATTAGTAATGATTGCAAAAATCTTAAATTATTGTTACAGTTCATAGTAAGTTTCTAAATTATAGTAAAAAAAATTCGAGACAATTTGGTTAAAAATATTTTAAAAATTAAAAAAAATCTTTAATTTTTTTTTGTTAATATGTATTTCTATAATAAACATTATAAAATGATATATAATAATATTATAAATTAGAATGCTATATTATATTTACTTATAATAATCTTTTAAGGTTTACTAATAATTTAAAGTGGTGTATATACAGTTATATAAAATTATAGCAACTCAATCTATACAATCTAATAAATTTTAAAATTGTAATATACATTCTAAAATAGAAAAAAAATCCAAATAGACCATCAAATTTTAGGCCTACTCATGTAACCTACTATAAGAGAGGGGGACCAACCACTGCAAGGCCCTAGGTCACAAAAGGCCAAGAGCGGAAAGGTTGCCCTAACTTACCTCAGTTCAAAGGATGGTTAGGATAGAAGGGATGAGAATGATGAGGATTATGCGCCCTTCGATCACTCTGCAATTTCCTGAGAGTTGAAGAGAGACTAGATGAGTTGCTTTCCAGAGTCAACTCTTCGTCTCAGGTAGCTCTCTATTCGAGGAAAAAAGCACGGTTCTGGGATGACAGCGCAACATGCTGGCATCTCACAGGTGCGTTGGCATCCATATGGCCATAAAACCAGAGAGGCAAGGTTTTTCTCTAAGGAAGGACTAACAACTTAGTTTACAAGTTTCTGGAATGAAAAAATAGTATTAAGAAGTATAAAAAATACATATTAATGTGATAAAGGAAGTATGTTACCACAAGGGTGATGAAGATGATTTCATGGAATGTCCTCCTCGCTAGCTTGCTTCAAACTCTCTCCACCTGCACACAATAAAGGGAGAAATTGTTGGGGTTGTATAGGAGCCTGCCTCAGTTGGACCCTTGTCTTGGTGTTTCCACCTCCATGAACAACCAAGTTTGGAATGATAGGAATAAAGATAAAGAAAAGAACTACGAGCTACATAAACACAAAACACTTCAAGTAGTATGTGCTTAATACTCAATTGAAAACAATAGGAGAGATCAGAGGATCTTACCAGCTCTGTGCAAAGCACTCAAGGCTTGTGGAGGAGAGAACGAGAGGGACTCAAGCCTCTGTTGCCGTGGTGTATGTCATGTGCTCGCCTTATTGGAGTGATGGAGTATTGGATTCCTGCAATGGAGTGAAGGGTGCTGCTACAAGGCTTGTGAATGCTTGAAAATGGTGGAGAAAATGTGAAGGTATGGATTCAATATCTTGCCAAACTCTGTCCAAACTTGAGAATGGATGAGAGATTGAAGATTATGAAGGAGAATATGAAAAACGGCCATATTTGGGTCGGTCAGCCGAAGAGGGACGTTACTCTTCGACTTTCAATCGAAAATGTAATGCCTCTACAGTCTTCAGTCACATAAATCTTACAAGGACATAAGCACGTTGCGCGGACCTCTACGCGTCGCACGAGCATCCCTGACAGAAACACCCCCACCGACACACAAACAAGGTGCCAAGTGGAATGCAAGCAGTAGGCTTAAGTGGAATTAAACCTCCGCTTTTAGTTTTCTAAAGTGTAAAGGGGTGAAAGGGGAATTTGTGTTAGGGGTGCAAATTCACGCTCATACATTTTGCCCCCACTTTAGCAAACACAAGTACTGATGATTGCTTCGGTAAAGTAGAGTAGTAAGGAAGTAACAGAGTAAATAATGTATACCTGAAATGATGAGGAGGCAGAGCATGGTCTGGCGAACTCAAAAGTTCAAGAGAGGACTTCATAGTTCCGTGGAACCACAAAGTTGAAGTACGAAAGTGCCTCACAGGCTCACGGTCCTGCAAGGGGGGTATCCTCTAAGAACTCTCACATGAAGGAAACTAGGAAGAGCACCTTACAGACCCACATACCTACATGGAAGGTATCCCTTAAGAACTCTCACATGAGGGAGACCGAGAAAAGCACCTTATAGACCCGCAGACCTGCAAGGAAGGTATCCCCCAAGAACTCTCACATGAGGGAGACCGAGTGAAGTGCCTTATAGAACCATAGACCTACAAGGAAGGTACCCCCCAAGAACTCTCACTTGAGGGAGACCGAGCAAAGGGGACTCCGCAGAGTCAGAAGTGGTGACATGTTTACCCGCAGATAGAACACATCAGGAAGCGGTCGCGCAGGCTAGTGAATAGATAGTCACGCAGACCATCACTAAGTTGTAAGTCTCTCAAAGGGGTCCCTCGAGAACCCTTCAAAGGAAGGAGGGTCCACTCAAGGGATGCGTTGTTTTGAAAGGTAAGGTCTAGTCGGGCTTCCCCCAAGCTAGACATGAAGATGTGAAGATGGTCTAGTCGTGCTACCCTTAGACTAGACGACAAGGTGTGAAATAGGTCTAGCCGGGCTGCCCCCAAGCTAGACACCATAGAACTTGTTGAGTTTTTGAAGGGGTCCCTTGGGAACCTGGTGTGAAAAGAAGGGGCCCACCCAAGGGACACATTGTTCAAAAGATTAATGCCTTCCTTCTCGAATTGATTCGTTGCCAAGGAATCCTTTTGAAAGATGCTCACTTCATCAAGGAATCTGAAAGGAAGGAGATGTGTTCATGTGTGGGGAAGACTAAGACCATTCCCACTTCGAAGGAGGATTTCCAAGTCAATTTTTTATGAACCCATGATGAAGGAAACATGTTCTACTAGGTTTTCAAGTTGAGAATGCAGTTCTGACAAAGAAGTGTGTGAAGGACCTTTGAGAAAAGATTCATTCGGAAATGAATGCATTTTATAAAGACCAAGTGATGTAGAAGAGGTGTTGTCACACATGAAAGGGAAAACTCAAGCAAAGATGAGAGAAAGATAAAGTGAAAAGTAAAGAAAAGTAGATCACACACAAAGGGCATAGGGGGATTTGGTTTTGCAGGGTCAGATCTGCCTTTATTTATATATATTAGGTAACTACAGTAAGAGGTGAAAGATCATCAATCCCCAACCAGATCAGGGAGAATGCATGAAAGACAGTAAAATAAAAATTGGGTCAACATGGAAGGAGGCCTAAATGCTCTCGACGCTTTGCATCATCCCCAATTTACTGAAAGTGAATCACAAACATGGAAGAATGATGACACTTATAGAGGAAGGTTTACAACACAAACACCACGCCTGTATCCATGCACCAACGGGGGTGATGAAGGTCATCCAGGCATGTATGCAGTATGATCACGGGGGAACACATGTCACGACACGCACACGTATCTAATCTAAAGATCAAAAAGAGGGTCTCCCCCTAACATTGGTCAACGAAGAGGGCGTCAACTTCCCACTCTAGATCATCGAAGGGGGAAGGATGAAAAGCCTGCAACGACGTAATGTTAAGGGGAGGAGCTTCCGATCCTCCTGTAATAAGGGCCAAGGTAGAGGGACCTGTAAGGTCTCTGTTGCTTAGCTCTTGTGGGTCCAGGGTCAATGAGTTTGCAAAGATTGTTGACAAGGTCAGAACTTTATCTACCGAGTTAAACATGCATTTAATGGGAGTGCCATGTTTCACCTCGGCAAATGGAGGAGTTTGCACTTGAGGTTTACTGCTAGGCTCACCAAAGAACTCAAGAGCGGTGACAAACTCAAGGGAGGTTGGAGCTGGTTTCGTTACTAAGACAAAAAAAGTTAATTTGGGGCCACCTTTCAGAGAAGGTGGGCTCTTCTTACATCCTCCATTGCTAGAGGGGTTAGGCTCTACCTTCTTGTTCATTAGAGGAGGTGAACTCCGCACAGATGAAACAAGGAGGGTCGAGGGAGAAGAGGAAAGAACCGCAGAGGACACAACCGAAGTGTTCACCATGTCCACGAGCTTTGGGAAAGGCAAGACATCCGGGATGGAAGTTAATAAGGGCGGCTTTGCTGAAGGAGCGATGAACACTTGCACTCTTCTAGGCGCATGTGTGCTCACAAAGGGAGTTGGAAGAGATTCAAAGATGGAAGGAGGGAAAGAGGAGGACACAATAGGGGATGCGGTCTTCTCTTCCTCCTTCTTCTGTAAGGAGGTTTGCTCGGCTAGGAGATCCTTTCGCCAGTGCTTATGCTCGC